>JAEOAD010000011.1:41612500-42812500 GCA_036365145.1 Orientallactaga sibirica | reverse complement strand
CCTGAATAATAGTTCTAGAAGCTGTAGACTGTTACTAGAAAATTTTCAGTACCTGGGATGGGATTTCCAGTGAGTTGTCAGGTCCCGCTGCATTAAAGGCCAAAGCCCTCAAAACAGAGAACAAGAATCTCTTGCCTGAGAACAAAAAGAAGGGTGCTGAGCAGAAAACCTTCTCCCTGTAGACCAGCCAACTGAAAGCTGGAAAAAGCTGCACTGCATGCAGAGTATGAGACCACATCAGCAGTGAAAACAGTGGACTATATTTTTGGCCAGACAGGCCCAAAGACTGAACATGCAATAGTGGCATGTCCTGGAACAAACTGTTTTATTTGGACTGAAGGCCCTCTCTAATAAAAACAATTCAAAACCTAAGTAAAAGTTTCAAGGTGAGTAACTGAGTTACTACCTACTTTGTTGATGGGCATTCAGTTAGTAAAAGCTGCCTGAAAATACCAGGCAGACTATTTTTAATGCTTAACTGTTACAATTCAGATGGTTTGATCAAAAGTAACATTGCTGAGAAGAAGGGATGGAGAAGTGCCCAGCACTGAAACATCTCTGTCACACCTCCCTCAGGGATCATTGCAAGAGGGGGCGGATAGAATGGAAGAGCCAAAGGAGGGACAACTCCCTACAATGCAACTGCCCAGACAGAAATTGGCCTTGATATCCAGACCTTGCTGCTGCAATACCTCTGCAAGACCCTCATAGTAGCTAAAAGAGGATGACATCATATTAAAGAGACTAATGGAGAGGGGAGGGGATATGATGGAGAGTGGAGTTCTAAAGGGAAGGGGGAGGGGAGGGAAAAATCCACCTTTGGTATGTAGCTACAGAGTAGCTGTTTGCAAAGTGACCACTGATAGCACTCTATATCAAAGAGTCATGTGTGACCTGGACAAAGAGTTTTGTTTACACTAAATAAAAAACAGTTCACTGGTGTTTCAAGTGAGTAACTGAGTTACTACCTACTTTGTTGATGGGCATTCAGTTTGTAAGTGCCTGAGCCAGGCAGACTATTTTCTTAAGTGTACAATTCAGTGGTTTTCAGTATATTCACCAAGCTAGGCAACCTCCCTAGGGCCAGTTTTACCCAAGCAGGGACCTTACTGTTCACTCTCAGTGCTGTAGCCCCTGTGCTCATTATCCTGTACACTGGCTACTCCACTTTCAGCCTTTCTGGACATTGGATGCAAACAGAACCCTACAATATGAAAACCTTCTGTGACTGCTTTCTCTTCACTTACCATAATGTCTTCAGGGTTCATCCTGAAGCTGAAGCAGCATAAGGAAGGAAGCGTTTATTTTGCTTGTAGTTCTAAGGGGATGTGCAGGTGGGGAAAGTATAGAGTCAATATTATGATGCAGAAAATGAATAGGAAGTGAGGTTAGACTATCAAACTTTAAGGCCACCCCTAGTGACCCACTTCCTCCAGCAGGGCTCCACCTCCTAAAGCTTTCACAACCTTCCCAAGCAACACCACCAGCTGGGGACCAAGTATTCAAACACATGAACAGATAGAGGACATTTTACATTTCAATTACAATGGCTATGTGCTTAGTTGTGGGATCTGAGCTGAGGTATAAGCCGGATCTGTCTGGCTGCTTTGCTGGTAACCAATACCTTGGGGAAAAGCAGAACTCTTCTGCCTTTTAAGAAGCTTGAGTGAAAAGTGGTTGTCTGCTAGGTAATGTAATCAACCTTGGCTATCCAGATGTGGCAAGTGGCCCTCCTCCAACTTCCGGGATACTAACTTTCCAGCCTTGCCAATATCTTAGAAAAAACCTTCTTGTTTCTACCTGTCTAGATGAGACTGTCACCAGCTTTGATGTTCTTAGCTGATCTCATAAAGACAAGATGTGATGGCTTATCTTAACTGTCAACCTGATGAGATTTGGAGTCACCTAGGAAACACGTCTCTGTGTTGTGTTTCTAGGTAGGTGTAACTGAAGTGGAAAAGTCTACTCTGAATTATAGGAGGCACTGTTTCCATGGGCTGGACTTCCAGACTGAATAACAAGGACACAGGGAGCTGAGCACCAGCATTATCTCTCTCTGTTTCCTGGCTGGATGCCATATGACCAGCTACTTCATACTCCTGCCACTATGCCTTTCCTGCCATGATTGACTGTATCCTCAAGCTGAGAGCTAAAATACAGCTCCCCTCTTAAATTGCTTTGTTAGGTATTTTCTCACAGCAATGAGAAAAATAACTAGTACAGCAGGCCAAGCACTCAGATAGGAACATGTAGCTGGCTCTTTAAGAGCTGTAGGAATCAGAATGCCTTGGACAGAACATGAGACCGAGCAAGTCATCAGCTTGTTCGACAGTAGGCTATGTGTGCTGTGAAAATATAGGGTTTTTTTCTGGTATCTATGAGCAATCAATATTTATGATAGTTTATTTGGACAATGAAACATTTAATGAATACAATAGTGACTATTAGTTCCCCAAAAGACACTTCACCCCCAAATAACTGCATTTTTTCTGAAATATACTCACTCATACACACTTTACATGTGTGTGTGTGTGTGTGTGTGTGTATGTGTGTGAATGTGTGTGTATGGGTGTTTGGGTGTGTGTGGGGGTGTATGTGTGTGTGAGTATATGAGTATGTGTGGGTGGGTATATGTGGGTGGGTATGTGTGTGGGTGTGTTGTGTGTGTATGGGTGTGTGTATGTATATGTGGGTGTGTTTGTGTGTGTATGGTGGGTGTATGGGTGGGTGTGGGGTTGTGTGGGTATGTGTTGGTGTGTTTGGGTGTGTGTGGGGGGTGTGTGAGGGCGTAGGGGGGTGTAAATGTTTGCTAGATTCTTGCATTACTTTCATGTCCAGCTTTACATGGGTGGCTGAGGAGTTGAACCTGGGCCACAGACTTTGCAAGCAAACATCTTTACTGCTGAGCTATCTCCCTAGTCCCATCACACTCTTCAAAATACAAAACTGGGATCATATAGATCATGCACTGTTTTCTGAAATACTGTCCCTCAAGAGCATCATGAGCCCTAGGGGTGTAACGCCTGCTCTTGTCTGGCTAAATGCACATATTATGCTCACCAAACTCTCCTGCAAACACTTCTTTTAATGTTCATACATTCATGCTACTCTCACTTCTGGTTAGAGAAGCTTCTCTTTTCAGATGGTGGTGACAACTGGGATGACCCAAAAGGCACCATAGTGCTGAGAAGAAGAGATGGAGGAGTGTCCAGCACTGAAACATCTCTATAACACCTTCCAAGGTCAGGGTCCACTGCAAAAGAAGTGGTGGAAAGAATGTAAGTGATGAAGGAAGGGCACCACTCCTTACAATGCAATCATTCAGACAGAAATTGCTGTATACACATTATATAGATAACTAATTTTTAAAAACATCCTTAATAGTAGGGTTGGAGAGATGGCTTAGCTGTTAAGGCATTTGCCAGCAAAGCCAAAGGACCCTGGTTCAATTCCCCAGGACCCATGTAAGCCAGATGCACAAGGGTGTGCATACATCTGGAGTTCGTTTGCAGTGGCTGGAGGCCCTGGCATGCCCATTCTCTCTCTTTTTTTCTCTCTCCCTCTTTCTCCCTTTCAAATAAATAAGTTTTAAAAAGTCAAAGAAAAAGAAAAAAGAAATTGGCCTCAACTTGATATCCATGACCTCACAGTGCCTGAAACTACCTTCACAAGACCCTCATAATAGGAGGAAAAGCTGATGACATCAAAATAAAACAGAGACAAATTGAGAGAGGGAGGGGATATGATGAAGTGTTGGTTTGTGAAGGGGAAAGTGGGGAAGGGGAGGGAATTATCATGGTTTATTGTCTATAGTTTTGGAAGTTGTCAGTAAAAAGGCTTTTTTTTTCTAAGTAGGGTCTTACTCCAGCCCAGGCTGACCTGGAACTCACTCTGTATTCTCAGGGTGGCCTCAAACTCACAGCAATCCTCCTACCTCTGCCTCCCAAGGACTGGGTTTAAAGGCATGTTCCACCAAATAAAAAGTTTTAAAACGTTAAGTTTTTTGCATGTGTGCTCATGTGCATGGGGGTCTCTTGCCACTGTGAATGAATGCTCATTCAGCTTTCTGTTGTCACTGGGGAATTGAACCTGGGCTAACAGGCTTTGTAAGCAAGTGCCTTTTACTGCTGAGCCATCTTCCCAGCTCCTCAAAGGAGTTTTTAAACATTTTCTTCATATTCATTGGTTAATCTTTTATATGCAAAGATACTGGTTTGTGGCAGGCAGAATAGTGCCTCACAAAGATGCTCACATCCAGGGGCCTGCAACTGTCTCCTCTCTATGTGGCCAAAAGGACTACAGCTGAGGTTAAAGCATGCTAACCAGTTGACATGAGGTGATTGCCCTGGGCACACATGTGTGTCTAATGGAATCATTCTAAGTAAAAAGAAAGATAGTGTCCTGTGGCTGAGGAAATCAGAAAACCAGGATATTTGCAAAGGGAAGTCTTTCTCTGGCACTGCTGGCTTTCACAGTAAGGTACACAGAGGCAGAATGGTCACAAGCTGCTCCCTGTTAGATCTGAAGGTGAGGAAGGAGCTGGTAGCCATGGAATGTGGGCACATGGGCATGGAGGTGACATCTATCCTGGAGCTTCCAGCAGGATGCAGCTGCAAACACCTGATTTTTGACCTAAGAGACTCATTTCAAACCAGTGACTTCCAGAAATATAAGACTGTCAGCTGCTAGAGCTTTTAAAACATTTTTATTAACATATTATTATTAATAATGTATATTATCGATTTGTCACTTTAAGCCACCAAGTTTATCTTAATTTTAGCAGTAAAAAAGGGGGCTACTGGAAAGGAATATTTGGTTGAATCTACCTCAACCCTTTCTGAAAGCTCCTAGCCTTAAGCAATGATTCTAAGCCATCGTTACGAGCTTTTTGGTGATTATCTCCATAAAGCTTCATTTTCATATCCTGTGAGTTTTAAAATTAACTTTTCATGTATTATCTAATGACCCTGATCTCTGTGAATGTCATTTTACATATATGACTATTCTTCCCATCTTATTTTAGTGACTTGCTTATTATTTTGAACAAATACCTAACCAGAAACAACTTAAGGAGGAAAGGGTTTATTTCAACTTACAAGGGGATATAGACCATTACATGGGAAAAGAATGTCAGGCTAGTTGGTCACATTTCAGCCAGGAAGGATTGCTGAGAGTTCGAGGCCACCCTGAGACTACATAGTTAATTCCAGGTCAGCCTGGAAAGCCAAAAAAAGAGTGAATAGGAAGTGGGACTAGGCTATGAAATCTCAAGCCCTGCCCCCCTGGCCCACTTCATCCAGGAAGGCTCCACCTCCTAAAGGGTCCACACCCTTCCCAAACAGCAACACCAGCTGAGGATCAAGTGTTCAAACATTGGTGGGGGATTTCAGATACAAACCACACACATCTTTCTGTTGTTAACAGTCATACTCTTTTTTCTTCATCAGTTACGTACATGCTCAGTGTGTAAACAGCACATGTTGTTACCATCCTTAGTCTCCTCCCTGTCCTCCACCCTCTGAAGGGATCCTCCTCTTTGGAGATGTCAGTTATCCCCATGGGGATTGTGGGTCATGCATTGTGGGGGTAGCCATCAATTATGGGGAAGAGGCAAGGTATCTGTGCATAATGTCCCAACTTGTGGCTCTAACAATCTTTCTGCCCCCTCTTCAGTGAATTTCCCTGAGCCATGTTGGTTTCCTTTTCAGTCTACTTCAGTGATGAGGTCTTGGGAGCTTCTGTGTTTCTGGATCTCTGATTTGGCAGGAGTTGAGTGTCCTCTGTATATATAGGTAATATAAAAGAGAAAGAGAGAGAGAGGAAAAAAAACAGGAGATTAAGGTTAGTCTTCATCATACCCTCTCCAGGTTCCTTTGATTCAGGTGTTCCCTCTGAGGACCTGATGAAGGTTCAACTTTTTAGTCTGTCTTTCAAGATATAGGATTTTATGGTAGTAGTTCCATTTGGGTCCAGTTTTGTGTCCCCCTCCAAACTCTTACACTCCCCCTCCAGCCCCACCCTCCCTATTGTCCAGTCCTTGAGATGCCTATCTCAGGCAGATCTGGGTTAGGAGCCACAGATGAGTGAGACCATGTGACGATTGTCTTTCTGTGATTGGATGAGTTCTCTGAGAATGATCTGTTCTAAGTCCGACCATTTTTCTTCAAATTTCAGTGTTTCATTTTTCCTTTCTGCTGTGTAGAATTCCATCTGGTAGATATACCACATGTTGGTTATCCATTCGTCTAATGATGGACATCTGGGTTGATTCCAATTCTTAGCTATTATGAATTGAGCAGCTATAAACGTGGCAGAGCAAATCTCTCTGTACTGAAGTATGGAGCTTTTAGGCTAAATGCCCAGTAAGGGAATAACTGGGTCTGTTGGTTACTCTATAGTCAGCCTTTTAGGAGTCTCCATATTGCTTTCCATAGTGGTTGTACCATCTTATATTCCCACCAACAGTGAATGAGGGTTCCTATTTCTCCACACCCTCACCAGCATTTGTTGTCATTTGATTGTTTAATGTTTGCTATCCTTACTGGGGTAAGGTGGAATCTCATAGTTGTTTTAATTTGCATTTCCCTGAAGATTAGGGATGTTGAACATTTTCTTAAGAGTGTGTTTGCCATTTGTATTTCTTTCTCTGAAAACTCCCTGTTTAGTTTTCTGCCCCATTTTGTGATTGGGGTTGTTTGATTTTTTTTGTTGTTTAGGTTTTTGAGTTCTTTGTAGATTCTAGAAATTAGGCCTTTGTCTGTTGTATAGCCAGCAAAATTTTTTCCCATTCTGTGGGTAATCTATTGGCTCTGCTTATTGTATGTTGGTCTATGAAAAAATTTTCAGCTTCATGAGATTCTAATGGTTGAGTGATTGTTTAATTTCCTGAGCTACTTGGGTTTTGTACAGGAAGTCTTTTCCCTCTCCTATATTGTGGAAAGTTCCTCCTATTTTTTCTTCCAGTAGTAGCAGAGCTTCCCATCTTATTTTGAGGTCTTTTTTCTATTTGGACTTGATTTTTGTGGATGGCAAAATGTGTGGATCGAGTTTCATTTCCTTGCATATGGTTGTCCAGTTTGTCCAGCACCATTTGTTGAAGATGCTGTCTTTTTTCCAGTCTACATTGTTAAGGCCTTTGTCAAATATCAAGTAGCTGTAATTACTTGACCCAAAGTCTGGGTCTTCAATTCTGTTCCATTGGTCTATAATCCTGTTTTTTATTGCCAGTACCATGTTGTTTTTGTTACTATGGCTTTGTTATTACAAAGCTAGATTACAAAGCTATATTTAGCTTTAGATCAGGTATGGTGATGCCTCCAGAGGTGTTTCTCTTGCTAAGGATGTGCTTGGATATTTGAGGCCTTCTGCCATTCCATATGAATTTTGAGATCATTTTTTTCTATCTCTGTGAAGAAACATGTTGGGATTTTTATTGGTGTTATATTAAATCTGTATATTACTTTTGGTAAGATTGACATTTTTCACAATGTTAATTCTGCCTATACAGGAGCATGGGAGGTCTTTCCATTTTTTCAAGTCCTCCTCAATTTCTTTCTTGAGTGTTTTTATGTTTTCATTATATAAGTCTTTCACATCCTTGGTTAATATTATTCCAAGGTATTTTATTTTTTGATGCTATTGAACATGAGACAATGTCACTAATTTCTTTATCTGTGTCTTTGAATTTTGCATATAGAAAGGCTACTGATTTTTGTGCATTGATTTTGTATCCTGCTACTTTGCTGAAGGAATTAATCACCTTTAAGAATTTTGAGATGGAGGTTGTTGGGTCACTTATGTATAGAATCGTGTCATCTGCAAATAGGCATAACTTAACTTATTCCTTTCCAATTTGTATCCCTTTTATTTCTTTCTCCTGTCTTATTGCTTGAGCTAGGACTTCTAGTACTATGATGAAGAGCAGAGGTGAGAGCGGACACTCATGTCTTGTTCCTCATCTCAGTAAGAATTCCTTCAGACTCTCCCCATTAAGTGTTATTTGGGCTTTAGGAGCTTTACATATAGCCTTTATTATGTTGAGATATAAACCAGCCATGCCTAGTCTCTCCAATGTTTTGATCATGAAGTGATGTTGTATTTTGTCAAAGGCCTTTTCTTCATCTATTGAAATGATCATGTGGTTTTTGTGTTTAAGCTTATTTAGGTGGTGTAATACATTGACAGATTTCTGTGTGTTGAACCAATCCTGCATTCCTGGGATAAAGCCTACCTGACCAAGGTGGATAATGCTTTTGATGTGTTGTTGAATTCAGTTTGTGAGGATTTTGTTCAGGATCTTTGCATCTGCTTTCCCTGTTCTCTGATTATGTGGCACAGTTTTAGATAAATTGGTTTCAGTTCTTCTATGAAGGTTTGATAGAATTCAGCTGAGAAGCCATCTGGTCCTGCACTCTTCTTTTTGGAGAGGTTTTTGATTACCTTTTCAATCTCGATGGCTGTGATAGGTTTGTTTAGGAAATTAATCTGCTCTGAGTTTAGGTTTGGTAGGTGGTTATATGTCTAGGAATTCATCCATTTTCTCCATATTGTCCAGTTTTGTGGAGTAGAGGTTTTTGAAATAAGTCCTGATGATTCTCCTAATTTCACTTATGTCTGTTGTAATCTCTCTTTTTTCATTCCTAATTTTGTTAACTTGAAGCATCTCTTTTTTTCACTTGACCAATTTGGGCAGGGGTTTATTGATCTTGTTTAATTTTTCAAAGAACAATCTCTTTGTTTCATCAATTTTCTTGTTTTCTTAGTTTCCAGTTCATTAATTTCTGCTCTGATCTTTATTATTTCTTTCTGTCTGGAGCTTTTTGGGTTGGATTCTTGTTTTTCCAATCCCTTTAGGTGGATGGTTAGCTTATTGATTTGGGACCTATCTGTCTTTGTTATGAAGGCATTTAGTGCTATGAATTTTCCCCTAAGTACTGCCTTCATTATGTCCCATAAGTTTTGGTATGATGTGTTTTCAGTCATTCAATTGTAGAAATTTTGCAATTTCATTTTGTTTTTACATTTTTAATATTTTATTTATTTATTTGAGAGAAAGAGGAGAGAAAGAAAGAAAAAGAGTGAGAGAGAGAATGGGTGCACCAGGTACTCTAGCCACTGCAAATGAACTCCAGATGCATGTACCCCTTGTGCATCTGTCTTATGTGGGTCCTGGAGAGTTGAACTGGGATCCTTGGCTTTGCAGGCATAATTCTTAACCACTAAGCTATCTTTCCAGCCTGACAATTTCATTTTTTATTCCATCCACCCAATAAACCCCATTTATTGTTTAAAAGTGTGTTACTCAGTTTCCAGGAGCTGGTGGGTTTCCTGGCACATCTTTTGTTGTTAATTTCTAGCAGTACAGCATTGTGATCTGATATCATGCAGGAAATTATGTTGATCTTCCTAAATATATGGAGGCAGGCTTTATGGCCCAGTAAATGATCTATTTTAGAGAAGGTTTCTTGGGTTGCTAAGAAGAATGTGTAATGTGTAAACATAACAGTATGTTCTATAGATGTCTGTTAGGTCTAATTGATCTATGGTGTTCTTCAGCTCTCTTACTTCCCTGTTAATTTTCTGTTTGAGTGATCTATCTATTGCTGATAGTGGAGTATAGAAGTCCCTGACTATGATGGTGTTGGTGGTTATTTCTGTTTTGTTGTCAAGTAGGTTTTGTTTTATGAATTGTGGTGCACCTGTGTTTGATGCATAAAGATTGATGATTGTGATATCCTCTTGTTGGATCATTCTCTTGATAAGTAAGAAGTGGCCTTCTTTGTCTTTTTTGATTACTTTTGGTTTGAAGTCTATTTTATCCAATATTAGTGTACCAACACCTGCTTATTTCTTACTTCTATTTGCTTGGAATATCATTTTCCACCCTTTCACCCTGAGGAGGTGTCTGTCTTTAGTGGTGAGGTAGGTTTCTGGAAGACAGCAGATTGAAGGGTCTAGTTTACTGATACACCCTGTTAGCTTATGTCTCTTTATGGGTGAATTAAGGTTATTAATGTTTAGGGTAATAACTGTGAAGTTTGATTTAATTCCTGCCATATTGTGGTGGTTTATGTAGTTTGGTATTTTCTTGAACTTTGTAGTTTTTTTTGTGCCTTCTCTGAGTTTGGATATTGTGATCGGATTCTTGTAGGCACTTGAGGTTGATTATTTGACTCTTCTGTGTAGAGAATTCCTTGAAGTACTCTATGTAGGTTTGGCTTTGTGTTCATATACTTGTAAAGCTGACTTTTATTGTGGAAAGTTTTTCTTTCACCATCTATTATGAGGGATACTTTTGCTGGGTAGAGTAGTTTGGATTAGAAGCCATAAGTTCTTATATTTTGCTGTGTTCCATTTCAGGTCCTTCTGGCTTTGAGTGTTTCCATTGAGAAGTCTGAGGTAATTCTGATGGAGTTACCTTCATATCCAATATGTTGTTTCTCCCTGTCTGCTTTTATTTGTTTGTTTGTTTGTTTGTTTGTTTTAGTTTTTCAAGGTAGGGTCTCACTCTAGCTCAGGCTGACCTGGAATTCACTATGTAGTCTCAAGGTGGCCTTGAATTTATGGCAATCCTCCTACCTCTGCCTCCCGAGTGCTGGGATTAAAGGCATGAGCCACCACGCCCGGCTCCCTATCTGCTTTTAGTATTTTCTCTTTGTTACTGATGTTTAGAGTCTTAATGATAATATGTCTTGGAGAATATCTCCTTTGGTCCAGTCAGTTTGCAGTTCTGTTAGCTTCTTGTAACTTGATGGGACTTTCTTTTGAGAGGGTGGGAAAATTTTCTTCAATAATTTTGTTGAATACGTTCTCCATGCCTTTGGTCTGAATTTCTTCCCCTTCTGGTATTCCCATGATCCTAATGTTGGGATGTTTAAGGGTATCCCATAGTTTCCTCATGTTCTCTTCACAAAAATTTTTGAACTTATTCAAACCTTTGGAGTCATGAACTGTTTCTTCTGCTTTGTCTTCTGGTTCTGAGTTTCTATCCTCCACATGGCTGACTCTATTTTTGAGAGCTTCTATAGAGTTTTGGACTTGTTTGACTTGGTTTGTATTTTCTACTGCTTTTTCATGTATAGTACCCATCTCTCTGTGAAGTTCCCTTTTCATGTCATTTAAAAAATTTTCTTAATGCTCTTGGCATTTATTTATTTATGTCTTCATTGAGTTTAGCCAGCTGATTATTGAGGTCCTCTTTTTGTTTCCTGCTCTCCTTCAGATCATTTAACTGTCTTTGAAATCCTTCCTGGTTGTTATTTCTATTAGGTCTAATCTAGCAAGGACAGCATTGATACAATTATTGGACCTTTGTTGATTTTCTGCAAGTTCTGCTAATTGCTTGGCCAGGGTTGCATAGCTTGTATCTTCATTTTGGGGTTCTGATCTTGTTGTCTCTTCTATGTTTTGATTAGAGACTTCCATTATGGGACTGGCAACCTCATTGGATTTACTTCCATTTGATTTTTCATGTTATTCCTTTTGCGCTGTGGTCTACCCATCACAGTATAGGAATCTTATTAAATTTAGGAGGAAGCTGTAGTTTACCCTTGAAGTGTCTTCAGTGATGTCTTCTGATGGCAACAGGGCCTGTCTGTTCAGAAGGAAAAAGCCCATGAGGCTCTGGTGGGGCCCGAGGATCTGATGAAGGGGTTTGTTGGTTGGTGGTTTGGGGTATGGGACTGTGTGGTCAGGTGGCCCAAGGGGACAGGGGGTAGGGGGGAATGGGACAAAGCATTCTGGTGTTGTGGCAGGATGGTGGCTGGGGGGAGGATAGGATTGAGTGGTCCTGTAATGTTGAGGGGTGAGGGGATGGGACAACAGGTCCTTTGGGACCATGTAGCAGGGGGTGGATGGGATTGCTGGGTCCTGTGACATGGCAGGGCAGGGAGATATGACTGCTGTGAGGTGGGTGGTGGTCCTGGTGGCAGGAAGGGGGGAACTGAGGGAGGGAGGGGGAACCCTAACCTGCTGATCTGGGTCCAGGTAGCCTGCAGGAAGTGCAGGAGGACCTGGTCCACACACAGCAGTGGGGTGGTGGCTGAAATGGTGGTCACACAGAGATCTTGGTAGCAAGAAAGTGTAGAAAGGGAGGGAGCATGCTAGCCTGCTGGTCTGGGTTCAAGTATTCTGCAAGAAGTGCAGGAGGTTCTGGTCTACACACAACAGTCACAGCTGGGATGGTGGTTAGGTTGTGGGAAAGCCCAGAGAGGGAGGGATGAATGCTTGCCTGCTGGCCTGGATCTGAGTAGCCTGCAGGAAGTGCAGGAGGACCTGGTCCACACACAGTGGTCACAGCTGGGATGGTGGTACAGTGGCAGAAAAGCCCAGGGAGAGAGGGGGAATGCTAGCCTGGTAGCCTGGGTCCACTTAGCCTGCCAGTAGTGTGGGAAGGACCTGGTGGTGGAGCAGCTGGGACTGTGGCTGGGATGGCTGCTTGAGGAGATTGGGGGACTGGTGGGCTACCTAGAGTGTGGGAATCAGTGGATTTCCCTACTTTGCTCCTTCACTCCCTCCCACTGGAGCTCTACCAGGATCTGCAACCCTAAGAACCCCCAAATCTTGCTTTTCCTTCCCCATGAGGTGAAGCATGGTTAGGCAGATGCCATCTTGACTGGAAATCTCATACTTTAATTTTTTATTTATATAAATAGAAACAGCACATAGCAGTCTTTATTTGATGCACTCATGTTAAATTTGATCTTTTGGTGTTCTAGTGACAGATGGAAACAGAAATACTTGTGTTTTTTTTTTTTTTTTTTTTTTTTTTGGATGGAAACAGAAATTCACTTGTGTTTGATGTAATCCATCCTCTTTGCCTTCTTTAAAGGCGTGCGCCACCACGTCAGGTTTTGATGTAATCTTTCTTTTCTGTCAGGTTTCTTTCTTTATTTTTTTTTCAGATGAGTATCAGATGCATCAAAGCCTGGACTTGAAAATGCAATCCTCCTGCCTCAGTTCTTTGAATGCTGTGATAACAGATGTGTGACACCACACCTGGCTTTCACTTTAGCTTGATAAAGTCTAATAGGACCAACTGTTCTGCAACTCTGATCCAGAACTTTCTTTAATTACAAGTTGATTCTGAAAGTTGAAGAATGGGCCACGTGTACATTATTGTGCAGATTTAATTTGTCTTCACAGCATAGACTCCTAGGTTGTAATTCTTTAGTCTTTAGTTCTGCTAAGTAGCCCCTATGCCATCAGTTAAGCACAAGTAAATGCTAGTATCCATGCACAAAAGACATAGTGCATCTACATCTCTCAGTAACTGTAGATTCTGGTTCCTTAACCCAAGGCTATGATTTTCTTCCCTGGAATTTTCTAATTGCTCTTTTTTTTCTTTTTTCTTTTTCTTTTTTTTTTTGTTTTGTTTTCAAGATAGGGTCTCACTCTGGTCTAGGTTGACTCACTATGTAGTCTCAGTGTGGCCTCGAACTCATGACGATCTTCCTACCTCTGCCTCCCGAGTGCTGGGATTAAAGGCGTGCGCCACCACGCCTGGCTTTCTAATTGCTTTTCCTTGTTCTTAGACAGAGAAATAGAATTGAGTCCCATTGTGAAGATCTTCCATGTTTTCTTCATTCCACTTCCTGAAATAAATCTCTCTAGAGATATTCATTTCTAAAACATTTTGACAACCTCCATATACCCCGTTCATAATTCCTCTATCATCCTCTTTTGTCTCCCTCTCCTATCCCATCCATTGACCCCTTCTTCTTTCAAACTAGTCCTTCTTCTATTTTTATGTTATCTTCTTTTGCCCTCATAGTATGCAGGTTTTACGTAGATAGCAACAGCCACTGTGAGGACATGAATACAATGGCCACTTGATATCTGGAAGATGGTATTTCTCCATTTCCTTTGGCTCTTACATTCTTTCCTCCATCTCTTCTGCAATGGTCCCTGAGCATGTGGAGGGTATGATAGAAATGATTCACATAGTGCAGAACACTCCACAGTCACTTCCTCTCAGCACTTTGATGAGTTTTGAGTCTCCCAGTAGTCATTACCATCTGAAAAGCTTCTCTAACCCCAAACTGAAAGTAGCACTGATTTATGGACATAATCATAAATAGTTAGAGGGAAGTTTGGTAATAATATATCCATAGCATATCCATTCATCCAAACAACAGTAGTAGCTTTGACTTGAGCAGATTGTTTATCCTGCTGCTCAGGTGTAGCTGTGTTCTTTCCATAGTGTCTCAGCACCACAGTGTCTTATGTTCTCACCACTTCATTTTTTTAAAAACCTTTTTGTCCATTTATTTTTTAGTGCTTTTGTTTTTATCTTTATCCACAAGTAGCTTATTCAAGAAAGGGCAGGATTTGAGGATTATCTTTAATGTCTAAAAGTGACTTCACTCTGCACTGCCCCTTGCATAGCAATGTGCCTGGATTTCAGTGTCTAGTCACCAAAGGAACTTTTACTTGGAGTTTGGAAGGAATTATTCCACTCTATTTTTTTTTCTCACTTGGATAGACTTTATTGGCTTTCATTGGGCACCTCTGCCTGGGTTCTGGAAGGGCTGTCTGGGTTCCCTTGGACATTCAGTTCTGTCTGGCTGCTGCAGCTTTTAAGTCCCTTTTTTGCTTCTTCAGCTTTTGTACCTCCTGGTAAACCTGAACGCACAGAGCCTTCTTGGTCAGGAAGTGGCGGTGGGCCCTTTGGTAGTACAGAGGGGGAAAGGTGTATTCAATGCCCAGCTCCCCCTGCATGTCGTCTCAAAGACTTCCAAGTTGGTCATGCGGAGATTCCTGAGCATCTTTCTTCTCTGATCCATGCTCATCAGCAGATAACGTTTATGGGCTTTATCCTTACGATGCTTCTGCATGTGTTCTTCATAACTGCGGATCTTGACACTCAAGGCAACTCGAGCCTCCAGGGATTTGGTGTCTTCAGGGTTTGCCACGATCTTGTTCATTCACTGTTCCTGCTTGGCTTTTAGCTTCTCTTTCTTGTTGGCCATTTCCAAAGACAAGGTTCTTTTCACAACATCATCAACCTTCTCCATTCCAGGGATGTTCCGGTAGTCTTTCAACAGTGTGGAAAGTGGTGGGTCATCATCTTTTGGGCTGGACTGGTGTCTGGATGCTGTATTCACGGGCGGCGGTCAGAAGAAGACTCCATTCAGCAGCCTAAAGACGGTGGCCCGGCCACTGCCTGGGCTCGAACGGAACTCAGCGTCCTGCACGCGCTCCTCAGCAATGGTGACTTATGCTCGCCCGGGCCTGCACACCGGCCACCATTCCCTTTGCAGAGACGGATGGGGTGACAAGGGTGCTGCCATGATGGTCTAGGCTTGACCCATGGAGGCACTCGCGAGACTCAAGCAGATGAGGACGGAGAGCTATTCTACTTTATTTTTATTTCATTTATTTATTAATTTATTTGAAACATAGAGGAAAAAGGAAGGAAGAGAGGGAGAATGGGTGCACCAGGGCCTTTGGTTGCTGCAAAGGAACTCTAGACCATGCCTCTCCTTGTGCATCTGGTTTACATAGGTCCTGAGGACTTGAACCTGGATCCTTTAGCTTTGCAGGCAAGCACCTTGACTGCTAAGCCATCTCTTCTGCCCCACTTTATTTTGTTTGAAACATCTCTGAATATAGTCCATTTCTGTAGCACTGAGAATTGCTGATGTGACATTTGATGCCAGACTGATTCTTAGTTCCTTCATCAACAATTTTTTTCTTTGATGTTTTTCAAGGTAGGGTCTCACTCTAGCTCAGGTTGACTTGGAATTTATTATTGTAGTCTCAGGTTGGCTTTGAACTCACAGTGCTCCTCCTACCTCTCCCTCCCATGTGCTGGCATTAAAGGAACGCACCACCATTCATCAATTTTTTTTTTTTTTTTTTTTTTTGGTTTTTCGAGGTAGGGTCTCACTCTAGCCCAGGCTGACTTGGAATTCACTATGTAGTCTCAGGGTGGCCTCAAATTCACAGTGATCCTCCTACCTCTGCCTCCCGAGTGCTGGGATTAAAGGCGTGCACCACTATGCCCGGCTCATCAAAGATTTTTGAGGCAGGGTCATGTTATGTAACCTAGGCTGGCTGTAAAATTGCAATCCAGAGAAGTAGTTCAGTTGGAAAAGTGTTTACCAGTGATCTCTGGGTGTTCCCAGGTTCTTGCATCTTATAAGAGGAATGGAAGGAAGGCACACATAACTAGTGAAGCTGCAGTGTTGGAGTCAACTTTGGGTTGCTGGTAGAAAACACCTGACCAACAGCAGCTTGTGGAAGGAAAGGGTTTATTTTGGTTTATAGACTCTAGGAGAAGCTCCATGATGGCAGGGGGAAATGATGGCATGAGCCGAGGGTGGACATCACCTCCTAGACAACATCAGGTGGACAACAGCAGGAGATTGTGTCAAACACTGAAAAGGGGAAGCTGACTATAATACCCATAAGCCCATCCTCAATAATACATCACCTGCAGAAGGCTGCCACCAGCTGGGGACCTAGCATTCAGAACACATATGTGGGACACCTGAATCAAACCACTACAAGCAGGAAACTATATTGAGAGCAAAGTGATGGGAAAGGCTTGAATGCATTGCCAAGAGGGGTGAGGGTTACTGGAGCAGGAAGTACTCAAGGGCACCAGGAAGTGGTCTGCTTCCCTTTTTAGGATTTTTAGGGGAGAATGCACTAGTTGCTGGGGCTGCACTTGGATGATCCTTTGGTTTGGTTGATAAGTTTGGGTTACAGTTCTCATGATGCATCTAATTTTAACCAAATGTATGCCCGTTTATCCATAGCCACAAGCTGGGAAATGGGGGTTTCTTCCCAAAGCTCACTTAGAGAACCCAGTTTGGCTTACTGTGCACGGACTGGTAGCAGGATTCCAGGGGGGCATGGATCTTCTTTCCCTGGCCTATGAATCCCAAACTTTAGATCCTTGTCCATTCCAACAAAGAATTGAGGAAACAGATTCTGAAGAGGTTAAATTATAGGGCTTATTTTAGAAAACTGACATCTAGAGAAAGTGGAAGGTATTTCTAGGGAAATTAAATTAATTAAATTAAGCCAGAGCTTAAAAACAGACCTACCCACCCATCTGGGAAATGGAGCAAAATGACATAAGCCTTTCACCTTCACATTAGTAAGAAAGCTAAGAGGTAGGTTAGTAAGGGTCCCCTCCCCCTTCCAGCTCAGCCAGGTCGAGATGGGGGAGGGCTTGCCAGAGTCACAGGGACCTGGAGGTTCAGGCATCAGGAAAGATGACAGCCAAGAAGACCTTGCCTACCCGGCAACCCCCTCTTTATGGCTTATTGCTGTGGGACTTCTGAGATAGAGTTGATTGGTTTGGACTCCGGGGCTGCTCAGGAAGACGTCAGTGCACTAAGTAGAGAGTGCTGTTGCTGAGAGATGAGGCTGGACCAGATGCTGAGTTCCGGTTCTGCTTGCACAGGCAGTGTGACATCTCTTTTGGTTCCCTCTTTGGACCCTCCCCTAGCTGACTACCTATAGAAAAAGAACTGCTGTGTTCCTATTTCTCCCTCAGACCCCAAACCAGTCCAGGCCGGATACTCCCTGCTGGCCTGACCTTATAACAGGGAAATTGGGGTTCTGTGGTGCTTCCTGGAACCCCAAGCCCTGAGTTCATATCTGCAAACTAACCAAAGAATTGGCAATTCCAGGTTCAGGAGAATGATTTTTAAAATACCACACTTTATTCAGATTTTACAAAGAAGTGCAGAAAGGGGAAGGCTGAGAGGTAAGGGGAAACAAAGTGGGGAGAAGAGAAATACATCACGTGAGCCCAAAAGCCCATGTGGGCCACATGTAGCTCAGGAGTCCATGTGACCAGATACAGATCTGAGGGAAAAGTATGGAAAAAAAAAGAGAAAAGAAAGTTCAAGGAGCTCCTGCCATGTGGGGAGCTGGAGGAGATACAGAACCCATGTGGAGAGTAAGGGCTAGGGAGCCAGACCAGATCCAGCCGAGGGAAAAACCCATACATAGCTGGAAGTTCCCAAGTGATCAGAGAGCCAGAGAGCCTGCCCTCCCTTTGCAAAGGCATTTATAACCTTAGGGTGGTGGGCTGTCTTTGGGCCCAGGTAATCCAGGGGGCCAGCTGGTTGGTTAGGACTAGGGCCTGTCTCAAGAAGAGATGAGCTTAACTTGACCAACCACAATGTTAAAATCCTATAAAAGACCTCCCTCCCAGGAGGGGTCCTGACTGTTTGTGGGAAAACAGTTCTTTGCAACTAGGCAAGAGATAAGAAAAACTTTCCCACCCTTTTTACCTTCAGGGGTCCAGTCACCTAAACTCTGCCCCCCTTCGGCTTGACATAGACCTTGGTACTGGTGGGGCCCCAAGTTCCCTAGGTTGTTAGGTGCATTGTTTAGGGAAAGAGTATCTTTACTGCTGAAGCCAAGCAGTGCTTGGATGCTTCACTTGTCCAGCATGCATGAAGTCCTGGGCTCCATCCTCACATCACACAAACCAGACATGGTGGTGCACAGTGGTGCAAGGCCATAATTCCAGTACTGAGCAAGTGGAGACAGGAAGATTATAAGTTTAATGTCATCCTTTGCTACATAGCAAGTTCAAGGCCAGTTTGGGATACATGAGACAATAAACAACAATCTTTCATATGTTCTCATGGCTCTATCATACCCAGCATGAGATTCTTTTTATCTTAAAGGTCTTAAATTCCACAGTGATGTGTTAGAAGATACTGCTTTAAATGTATGTATTCATACTAGAAGGTTTTCTTGTTGATACCCACATTCTAGAAAACATCATCATTTCTTTAATTTTTTTTAGTCTATTTAAACCTGGACATATCATATCATATCATATCATATCATATCATATCATATCATATCATATCATGATCCCAAAGATGGACTGAGGGGAGGGGCAGATATCTTGGATCTCTTTATTTCTTCCTTTTCCCAATGTAGCCACATTGAAAAAAATCTCCTTTCTCTGCTTTTCACTTATTACTTATTACTGGTCTTTTTCTCACTCTTTTTTTTTTTTTTGAGAGAGAAAGAAAGAGGCAAAGAGAGGGAGAGAAAAAAAGAGAGAAAGGGAGAGAGAGGGGGGAGAGAGAATGGGCCTGTCAGGGCCTTCAGCTGCTGTAAATGAACTCCAGACATGTGCGCCCCCTTGTGTGCATGTGTGACATCATGCACTTATTACTGTGCCTCTGGCTTATATGGGACCTAGAGATTCATGCATGAGTTCTTAGGCTTTGCAGGCAAGTGCCTTAATTGCCCATCTCTGCAGCCCTATTTTTGTTTTTTTAAGGTAGGGTCTTGTTTTGGCTCAGGCTGACCTGGAATTCACTACGTAGTCTCAGGGTGGCCTTGAATTCACGGCGATCTTCCTACAGACTCTGCCTCCCGAGTGCTGGGATTAAAGGTGTGCACCACCATGCCCAGCTATCATGGGTCTCTATAATTGGTGTATTGAGGATGAGTGGTGGAGCCTACCTTGTTAGGGCTGCCAGGGCCCAGATTTGTACCCCAGAAACTCCAGCAACAAGGTGATCACACCAGCTTAGAGGTGCAGCCTCTGTTTCTATTCTGGGGTAGTTGCTCCTACTCGAGGGCCAATCCCATGTTGGGGTCATTTGTTCTGCAAGACTTACAGTTGCTTAGGGGTGCTTTAGGTCTCTTGTCATGAAGATGTTAACGAATGAGTCCTGTCATTCCTGGAATCCAAAGTGTGGTAGTTCCCAGTTCCAGCAATGAGTTCCATTCCACTGAGTGGATCTATTAACCAAATCAAGAGCCGTTGGTTGCCCACCATGGCTGTGTGCCACTATTGCACTTGTTTGAGCATTACCTCAGGTTGTTTCTTGCTGGGTATCTTAGACTGGAAGTTGTTTGGACCGATGTCGGCCATGTACAAAAAATGAGCACAGTCTCCAATCAAGATACCATCAAATGTGGGCTAGAAGAGAGCCTACCCATATAAAATTCCCTCCAAGCTATCTATGGCCATCCCATATATCTAGTACTAACTTCTCTCTCCATTGAAAAATTTGCTTATTTTTTCCAGATGGACAACGAACCTGAAGGGAGGATCAGCCAATCACACCTCAGCAGGGCTCCAGCTGAAACCACAGAGTAATGTGGAGGAAGGGCAAGAGTTCCGCACTCTTGGGGATCACGACACCAGAAAAAGGTTGAGGGAGATAAACACAGAGAACATCGAACTCCCACTAAGCCAGATATCCAGAGACACAGAGGCTCCCAAAACCTATAATGACCCCAATGTGGCTCAGGGAAATTCACGGACGAGGGGACAGAAAGAATGTTAGAGCCACAAGTTGGGGCATTATGCACAGAGACTTGGCCTATCCCCCATAACTCTGGACTACCCCCACAATGAGTGAACCACATTCCCCATTGATGAGGGTCCCTATGGAAGAGGGAGGACAGGGAGGAGGATAATGGAGTCACCACTATGAATGTAAAACTAGAATAATATACATAAAAATAAATAAAATAAAAAAAAACAAAAAAAGAAAAAGAAAAACAAAACCAAAGAAGAAAAATAGTAAAATTTCCTTATGTTAAAAAAACAACAAAGTGTGGTAGTTAATCTCCATTGTTAACTTGACAGGAGCTAGGGTCACCATGGAGACAAACTTCTGGGCTTGTCTGTGAGTGAGTTTCTAGACTGGGTTAATAGAGGTTGGAAGACCCTCCCTAACTGTGGATGGCATCATCTCATGGGCTGGCATCCTTGACTGAATAAATAAGAGAAAGAAAGCTAAGCGCTAGCATTCATCTCTCTGTTTCTTGACTATGAATGCAGTGTGACAGCTGCTTTAGGCTCCTGCCACCATGATGGACTATGCCCTCAAACTGTGAGCCAGAAGAAACCTTTCCTTCCTTAAGTTGCTTTTGTTAGGTATTCTGTGACAGCAACAAACAACAACAAAAAAACAAAAATAACAATATATAAGGTAACTGCCAAAGAGTGACTCAAGGAGAAAAAATTGAAAAGTTAGAATAGTCAGAGGGTCAAAATGTAGTAAGGTGAGGCCAGCATCCACCCTGCTTCAGTAGAGGGTGTGTGTTCTGTCCAACCTCTGGACACAGAAGTATCCATGACACCTATAAGGGAGGCAGGAGGAAAACAGAACCTTTAATTCCCTCAAGACTTCTCACTCCTTTGCCATCTGTTCTCACAATGTCAGCCCACTTGGCAGGAGCACAGCTCAGCTTTCCAGCAACCTTGGGGGCAGGAGGTTTGCATAGCAACAAGGAGAACAGGCTTGCTACTTATCCAAGAAGAAGCAGGGCTTCTTTTTAAAGCCTACATGTGCTCAGCAAACGAGGGAAAGATAAAATAGAAGAGAATAGTACCGGAGTCAGGCTAGGGTGGATGGAGGTGCAAGGGTGGCAGGCAAGCCCTGGCAACCATGAGGAGGTCTGTACCACATAGTTAGCCCTCTGCGGCTCACTCTTTGTTTTGAGGATTTATTTTAGAATTGAAAGGAAGGTTAAGCTCTTTTCTAAACAATGGTGTGATTTTCCTAATGCATGCTTGAAGCTGGTGCCAGGGCTTTTTCTTCTTCAAGCAGGGCACAGGCACACTGTGCAGCATGTTTCCCAGCTTTGCTGAGAACTGGCCTGGCTTGGGGGTGAGGGAGTTGGTGAAAGGTGAGCCCATACCTAGCGTTTCTCTCTGGTCTTGAAGGCTGCCTTTGTGCAGAAGAAAAGTCCGTGTTTGTATCTGCTTCCAGAAATCCTGCTCACTTGGGGAAGTCTGGGAAACATCATTTCCATTTATTGAGCACTCCTCGGGCACCTGAAGCTGAGCATTTTGCTTGCAGAGTGTTTCTATGTGAGGGGAGTATGGGGCAAGAAGTTAGGGCATGGATTGGTTCTCAGTTGCCCCTAGCTGTCTGGTTTCAGTACTGGCATTATCCATTCAGAGCTACAAGAGCAGGACAAACTTCTTGGCCTCTGAGGCTTGCTGTTCTCATACAGAGAAAGGTGGCTGTATAATACTGCCTGCTCCATAGGTTTGTTGTAGACAACAAACAGGAATTTTTTTTTTTTTTTTTTTTTTTTTTTTCGAGGTAGGGTCTCATTTTGGCCCAGGCTAACCTGGAATTCACTATGTAGTCTCAGGGTGTCCTTGAACTCACAGCAATCCTCCTACCTCTGCCTCCTGAGTGCTGGGATTAAAGACATGCACCACCACGCTTACAAACAGGAATATTTTAAAAGCATCTAGAATAGGCTCAGTGCTTAGAAACTTCAAACCCATCTCCTAATATGATCACAAAAAGGCCATGGAGTAGTGTCTGTATGAATTTTCTTTTTTAAAAGTTTATTTATTTATTTATTTGAGAGAGAGAGAGAGAGAGAGAGAGAGAGAGAGAAGCAGTGAGAGACAGAGATGGAGAGAGACAGATACAGAATGGGCACACCAGGGCCTCTAGCCACTGCAAACAAACTCCAGATGCCTGTGCCACCTTGTGCATCTGGCTTACATGGGTCCTGGGGAATCGAACCTAGGTCCTTTGGCTTTTCAGGCACGTGCCTTAACTGCTAAGCCATCTCCCCAGCCCTGTGTGCATTTTCAGTGGCTGTGTAAAACAAATTACAAACTTACTGATTTATAGCCACCCACATTTATAATCTTGGATTTCTGGAAGTCAGACATCAAGGTGACAACAGGGCTGTGTGCTTGTGGGAGGCTTTAGGAGGAACCTCTGCTTCTTGCCTCTTACATCTTCTAGAGATGCTAATGCCCCTGGTTTGTCCTCACATCTCTGTTCCTGACACTAACTGACCCATTTTCATCTTTCCCTTATAAAGGATTGTGTTAGTTAGCGTTCCATTGCTCTGACTAAACACCCAAGACAGCAACTTAAAAGTTAAAGGTTTTGGGCTGGAGAGATGGCTTAGCAGTTAAGGCACCTTCCTGTGAAGGCTAAGAATGCCTGTTGACTTCTCCAGGTTCCACATTTATCCAGACACAAAAGTGATGCAAGCGTGCAATGTCACACATGTGCCCAAGGGGTGCATGCATCTGGAGTTCATTCACAATGGCTGAGAGGCCACTGATGTGCCCATTCTCTCTCTCTGTCTCTCTCAAATTAAAAAAAAAAAAGTTAAAGGTTTATCTGAGCTCATGGTTTCAGGGCTTTCAGTCCATGGTCCCTTGCCTTCATTATTTCTGGGTTGTGGTGAGGCACAGCATCATGGTAGGCACATGTACTAGAACAAAGACATGCAGCTCATGGTGTCCAAAAGGAGGGGCGGAGGGAGAGAGAAGAGAAGAAGTAGTAGGAATAGGGGGCAGGTAGAAGAGAGAAGTGGTGTCAGGGACAAAAATCTTCCTTTCAAAGACACACCCCCAGTCACCTAACTCTCTCAACCTGGCCTCACCTCTATAGTCTGCCACTTCACATTAAGCTGTGAGTCTGTCAATGAAGAAATCCACTGATAGGTCAGAACCCTCATGATCTAGCCACTTTCTACCTCTAAACACTGTTGCATTGGGGTCCAGGCCTTCAACATGTGAGCTTTGGGGAACAATTCAGGTGAAAACGACAGGATCCTTGCGATTGCATTTGACCTACTCAGAAAATCCAAGGTAACCACTCATCTCAAGATCCTTAATTGTATCTGTAAAGTGCCTTTTACTATGTGGGGTAACACAGTCACAACTTCCAGGGATTAAGATGTGGACATATTTGAAATCTGTTGTTCAGATCACCACAGGCAGACATTATTAATATCCTGATGACTTCTTTCAATATAAAAGGAAAATGTTACCTGGTCACATCCTATTGAAGTTAGGGTTAGACAAGTGGAGTGTGGGAGCTTGTTCTTTATTTTAGAGCTGAGTTTTATGCCGTGATCTATTTTGAACCATTGGGGGTATGGGTTAGAAGTGGCAGGCTGACCATATCCCACCATTCTCTAGGCCTAGACCATATCCTTAGATTTGGAGTCAGTTACCTGGACCCCATTTCTTCTTTCTGTGGACAGCATTTCTTTGCTTTCTTTCTGCATGGCTGCTCATTCTGACCTACTTTCTTCTTCTGCCTTCCTCCATGTAGCAGTTATTTTCTAGTTGCTGAAACAAAATACCCAACCAGAAGCAACTTTATATCTACTATCTATCTATCTATCATCTATCTATCTATCTATCTATCTATCTATCTATCTATCTATCTATCTATCTATCTATCATCTATCTATCTATGTTGAGTTATAACACCCCAAAGCCCACACTCAGCAGCATACCTCCTCCACCAAGGCTCCACCTCTCAAAATGCTACCAGCTGGACATTGAGTATGAGGCTTAATCACAATTATGGGAAACCTTTCACATTCAAACTACTGTACCCCCACTCTTCCTTCTCTTCTTCCTTCAATCTGATCTAAGTAAATTTATCAAGGGACACAGCAAACAATGATAAACTATGTTCAAAATCAAATATCTATGACTTGAAGCTTATGTTCTTACTTCCTAAAAGTACTGAGGTACTTTCCAGAGTTGAAAAGGAACTGCTCCAACCCCACCCTCCTTGAGTCTGATTTAAGTCTGGAATGAAGCCTTTAACCTGATTGCAGAAATTCTTTGGATGTGTGAATGTGAAATTACAATAATTAGACTCCAAGTAAGTTTTCTTTAAAGACAGGAGCAGTAGATGAGGTCTCCCCCAGTCTCTGAAGCACCAGAGATTATATTAAAGTAAAAATGTTAATATGTAGGGACAGCCAAGATTCATTTGTCCTTACCTCTTATAGCCCTGTGTACTTTGTTTTAAATATGAGTGTGTTCATAAAAATTGTATATATAGAAAACTACATTTGAATATAGTCCTGATAGTTAGTCTTCAAAAATTCTCTACTGAATTCTTTTACAACGCAATGCTTAACACACACACACACACACACACACACAGGCTGGGGAGACCCAGGTGTGTTGGTACACACCTTTAATCCCAGCACTCAGGAAGCAGAGGAAGGAGGATTGCTATGACTTTGAGGCCACCTTGAGACTACATAGTGAATTCCAGGTCAGCCTGAGCTAAAGCAAGACCCTACCTTGAGAAGCAAAAATAACAACAACAACAAAAGCTGGGGAGATGGTCACACAAGCATGAGGACCTGAGCTCAGATCTCCAGCATCCATATAAAAGCCAATTCTGGTGTGTGCTGGAATTCGTGGAGATAGGAACATTCCTGGGCTTGCTTGCCATCTTGTCTCACCAAACTGGTGAGCTCTAGATTCACCTAGAGGCCCTTTCTCAAGAAATAAGGTAAAGAGTGACTGACAAGGACACCTGATATAAACTTCTGGCTGTCACACTCGGTCACACACAGCTCACACACATGTGTGCCCACATACATTTGAACATGTATACACATACATCTAAACATTCCACCAAAGTACATATTTCAAGGAGTGCTACAGAACACTGTTTTCTGGATATGGCATGGTCACTGCACTCATGAACTCCAGCAGATTCAGTTACCTGCTGGCGCTGCACAGGGTTAGGACCATCTACTTCCCACGATGGATGATCACAGAGGGACTCATGAAGCCTCATCCTTCCCAGAGGACCTAATGGCAGTGAATGGTTGCTGGGATGGAGACATTTCTTTCAGTTGATGTACCTGCTGCTAAGCTGTCCAAACTCCAATAAATAATCCCTCTGTCACACTCATGCAAGTCACTAATTAATGGGTCAACAAAAAAGACATGAAAGCAAGAGGGGAACTAGTTGGAAGCACTTTAGCAGGAATGGGAGAGTACCAGAGAAGATGATCAAAATACATCATATATATATATATATATATATATATATATATATATATATATATATATGGCATTACATATGCCTAAAATATTAATAAATTAATAATTTAAGAATACATACAGTAAATACCAATTTCAGTGCTTAAAACTATTAGCCTCATATATTAGCATTTCTATTTCTTTTAAGGTAGATATATATAAAATCTACAATAAAGAACTCCCTAGCCCCAAGAAAGACTAATATCAATGGGATTAAGATGATTAGGATGCACTAGGGTGATCCCTAAATCCAGTGGCTTGTGTCCTTGTAGGAAGGACAAAGAGGGTAGGGAGATTGCACAAAGTAGACTCAAGTGATGCAGTCATAAGCAAAGCGTGGTGGTCTGAATGAAATGTCCTCATAGCCTCATACACATGATTGTGCTTTAGTCTCACAATTAATTCCCAGCTGGCAGAGCCCTTGGAAGGTGGAGCCTTGCTGGAGAAGGTGTGTTACTGGGGGCAGGCCCTTGGATTTTATAATCCCGTTCCCTGGCTAGCGCTAGCAAGCTCACTTTATCTCCTGCTTCCCTGATGATATGTGAAGATGTGAGCCAGCTTCCTGCTTGTACCATGTTTTTCCCTTGAAAGTGTAAGCTGAAATAAACCCTTTCAATCCATTAGATGTTTCTGTTTGGCTGTTTTGTTCCAGCAACAAGGAGGTAACTGCAACACAAGGAACACAGGCATGCTGAGAAGCTGGGAGACAGACGGACACTTCCCTGGAGCCTTTAGAGGAATGTGGCCCTACTGACATTTTGATTTCGAATTCCTGAACTTCACAACTATATTCAGTTCCTCAAGTCACCAAGTTTGAGGTAATTTGCTATAGCAGTTATAGAAGCCAATGAGTGTAGCATTTTCGATTTTTTTCAGGTTTCGAGAGACTTTATTAAAATGAGAGAAGGAAAGAGAAAAAAGTACAGAGAGCTCCTGCCATGTGGAGGCCAGGAGGGGGTAGAGAGCCCATGTGGGAGTAAGGGGGGTGTCTCCTAGTCTCAGCCTGGCTGGGTTGAAGTTCAGGGGCCAGCCAAGAAAGTACATTCTCTAATTTGATAGTATATTATTTCTACTAAGGCTGATTTCAGGTTTCCAATGAGATGCTATTTACTGAGGATTTGGGGCAAGAAGCTCATAGATAGATTGTGAACCCTGTTCATGCATCACAAGATGAGGCAGAACACTCATTAGAGGGGGTAGGCCTGTGGGAGATGAATACACTCACTCTTACCACATGACTAATGACCCATACAGTTAGCTGCTTAAGTTGACAAATATTTATGTCACACTTCTGACGGGGTGGTTCTTGCTCAGGTTTTTCTACCATGTTGCAATCCAAACCAGCCAGGACTATGTTAGGTGAAGTTTTGTCTGGGGCTGTGAGGTCTGCTTCATCAGGCTGAAATAAGGAAGCCCTGGTCCTCAGTGCATGGCCTATCCACAGGCTTCCTTATATGTCTTTAAAACATGACAGCTGACATTCCCTAGGGGACTGATCCAAGAGAGAGCCACAGGGCTTCTGTGACCCAGTGTCAGAGGTCACACGGCATCAGTCCTCCTCAGCGTGGGAGGAGGTGGGGACCTAGCTCCTCTTGACTCCTCCACCTTGCGACCATCACAGAATCACTTCTAGCGCCTCTCTTACCACTTCCTCCATCTGTCACTGCAAACTGTTCTCCAGTACAGTGGAAGACAGCACTTCTGATGGGGCAGCCACCTGGTGACTCCCTACTTTCTTCTACTTTTGTCTTCCATCTAACTTGGGACACCACTTGGCTGCTTAGGAGCCTCCAGTGTCCTCCCTTGGCACCTTGTCTCAACGCCTTCTGTCTGCATGGGCTGCTCTGATCCCCAGACACTGAGAGCTCATCTTGCCTCCAGGCTCTGCACCTGCTTTCAAGTTCTCTGCTGTAAATGGGTTCATCCAGTCTCAGGTCCTCAGTACTTACTTTTAAAAACTTTTTTAAAAACATTTTTTGCATGTATTTGTGGTGTGTAGGTATGAGTGTTTATATGTATGTGCAGCTATGTATGTATGTGTGCACACATGGCCAGAGTTCAACATTGAGCATATTCCTCAGTCACTCTGCCACCTGATTTTCCTTTTTTTAAAAAAACTCTTTTCTATTGACAGCTTCCATATTTACAGATAATAAACCATGATAATTCCCTCTCCCACTTTCTCCTTCACGACTCCATACTCCATCATATCCCCTTCCCTCTTTCCATTAGTCTCTTCTTTTTCTTAACTTTTTATTTTATTTTAATTTATTGAAAACGTTTTTGAAAACTTCCATAATTGTAGACAATAAACCATTATAATTCCCCATGCCCCCACATTCCCCTTTGCAACTCCACTCTCCATCATATTCCTTCCCCCTCTCAATCAGCCTTTCTTTTAGTTTTGATGTTATCATCTTTTCCTCGTATCATGCTGGTCTTGGGTAGATAGCGTCAGGCACTGCGAGGTCATGGATATCCAGGCCAATTTCTGTCTGGAAGAGTTCATGGTAAGGAGTGGTACCCTTTCTTTGTTTGGTTCTTACATTCTTTCCACCACCTTTTCCGTAATGGACCCTGAGTCTTGGAAGGTGTGACAGAGATGTTTCAGGGCTGAACACTCCTCCACCACTTCTTCTCAGCATTATGTTGCCTTTTGGGTCATCCAGTGGTCATTGCCATCTGAAAAGAGAAGCTTCTCTAACCAAAAGTGAGAGTAGTGTTAATGTATGGATATAGATGTTAGGTAAATTGCTTACAGGGTAGTTTGGTGAGCATAATATAAGCATTTAGCCAGACAAGGGCATGTGTTATACTACTAAGGCTCATGACCTCCCCACTGTCAGTTTTGGATTAGGCTTTCAGTACTAGGCATGTATTCCCTCCCATTGAGCAGGCTTCCGGTCCAATTAGATAGCAGTTGGTTTCCCCCATGACAGACATACCACTATTGCACCTGTTTGGTCATTTGCCCAGTCTGGCCAAAGTTGAGGCTTCCAGTGTCCACTGTTTTCACTGCTGATGACTTCTTCTCCCATAGGGCTGCATGCAGTACAGCCTTTTCCAGATTTCTGTCAGCTGGTCTATAGGGAGGAGGTTTTCAGATCAGCCCAAGTTTGATTTCTTGGTGACCTTGCAGCCCAGGCATGTGGATTCTTCAGCAATAGGGTCTTACCATCTATTCTTCATGGGAAACCAAGAGCCATGGTAATAGCCTGTAATGTTTTGGGAGCATCAGGGACCTCCCTGACCAACAACTCACTGGAAGGTATCCCATCCCTGGCACTGAAAATTTTCTAGTAACAGTCTGTGGCTTCTGGGGGGGGGTGCCATTATCCAAAAAAGTAGGTTATGATATTGCTTATTCACAATATCCTGAATTTTGATTAACCCTCCCCCAACCCTCCTTTTACTCAATCTCTTCCCCTGACATCACTTAGGCCATTCCATGCCCAGTAATCTGTTCATCTACTTACATATATACAATACCATCCCCTTAAGTCCTCCCCTCTCCTCCCTCCCTTATAATCCTTCTCTAGCTTACTGGCCTCGGCTACTGATTTTTTCTCCAACTCACACATAAATGAACATTTGTAGCTAGGATCCACATATGAGAGAGAACATGCAACGTTTGGCTTTCTGGGCCTGGGTTACCTTTCTTAGTATAATCCTTTCCAGATCCATCCATTTCCCTGAAAATTTCATAATTTCATTTTTCTTTACCTCTGAATAGAACTCCATTATATAAAGGTACCACATCTTCATTATGCATTCATCAGTAGAGGAACATCTAGGCTGGTTCCATTTCTGCGCTACTGTGAATACAATGACAGTAAACATGGTTGTGCAAGTATCTCTAAGGTAGTAAGAAGAGTTCTTAGGATATATGCCTAGGAGTGGTATAGCTGGGTCATATGGTAAATCTACTTTTCTCTGTCTCGGGAACTTCCACATGATTTCCACAATGGTTGTACCACATTACATTTCCACCAACAGCATAGAAGGATTCCTCTATTTTCACATCCTGACCAACATTTATTGTCATTTGTTTTCTTTCTTTTTTTGGGGGGGTCATTTTTCGGTTTTTCTTTTTCTTTTAGATTTATTTTTATCTATTTATTTATTAGAGACAGAGAGAGGGAGAGAGAATGGGTGCACCAGGGCCTCTAGCCACTGCAAATGAACTCCAGACACAAGTGCCACCATAGGCATCTGGCTTACATGGGACCTGGAGAATTGAACATGGGTCCTTAGGCTTCGCAGGCGTGTGCCTTAACCACTAAGCCATCTCTCCAGCCCCATTTTTCGGTTTTTCAAGGTAGGGTCTCACTCTAGCCCAGGCTGACCTGGAATTTGCTATGTAATCTCAGGGTGGCCTCGAACTCACAGCGATTCTCCTACCTTTGCCTCCCAAATGTGGCATTAAAGGCGTGCACCACCACAACCAGCTCATTTGTTTTCTTGATGATAGCCATTCTGACAGGAGTGAGATGGAATCTCAAAATAGTTTTAATTTGCATTTCTCTGATGGCTAAGGATATGCAACATTTTTTAGATGTTTATATGCCATCTTTATTTCTTCTTAGGAGAACTCTCTATTTAGTTCCTTAGCCCATTTTTTAAATTGGGTTGTTTGATTTCTTATTATCTAGTTTTTTGAGTTCTTTGCATATCCTAGATATTAATCCTCTGTCATATGTACAGCTGGCAAACATTTTTTCCCATTCTGTAGGTTGCCTCTTTACTCTATTCACAATGTTCTTTGCTGTACAAAAACTTTGTAATTTCATGACATCCAGTGATTTATCAGTGGTTTTATTTCTTGAGCATCTAGGTTATTATATTTGAAAAGTCATTGCCTATGCCACTATGTTGAAGGGTTTCCCCTACTTTTTCTTCTAGCAGTTTCAGGACTGATATTTAGGTCTTTGACCCATTTGGACTTGACTCTTGTGCATGGAGAGAGATAAGGATCTATTCTCATTCTTCTATATATAGATATCTGGTTTTCCCAGCACCATTTGTTAAAGAGGCTTTCTTTTATACAATCCATAGTTTTTGGCATTTTTGTCAAAAATCAAGTGTCTGTAGCTGCCTTGATTTACATCTGGATTCTCTATTCTGTTCCATTGATCTATGTGTTGTTTTTGTGCCAGTACCATGCTGTGTTTGTTACTATGGCTTTGTCATATAGCTTAAAATCAGAAATGGTGATACTGCCAGCCTTATTTTTGTTGCTTAAAACTGTTTTGGCTATTCAAAGTTTTTTTATGCTTCCAAATGAATTTTAAGATTGTTTTTTTTCTATTTCTGTGAAGAATGCCATTGGAATTTTAATGGGGATTGCATTAAATGTGTAGATTGTTTTGGTAAGATTCAGTAAGATTCACATTTTAACAATATCGGTTCTTCCAATCCAAGAACATGGGATGTCTTTCAGTTTCCAAATGTCTTCTGCAATATCTCACTTGAGTGTTTTAAAGTTCTCTTTGTAGAGATCCTTCACTTCCTTAGTTAGGTTTATTCCAAGTTTTTTTTTTTTTTTTTTTTTTTTTTTTTTTTGCAATTGTGAATGGGAGTGATTCCCTGATTTCATCCTCTACAAATTTGTTGTTACTATATAGCAAAGCTACTGATTTCTGTGTATTTATTTTATATCCTGCTATGTTGCTAAAAGTCTTTATCAGCTCTAACAGTTTGCTGGTAGAGTCTTTCGGGTCCTTTATGTATAGAATCATGTCATCTGCAAAGAATGGTAATTTGATCTCTTCCTTTCCAATTTTTATTCCTTTTATGAGTGTCTCTTGCCTTATTGCTATAGTTAAAACTTCTATTACTACAGTAAATAAAAATGGGGACAGTGGATACCCTTGTCTTGTTCCTGATTTTAACAGAAAGTTTCAAGTTTTTCCCCATTTAGTATTATGTTGACTGTAGGTTTGTCATAAATAGCCCTTATTAGGTTGAGATATGTTCCTTCTATTCCTAGTTTCTTTAGGACTTTTACCATGAAGGGATGTTGGATTTTGTTGAATTTCTTTTCTGCATCTATTGAGATGATGTGATTTTTGTCCTTCAGTCCATTTATATAGTGTATTACATTTATCAATTTGCATATTTGAACCATCCCTGTATCTCTGGGATAAAGCCTACTTGGCCAGTGCCACCTTATTTTTTGAGACAAGATCACACATTGAACCAAAGCCCACTGATCAGCTAGACCACCTGACCAGTGAGCACCAGGGGGCCCTCTGTAATCTCCCTGGCTCCGGGGTTACAGCATGTGACACCTGGCTTCTATGTATGTGCTATGATCTGAACTCACGTCCTCATGCTTACACAGAGGTTGTTTACCTAGAGCATCTCCCCAGGCCTTCTCCGTGTTCTCAAGACTATCCTACACCAGGAAATCACTTCTATGGCAGGTCCTGGATTATTCTTTCCTTTTCCACTCTATTTCCTTCCTAGAATTACCCTTTTTCCCCATCCTGAATCATTATTGATATAATCGGTATTTTAATTATTCTTACTTCCCCAAGAATACTCGTTGTATATATACAGACTCCAATTCTCCTGTCTCCTAACACTGTGCCCACTTACACTGGCCTTTCATGCACATTGCTGTTTGTTTATTGAATGACAGTCTTCTCTGCCTTGATTTCTCTCTGTCTTATCACACCTAGTGTGGCTCCTTACCCTAGTCCTTGACTCCATGGCACTTCTCGCCATGCTGAAGTAAAGACAGCCATAGCCCTTTCTGGTGTCCCCACAAATCAAGGTGGCCTGAACCTTCTGGTTATACCCTTCATTCAGAGGACAGCAGAAATGATAGAAAATGGAATTCTTGACCCTCAGCTTAACCTGCATTAACAAAAAATGAAATTTCACAGTCTGGTAATTTCTTTCCACACAAGTGACTTCTTTGACAGGAAGAAAGGGCTTTGTGGATAGAACATTTGGTTGGCAGAAGAAATTGAAAAATTCCATAATTTGCCTCATTCTTTGAAATGTAATCTAATATTCTCCCAGAAAGAAGAATGATGCCAGGATAACTTGACCATCATCTTTGGCTTGGTACTTCTAAGTCCTTATAAAAATTGTGTGCATGTGCATGCACCTGAATGCATGCATGCATGCATGTGACTGTGGGCACACATATGCCACACTGTGCATGTGGAGGTCAGAGGAAAACTTTAGGATCAGTTCTCGCCTTTCCATCTCACTTGAGACAAAGTTTCTCTCCTGGATCGCCCTCTGCTGCTGTTGTTCTTTGCAGGGCACACTGAGAGCTTCTGGGAATTCTTCCTGTGTGTGCCTCTCATTTAGTGTGCTTACATTACACAAGTCTATCCTGGGAAATCTTCCTGTCTCCTCTGTTAGTGTTCTGGGATTGCACAAGTCTGCTATCACTTCTAGCTTCTTAATGCCATGTAGGGGTTGAACGTGGGTGCTCTGGCTTGAGCAGCAATTGTTTTATCCACTGAGTCATCTCCCTAGCCCCTAAGTCCCTAAGTCTTGACACAGATTTTCCAGTGAGCACGTTCACCTGAAGCATGCCGGAAACAGAACTCAGCTCTCAGCCCTGGCTTTCCAAGTTTGCTTTCGTTTTTGCTATTGTAAGCAGCTGATAATCCTCTGGGAGTGAACACTCCATTTATTAGTTACTTTACTTGTTGCTATGATCAAATACCTGACAGGAAGCAGCTCAAGGATGGAAAGGTTTGTTGTAGCTCACAATTTCGAAAGGGAGACATTCCACTGTGGCAGGGAAGGCGTGGCTGCAAGAGCAAGAGGTTAGCTGGTCACTCTGAAGCCACGGCTTGGAAGCAGAGGGTGAACAAAGAAGTGAGGCTGGACTACAAAACGCCAAGGCTCACTGCCAGTGACCCACTGAAACAGTAAAGACCATGGAGGGGAGATGTTTTCGTTAGATGAAGTGTCCAGTGCGGTATCTGCGAAGCTCTGGCTCAGGAGCACGAACGTATCATCTCAAAGTCACCCTTCCTAAAGTAGCTGTCAGCAGGTGTTGTGGTTTGTATGTGAGATGTCCTCCATAGCCCATAGGCTCAGGTGTTGAATATTTTTGGTGTCCAGCTAGTGGTGCTGTTTGAAAAGGCTGTGGACTGTCTACAGGGTGAAACCTTGCTGGGGGAAGTGGGACACCAGGGGTGTGCCTTGAGGTTTTACACTCATTCTCATTTCCTGATCACCCTCTACTTCCTGACTATGATGCAACCAGTAGGCCTCCTGTTCCTGTTGTCATGCCTTCCCCACCATGATGGGTATCCCACCCCCAAACTGCAAGTCGAAAGAAACCATTTCCTTCCTTAAGCTGTCAGGTGTTTGGTCACAGCCACAAGTAAAGTAATTAATAGAGGAGGCTGCTTGGGCCCTGTCCAGTAGGCAACTGCTGTGGGCTGAGAATACCCTGAAAGATACACCTGCCCAGAACCATACAATAGACTGTTTTGGAGTAAAAATCTTTACAGATGTAAAAAGATGTTGTGGTAAGAGAATCCTGGGTTAGATCAGTTGTAAATCTAGAGATGGGCATGCTCAAGAAACAAGAAGGAGAAGACAGAGGAACCGAGAAGGCCACATGAACACAGAGGCAGGGCTAGAGGGCTACAGCTCCAAGCCATGGGACACAGGACTCCCTGGGAACTGGAAGAGGCACATCGCCATTTCTAGTTGCTTTGGGTGAGCAGAACCCTGCTCATGTCTTGCTTTCAGATTTCTGTGCTGCAAACTGCTGAGGGGAAATGATCCTTCCTCATTCCATCAGGTCTTTCATTTTTTCCAGTCATGCTCTGTACCTTACAATCATCTGCACTTATTTTTTTGCAACTATACGGTTCCCACATGCTTAGTGGCTTTACACACTTAGAGGCTTTCCCTTCCTTTCAGATGACTTTTAAAGTTATGGAATGTCCTAAGGATGTTCCTTCTGGTGTCAGCATGGTTACACTGGGCTGCTGTTGCTGCTAACAATGAGTGCTGTCATTCCTCATCTTTCAATCCTCTGTCCTCATTTTCCTATATGCCTTGCAATCAGTCCACGACCTTTTGGGTTTTAAATCTGATCTCACTGTCTTTTTAAAATTGTGTGGGGGGCTGGAGAGATGGCTTAGCGGTTAAGGCGCCTGCCTGCTAAGCCTAAGAACCCGGTTCCAATCTCCAGGTCCCACGTTTAGCCAGATGCAAAGCGACGCAAGGGTGCAATACTGCACTTGACCACAAGGGGGCGAACACATCTGGATTTCGTTCACAGCAGCTGAGAGACTGCTGGCGCGCCCATCTCTATCTGTCTCCCTCTCCCTCTCTGTCTGTCTGTCTCTGTGTCTCTCTCCAAAAATAAATACAATAATAATAAAAATTTTTTTAAAATTGTGTGTATGTCTGTCTGTGTATGCATGTGGCACTATGTACGTGTGTAGGTCAACAGACAACCTTGAGGTGTTGGTCCTCTTCTTCCATGTTCTGTGAGACTGGGTCTCTCTTGTTTTTGTACGGTCTAATTGGCCCACAAGCTTCATAATTCTTCTGGCTCCACCTCCCATTGCCAATTCACATTGGAATTACACATGCATGCTTCACTTTGGGTCTGGATTTACATGGGTGCTAGGGATTGAACTCATTAGCAGGCTTGCAGAGGAAAAAAAACCTTTTAACTGCTGAGGCATCTACCTAGCTCTCACTGTCTTTTTAAAATTATTTATTTTTGTTGGTGAATGTATGTGTGTGTGTGTGCGTGCATGTGTGCATGGTTGTGCGTGTGCAGATCAGAGGCTGTCCGATGCCTGGGAAGAGCACTTTGTTATACTTTGTTCCATGTGTCACCCTGACTCATGGCACACAGGGCTAGTCTGCTGTGAACTTTATCAGTCACAGAGGTCTTGCAGGATCTAACAGCTGATGTGTGACTATGACTTTGACCCTGTTTCAACATCTTGGGGTTCTTCAGGAGCAAGCTGCATGTCATGCCTTCCCTGCTGGGCATGTGGTTAGTGAACTGTGAAAGGCCTTTCCTGGTCCACCACTACATCTGGCCTTTCCTGGTCCCCAGAAACAGATAGGCTTTAGCCACCACTCCATACCCCACCTCCCTGCCTTCATCCTGGGAAACCTCATCCAAGCCCCACTGGGCATGACCACACTGTCATCTTCTATCTAGGGCCACAGAACTTTCCAAGTTAATATTACATAAAAATCAGCATTTGTATCATCTGAATTGTGAAAGAAAAATATCCTAGTGTCTGAACCTATAAGAACATCTTTTGAGTGATAAAAGAGGTGGGTATGGCCATGTTAACATGTTTTTACAGGGCCAGGCATCGTGGGGGCATGACTGTGATCCTAGATTAGAGAGGCTGAGGCAGAGGGACTGCTGCTACATAATCGCAGTCTGGGTTACATCGAAACTTCTAGGCCTTTTTGGGTTAAAGAGTGAGACCCTGCCTCAGAAAAATTTATTTTTGACAATGTTTATGGGTTCCTGATAAAACCAGATAAATAAGCTAAAAATACTTACTTATAAGCTGTCAAAATCTGTACCCAAAATTGTACACAAAAATTATGTACAATGGTAAAAACTGAAAGTTTTATGAGTTACTCATTTTTATTTCTGGGAGGAAAGATAAGCTATTTTTCTTCTCACTTCCTTTTACTTTCTTCATTTTCCAAATCTTGTGTAATGAATCTGCATTGCCTTGCTATCATTAGAATTCCGTTTTTGTATGTGCATGTGTTTGTGGTGTGCACGCATGTGTGTATACATATTGTTGTGCATGTGTGTGTGGGGGGTGCATGTGTGTATACCCATGTGCGGAGACCAGAGCCTGATGTGTCTCCCTCAATCATTCTCCATGAGGCAGTGTCTCACACTGAATTTGGAGCTCCCCTATTGGGTTAGGCTAGCTGGTCTGCAAGTTCTGGGCATTCTCCTGTCTCCACCTCCCCAGTATTGAGATTATAGGCACAAACCACTACAACTGGATTTTACATGGGTGCTGAGGATCTGAACTCAGGTTCCCATGTTTGTACTTTACCTAATAAGCCATCTCCCAAGACCTTGAATTTCATTTCTAACACAGCGTGATATAAGTAAGGCTTGTACTCACATGATAAATTAAGACCATCCTCTGGTGAAGTAAGCCTGGGCCTGAATCCTGACTCTGTCACACAGTAGCTGTGACCTTGAGAAGGATGCTCTGACCCTGTTTCCTTGTTTGTAACCGGGATATTCACATCTTTACTCTGAGTCAATAACTGGAAAATATTTCACATGGGTCACAAAGAATAATTGCTTTCTGCTGTAGTTGTTCTTGGCAGAGATGTGTAAATCTCTTTTATTCTCATCTGAGAGAGCACTGTCCCTGTTTTCAGTCCCTCACACCATGAGAAGATTGGCAGGGTATATCAGTAACTCTCAGATAGGTGGGGTCAGAGCAGCAGCTCCATGCAGTCCACTTCTCAAGTGACTAAGTACATAGCTGTCATTCTGTGCTATATCTGTTGCCCTTCTCTCCCTTGCCTCTGATTGTGAGGGCTTCGAGGTCTCATTCATGCTCCCACCTTTTGCATGTTGTCCAGGGCCAGGCGCACGGTGTGTGATCAGTGGGGTCTAAATGGGTCACTGGCCCACCAATCTAGAGACGACATCCTTGTTGTACCTTACTGTTAGAACCAGAAGGAAGTATCCACTTTTTTTTTTGTTTTTCGAGGCAGGGTCTCCCTCTAGCCCAGGCTGACCTGGAACTTACAGCCCCAGGCTGGCCTCAAACTCATTGCAGTCATCCTACCTTAGCCTCCTGAGTACTGGGATCAAATGCATGCACCATAACACTTAGCTATGAGTGTTTTGCACTTTTGCAGTCACACGTCTGTGTAAAAAGCATGTAATTTCCACAAGGAGCTCACTTCCATTGTCCCCTGTAGCTTTGGTTGCTAACAGGGCTGACACAGGATCTTGGGAACAAGCTAGAAGTCATGTGTCTTCTAGATTCACCTGGTGGTGATGACCAATGTTCACACACTCAGGTGAGATGGGCACAATGGACTGGTGCTGAGTGGGGCAGGCAACCATGTCCTTGAGGACTCATACAATGAATGGAGCATCTGGCAAAGTGAGACTCTTGCTCTGTGCCTGGTCATATTTGTCTTAAGATTGTTCTATGAGACCTTTTGAACATAACAAGGTCCCCAAGTGACTGAAGTAACATGAAGACGTTTTTCTGTGTGTATATGTATGTTATTTGTGTGTGTGCCATGCATAGAGGTGCATGGGTATGTGCAGGTTCACATGCATGTGTACGAAGTTCAGATGACAACCTTGGTGTCACCTTTTTTTTTTGACAGGGCTCTCACTGTCCTGGAGCTCACCAATTAGGCTAGTTTGGCTGGCCTACAAGGCCTAAGGATCCTCCTGTCTTCGCTTCCCCAGTGCTAAGATTATAGGCTTGTTCTACCATGCCTGGCTTTTATGTGGGTGCTGGGATCCAAACTCAGGTCCTCATGCTTATGCAGCAAGCATTTTACCCACTGAGCTACCTCCCCAGCAGTCCAACAGAAACTTTGGAATGATTACTGCCCATGGTCCCAGTTTTCCCTGAGGAGGTTCCTGGGGTCTTCTAGTTTTGTAGGCAGGACAGCTCCTAGGTTCACAGGATCACCTTGTCACACTGATATAGACTGACAACAGTGGCAGATGTCCCGAGCTGTTCTGAGCCTCCTGCTGGAATGAAGCCTCCAAGCAGTTCAGTGTCCTGGGTCTCAGGGCTGGGGATATTCAGGTGGTGAGAGTGGACCATCGACGCATTGGCCCCTTTCCACAGCTGTCTTGCTATTGGCAGGCAGTGGGGATAGTTCTGGCCAGTCTTTGGTTAAGCTCAGTGTGGAAATCATACCTTCAGTATTAAATCACACATCACCCTGTTCCCCTTATCTGGAGCACCGATCTCCAAGCATGCAGAGTTCTCCGGGCTGTGGTCTAGACACAGGGGTGTACACTACATCTGCCCAAGGGTCTGGCTATGCTACACATCTGCTATGTTGTAAAGGCAAGCTCTCTGCCATCTTGATTATGAAAGCAGTCACATTGTCACTATGTGTTAGTACCACCTGCTTTTCCACGACACAGCTGATTTGCTGGGTTTGGGGGATTATAATCCCCTGTGGAGATGAGAGCAGTGCTGCTGTTTGCATCATGTTCCATCACAATGCAGGGGTCAGCTCCTCCAGTCAAGTCGGGGAGGTTAAAGTGGTGAGAATGGGGACTAGGAAAGTGACAATGAAGATTCATGAGTTTCTCCTGTGGGTGATAAAAATATAAAGTAAAACTGGAGAGAGATGCATAATCCTGTGAATAGACTGAAAATATTGAGTTAGTCACTTTAAAAAAAGACACAAAACACAAACTACTATAAAAAACAGTAAATCTAGAGATAGATCAATGGGTAAGTGCTTGCCTCACAGCAGGAGTTCCTGAATGTCAATGTGAATGCTGTACAAGCTGAATGTGGCATACTCACTTGTAATCCTAGTGCTGGGGAGACTGAAGGCAGGAAGCCTCCTGGGCTCAGCTAGTCAAAGCCTAACTGTTGAGCTGTAGACCAGTGAGAGACCTTTCCTCAAAAAAAGGTAGGTAGCATTCCTGAGGATCACCCCAAAGTGATCCTCTGACCTCGAAAAGCATGCACACAATTCACGGCACACAGATGAAAATGCATAAATGTACACACACACACACACACACACACACACACACAAAACAAAATATCATGGCTTTACCAGCTTAACAAAAAAATATTTTTAAACCAATGAATATAGCAATAACAATCTCACCAAATTTCAAATAACAGCCAAACATAATAAAGTTAATGTAATTGTGGTAGAAATATGCCAAAAAGCTTGAACAGTGGAAAGCCCCTGAGATAAGAAGATTGAGGAGGGATGACTAGAGTGACCCCCCCTTTTGCAGTTTATTGCAGGTTTAACATTAATTACCACTTACACACCAAACTGTTACATTTTTGTAAATCTTTTGGAACCTGCTTGCTCACGGGTCATGCAGTATTGTAACCTATACTTGCTTATACTATAAAATCCCTAACAGACTTGAGTTTGGGGCTGATGCTACTACGGAGAGATCTGAGCGTCAGTCTGCCTGGTCTCTTGACACCCAGAAATTCCTGTAACAAAGTCAAAGACGGCTCTTCCCCAGGATGAGTGAGTGGGCCATCACCGTACCCCAACCTCATCCAGGATTTCCCCTGGATGAGTGAGCCAACATCTTTCTCCAGCCTTGCCTAGGCAGGCCATGTATGTATTTGATTAAAATTCTCCTTTTTAGGAATTACTCTGTGTCTACCCAGAAACTGAATCAGTATTTTGTTTTTTCTGTCACCTAAAAGTTTACTTCTTCAGTAGGCTGTTCATGTCCAGGTGGGGTGCAGGAAGGAAATGAAATAAGAAAATCCCACACGACACTGACTTATCAAGTCATGGGAAGCACTTTAATGACAACTGTGATCACAGATATAAATAAATAGCTTCTTTCCATCTATAATAAGAGCTATAAATATATGTGCAAAAGGTCCACCCAAAGTTACAAGGCTTCGAGGACCTTTTATTAGCTACTGATTTCAGTAATAAAAAAATAAAGACAGTGACCATCCTCTGGTATCTTCATGAGTGCTGCCCTACTGAGAGAGCTGATGAACTGCCAATTATCCCCTCCCTGCCCCAGCTATGAACACAGCACAGGGCTCTGGTCACCTTGGTTTTTACCTCAAACACACTGCTTTTGGATGAATGCACTGTTCAGTGTGGGATTCAGAGCCATACTTGATTGACAGTCTAACACAGATTTTATCTTTTGAGTTTCTGCTTTGTACACCCTGCCCAATAAAGTAAGAACAACTATTTGACTCCTCCCATCAAGTCTGTCTTTCTTTCTTTTCTTTTCTTTCTTTTCTTTTCTTTTTTCTTTCTTTCTTTCTTTCTTTCTTTCTTTCTTTCTTTCTTTCTTTTTTCTTTCTTTCTTTTTCTTTCTTTCAGCAGGCTCATTACCAGCAATGGTTTTGTTTTGTGGTAGATATGTCCCATCAGGCTGGCTTAGATGACTTGGGCAATGTCTCTCAAATCTGATAAACTCTCTATATAGTGACATCCCTATACCCACATGGACGCAGCCAGGTGTCACAGGCTGTATTCTGTCCTTTTGACCATGTCATATTGGAATAGCCATGAGTAATGTCCCATTCACTGGCTTGAGCCTGTGCTGGTATGGAGGGAACTGTGAATCCCATAGGTATTGCCCTCCATGGAAGGTACTGAACACTTCCCGTAATGGTAACAAACAATGTCCAGTGAATATCAAGTTAGGGGAGATATAAAAACACATTAAAATTACAACTTAAAAAATGGATTAAATTACATTGGTTTTTGAAAAAAAGCCCTAACAATAATGACTAGGACTATAATTTATATTTCATTTAGGAAAAATACACTTGGTCCTCAGAAATAAACATTAAATGTAAATAAAATGGAAGTCTACTTAAGACACCAAAAAGAAATGTGGAGAAGAGAAGAGCTATCCAATCAAAATTTAGAATTCTTAAGGTCTCTCCCAAGAGGTGACCAGTATTTAGATTTATTTCCTCTCCTGCTCCAGGTTGATGGTCACAGGCTGTCTTTGGAAACATGAATATTGAATTAAAATGGAACATGTCGCTTAGCAGGCCCTATTTTTATTTTTGTATTTTGTTCCTTTATTAGAAATATAAACCATGATCATTTGTGTCTTTTATTTGTCTTTTTGTATTTTTTAACAAATAATTTTTGGTAGCATGTCTGCATTATATTTTGCCTCATAAAATAACCCTCCCAACTCTGTGCAGTTCACTGTCTTTGTGTCACCCATGCCCCTACCCCCAATCAGAGAGTCAAACTTGTGAAAATCCACTGTCCTCAACTGCTAAAAAACCCTTGGTACAAAAATGTCCTCTCCCCGGCTTTGAAATGCCCAGCTGGTCTTTTAGAAGCCCCAGCCCTTTCTCATTATCCCATTGAGTGCTCCCTCTGCCCCCAACTGGTCCAGTTCCAGAACTGGACTGTGCTACGGTGCCCATGGAGGCCATCCAAGCTGGTGTTGTGTCCAGAGTGCTACACCTTTTCTTGGAGTTTCTCCAGGTAGGTTCTGAGTTGCTGGGGGGCACCTACGTCTAGACCTTGGCAAACCCACTTGATGTCTTCTTCATTGCTGCCCAGGATGGAGTTGACTGTGGGGCAGCTGTCATCAGGTGAAATGGTTGTGAAGGTGGCAAATTTCACCTTCTTCCGCTTGGAGGTGGGCGAGTGCATGGGCTCCTGCTTCGGCTCCTTGCCCTGCCGCCCCCCAGAGACTGCTGCTGGCCTGTGTACCTGACCCTGCACATGCTTCTGCGAGCCACCGTTGAGAAGCAGGTGGTTGCTCTCCTCGCAGCCTCCTGGCCCCCGGTCTATGATGGTTGTGTGCTCGTCCTGGGGTGGTGATATGTCCCCGATGCTCTCCAGGAGCTCTGCCTCATTGCCCAGCCACACCCAGTCATGTGAGTGGGTCATGGATGCCTGGCCTTCCAGGGGCACCTGTTTGTGCCTGTACTTAAAAGCAAAGGTGGCACAGTTGATGAGAAAAACAAGGATAGCCAGGCAGAAGACCCCCAGGAGGGCGTACATGCCAATCTCCAGGTCGCTGAGGCCACGAGCGGTCTGCACCAGGCCATTCTCCTCCACTGCACCCCCTGCCTTAGGGAGGTCCACATGGGCTGGGAAGTTGGTGAAGTCGATGGGGATATTGTGTAGCTGAGCCTCGCCTGATAGTCTGGCCCCATCCAGCCGGCTACTCTTCACTACCTTGTTGTCCAGCAGAGACTTGGCCGTGGTTGTGACTCTCCTCAAGGCCCCTTCTTCACGGTCCACAGGAGAGCTACCATGCCAGCGTCCATCTACACCTGGGCGCTCAAGGTCTTGGCCCTTCTGCCGGCGGTCACTGGCGTGGTTCTTGATCTCCTCTTCATCGTGGTCCCAGGCTCGGCTGGAGTCCGTATCCTCCTGTCCATATTTGACCTTGACATGGCCAACACCCATGGCCAGCACACTCTTGCGTTTGGATTTTTGACAGGCCTCAGCGATCGTCACATCTACACGGAGCAGTGGGCCCTGGCCTTCCCCTTCAGCCACCACAGTGGGCCACCTGGGAGAGTGAGCCTGGGGGATGGACACAACAGCCTCATCTAAGGAGGTGGCAGCCAGGGAGAAGTCCTTGGTGTCATAGATATCCAGGGGGGTCACAGAGCCATCACTGAACTGTAGCCAAGTGCTGACCATGGCTTCCTGCAGGGAGAGAGGTAGTTAGGATCATCTAAGGCAGTGCCTTGTCTCTAGGACACTCCAGTACAATCCCAAAGAAGCAGTGAGTGGACCAAGGTGCACACCTGGCTGCTAATGAACCAGGGAGAATGCAGGTTTTTTACATCAAAGTCAGAGATGGTGCCTTAACTTAAAGAGAACATCTTTGACATAAGCCTTCCAAGAAAACAAGCACACAATGAACTTCCAGGTCTCCAGGGTCAAGGGCAGGCCTCGCATTACACTGTGAGATGATCATGTTCACAGGCTGGTCTCCCGTGACAAAGGCACAAGGGGCTGGCGGTGGGCAGTAAGAACTGGGAGGCAGTGTTAAAGCCCAGGATATTAAAAAAGAAACTTTTGAGAGGAGGTTCAGATATCTGGGTGTGGAGGTTCCTGTAATCCTAGCCCTAGGGAGGCAGAAACCAAGAATCCCTGGGGCTGGCTAGCTACTTAATCTAGAGGAATCAGTGAGCTTCATTAGTGCAAGCATTGTCTCAAATAAGGTGGAGAGGGACTCACGAAGTACCTGACATTGACCTCTTGCTTCTGAATGCATGCATGCACACATGCAAAAACGAAAGGAAACTCCTTCTCCTTCCTCTGCATCCCCAGTGAGTCATAGGAAACAAAGAAAAGCAAATACATTGTTCCCTTTACGTGTGGTCCTGCTGTGCCATGAAAGACACACTGTAGGCCCATCAGGTGGACAGCCATGACATGCCACATGCCTGCAGTGCACCACATCACCTGGTGGGCCTGATACTGCTGCTTGATCTTTCTTGCAGTGAGCTTTCCTGGACAGTTTCCCCAGAAGAGAGTAACCCAGGCTAGTGTGAGGCGGCTGAGCTACTGCAAACACCTGCTATTGTCAGTGCCCAAGAACTGCATAAAGCCTCACATTGTGAACAGTCAAGGAGTTTGGGAGTTCCTGGCTTGAAAATGCCCTCATCCCACCTTTGAATGCCTGGCAAGTGCTCAATAAACAACAATGTCCCCCGCTAGTACAGTGATGACCCAAGGACACCATCATGCCAGGGCAGGTGAAGATCCGCCCAGCTAGTACGTGCTGAACCACCCTGGTGGGGATGCACCAGGAAGAGTCCAGGTCTTCAGCACCTCAGCAGAGCCTGGGTGTTGGTCACAGAATTTCCCTGAATGTTCAGGAGAGGGGACTCTGCCGTTGTAACCCTGGGGGATAAAGAACCAACATCCATAGAGGATAAAGTAGAGGTCAGCTTCTATTATACAATCCTAAGCGCCTCTCTCACAGAACAGGTGAGACTAAACAAAGGTGAATAACCCTATCCTCAACCATGTGTTTAAGAAGCAGGATTCAGGTTCTCCTGTGGAGCCCTGATATGCTGACACTTGGGACCCACCACTGCCAAGGCCCCACCCCAAATCACTATGCTCAGCCTTCACACAGAACTCTCATGCCTAGACAGTGCTGACCTCTATGCCTTCCAGTTCATTTGCTTGGAGCACACCCTGCTAATGCAGCCAGAGGAGGCTATGGGTCTCTCTCCACATATGGAGGATGGGAGAATCATATTCACTGAGCAAAACATCTCCATCCAAACTCAAACCCACCCTTGCCTGAAGCTGACTCAAAGTGGGACCTGGGTATGCATCATTCCACACAAGAACACTCAGGACCAAAGCAAAGCAAGGCAAGCACAGTGCAAAGCTCCACTGAGTGACAGGAGACAAACTCTAGTCCACAGCTTGGCAGACTGTGCCATGAGAGTCTGCTTAAAAATACACATGGGGCTGGAGAGATGGCTTAGTGGTTAAGGTGCTTGCCTACAAAGCCAAATGACCCAGGTCCAATTCCCCAGCACCCATGTAAGCCAGATGCACAACGTGGCACATGTGTCTGGAGTTGGTTCACAGTAGCTGGAGGCCCTGGTGTGCCCCTCCTCTCAAATAAATAAAAATAAATATTAAAAAGTAAATATACATGGGAAGAGAAGCATGTTAATACTGGAAATAATAGAAGAATCGAAAAGGCTGGATTAAAATATGCAAAAAGAAACAATAGCTGCTGAAATAACAGAGCAAAGGGAAACTAAACACAGTAAAGTAGAAACCAAACACAGTGAGCAGAAGAGCAGAGATTTGTGAAGAACTGCACAGTTTCTGTGTATGAAAAACACAGAGCTGGAGGTGCAGCCCATGCCCGTAATCCTAAAACTCAGGGGTGGGTGGAGGCAGGGGGATCAGGAGTTGGAGGCAAGCATTGGCTACATAGAAATGGAGGCCAGCCACGAGAACCTGTCTTTAAAAAAAAGGAACGAAAAGAAAAGGAAAAGAAAACAATTGAAATTAATCAAGGCATGGTTTAAATAGGAGGAAAGGTGCCCAAGGGAGAATTTGTGCCTTGGCAGACACAGCAAACTTAATTACTCAAAACACAACAAATTAAAAAAAAAAAAAACAGCCCATGGGAATAGAAGAAAAGAGGCAAAGAAAAGGCAGGTCCAAATACATAATGAGGGCTGGGGATATGGCTCAGTGGTTTAAGGTACTTGCTTGGAAAGCCTGAAGGCCCCGGTTTGATTCTTCAGTACCCAGTAAGGCCAGAGGTACAAAGCAGCCCATGTGTCTGAAGTCCGTTTGCAGTGTACTAAGCCCTGGTGTGCCCATTCTCATTCTCTATCTCTCCTTAAAAATCAATCAGTCCATCAATCAATAAATGAGATGAGTTTCTAGCCATCCTGCTAGGAGTGTTGGAGGGAAACAGATTGAAGGTGGATGCAATATTCTAAGTGATAATGACTCTCCATAATCCAGAATGAAGGCAAGATACCAGTAGGCAGACATCACATGACCTTGTTCAGGCACTTGGATCTAGCTGTGCCTGAAGGTGTAAATGCTCCTGTTCCCCTCAAGGGTGATAGTCCTCTGACCTTCACAGGCTCAAATCGTCTCGCTACAGCCTCAGCTCTATCTGTCCTTTGCTGCGGCTGAGGTGTTAACACAACCGTAAGCTGTTGTCCCTTCCTTGCACACTGCCCTACTCTCTTGCTCCGCCACACCAATGAAGGACTTGCGCTGGTTCTTTGTCTCAGGCTCAGCTTGGGGGGAGTACCAAGTACCAGTACCAAGAAAGTGTGGCTCAGTGATGCTGGTTCCTGCCCTTGTCACTCCATTCACATCAACTAAGGAATCATATAATGCAACAAGTACCTTTTGTTTTTTGCATGTGTGTATGGTGTGTGTATGTGTGTGTGTGTGTGTGTGTGTGTGTGTGCGCGTGTGGGTGCATGTGGAGGCCAGAGGCTGACACTGAGTGTCCTCTCCAAATGCTCTCCACTATATTTACTCAGGTGTGTCTCTCTTGAACCCAGAGCTCACTGACCTGGCTAGTCCACCCAGCCAGCTCTTCCGGGGGATTCCCAGTCTTCACCTCCCAGTGTGGTGAACTGAACTCTGGTCCTCACACTTGTGTGGCAAATGCTGTTGACTAAACCTTCTCCCTAGTGCTCCCATTCTGACAACTAAACCCACCAGAGTTCAGGTAAATCCCCATTTCATCTCTCCAGCTCAGCTTCCTTTGGAAAAAAAGAAGCTCACATTCTTTCAGAGTTTTTATTTCAGTGGAAGATATTGCAAACTCAGTGCCAGCCTTCTATGCCTCAAATGCGAGATAAAACACTGTTAAGAGTGTGCAAGTTCAGTGTGGCCGGCTTTTCATCTTGAATTAATTTGCTCTGCTCTCTGGATGGAGAAGGGAGTTAACACAAAGTAAGCTCTCCTCTTGAAGAGCAGACAATGAGACTGACACCCTTGGCTGGCTGTGTGATTGAGACTGAGTCTTTCCATCGGCTCATTATGGTGAGGCTGCAACTCCATCAGGGAGGCCAACACATGTCCCCTAAGACAAGAAACCAAGCAACTTAAAATAACACATGCCCACCAGAGATTTAGACTCCACTCCTTTCAAGAGTCACGCCTGCGAATCAGAGGGGCTACATCTATAAATCCCCGTGTCCCACCTGGGCCTCCACTTACTGCCGACTGATGAAGACAGATGGGCTGTGTTGGCTGCAGACATATCTTGCCCATGTCCTGGAGAAAGCTGTGATGCCTCGTGTCCACTCTAATGAGTCACCCATTCCTAGCACATAGCTTGCTGCTGTCAGCTCTCTCCCTCCTATTTTTCTCTATTCCTTTTACTCACTTGTTTACAAACCAGAAAACACCAAGTCTATTTCCTGCCCTCAGGGGAGAATAGCAGGGGTCTGGATGAGACTGAAATGTACTTCTGATCTCCTCTTATGTGTTGATGCTTGAGAACAAAGCCAGGTGGCAAATGTCACCTGTGGTCAGCAGAATTACTGGAATGGCACTACAAATATGACTGGGTCAAATTCCCCGAAGTTGGGCACAAGCTCAGGGAAGTCTGTTAGGCTTCTAGTACAAGGCACTGCTGACTGTGAGGCATCCTGGAGATGTATTCTGAGATGGTGTCCTGGGCTATCTAGTGGTAGGGATGGGACTAGAGTCTCAAGAACTCTTAAGAGCATTGAATTCTGGGTTGCAGAGATGGCTCCACAGTAAAGTACACTTCCTGTATCAGTATGAGTCCCTGAGGGGTCCTGAGACTGCTCCAGTTCAAATCTCCAGATCCCATGTAAACAGCTGGGCATGGCCATGTGCCAGTCCCACAGAGGAGCAGACACCGGAGAATCTTTAGAGCTCCGCAAGCTCTAAAATTAGTGAAAGGAGACTGCAGCTTAAGACAACAGCAGGCAGAAGAGCGATGGAGTGTCTCATCAATGTTCTACTCTGGCCTCCGCAGGCGAGTGACTCCCACTGCCGGCAAACACATGGGACACCACAAGGGCACATTCGCATGCATTCACCAAATACACTACATCACACACAAGCAAAAATTAAAAATTAAAATAGAGCATCAAATTCTGCTGCTTGTACTTGGGAGGTGAGAGTTGGGAAGCTGGAAAGGGGCTCTGCACCATGGCTGGTGCTGAGGGTGACGGAGGTGGATAGGGACAGAGAAGTATATGTGGTTGGAGAGAGCTGAGAGGCACCCACACAATCACAATAACCAGCTAAGAAACGGGGACTCAGTCACCCATAGCCGGGATCTGGATTCCCTTAGTAATGTCCCTGAGTGTGGTAGCAGGGTCTTCCCCAGGATGAGAACTTGGCTTCATAGTTCCCTGAGCACAGGGCTCAGCTGAGAACCTGCAGAATGGGGAGCTGTTGTTAGCTGCTAGTTGGTGGTGACTGTTACACAGCAATACAGAGCTGATACACCCTTGTGCACTGAGTCCTGTCACTGTCACTGAGATTCATCTGGGAGCTGACAGCTGTGACAAGGAATCCATGTGGTTTGTGCACAGCTGCTCAGCCATGTAGACAAGTAGAGTCTGAACTTGGGACTGTATACAATCTGGCATGGCAGCTGAGACTTGATACTTTCCCCCAGACAGGCGTAACCTCCTAGTCTTTGCTCTACCTGGAATTCTGGTGGTGACCGTGCCCTGTCCCTGCAGCATACCTCCTTGGACACTGTTATATTCCTGTTGTAGTATGGCAGGGACTGTATCCCTATTGTTATCCCTTCTGATCTGGGATCTGCTGCATATTCCAGCCGTGGGGTACCAGCCTCAAATATGTCCCTATTTACCGGGGCTTAACTGAAGTCTCCTTGACTGCCAGTGAGTTGCCAGAGGAAACTGACTCTGAAGCTGAGTGCCTGGACTATGTGGCATCTGCCCTGGTGTTGTCCCAAGGTCCTGGCTGCCTCTGCTCACATGGGAACCAAAACAGTGACAGTTGCATTGTGAAGGGCAGACTGCAGCACAAGACACAGATGATCCTAATGTAACTTTCAGTGAGCTGCTGCTGGTTCCTCTCTGAGGACTGAGATACAGGTGGCCAGGATCGCCAAGCTGGTGAGGAATAGAGCTGTCTAGCCCTGTGCTTCTTGTTCTGGAAATTTTCTCTTCCCATAAGCATTTTCCCAAAGCATCAATGGAACCAGCAAGGCCAGTTGTGTGTGGACCTGTTTCCTCTCCTCCCTTTCCCACCAGCTCTCTCTCACTCGCTGGCCCGTGTTTGTGGAGCACCTATCTTGTGCAGCCCTGGAATGGCTTGCAGACAGTGTGAGCAGAGGGTTGGTCCTCTAGCTGCTTTCCATGATGGAGAAACATAAGCACGAGTGGAAGCCCAAATAAAAAATCATTTCAGATGCTAGAGAGGGCACCAGGGGAGTGTGGGAAGGAGGTGGATCCAGACAGGGCTGTGAGGGATGCATTGGTGAACAGGGGGTGTCTCTGAGCTGGGGCTAAATGGTGGACGGAGCCACACTCAGGGACAGGCCCAGGCAGATGTGTTCCAAGCTAAAGGATCAGCACAGATAGACTCTTAGAGAATCTTGGGAGAAGGGAAGCTGTGGAGACAGGACCCACCAGCAGGGACACATGGGCTATGAGGAAACACAGTCTCTTGGGTCCATATGAAGCCCCTGGAGAGGCTGTACCAAAGACACTCATTCTGGCCAAAGCTCCTCTTCCCTGGAGATGGCAGCAGAAGGAGAGAGGAAGCTGGCACCATCTTTCCTCTGGGAAGGGGCTGTGGAATGGATACATGCAGAGGCTTGAGGGTGACCTGGGCCTTTGTGTCCATTGAGAGAGGCTGCTCTATGAACACTAAACAGGAAATGTGGCTGCCCTGCACCCCTCCACCCTGCTCCCCCTTGGCCCCTACCTGTTTGGGGGCACGCAGCAGCACCTCCGCTGTGGCTGTGGCCATGGTGGCCTTGCTGTTCTCTGAGATAGGGTGCAGGGTGACAGACAGCCCAGCCACAAGCTGGATGGCCAACTCCGTCACAGACACTTTGTCATCTAGCACGGTTACTGTCTTCTCTGCCAGGATGGAGTCAGATAGTGGGGACAACACCTGTGGGAATGGTGGACACAGATCATCATGCCCATTTCCAGATGTGGGAACCCTTCCCAACAACCATGCTCCATCCCAACAGGACAGAGGTCCAGAATCCCGGTGAAGGAGTCACAAAGCTCTTTCCCTCTCATCACTGGCCCATGCTGAACCTTTGTGAGAATCAGCCACCCCTTTCCTGACACTTTGGTTCTGTTGGTAAATGGAAATAAATGTGAAAATCCATTACTTTTTGAAAGTACCATTTAGATGAGGTACTCTTTCATAAAACATAACCTGGTTAACTGTACATGGTGATCTGTAGACTGGACTCATGAAGAGTTACCCACAAACTGACTTGGTGCTGTAGGAATCAACTCTGAGTGGTCAATGGGATTACCTGGGGGAAATGAGTTGTAAACAGTCCCCATTTCCCCATACCAGCATGCAGCATCTGTCTATGCTGACCATTGTTTTCTGCCTCATTTTCCAAGCCAAATGTTGGGCTGGTGGTGTCCAAGTGAAGTGATGGGGCAGTGTCAACCCTTCCACTCATAGCAGAAGCATCCCGAATGATGTTCTACATGGGTGGTAACAGTAGGCTGGGACTTGAAGGATAGAGGACGAGGCCAGCAATGACTTCGTCACCTGTCTTGAAATCATCTTACACATTGGAGGAACAGGTATGAAGTGGAGCTATGAAGAGTTTGTTGAATGGCAAGGTAACAGAGTGACTGGAAGAAAGAGGCCTTGAGAAGGTGAACCCAAGCTAGCCCAGTGCTCATAGCAGCAGCACATAGAGGGCAAAGGCTAACCCCAAGTGAGTGTAAACTGGGATCTGGAGAGTAGAAGCTAAGTGGGAGGATCAGAGGAGACTGGGGGAAAGCTAGGTGGGTTCCCATGGGGGTTCTGGGAAGGATATTGGAAGAGATGATCCAAGCCCACTTTCTGTTCCCAGGTTGCCCTCTGGAGCCATTGTGGGGACCAGGAAATGGCCACACTGATCCACCTCCTGGTCTCAGAAAGCATGCTCTGGCTTGGATGGAGAGATCCTGAGCCCCCGCTTCCTACCTGGATGGTTGTCATCCCGACCTCCCGCCCGACCAGGACTCTGCTGTCCTGCAGGGCGGCCACATGTGGGGCCTCCAGCTTCATGAACTTGGCTACCAGATGTGTGATGTCAAACTGCCAGTCGGGATTGAGCAGGTGGCTCAGCTGGCCCCAGGGTCCTGCACCCTCAGACACAAACTGGGTGAGGACACGAACAGTGGCATGCTGGAACTGTAGGGCACAGCCTCTGCCCCGCTGCTCTTCCTCCTCCTCTTCCTCGCTCTCCCGTGTGGGCCTGTGGGGAAAGATGGATACTTGTTTACAGATCTGCAGAACACTAGATGCATGCCTTCACCCTGGGAGACAGCACTCAAGACAGGAACCACAGAACCTTTGGGAATTATGACTATCATCCAAGTGCCCCAAGACTAGGTATGCAAGTGGCTGCCATCTTACAGAGCACAGCTCTCGAATATTCTGACATTGGAAAATACTCTGATGGACACGGCTATATCACACTGTTGATGGAACAACTCCCACTCTGAGTTCTAAGTGTAAAAACCTAAAATCTCACACTATAAGGCAAACCTGTCATTATTCTCATGTCCAGATTGTGATTAAGACATGAAGGGGTGTGGTGGCTTGTGCAAGTTCACAAGGTGGCAAAGGCTTGGCGAGTTTTGGTTCTGCCCCCTTCAGGGATGTAGGGCAAACCCCTTCCCTCAGCCACCTATGAGCCCTGCTATAGGAAGGACCTGCTTCCTACCAGCAGACCAAGTTCATTCAAGTTCATTGCAGAAATAAACCTGTCCTGACTCCTCTTCTTGAGCCCCCCTATGGTCCTGGGGGCTGCTAGAGAATTTCCCCAAGTTTATGATAGAGAAGTAGAGGCAGGAAGTAGGGAGCCTCTGCAGCAGCCATAACTTGGCTAATACAGGTTAAATCAGGGAAAACTGGACTGCAAAGAACCAGAGGCATTGGGGCTAGGAATAGATAGCTCAGTCTGAAATTGAGATTCCCAGCACCCATGTAAATGCTAGCAGGGTGTGGTGGTCTCCCAGTGCTCAGGGGCCAGGCAGAGGCAAGCTAAGTAATCTGACCAACTGAATCAGCAAGGTCTGGGTTCAAGTGAGAGATCTTGGGTCAGTAAATACAGTGGACAGTGATCACAGAAGACATCTGATGTCAACTTGTGGCCTCCACATACACCTGCTCAACACACACACACACACACACACACACACACACACACACACACACACACACACGGAGAGAGAGGGAGAGAGAGAGAGAGAGAGGGAACAAACCAGAGGCTTCTGTCACAAGAAACTGCTATTGCAGTGCAAATGTGCTTGTATTTCCTAGGAAGTGGCCAGGCTCAGGGCATAATGATACCATGTAGAACAGAAGATAGCGCTGATGTTAACTTGGAGAAGTTCAACAAAACCGCCTGCCCCTGGAGCTATGGGGCTAGAGAAGATGTGCTTTGAGGAGGCTGCTTTCTAAAGAGAGGCAGATGGGCACGTGAAGCATGGGGACAGCTTGGGCTCCATACCACCTGCCATGTAGTGGCTGTGGGCCTGGCTGGCATACCCCTGGCCTCCATGGAGAGCTGCTGTGAGGATTATGGACACGTAAGTTGTGGGAACATCAATACCTGCTTCATGCTAGGTCCTGCATTGGTCCCTTTTAAAAAAGTGTGTGTATATATGTATGTGTGCATGTGTTGGGGTGCACCTTTGTGTGCAGGTATGTATACATGCAAGTGGAGGCCAAAGACAATCTCAGGTGTCATTCATCAGATGCCATCCATCTTTTGGAGACAGGGAGTCCACTGGCCTGGATCTCACCAAATAGGTTAGACTGGCTGGACAGTGAGCTCGGGGGTGTCTTCTTGTGTCTGCCTTCCCAAGTATTAGGATTGCAAGTTTATACTCCATCATACTGAGCATTTATGTGGGCTCTGGGGATTGAACTCAGGTCCTTCTGCTTGTGAGGCCAGCAACTCACCAGCTGAGCCATCTCCCAGACTCCCCCTTGGTCCTTTAAGTATGAATCTGGAAAAGAAAACAGATATTCTTGTGGTTCAGGGTATCTCCCCACCTTGCTCACCTTTTGCTGGTCACAATGGGGACACGCCAGCCCTTAATCTGGCTGAGCTCTGTGTCAGAGACCTCAATCTGTAGGGGCAGCCGTGGCACCCACACGGTGACATGCAGGGGTGCACTTAGGTACTGGTATGTGAAATTCACCACAGTATCCACCTTGCCCTTTATCTCTTTGCCATTGACAAAGACATAGTCGCAATTGTCAGACACCTGCAAAGACAGAGGGAAGGGATGGAGTTCACAAAGCCCTGCCAACCACTCATATACAGTTGATCCATTTTCTTACAAAGTATGCTTGTTTAATTCAACTTTCTCCAAATTCAGAGCCTGAGACAAGGATTTGGCACCATTGGTTTAATTGGGAAGTGATCTAAGGGAACAAGAGTGAAGGGGCACACAGAGAAAGATGGCAGAAGAGGAAAAGACAGTTGGAAGGTGCATTTAAGTCAGCTACTCTAATTAGAGGACTCAGTTTTTCAGTGCTTCATGGAAGTATCCAGAATTGTCCAACCAGGGGCAAGAGGTGAGATATCTATCAGATACTGTTTGCCAGGTTGAGAGCTCTGCCTTGGATAGAAAGCAGAAAACAGCTTTAGATAAAGGCTTTTGTGGTAGTCTGAATGTGCGTCCCCCACAGACTCAGATGTTTACTTAGCTTGTAACCTTGATCTCCAGCCCCTGGCTGGAGGAGGTGTCACTGGGGGTGAATCCTGGGATCTAGCCCAAAGTTGTCCTTGGGGGCAGATCTGAATTCCAGCCCAAAGATACGCAGAGAGGTTTGAATTCTGGGGGTCCTGCTTGCTGCTGGTTTGTGCCTGCTGCTCTTTGGTGTTTGCTGGTTTGTGGTTTCTCTCTCTGCTTGGATTTATCAATGGGAGTCAGCTTCTTCCAGCATAGATGGAACTTCCCTGGGATTTATAAGCTTAAAATAAATCCCTTCCTCCCTTAACCTGTGTTTGGTTTGGATGAATCCCAGCAATGTGAAGCTATCTACTACAGCTTGCAATACAAAAGTGAACTTGAAACTCCCAAGAACTGCAGCTATGGCTTAACCCTGGGTGGGCAGCAGAAGCATCTGGAAGCCTCACCATGGCCCAGCCTATCCAGCCTCCAAGGCTATCAATAGGCCAGTGCCACCCCACAGCAATGTTCTCACTGTGTTCACACAGCTCTGATATCCCCCATCACAGCCAGGCTCCGTGGTTGAGGGACACAATGTGTGCTGGTTTGAACTAGGTGTCCCCCATAAACCTATGTGTTTTGAATGTTTGGTTCCCAGCTGGTGGAAGTCTGGGAGGTGAAGTCTTGCTAGAGGAAGTGGGTTTTGGGGGTGGATGAGGTTTATTACCTTGCCAGTGTGTGTGTGGGTCACTGTCTTGCTGCTGTTTTTATCTGTTGTGGCAGAGGTGATGTCCAGCCTCTGCTCATGCCATGCTTTCTCTGCCATCGTGAAGCTTCCCCTCAAGACTAAGCCAAATAAAAACTTTCCTCCCATCAGCTGCTTTTGGTCAGGTGTTTTGTGCCTGCAGTGAGAAGATAACTGCAACACCCTGTCATTTCTGTTCTGACTTGACCTAGGTCAAGGGTCCCTGAGACTATCCCCTGGCATCATTATAGTTGTTCATTATGTGAAACCTGTATTCTGTTCCCATTTCCCTTCCTGTTTTGTTGCCTCATTCCTTTTGTCCTCCTTCATCACCCATGTCAAAATATTGATGGCAGTGCAGGCCTTCTGGAGGTACTGGTGATCATTGTTGGGTCATGAATGCACCAAACGGTTCATGTCAGAAGAAGAGTGCCCCAAAATATGCCTTCCCATCCTGTGGCTCCTACATTCTTTTTTTTGGCTTTTCAAGGTAGGGTCTCAGTCTAGTCCAGGCTGACCTGGAGTTCACTCTGTATTCTCAGGGTGGCCTCGAACTCACAGCAATCCTCCTACCTCTGCCTCCCGAGTGCTAGGATTAAAGGCGTGAGCCACCATGCCCTGCTCGGCTCCTACATTCTTTACACCCACTCTTCTGAAATGTTCCCTGAGCCTTGAAGGGTGTGACAGAAATCTTTAGTGTTGAGTTTTCTATGATCTCTTATTTTCTGCTGTGATGAATATCGAGTCTCCTCGGTGTATCCTGACATCTCCATAGAGAAAGTTCTCTGGCTGGCACTGAGAGAAGCACTCCCATTCATTCCGCTACCACTGCATTGTTCCCTTGTCCAGTGCTAAACCATGGACTTTCTCTTCTTGTCATTTTGATGAGACTTGGGTCTCCCTGGTATTTCCCACCAAGAGTGGGAGGAGCATTGATCAAAGGGCATAAACATAGACATTTGGAAGGCTTTTTGATGGGCACAACCTGTCCATTTAGCCAAGGAACAATGGAAGCTTCCCTCTGGGGTCTATGACCTTTCAAGCCATAGGGTTCTTTTTAAAAAGTATTTTTTATTTATGTGTAAGAGAGAAATAGAGGCAAGGAGGGAGGGAGGGAAAGAGAGGGAGAGACACAGAATGAATGAATATGAGTGTGTCAGGGCCTCTTGCCTCTGCAAATGAACTCCAGATGCATGCCCACTTTGTGCATCTGGCTTTATGTGGGTACTTGGTAATCAAACCTGGGCCATCAGGCTTTGCAAGCAAGTTCCATTAACCATGAAGCCATCTCTCCAGCCCCAAGCCATAGGTTTTTGACTCAGTTCACAGTACCAGACATGAATTCCCTTCTACCAAGAAGACCTCATATCCAGCCAGGGAGCACTTGACTACTCCCTTAATTTATGTGCCACTATTGCACCCATGGGTACATCTTGGCTGGCTAGTTGACTTTTCATTTTCATTCAGACTGTATATGACTTTTCTCCCCCAGTAGCTCACATAGTGCCTTTCAGTACTAGGACAGCCAGCTGTCATGGAGATGGCTCCCATGTCAGTTCCAGCTTGATTTCTCCATGTCCTGCAATAGCAACTATGCTGTCTTCAGAAAAAGGGTCTTACCATTTAGATCTGGTGTCCTTTTACTGGTGTAAGTATTGCTTTAGAAAAGATATGGCTCAGAGTAGAAAGAAAGACATACAGACAGAGTAAAGATAATGGTCTGCAAGCACCTGGCCTTTGTACTCCAAAGCTCTTCAGAGATGTATTCATGTACCACCATGGGCATGCCTGGGGTCCTGACCATGGCTACATCTGACATGGAAGGAGACAGAAGAGAAACAAACATCTGTTCTCTCAGGCAGGCTGGCAGGCAGGCAGGGCTGGCAAAATGGTCATGATGCATGCCAAGGATGGTAGCCTTGTGTATAAGTGACAAGGAGCAGATGACTGGAAGATAGTCGTCTCCTCCCTCAATGCCTCAGTAACAGTTATGTTCCCTGGAAGCCAGACTGTGGCTCTCTTATGCCATCCTCATTCATTGAAAATTGGAAGTAGAAAGCAAGTTGAGTAACAAAGAGACATAGGCTGTTAACTAAGTTTATGTGATGTCATTTAAATTGGCCCCATGTGTTTGTATCACTTTGGAAACTGTAATATTCTTCAGGGCACAAAGTATATTGTGGACTAGGCCTTCCTGTTAAGATGGCAGCATAGGAACCTTGCCAAAGAAACTCTGAGTAGGAGGGAAGAGGCAAGATAATAAACATTAGTCTTTTTCACTCTTTAAAAAAATTTTTAAAAATTTTCTTTTTATTATTTTTTTGGAGAGAGACACAGAGAGAGAGAGGGAGAGGAAGACAGAGATGGGCGCGCCAGCAGTGTCTCAGCTGCTGCGAATGAAATCCAGATGTGCCTGCCCCCTTGTGGGCAAGTGCGGCATTGCGCCCTTGCGTCACTTTGCATCTGGCTAAACGTGGGACCTGGAGATTGGAACCGCTGGAGATTGGAACCAGTGTTTTTAGGCTTAGAAGGCAGGCGCCTTAACCCCTAAGCCATCTCTCTAGCCCCCTTTCACTCTTTTTATTTGGCAAGAATCACGATCTGTGAGGAACTTATTAAGTCAGGTGAGAGCCTCTATAGAGAAGCAGGAGGGAGCTGTGCTATTCAGTGTGGACCAGCTCCAGCCGCTACCCAGTCGGTGCTTGTCTTAGTTTACAATCACACTGTTCTGCCTGACCCAGTAAGAAGCTTTGCCCCACTCACACCTGCAAGATAGAAAGATCCCAAAGGAGAGGACAAGAGGAAGCAGCTGAGCAACTCAAGAACACCTCCAGACAGCGTGCTACAGGCTCCCCTCCTCCATATGACAGCACCAGGAGTAGGAGCTTGCAAGAAGTCAAGGATTCTCATTTTCCTAGCCCCCCCCTCCAGCACCCAGACCAGCTGAACCAAGCCACTGCCCAACCTGGCCAGTGGAGATAAGACAATAGTGCACCAAGGAGGGAACCGGCTTCACAACTCAACATAGGCAAAAATAGAAAAAGAGACAGTGGAAAGACAGAAAAAACACAAGGAATTAATCTAAAAGCTTCTAGCATATTCTCAGGCAGCATTTCCTTACTTGTTTAGAACCACTGACTCTGAGAACCTACAGAGGGCTGACTCACACTGGCAAAGTGCACAACTGTGCAATTTAGTTATCGTTTCCGACTTATGACGTGTCAATGTTGCACCTCAACACACCATGCTACAGTTGTTCATTTCCTTCTCTTCTCCTTCTAGACTGTCCTAGGTAGAGCCCCTTCTGGGGTCTGTGGACCTTACCAAATAACATCTTGTACCAGGCAATGAAGCTGTTTTATGGGTCACCTTCTCTTTCCCCAGCTTCTGGGGAACACGCATGACTACTCTAGGCCCCACTTTCATCTTCTCTTCACTCTGCTGTTCAAAGGGGCAGCTGGTGAGGGTGGGGCCCATAGAACTCCCTCCATCTGTCGGGCGCAGTGACATGGAACAGTTGGGAGGGGCTGCACAGTGGGATCTTCTCACTTATGGTCAAGAGTAGTTTAAAAACATTTCCATGCTGATTAAGGATGGAAACCAATTTTAGCCACTGTCCCAGACTTGTCATTAGCATGTAAACACTGTCCTGGATCTGGGAAGGTATTAGCATAATAGCCTAGAAGAGTTATATCAGTAATCACTTCTTTAATCAATGTTGTAATTTACAGACCATTGACTTTACTCATTTATTACCTTTCCACGCTTGGGTGGGAGGGAATCCTGCCTCTCCAGAATATATAAATAATTAGGAGGATGTCAAAGGCATGAAGTTGCCTGGCACAAGACAGCCATCATCCCTCCTATTCCTAAAACTGTCACAGATATCTGGGGAAGTCTCTGGATGCATTAATCATGCCCTAAGTGGGAACAGGATTCCACAAAATGAACCAGTACTCCAACAAAAGGAAATAAACCCCAACAGGAATCATTTTAGCCCCTTGGCTTCATTTACTGGAATGAACATGGCAAGCATAGGATCAGCCTTCCGAATCTGCCCACAGGGTCTGGAGGGCAAGGCTGTGTCGCAGAGGTTCTGGGTGGGTAGTACCTGGAAGTTTGTCATATTCTGGTTCCCTTAAGGGATTGGCATTTTCTGTCAGAGTCACATGATTTCTAGGAGAGAGATGGGGTTCAGTTTCCACAGCAAAGGCAGAGGTGCCTGGTGCAACCACTGACGTCCAAGGAACTCTCCTCTAGCCATCTGGGGACCTCAAGGAAGGTGGTGGACAACATGGCCTATGGGGCCTATGCCAGCTTTAGGTCCTGGTGGGGTGGGGTGCGTGAAGAAGAGCCCCTCCTCCAAAAGACGTAGCTATGCTTTTTCATCTCACAGACACCTTTCTTGTCTTTATAATTACTTAGTTTAAGTACCATCTCTGCTAAACCTCCCCAAATTCTATCTCTGGGTCTCTAATTTCTTCTTCCATATCTCTCCACTGTGGGCCAGCTGCATGTCTCAGTGGGCCTCAAGTCCCTTCCACATCAAAATGACATCATCTAATGAGCGTGGCATGTTCAATATCAGACTGCTGGTCTGTTGTTTTATTATGAGTCTTGCCCCTTAGGTGACTAAGACTGTGTCTGAGTGACATCCAGGCACAGAGAAATCAAGCTTGCCTTCTGGGCACACCTGAGCTTGTGAACCTACTGTCTATGAACTTTAAGGGCTCCCTTGCAATGGTGATCTCACTTTACATTTGCAGTACACGCTCCCACCATTGCCACGTCAGCCATTTCTGGAGCTTGGACTGTGACAAAGGTTCTATTTTGTAGATAAGGAGACCAAGGCTCACTGGGGTTTGCACTTTGCTTGTAATGGAGAGGACCCCTATTCATTGCAATGAGTTCATGGTCCATCCTGAATGCTCCAGCCTGTATTTTACAAGGCCAGAACATATGGGGAGATGGCTCAGCAGTTAAAGGTACTTGCTTGCAAATCTTGTACACATGGGCTCAGTTCCCCAAGCACCCATTTAGAGATGGGTGCAAAGTGGCATGTACATTTGTGGTTCCGATGTACCTACAACATTGGGAAGCTGTAGTTATTTGAATGAAATGTCCTTTAGAGGGTCATGTGTTTTGAATAGTTGGTCCCTAGCTGGTGGCAATTTGGAAAAGCCGTGGTTCCTTGGGGAGGCAGAACCTTGCGAGAGGAGGTGTGTCACTGGGAGTGGGCTTTAGGGTAACATAGTATAGCTCCAAGCCCAGTATTGAGACTACTTCCTTCCTGCTGCCGCAGAGATGCGATGCGCGCCTGGATGTTTGCACTTGTCATGCTTCCCTGCCATGATGCAACTTCCCCTGGAAACTGTGAGCCAAAATAAACCCTTTCCTTCCATAAGCTGCTTCCGGTCAGGTGTTTTGTCCAAGCAACAAGAAGGTAACTGCCAAAGAGGTGGAGCCAGGAGTATCTGAAGTCCAAGGGCAATCTGGCAGTTTGTTTGCAGCAGCCTCAAAGAAGGTAAAGCCTGGAAACCTGGAGGTTTTCCTCTAACCTCCATGCATATGCACGTGTGCATGCAAACACACACATTTTTTAAAATATAAAATATTTTTATCTATTTTTTAAATTTATTTTTATTTTAGAGAGAGAGAGAGAGAATTGGCACACCAGGGCCTCAGCCACTACAATTGAACTCCAGATGTTTGTGCCACCTAGTGGGCATGTGCAACCTTGCGCTTGCTTTTGTGCATATGGCTTACCTGGAGATTTGAACATGGGTCCTTAGGCTTTACAGGCAAGCGCCTTAACTGCTAAACAATCTCTCCAACCCTAACATATTTTTATTTGAGAGATAGAAAGAGAGAAACAAAGAAAATAAGAATGTGACTATGGGCACGCTGAAGGCCTCTAGCTAGTGCAAACAAACTCTAGACACATGGGCCACATTGTGCATCTGGATCTATGTGGGTACTGAAGAGTTGAACCATGGCCAGCAGGATTTGTAAACAAGTGCCTTTAACTGCTGAGCCATCTCCCTAGTCCCCATTTTTTTTTTTTTAACAGGCTGTAATTTGGGATTGTGGCATTGGCCAAATACATGGACAGGGATGTGGGGGAGAACAACAGTGGGCAGAGATGCATCTCAGAGCTAGGAGGCTGTCAGTGGGTTGAATAGAATTCTTCACTATTCATGTCCACCCAGAACTTCAGACTGTGGCCTTTGGGACTTTGTAGATGTCATCTGTTAGGGATCAGAATGAGGCTACAGTGGCTCAGACATGTCTTAGGTCTTTAGCCTGTGTCTGAATTTCTAAACTACTTAAGACCATGGTTTTGAATTCTAGACTCTTTTCAACTCTGGAAATGTCCTGGAATGATATACAGGTTCCACCCTGACGTGGCCCTGTCAGCTATGCTAGACATCTTCAGTATGTTCACTGTGTTTCGCCCCTGGCCTCCTGCCTGGTCTTTGAACATGCTTGGCTTGTGCCTGCCACAGGGCCTTTGCACCCATTTGTTGTCCCAAAGCTTCTCTCCTATTTGCATAATTCACTTCTTATGTTTTTGATGCAGGTTTGGATTCTAACCAGGGCCAATTTTAGATTGCCCACCTCTGGGTCTGACCTAATATTCCTGTGTCTGACAAGTGAAACCCGTTGAAATGCATTAACTTAGCAAACTACTAGCTTCCACCAACCTAAAGCTAAGAATGCCATCAGACAACATTCGAAACCTGCAGCATTCTTCCCTTTCTTTGAGGTAACCTGCCTATCTGATGTCACCACCCATGGCTTTGGAAAGAGCCTTGATTTATGACTTCCTTTGTTATGTGACTATAAAAACTTCATAAAAGAACGGGGTATTTGGGGCGACCTGAATCTGTCCATTCCTGGGTCATGGTCACTCATATTTGTTTCAAAAATAAATTACCTTATTCCCTTTGGGGTTAGAGCTGTGTTTTGTCTCGACAGAATCCTGTCAGCCCACAGGACACTAATCCAGAGAGCTTCAGATAAAATTCTAATTGTTTCACTCAAGCCCCTGGATCCAGCCCTTCCTAGAGGAGCTGTCTCTTATTGTTCAAATGAGAACATGCGGAAGGGGACAACCTCCCCGCTAGCTTAATTCAGACATGCATGTGCAGAACAGTTGACTCCTGGATCCACCTGTGCATACCAAGATTGAGGCACCATCACATAATATATACTCATTCTATTGGTTGTTTCTTTAAGGAATCCTGATTAATCCCAGCACTCAGGAGACAGAGGTAGGAGGAGCTCTGTGAGTTCAAGGCTACCCTGAGACTACATAGTGAATTCCAGGTCAGCCTGGGCTAGAGTGAGACCCTACCTCGAAAAACCAAAAATAAAAATAAAAATAAAATAAAAATAAAATAAAATAAAGGAATCCTGATTAATACATGGCTTGAACAGGAAATGTCCCCACAGGCTGATGTGTTTGAATACTTGGTACCTAGCTGGTGGCAGTGTTTTGGGAGGCTGTGGCACCTTTGCCTAGCTAGTTGACCAGATCAGAGGGTGCCACATCTCTGCTTCCTGGTCTGCCAAGATATGACAAGTACTGCAAGCTGCTGCCACCACTGCCTGAGCCTCCATGATGGACCACACTTCCCAGAAGTTGCTTCATTCAGGTTTAAGTCACAGCAACGAGATGAGCAAGTAATACAGATGAGAGTACTTTTCCCTCCTTAGGCAGGGGTGTCTGTTCCCTTCCTGCTGTGTGGGTGTCACCTCTACAGGGTTTATGATCATAAACACATAGATTCTTCAGAAACTTGGGGCTCTTGTCAAAGAACTCAGAGCTTGTGAAATAACTGTAAGTTCACTAGAACAAGGTTTAATGTTACCAGGAGCCCGTGTCCCAGAAAAATGAAGCTTGTTACTCCAGGGAGTTGCTCCTGTGTCCTAGAGCATGTAGGCATCAGGGTCATAGGGACAAGCTGCCTGTTGATTGCTCGTGTGCAGTGTTTTCAGCTCTGTCACACCATCCATCTGGGTTTGTGCCTGGAGGTGAGACAGGCGGTACTGCAAAGTCCCTGAGTTTCTCTGCTGACACTCTGAATGAAGAATACTGCCCCCTCCCCACATCATTGCCAGTGCCTTGCTACCTGAGACCACAGTAACTCAACGGTGGGAGCCTCTAGGGAGTCCAGCTGGATGAGGAGTACAGAGAGCCCTGTCAAGCTGGAGGCTTGGTGTCATTATGCCCTGCTAACCCGCTCAGCTATCCCCTCCTGGGGACACCCCATCCAAAGTAATCCTGATCCACCACTCTAGCAACACCTGCTCTGAAAGCCTCCATCCATCACAGCAGGCCAGGCTCCACAAGTGTGGGACCTTCCTCTGCGTTATTTACTGCTGCATTCATAGCCCCAGAGTGGTACCTAGAAAACAGCCATGAATTTTTGCTGAGTGGATTCACATGTGATTTATGAAGACACTGACAAGGTGCAGTCAGATCTTGCATGATTCAAGCATGGGAGAGGACAACTGCTGCTCAGCCATCACATTGTTTCACTAGTTGCATGACACAGCTTTATTTCAAGGGCATGAGATCAGACACTGTAGCATCACTGGCGGGGTGACCAAGTGTACCTATTCTTCACCACCACTGTCCTGGACTTCTGTTGGGGCGGAGATCTTGAGTCCACCCTTAAGGTGTTGAGAGCAGTTTGAGCACTGGCTGTTCCTGCTTTTTGGTGTTTGGTGGTGTCTCTCTGCTTGGATCTATGAAAGTGAGCTAGCTTCTTTCACCATTGATGGTGTTCCCCTGGAATTTGTAAGCCTGAAATAAACCCCTTTCCTCCCATAAACTGCTTTTTGTCAGGTGTTGTCCAGGTGACTGCAACAGAGGCCCTCCCTGGCAGACACTGGGGCTCCAGTGAACATGATTTCCAGGCATGGGGCAGGCAGATTCCTCAGCTTGGGCATCTCTACATTTATTGAGTCCAGTGATTTCTGTTGTAATTTTTTCTGGTTCCATGGCTATTAAGTTATCAAAACAATTAAATGAGAAATGCAAAGAAACACTGCTGCTTTGAGGAAGGGAGGACAAATGTCAATAGTTCACTTTGGAAGGCAACCTAAACATGAGGTGGAATAATACAGGGAAGGGCAGATATATAAATGAATTTAACAAAACGTTCATAGTAGAATCCAAGAATTGGGTAAGAATTGTCAAAGTTCTTTCAACTTTACTGTGTTTAAGTTTTTTCACAATAAAGTGGGAAAGAAGTGTTCTTCCAATACATCCGGTGATCTTGAGTGAGAGTCTACTCAGTTTGTCTAGCCTTAGCCTTTCTTAGCTGCTAAGGGGACTGAACTAATTAACTGCCAAGGTTCCTTTTGGTCCCCAAATTCACTCATTTCCTGTGACAAAGAGCAGCAACCATAAAGAGCAGTCCTCCAAGCCACCAGTTTTAGGTGTGTTGGACAGAAGTAGCTAATCTTTTTATAGCATGGCAGAGTGACCTAATGTGGATCCAGAGAGAGCTACACTGCCTGCGTGACTCTTGAGCTCATGCTAATTAGCTAGATCTTGAAATTGGTTTTGAAATCAACCATCTATTACTGTGATCGTGTGGCTGTTTTCCTGGATTATGGAATTGTACTTCAGCTGGTGTTCTCAGGGGAGAGTTGACTTCCGTTAGGAATCACCCACTCCTGTGTCCTGCAGTCAGTGTTGGTGTGTGGTGTTCTCAGGGGAGAGTTGTGTAAGAGTCACTGGTCCTATTGGTGCCATCATGTGTGAAAGGAGCTCAGGCTGAGAAAATGCCACTTAACTGGCTGTGCTTTGCCTGTGAACCAGGAACTTGTGTCTACTTGTCACATGAAACCATCGTAATGTGGTTAGCTGGCCTGTACTGGGGTAAAATCTCAGAGTTGTCAGATTCACAAAACCAAATCACCAAATCCATCTCCTGGGCCTGCAGTGGAGTGGGCACTGGATAACTGTGAGCCCCCTCCCCTCCTCTCCATGGCATGCCAAACGGCACTCAACAAGCTCTGCAATACTGGACCAATACTGGTCATAAGACCAGAGCCACCCTGAACCTGAGCCCCAGGGACATGCTCCTATACCAGCCCTCCTTCTCTACATGCTTCCCAGATATGCTGGGTCAACAGCCAGGGCATCACCTCCTGGTTCATTGTAGGGGCAATTTTCAGTTTGAATGCACTTATTTTCCCAAAGACAGCAATTACATTCCTGGAAATATCAGCAATGGGCTCCATGTCAAAATCATTTATGAGGAGCTAAGGGGTTGCTCTCTACATAACTGTGATGACATTTATTTCTGGGTTTGTTTGACACCTGGCAGGCATTGGCTGGGAGATGGTTTCCTTGCCTCTAGAAAATGAGACACTACTAGAGTGGTCCTCTCAGTAAGTAGTTATTTATCTAACTGAGGTTCAGGGTCCTCTCATGTCCCACCCAGCACCCACCTCTCACCACTACCCTTTGACTCTGCTTCTGTGAATTCAACATGTAAAAAGTTCATAATACCTACTACACAGCAAGGTGACTATAGTTAATAAAATGCATATTTAAAATATCCTGAAAAATTTTAACCTTTCTCATCATAGACAATAAGTATGTGAATTAATACATGCATTAATTAGTCTGAAAGAGGTATTCATGGTATGTACATTTTTATTTTAATTTTATATCTTTATTTATTTATTTGCAAGGAGAGAATGAATGAAAGAATGAATGACTGAATATGGGTGCTCCAGGGCCTCTTGCCACTGCAAATGAACTCCAGATGCATGTGTCCCTTTGTGCAACTGGTTTTACTTGGGTACTGGGGAAATGAACCCAGGATTTTAGGCTTTGCAAGCAAGGTCTTTAACCACTGAGCCATCTCTTCAGCCCCTGTATGTGTTTTTAAAAACAACATGGTAAATATGTTAATTTTTAATTTGTTAAATAAAGGAGGGAGGGAGCAGGAAGAAGAGAAAGAAGAAAGGAAGGATGGGACAGAAAGAAAGAAGGGAAAGCACAAAGGAGGGAAGGAAGGAGGAAAGAAAGACAACTCGATTTGTATGATGCCAAATGAACAGCTGTTATAGGAAGTTTAGTGGACCTGCTGTGCACAGACCCCTTTGAGTCTCTCCCTCAGAACATCCTTGAAGACTGTCAAGCCAGACTGCACCCTCACCATATCCACCTACCTTGATGACATCCTCATCTGCGGCCTTGCACTCCACCAGTTCTGAGATGTCCCTCACTGTGCTGTTCTCCTCTACCGACACCACTCTGACAGGCATGGCCACTGTCTTCCCTGTGAGGATGGCCGTGTTCAGGAGTTCAGTGTCCTGCCAAAGAGCCAGACACACCAGGTCAAGGGACATTCTCCATTCTGCTGGACAGTGGGTAATCCTTGGAGACTAAGCCTGTTAGATGAGACACTGTGACGTTAGCTGTAGGAATTCATCAAAAAGGCCATTTTTTTTTCAGAACAAAGTGTCAAAATGTTCAATTTTTGGATAATGCACAGCCATCTTCTTAGTTTTCAACAATAATAACGAATGTACTATTTTTTTTTCATATTTCAGAGACCAAGCAGAGCTACACATCAGCTAGGTTTGGGTTACAAGCAATAAAAATTAACTCTGGGTACTTTGGGCAAGATGGTACATGGTGATGGGTTGATTAATGCCACCCTCCCCCCGCAAAAGATATCAACACTCAAATGCTAGAGCTTGTGAGCATGTCACTTCACATGGTAAGAGTGAGTTTGTGGATAGGACAATGTTCAAGATCTTGAGATGGGGACAACATCCTGAATCACTGTGGGTGGTCCCAGTGGAATCCTACTGTCTCTAAAGAGGAGCCATGAAGATTAGAGGAAGACTGTGAACATGCTGGTGGGGGCAGAGGTCATGTGTAGTGGTCATGGGCTCACAGGTGGGGATGGCTTCCTGAGGTGGGAAAAGCAATGGGAAAGATTTCCTCTAGTGCCTCCAGGAAGGACCCAACCCTCACCTTCACAAGTGACTAACAGGCTTTTGTGCAGATTAATATGGGAAGAGGGTAGTTTTAAAAAATCATGTGGGACTGTGCTTGCCATGCAAGCATGAGGACCTGAGGTTGGATTCCCAGCACCCACATAATCCTGGGTATAGTGCCACACACCTGGAATCCCACTGGAGAGGTGGGAACAGGAGGACCCCAGGGCCTTGCTGGCTACTTAGTGAAGCTGAATCGGTGAGCTCAGGTTCAGTAAGAAAGCCTGTCTCAAAGAATAAGGTGGGGAACAACTGAGGAAGACCCCCAGTGTTAACCTCTGGCCTCCTTATGTATGCCCACACACATGTGTTCCCCCACACATGCAAACATGTGTACATAAGCACACACACACATATACATATATAAAAAATCAAGAATCAAGAATCAGAAGAGAGAACGGGTGATTCTTCCACTATAGATTGTTCAGTGTGGGTCAACCACAGGTCCATGATTTTAGCCCCACATATCTTTGCTAGCTACAACCCAATTGTGAACCCCATTTTCTCCATCCTTGCTCTTTATTCTTGTTCTTTTTTTGAGATGAGGTCTATGCTGCCTATGTTGGCCCTGACCTTCTGATTCAAGGGATAAGTTTCCTGCCTCATTCTCTGCACAGCTGGAACTTCCCGTGCATACCACCATGCCCAACTAAGGGGCTTCTTTTTCCTGCAGTGTTGTGGATGGAACCCAGAACTGTGAATAATGTAGGCAAGTACTCTGCTTCAGAGCCATGCCTAGCTCAAGAGTTCCCTGTTTGAATGAACCCAACTGTCTGTTCTGTGGCCCCATAGGAGTCTACTCCATCACACTTAAGAGGATGTGGGCGTCATCTGTTCATGCCAACTTCACTCATTTTCACTAGCATCACCTCTCACATGCATATTTGTGACCTGCCTAGTGACTAAGATAAGACTTTCCTTTTGAAGTTAGAGGACATGTACCACCTGTTTGCATGTTGGTAGTCCTTCTTACCATGGTCACATGAAGGGGCAAAAGGGCCTTTGGCCTTGAGAAGTCTACAGACAACTTTCACTCTTGGGCCATTTCCCCCAAATCCTCTTTATAAACACTGTTTCAGTTGGAAGCAGGAGTTGTGTGTTAAGGGCTTTTCTGTTCTCCTGAAAGTAAATGATTCAAGGCTGACACGGAAGAAGCAAGAGGGTAGTGCAGACTCCTGTTCTGAGTGGAGACTCTTGGATGCTCAAGCTTGGACCCCACAAATGACTACACCTGCCCCTGCCCCTCTCTCTCATTTCTCAGGGGTTTGCAGGACTCCAAGAACCAGGCTTCAATATGGGAAGCCTTCACCATGGCTATTATAAGATACTAAGAATACTTGGAAATCCCCATGTGCATTTCATGTTCATTACAAGTAATGTGCTTGGCGTCTTCATTTTCCCTTTCAGAATGGTCTTTGGCTAATGGCTTCATTAGGCAGTACATTCCCTTGTGGACTGATTGATAAGCTTCCAAACGGTTGTTATGGGTTCATGTTTTCAAGAACACGCACACCACCTCAACAAACCTCTCTTTAAACTGCAATCAAGACTGGCTGGACATCAGAGATTTTTCACTGACTACATCAGTTTCATGGAAATGACAAATGAGGAAAGGAAACATTGGTTCAGCAGAGTACTCTGGCTCAGACCCGTGGGAGAAGGTCCTTGTGTTGAACAGTCAGTCTGCTGACTGGTAGCTTCCGTAAGTTTATTGCTGGAGTTCGAGATTTTTCTTGGGACTTCCATCAACATCTGAATCACTTTGATCACATTTCCCCAGACTTTCCTTCCTCATTTAATACATGAGGCGTTGGGCTTCATAGTTTCTGACTATCTTTTTTTTCCCTTTTCCTCTTTTTATTTATTTATTTATTTCTATTATTCTGATTTTATATTCATAGTATTGGTTCCATTATCCTCCTCCCTGTCCTCCCTCTTCCAAAGGGACCCTCATCAATGGGAAATGTGGGTCGTGCATTGTGGGGGTCGTCAAGAGTTCTGGGGGGTAGGCCCCAGTCTCTGTGCTTAATGCCCCAACTTGTGACTCTAACAATCTTTCCGCCCCCTCTTCCGCGAATTTCTGACTATCTTTTTAGCTGTCATATCTAGACATGTTCTTACTTAGGCCATTTGTATGACTATAACAGGATGCCAGAGTCTGGCATTGAACAACTGAGAGTTATTTTTCACAGTTCTGAAAGCTGGAAGTATGAAAGCAAGAAGTTAAAAATGTGTGTGGTGTGTTTATCTGTTTATGGATTATTCACCTTTCTTAGTGTTGTGACAAAATGCCAGACAATTTAAGGAAGGAAGGATGCAGTTTGGCTTGACAGTTTCAGAGGAGACAGTTCATGTCACTGGTTTGTGTTTGTGTAGATCTTCATGGCAGTGGAAGCACGTGGCTAAGAAGAACACTTCAGGGAAGACAGGATGGAAAGAGAGAGAGAAAGAAAGAAAGAGAGAGGGAGAGAGAGAAAGAAGAAGTGACTAGGGATAATGTATTCCTAAGGACCCACCCCAGGGCTCTATTTTATCTAGCACTGCCTGCCTCCTAAAGTTTCCACAACTTTTCAGAATGGCATTGCCAGCTGGGAAACAAGCATTCCAAACAGGAGGCTGAGGAGGAGGTTTATAATTAAATCCACAATACTGTGCATGTGTGTATACGTATGCCCGTGTGTCTGATATTGATGTAGCAGGCACAGGGTTCTATATATCTCTTGCACTTCCCAAACACCTCTTTAGCAGAGGCCAGTTCATAGAGATGTGACAAGCATACTAGCTAAAAGCATTAAGATGGTACTGTCTTCTGAAAGCCAGGCCCCGGCTGGACAGGGAGGAGAGCGCCCTCTGCAGGGGCTGCTGGGATCCAGGGCTGTCTCCCTCGGCCTGCCCCTCAGAGCTGCTCCAGGAAGGTTCACCACACCTCTTCTCAGGCCCTTCTGAGAAGGAAGCAGCCATGTATTGTAGACAGCCTTCTGCCTGAGCATGTGCAGTGGACAGCTCCCACAGGCTCCATAGGAATTAGCAGAGGCTCATCATTGCTGCCTGGGAGCCTTACAGAGCTCATGGAAGCGTAGCCATCACCTGGTGTTAGTAAATGTTTCTCTTTTTCCTCTTTGCGCTCTCACCCCACCCCTTCCATCATATATCAGAGAACTTTTCTGTTTGCAAAAAAGAATCAATAACTCAAGGTACTTAGTCATAGTCACGTCAAATGTAGCAAAAGCTCCTAAGAAAGACCCTTTGCCATTGATTTGTGCTCATAAATGTAAATTGCTTTGGCCATTTCCTGGACAAATTGTATTTTCTGTTTCTTTTTAATTTTTGTTTATTATTTATTTATTAGCAACAGACACAGAGAGAAAGGCAGAGAGAGAGAGAGAGAGAAAGAAAGAGAGAGAGAGAGAGAGAATGGGTGCACCAGGGCCTCCAGCCACTGCAAATGAACTCCAGATGCATGTGCCACCTTGTGCACAAGGCTTACATGGGTACTGGGGAACTGAGTCTCAAACCGGGGTCCTTAGGCTTCATAGGCAAGCACTTAACAGCTAAGCCATCTCTCCAGCCAGACAAATTTTATTTTAAAATAAAAAGCAAAAAATTATTTCTGGAGTATTAAAACAAGACTCAGGGGTGCAAATTCACAAGAAAATGATAAGAGATTAGTTATGGATGGGCACTTATTCTGGAGTGTCAGAAGGGGACACCCCTGGGGTTCTGTGGAGAGGAGAGTGTGAATGTGAAGGATGCAGAAAGTGGACTATGGTTCAGCCACAAAAAGAAATGAGCTATGCACACAGGCCACCACATGGTTTAGCTACGAAAAGGGTCTTCACTGCTACAAATAAATGCCAGACACATGTGACACAGGTTTTTGTGTCTGGCTTTACGTGGATGCTGGGGAATTGAACCTGCGCCAACAGTTTTTGTAAGGAATCACCTTTAACCACAGAGCAATCTTCCTAGCCCTCATTCAAGAAAAGCAATAAACCATGGACACAGGCCACCATGTGGAAAGAGCAGTAACATGAGATGGTAAGTAGCAAAAGCCAGATGCCCAGAGGAGTAGATCACAGCAACAGAAAGCCCACGTGTATGTGTGTTTTGTTTGTTAATTTCTATTGCCAACTTTACCTGATCAGGAATCAAGTGATAGACACATCTCTTGGGTATGTAAGGACCTTTCAAGGAAGGATTGATGGAAGGTAGAAGACCTTCTCACTGGAAGAGCAGCCCTTCCGGTGGTGGATTTTATATGGAAGCTCCAGGGGAACACAGTGCTTTTGCCTGGCTGCCTATGCTACTTGATGGTGCATGCCTCTACCCTTTTGCTGCCATCCTTGCAGACATTGAAACCCAGCTTTATCAGCCTTCCAACGTGGACTAAAGACCAGTGGCTTGGGCTGGAGGGATGGCTTAGTGGTTAAGGCATTTGCCTGCAAAGCCAAAGAACCCAGGTTTGATTCCCCAGGACCCACATTAACCAGATGCACAAGGGGGTGCATGCGTCTGGAGTTCTTTTGCAGTGGCTGGATGCCCTGCCATGCCTATTCTCTCTCTCTCTTTCTCCCCTCCTTCTTTCTCTGTCAAATAAATAAATAAAAATAATTTTTTTTTAAAGACCAGAGACTCTCCAGGAATCCTCCAGGTCTTCATCTCCAGGTTGGGATTGCTGAGGCATCAGCCTTGTGGACTGAGCAGCTACGGGGTTCTTAGGCCTACAGCCTGCGGACAGCTATTGTTGGACTGCCCAGTCTATATCATGTAAGCTAATGTAATAAAACTCCTTTATAATTCATATTCATTCAAATGGTTCTGATCCTCTACAGAATCATGACTAATACAGTGTGGGTTTCCTTCTGATGACAGACATGTTTTAGAATTATGTAGAGGCTACATATAATTTCATGTATGACAATACATTTCAGTTGTGTGACCATGAGAAGCTAATTCCATGGCAAAGACACTAGGGGGTGGTGTGCATGTGTGCACACTGGGAATGGAAGGGCAAAGAGTAAACCTACTGGTGGACATGGGTCAGCACTTCAGCAAGACTGACAGCAGACTGTCTGGGAGAAGAGAAGTAGAGAATGGCAACGCAGCCAGTCTAGTTTCCTGCAGTAGAAAATCACACTGACAAGAATCTTCATTTCCCAACTGAAGATACCCCAGTTGCCATGATGTCTGGGTGCCTGGCAGCTGGCTGGCATGGCAATGAACTAGGTGCTTGAGATAAGGTTCTAAGTTACGGGGTAGAGTAGCTCTGAGACGTACTATCTGACTGACAGACTTATACAAACTGGGAGGTGCAGCGAACACTTTGCATAATCCAGTGATGATGTTGCATGCACACATGGCACTGGATGGGAGACCTCTCACTTGATTTCTCCCTGAGCAGGGTGAGGGCAGATGCCATCTCTGTTTTCTGGTGCCATCTAACAGGATAGGGTGAGGGGTTAGTACCCTGTGGCTTGGTGGTCAGGCCAACGGAGCAGGACAAATGAGCCTGTTACCTGACCACACTGCCTACTGAAGGAAATGACTTCCCAGAGTCCTTTATGATACTTTAATAGTGTTCATTTAAAAAGTACTCAGAGTGAAGCCGGGCATGGTGGTGCATGCCTTTAATCCCAGCACTCGGGAGGCAGAGGTAGGAGGATTGCCATGAGTTCAAGGCCACCATGAGACGACACCCTGGGCTAGAATGAGACCCTGCCTGGAAAAACAAAACAAAACAAAACAAAAAAGTACTCAGAGTGGACTGGGGAGATGGGTAGAGGGAAGAGTGTTTGTTGTATAAGCGTGAATATTTGAGTTCAGATCCTTGGAACTCAAGTAAAAGCCAGATGCTTTGGTGGGCATCTGTAATCTCCACTCCTACAACAAGATGGGAGGCAGAGGCAAGACAATACCTTGTAGCTTATGGGCCAGCTAGTCTGGAAAACACAGTGGTGAACAATGAGAGATCCTGCTTCAAGCAAGGGAGAAAGCGAAGACTGACATCCAAGGTTGCTCTCTGACCACCACACGTACTTTGTGGCTATGTGCCCACACTCACATACAAGAACACACAGACCCCCCCCCAACACACACACCCCAAAAGATAAAACGTGCCTCAGGAGACACAGATGGAAACACACAGTCAATGTTCTGACACTCCCACTATTTCCTCTGCAGCTGCTCTGGATTGAGGATCAGCTGGAGCCAGGGTGTTGAGGCAAGGAAGGAGGCAAGAGAAGGGGCCTGCATTAAACCACATGCATCTTTCTCCTCTTGGCTCATGTTTGCTTTGAGGTTTCCCCCAGGAATCTTTGCACAATGCAGGAGTAACAACTGGAATCCATATCTACAGGCAGGGCACTGCAGACGCCTCTGTGGCAGAGGGCAGTAGCAGGCATTAGACACTGGGTGGGAACAGATGAGTACTCACCCCCAAGTCCCCAGGGAAAGCCACAAATAACCCAACCTGCCTATGGCTGTTGGCACACAATGTCTCAGGCAGTCAACAACGCACAGTGTAATGCTCAATGTTTGTATCTGTATAATTTCAAGGGCTATCATAAAGTACAGACCATCCATGGAAGATCCGGAAAGAACAGATTTTTATTCTCCCCCAGTTCTAGAAGCCAGAAATACAAGATGATGGCACTGGAAGGACCACATGCACAGTTCCTGTCTCCACTTCTGTCTCCACATGAGTTTTTTGAGTTTTGTGTGTGCTCTGCTGTCAATCACCATGGGCCCCACCTTGTCAGCATGATGGCCATGCTTTCTCTCCACAGTCTCAGTTGGTCCTTGTGTAAGTTACTAAAATTACAAAAATAACTGTTATAAATTCTTTGTATCTAAATTTAAAAACTGAGCCAGATGTATCTCAGTAGTTACCTAAGACAAAATATCTCTGAAAGAACACAAGCCAGGTTTCACTTCTATAGTATTTTTTCTCCATACAAAGCACTAGTAGAACAGGCTTCTTAAAAATTAAATAAAGGCTGAAAAGATGTCTCAGTTAGTAAACTGCGTGCATCTCAAGCATGAGGAGCTGAGTTCAGTCTTCGGTACCCATGTAAAGTTCTGGGTATGGTAACACACACCTACAATCCAAGCACTAGGGAAGTATAGACAGGAGGATCCCTGCTGTTCGCTGGCCAGCCAGTCTAGACTACTTGATGGGTTCCAGGCCAATGAGAGTTGCTATCTCAAAAGGAGATGGATGATGTAACTGAGGAATGACACTTGAGGTTGTCCTCTGGCCTCTACATGGACCTGCACACATATGCGTGTGCATCTGCACACACATGAACACACATACATACATACACCTCCCCCATATGCACCTAATTCACAGGACAAATGAATGAGGTAAAGAATGCAGTTCTGTTTCTCAGGCTGGGGAGGCTTCTGTGCACAGCATGGTGCTGCAGGGACCTCCAAAGCCATCTTCTGAAGCCAGTGCAGATGGGAGGCTTACAGGACAAGCAGATGGCAGAGTGGACTCCTGGGAAAGATAAGTGACTCCTTCCAAGGACAATGCAGATGGTGTGCTATTTCTTGCTGACTCTTGGTCCTCTGGGCCCACATCCCCTCTATGCAGCATGGGTGCTGGTAGAGCTAACCAGAAGGCAGCAGGCGGGCTCAGTGTCCTTACCATCCAGGCTGGCATGACCATGGTCTTTTGGCCCATGAGGCCTCGAGGACAGGCAGCAGGGGATTGCAGCACCGGAACTTTGCTGTGGCTGTTCGGGGCTAAGGAATCTATGTTGAACATGCTAGGGCAAGAGGCATTGCTGTTGACAGTCAGGACCTTGCTGGTGGCTCAGCTGCCCTTCTACATGTCCATTCTTCCTTTACACCCCAAGTCTGAGGAGTTCTTCTCTTTGTCTTTACTGTTTTTTGTTGCTTTTCCCAAGCTCCTTGATGATGAGAAAATCCTATCAGCCCCACCGGGCGGGTCACATCCCCCTCCACCACTTCCTTCCTCTCCTCTACACTGGCGACTCTTCCTTTCACACCGGAATGAGCTCTTCTGGACGATGCAGATCCTCACTGGATTCAGGAGTGGAAGGAGTGTGGACTTGTGCAGTGCTTTCATGTTCTTCAGATGGTCCTAGCTGACCTTCCAGGGGACTTGGCACCCAGTATGCTATTGAACTTGTCTGCATACAAATAGGTGAGTAAGCATATGTTCTCTCTCATATGTGGATCCTAGCTACAAATGTATAGACTTATGTGTGAAATAGAACCAAAAATAGGTACTAGAAACCACTAAGCTGGTAAAAGGCTATAAGGGAGGCAGGAGAGGGAAGGAGTTAAGTGTATGGTATTGCACATATGTAAGTAGAAGAACAGACTACAGCGAGGGGAATGGCCTAAGCGAGGCCATGGGAAGAGAATGCGTAAAAGAAGGGCAGGGGGAGGGTCAATCAAAATTCAAGATAGTGTGAATAATACTTATGTAAACCTGCCCAGACAGAAATTGGCCTCGATATCCATGACCTTGCAGTGCCTAGCAATACCTTCGCAAGACCCTCATAATAGAAGTAAAAGATGATGACATCAAATTAAAAGAGAGACTAATGGAGAGAGGGATGGGATATGATGGAGATTGGAGTTCTAAAGGGGAATGGGGGGAGGGGAGGAAATATCATGCACTTTTTGTATGTAAGTATAGAAGTTGTCAATAAAAAAATGATTATTAAAAATAAAAAAATGGTAAAAAAAAAAGACTTATGTAAACCTACTTTTTTGAATAATGGCACATCCAGAAGCTGTAACTGTTACTAGGAAATTTTCAGTGCCTGGGATGGGATACCTTCCAGTGAGTTGTTGGCCAAGGAGGTCCCGGTAGCCTCCAAAACATTAAAGGCTATTGCCAAAGCCCTTGGTTGTCCTTGAGAAACAGAAGATAAGACCCTATCGCTGAAGACATCTCTTGCCTGAGAGGCAAGGTCACTGAGAAAGCAAGCTGGTGCTGAGCAGAAAACCTTCTCCTTGTAGACCAGCCAACTGAAAGCTGGAAAAAAGCTGCAGTGCATGCAGCCCTATGGGAGACAGAAGTCATTAGCAGTGAAAACAGTGGACACTGAAAATTCAAGTTTGGCCATACAGGCCCAATGACTGAACGGGTGCAATAGTGGCATGTCTGCTCTTGGGGTAACCAACGGCTCCATAATTGGACTTAAGGCCCTCTCTACGGGAGGGAATACATACCTGGTACTGAAAAACCTAAACAAAAGTCTGTGGCAGGGGAGGTCATGAGCCTTAGGGGTAAAAATCCTGTGCTTGTCTGGCTAAATGTATATATTATTCCCACCAACCTACCCTGAAAGCACTACGCTTAATGTTCATATTCACATATTAATGCTACTCTCACTTCTGGTTAGAGAAGCTTCTCTTTTCAGATGGCGATGACCACTGGGATGACCCAAAAGGCAGAAGAAGGGATGGAGGATTGCCCAGCACTGAAACACCTCTGTCACACCTTCCAAGGCTCAGGGACCATTGCGGAAGAGAGGACGGATAGAATGGAAGAGCCAAAGGAAGGGTATGACTTCTTACAATGCAACTGCCCAGACAGAAATTGGCCTCGATATCCATGACCTTGCAGTGCCAAGCAATACCTCCGCAAGACCCTCAAAATAGAAGAAAAAGATGATGACATCAAATTAAAAGAGAGACTAATAGAGAGAGGGAGGGGATATGATGGAGATTGGAGTTCTAAAGTGGAATGGGGGGAGGGGAGGGAAATATCAGGTGTTTTTTTTTGTATGTAAGTATGTCAATTAAGTTGTCAATAAAAAAATAATAATTAAAAAAAAAAAGGTGTCCATGCCTTGCCATAATTTCCAACTCCACTCTTACTCCACCAGGCAGCCAAAGCTGAGCCCAGGCCTTCTAGAAGGTTCTGCGCCATCATACTGCCCTATAAAGCTCCTGAATCGCCTGCTGCTTATGCCACAGCCTTGGCTTTGGGAGACTTTGTTTCATGTTCATGTTCTGACACAACACAACACATCACCCTGGTCATCCATCATTCTTGAATGGTGGTCCTCAGGCCAATCTCTGACCTTATTTCCAAGGTCAGCACCATGAGACAACAGCACCTTCTAGGAAGCAGACCATCTTCATACAAGGTTGTCTTCATAAAAAAGTAGGACCAGGGCTGGAGAGATGGCTTAGCGGTTAAGGTGCCTGCCTGCTAAGCCTAAGAACCAGGTTCCAATCTCCAGGTCCCACATTTAGCCAGATGCAGTGACGCAAGGGCTCAATGCCACACTTGACCACAAGGGGGCGCCCACATCTGGATTTTGTTCACAGCAGCTGAGACTGCTGGCGCACCCATCTCTATCTGTTTCCTTCTCCCTCTCTGTCTGTCTCTCTCTTTGTCTCTCTCCAAAAATAAATAAAATAATTTTAAAAAAGATTAAAAAAAAGTAGGACCAAATTCGATTTCCTGAATTAATTAATTAATTAATGTAGCCTAACACATGTGCCCAGTGACTGCTTTCCTCCAACCAGGCCTCAGCGCCTGCTTTTCACCAATTAAGAATCCATGAATGGAGTAATCCACTGATTATGTCAGAGCCCTGGGGAGCTAATTGTCTTGAAAATGTCTTCACAGGCATACTCAGGGTCTTGCTTTACTAAGCTCCTAGGCATTGTGTGTGTGTGTGTGTGTGTGTGTGAGTGTGAGAGAGAGAGAGAGAGAGAGAGAGAGGAGAGAGAGAGAAAAACATGTGTACGTGCACATATGTGTAGATACATATGCCCATGTGCATACATGCTGAGGTCAGAGAGGAACATTGGATGTCATTCTTTGGTTGGTTGGGTCTTGCTTTTGTTTATTTGTTTGTTTGTTTGTGGTTTTTTGTTGTTTTTTTCTTAATTATTATTATTATTATTTTTTTTTTCATATGTATCTGGAGTTTATTTGCAGTGGATAGAGACCTTGACGTGGCCATTCTCTACCCATCTGTCTGTTTCTCTCTGCTTTCAAATGAATACAAATATTTCTTTTTTTTTATTATTTTTTTTTATTGACAACTTTTATACTTCCATACAAAAAACCCTACTTGATATTTCCCTCCTCTCCCCCCATTCCACTTTAAAACTCCAATCTCCATCATATCCCCTCCCTCTCTCCATTAGTCTCTCTTTTAATTTGATGTCATCATCTTTTTCTTCTATTTTGAGGGTCTTGTGAAGGTATTGCTAGGCACTGCAAGGTCATGGATATCGAGGCCAATTTCTGTCTGGGCAGTTGCATTGTAAGAAGTCATACCCTTCCTTTGGCTTTTCCATTCTATCCGCCCCCTCTTCCGCAATGGTCCCTGAGCCTTTGGGGGTGTGACAGAGGTGTTTCAGTGCTGGGCACTCTTCCATCCCTTCTTCCCAGTGGTCTTCGCCATCTGAAAAGAGAAGCTTCTCTAACCAGAAGTGAGAGTAGCATTAATATGTGAATATGAACATTAAGTGTAGTACTTTCAGGGCAGCTTAGTGGGAATAATATATACATTTAGTCAGACAAGAGCAGGCTTTATACCCCTAAGGTTCATGACCTCATCTACCATAGACTTTTGCTTAGGTTTTTCAGTACCAGGTATGTATTCTCTCCCGTAGAGAGGGCCTTCAGATGGACACCTATTTTAACACCTGCTTGTCAGCATCTCATTGGCTAATGTTATATTCTGCTCTGTTCTGATTGGTCAAGCATCCATTTACAACCATACAATTTGGAAGTTTAAATAATCAGTGGGTCCCCTCTGCAGTTTGTCAGGGGCTCTCTGAGTGACCACAGCAATCCCCTAGTCTATTGTGAGTGATTAAGTAATAATCTCTGAATGAGGCTCCCACAAAGGTCTTCATGGGCCCCTCCAGGGGACCTGGACAGTCAGAATACAAAAGATAGTCATCTTTGCCTGAGTGAAATAGCAGGGTCCAAGCTATGGCTTTCTGTGATGTCTGCATTTGTCACAAGAATAAAAAGCCAGTCTTGTCCTGCTCCTCTCCCCTCCTCAGCTGTATTTCTGCCAGCAGCTACCATGGGAGAACACAGATACACGATAGACAGCAAGCCACTTACCCAATTCATCCTGGGGAGTCACAGCTTCTCTCCAAAGGTAGTGAACAAATCTCCATCCCTCCCCAAGGACACACGCTAACAGCTCTGCAGGGCTTGAAGTAACAGAGCAATAATTCCAGGTCCTGTCGCTATGGGTAAACCCAACTCCCACCTCATTTACTTCCAATTTATTCAAGACACAAAACTGAGAGAGTGAAGGAGACAAACTTAACATACCTGTCAATTTGCTTCTAAGGCAAGATGGAGAATCTATTCTAAAACATGCATTTAAAACAAGAAAGCAATTCAATTTCAGCAGGCTCCATCCTTGGAAGGGCCAGCGCTATAACTGAGCTATTAAACTGGTCATCCTTTGGGGTGGTGTACAAACTAAGAGCTGTGACATTACCCAAAATGTCAGCTGTTTCAAAACTTAGGAAAAGGGGTGATGGGGAATGTATATTTCTCTGCAGCTGAGGTCACTTGCACTGTTATCCCCATTCCTGTATTACTTATGCAGATGTGCCTATTGCTATGAACTAGGGTGCTTCCCGGGAGGCCCCAAAACAGAAGGGGCCAGAGGCATCTGTTCCAGCTCCTTAAAACCCTCTGCCTTGCCCAAGGCATGCTGACTGTGAAAGACACTGCACTGTTCACCCACTACGAGCCCTCACCTTTCCTGAGCCACAAGGAACATCTACCCTAGGCTCTCTGCAGCAAGGGCCTGTGAGAGCATGAGTGCAGGTGATGACGTCCATTCTGGACTGAGATTGTTCTATGCCTGGCTTCTCCTAGTTCCCCCAGCGTAGGGTGTTGACTCCTGGGTCATTTGCTGGAGTAGAGCCCAGGCTGGCTTGTATCTCACTACACACTATTCATGAATATGATGGATAAACTTTGGCTGTGTTGACTATTTGACATCTGAATGGGTGCTGGGCAAGCCAGGTTGGCCTGGATTTGACAATATGGGATTCTCTAGTAAGCATACCATGGTCAGGTCTGGTAGAGTGAAGAGAAGGGACCCTCAGTACAGCAGTAATATTTCAACGAGAACTCTACAGAGTGCAAGATGCATGTAGAGGGCGTGGGCTGGCAATGGTGGGCTCTATGCCAGTCTTTGTGGGCTGTCAGGGGAAGGGTTCTCCAGGACGGTTTTCTTGGTGCTCTTGAGATCAAACACAGAGCTGTGATCAATGAGGACAGAAAGGTATAAAAGACAGTTTGGGGGGCTGGAGAGATAGCTTAGCAGTTAAGGCACTTGCCTGTGAAGCCTAAGGACCCATGTATGACTGTCCAGATCCCATGTAAGCCAGATGCACAAAGGTGAGGCAAGTGCAAAGTCACACATGGCCACTAGGAGGCACAAGTGTCTGGAGTTCAATTTCAGTGGCTGAGGGCCTGGTGCACCAATTCTCTCTCTCTCTCTCTCTCTCTCTGAAATGAAGATTTTTTTAAAAGAGAGTTTTGAAGAAGGACCCTGAGAGAACACTCTAGGATATAGGCATAGAGAAAGACTTTCTGAATAAAACTCCAGCAGCCTAAGGAATTAGACAAACTCTCAACCATTGGGACCTTGAGAAACTAAAAAGCTATTGTACAGATAAGCAAATCAACAAGAGCTAATAGACAACCTACAGAATAGGAGAAAAATCTTCACCAGCTATACATCTGACAGAGGTTTAATATCTAGAATCTACAAAGAACTCAGAAAACTAAACAATAAAAATATCAAGTAGGCCACTCAAAAAATGGGGCAGGGAATTGAACAGATCATTCTCAGAGAAAGAAATACAAATGGCCAATAAACATCGAAAGAGATGCTCAACATCTTTAGCCATCAGGGTAATGGAAATTAAAATGACTTTGAGATTTCATCTCAGTCCAATCAGAATGGCAATTATAAAAAAATCAAATGACAACAAATGCTGGCAGGGGTGTGAGGAAAGAGGAACCCTCACTCACTGCTAGTGCAAACTTGTACAATCACTATGGAAATCAGAATGGAGATGCCTCAAAAAGCTGAAAATAGACCTACCATTTGATCCAGCAGTACCTCTTTTGGGCATGTACTTTTAAGACTCTTCTATTTGCTATAGAGAAACTTGCTCAACTATATTCGTTGTGGCTCTTTTCACAATAGCTAGGAACTGAAATCAGCCCAGATGCCCATCAACAAATGAATAGTTAATGTAGATGTGGCACATATACACAATGGAATTCTACTCAGTGTAAGAAAAAAACAAAATAATGAAATTTTCAGGAAAATTGATAGACTTGGAAAAAATCATACAAAGCGAGGTCACAAGGGTTCAGATAGACAAATGCCACATGTCCTCTCACACATGTGGTTCCTAACCTATATCAGCTTCAGGTGATTGTAAGGGACAGTCATTATTAGGAGTAATTATTGACATGGAGCTAGAATGAAGCTAGTAGAACGGGGAACAGAAATTGAGGGGAAGAAGGACTATTTATTGAGCAAGTCAAGAAACAAAAAGAGAGAGAGAGAGAATACAGAAGGTGGAAGAGTCTTGGGGGTGTAGGGCGATGGGAGGGAAGTGGGGAGGAAATTACATAAAGTTAACCATATCATGAATAACTAGCCACAGAAATGTGCCTCCTGGATAGCATTCTACATGATATATAACCCTCAATGAGGGGAGGTGATGGTGGCCTAGACAGGAATGCTATGTAGAAGGTGGAGACAGCTTAATCCAAAACCATGGGCTTTGGTTGGCAAATCCCAGGACCAGAATTAGGTTACCCCTGACTGTAAGCTGTTGGTCAGGGAGATCTATGAGGTTCCTAAAACAATGCAGGCTATTTCTAAAACACTTGGCTACCTTCTAGAACTAAAAGGTAAGACCCTATTGCTAAAGACACCATAGCCTGCAGTCACAGAACATCAAGAGACCATACTGGAAAGGAGAAGGAAACGGGCTCCCTCCTGGCTAGCTGTTATAGTGCTGGAAAGTGCTATGGGAGTGGCTGGGGGATGATAGTTGCCAACAGTGTGAATAAGCAAGAGATCCTGCAACCTATGAAAGTTTTAGCCAGCCAAGAAATACACACCCGTGCAATAGTGGCACTCAGCCTATGTAGGTAACCAACTGAAGGACTGGACACGAGACCCAATCAATGGGAAAGAACTCATACATGGTACTGGGAACCACGACAGAAAGAAGCCCAAGGACAGGAAACTCACAGACTTCAGAGAGAACTTCCACTGCTCTTTGGGTGAGAAAAAGCCTCTCAAATATTTATGCTTCTCCCCTTTAATCCAAGCTGCTCTCACTTTTGGTTGGAGAGTCTGTTTTACTTTACAGATGGCACAGAATACTGGGGAGATCCCGTATCCATCAACAAGAGAAAAAAGAATAGCTGATTGCTCAGCATGAGACAGGTTACCTCTACCACATCTGCAAGAATCCAGGAGACATTGCAGAGGAAGTGGCAACATGAGTACTGCTCTCACCAGCTCCAGGGAGATGGCAACTAACGCTGTGCTCACTCAAAACTCACCAAAGCAGAAATTCAGAGGCTACAGAGAACTCAGCACTGAATCCCTGCCAAGGCTCAGGGAGCATTTCAGAAGAAGGGGTGGAAAGATTGTAAAAGCCACAGGGTGGATGGGGTTAGCCCAAGGCACTTCTCCCCACCCCCAACAGAGACTGACAGAGGCCCTCAGGTCCCCACAGTGAGTACCAATCACCCCACTGAGGAGGGCGCTCAGTGGAATGAAGGTGGGGGAGGGTGGATTTGAGTCAACCTTTTATAAAAGTTAAAAAAAAAAGACCTTGAGTGTTCTGCAGGACAGGTGATGTGATGGGAGGGCACTGGGTACAGTTTGGGCACCATGATTATACTTGTGGCCCCTCCTTTGCTTGGAAAGAGGCTAGCCAGGGCATGTCAGGTGACAGGGTGTCCTTATATCATGTGGTCAAGAATGGGAGAATCCCAATGACTGAACGGGTGCAATAGTGGCGTGTCTACTCTTGGGGTAACCAAGTGCTCCATAATTGGACTGAAGGCCCTCTCTACGGGAGGGAATACATACCCGGTACTGAAAAACCTAAGTAAAAGTCTATGGTAGGTGAGGTCATGAGCCTTGAGGGTATAAGCCTGCTCATGTCTGACTAAATGTATATATTATTCCCACCAAGCTGCCCTGGGGACACTACACTAAATGTCCATGTTCACATATTAACGCTACTCTCACTTCTGGCTAGAGAAGCTTCTCTTTTCAGATGGTGATGACCACTGGGATGACACAAAAGGCAACATAGTGCTGAGAAGAAGGGATGGAGGAGTGCCTAGCACTGAAACACCTCTGTCACATCCTCCAGTGGCTCAGGGACCATTGCGGAAGAGGGGGCAGATAGAATGGAAGAGCCAAAGGAAGGATATGACCTCTTACAATGCAGCTGCCAGACAGAAATTGGCCTCGATATCCATGATCTTGCAGTGCCTAGCAATACCTTTGCAAGACCCTCAAAATAGAAGAGAAAGATGATGTCATCAAATTAGGAGAGAGACTAATGGAGAAAGGGAGGGGATATGATGGAGACCGGAGTTCTAAAGGGGAATGGGGGAGGGGAGGGAAATATCAGGTGGGGTTTTTTTTGGTATGTAAGATTAAAAGTCAATAATAAAAAAAAAAAAGAATGGGAGAATCCATCTGGCTCCATGTGATTGGTGCCTGACCCTGGCTGGGGGCATGCAGTGAGAAGGGCTCTCATGCAAGCAGCTAGCGTGGGACTCTAAGAAGCCACAGCGCTATGCTCCACCAGACGCTCGTGAATGGTGGTTTTTGTTTAAGTGCAGTGACCTCCCCATGCTTCCTCAGTGGGTCAGAGGCATTGTCAGGATCCGCAGTCTTTCTGGACCTGTGGGCTGCTCCAAGTGTATTGCAGCAAAGGCCTCAAAACCCACTTAATCCCTCTGCACTTGTTGGCACAGGGGACTCATTTCCCCTTGCACCATTTCCTGCACAGATCGATCCCAAACCCCAGAATCCCACTGGAACTTCAATCCAGGCTGAAAATCCCAGCACCTGCCATAGAAATAATGTGTGACATCACCCCCTGGTGGCAGTAACCAGCAACGCAGCATGTACCAGCAAACAGGCTTTTTTGTTTGTGATTACTTTGCCCAGACTGCCCAACACTATGGAGTGTAGTTCATTCCCCTATACTGTCTATGTTCCAGAGCCCCTCACTCACACATCAATGTATGCATGTTCAGTGTCAAGTGCAATACATTTTAGCAACCTTATGCCCTGCACTCCTTCGCTACACTCCAGATTTAGAGCCTCATCACTAGGAAGGCTCCCCTGGGCCATTTCCAATTAATCTCTGCTCCAGCCTCAGACAATCTCTGACTGATTTTGGTCTCTGTGGTTTTACCTTTTCTAGTAAGTTCATTTAAATGGAATCCTATGATGTATAACTTTAAAATGCCTGGCTTCTGTTATCCCAGTACTTTTTTATTTTTTTTGGAGAGAGAGAGAGAGAGAGAGAGAGAGAGAGAGAGAATGAATGAATGTGCACCAGTGGCCTCTCAGCCACTGTGAACAAACTCCAGATGCACGTGCCCCCTTTTGGGCAAGTGAGGCATTGTGCCCTTGCATCACTGCATCTGGTTAAAAGTGGGACATGGAGAATCCAAGGGGTGTTCTTAGGCTTAGCAGGCAGGCGCTTTAGCTGCTGAGCCATTTCTCCAGCCCTCCTCCAGTACTCTTTAAAGACAGGTTTTGCTATATACCCCAGGCTGGCCCCAAACTTCCTGAAATTCTTCTGCCTTCCAAGTGCTGTGGTTATAAGCAGTTTTAAATTTTTTAGTTTTAAATATGTTTTATTTATTTATTTGAGAGAGAGAGAGACAGAGAAAGAATGGGCATGCCAGGGCCTCCAGCCACTGCAAACAAACTCCAGATGCATGTGCCCCCTTGTGCATCTGGCTTAAGTGGGTTCTGGAGAATCGAACCGGGATCCTTTGGCTTTGCAGGCAAGCTCCTTAACTGCTAAGCCATCTCTCCAGCCCTATACCAGTTTTTAAAAGTAGCTTTTTCCTGCTCATTGACAGTGTTCTGTCATCTGCTGATACCACAACTTGTTGATTCTGTGGTCATGGGAACTCTTCTTTAGTAACACCTTCCCACCAGTGTCCCGTGGATGGGGCTTTTACTCCCATTTAACGTGGGAAGAAACATGGGAAGAAAGCATCTTCTAATAACTCTTTTTTTTCTTTAAAGAGAATGGGCACGCCAGTCACTGAAAATGAACTCCAGACACATGTGCCACCTTGTGCATCTGGCTTATGTGGGTCTTGGGGAATCAAACCTGGGTCCTTTGGCCCTGCCATCATCTCTCCAGCCCCTAACAGTTCTTCGTTGTCCTTTCACTGTGCATCCCCAGCACAAGCCCATGAGGGTTCCTCACCTTCATGCCAACACTTGTTCTTGTTGGACTATTTCAGCCATGCTTGTGTGAAGTGGCTTTTTCAAATTTTCCCAGTGACTAAAGAAAGAAATTGAGCATGTCACCTTTCCTAATATCCTAGATTTCAGTTGATTTCATTGTACATCCTGACTCATGTTCACTATTTTGATGTTATGTTTATGTGTTACTCTAACACCAAATGTAATCTTCATGTTGGGGGAAACTGAACTCACTCTGTCGCCTAGACAGGCCTTGAACATAGGAGCCTCCTGCCTCAGCCTCCTGAGTAGCTGAGATAACAGGCCTGTGTCACCAGACCTAGCTAGGAAAATCTGGATGTAGAAAATAACAGTGACATGATTTTCATTACCAACCATTTGAGTTAAACATTAGAATAGATATAAGTAGAATTACTTAACATTTCTCTCTCCTAAGTATCCTTGTATAATTAGGATTTTTTCCCCCATTTTAAAGTATTTACTAGCAAACTGTTTGAACTTGAGGTATGCAAGCACACTGCCATGGCTGTTGTCTCCTGGGAATTTCTCCCACTTTGTGAGCTGCTTTCCTCTGCAAGGTTTAGTAGTGCCCCTACCCCCAACCTTTTTGTTAACAAGCATGTCTCTTGAGAGTCTGAGGAAATCTTTCAGAACATGAGGCTCACTGCACAACGGTACAGGCAGATGATAGTACCATGAAGTACCATAAAGCTACCCTGATGGAGTGTGAGTTCATTCAAACCTCCCATGACTCAGTAAAGAGATTTCTCAGTTTTCCCAGCCTCAGTACTGCTTTGCAGATTTCACTATAAGCACAAGCAGGAATCCAGTGTCAAAACTGTATAGTAAACAGATAACAGCCCAGGGTGAGAAGCAGATCTGGCCTTTTTATTTATTTTGTAGATGATTAAGAAAAAGGAACTAGTTTGAGGTCTGCATGATTTTTTGGCAGACATAAGAAAGCAGTTTTACCTCTTCTACCTTTAATCCCAAGATCCCAGCCTTCTGTGCTTTTATATATATTTACGTGCATATGCATGGTGTGGTATGTGCGATGTGAAGGCCAGAGGAAAACGTCGGGTATACTTTTCTTATTGCGCTCAGTCTGTGTATTTCCTTGAGACAAAGTCTCTCCCTCAACTCAAAGCTGCTGTCAGTCAGCTGGCCCCAGCTATTCTGGGTGTTCATTTTCCATGGACAGGGATTCCAGATGTGTGTGGCCACACCCAACCTTTTTAAGAGGGTCTGGGAAGTTGAACTTGGAAGTCTCAGGCAGGAGAGGTCCTCATGCTTAAGTAAGTGGCAGGTGCTCTTAACTGGTGAGCCATCTCCCCAGCCCATCTGTTTGTTTCTTCAGCCTGATCTCTGAGGAGTGCCACCTTGCACTGGTTAGTATGCTAGGCTATGAAACTTAAGATAGGATTCACACGGTACACATATGTGTGTCAGTGGTTTTTAGAAGATTTGCAGAGTTGTGCCTCCACTCTTACAATCAATTCAGAACCCTTTTCATCACCCAACAAAGGAATTCTGCTTCCCCTACCCCTCTCTCCACCCTGGTAAGCTGCTTTCTGACAGTGTAGATTTACTGATTCCTTTCACTTAGGATAATGTTTTCGAGGCTCATCCTTGCTGTACCATGTGCCAGCGTTTCTTTTTTATTGCCAAATGATTGCAGTCCTCTTGAGTTGAGTGGTACAATTACTGAGCAGGAATCATAAACTAAAATGGCTATATCACAGAGCACTTCCTACGATCTAAGTGCTGCTCTAATTACACACATTATTTCAAGTGAGCTGCCTTCAGAGGTGGGACAGGCTAAATAAATGGGTGCAATGGACTTGGAGGGAACTGTTGCAAGCTCTGGCTCCATCCTGGTCCAGTGCGGGCAGATGCAGCCTGCATTCAGCAACACTGATTGCTGCCTTATGGGCCCTGGATTGCAGGATTGTCTGCTCCTTTCAGAGGAAGCCAGAAATCCAGATTTGCTGGTGTGAAATCTCTTGATTGATAAATACAGACAACAAACTACATTCGCTGTAAAGCCAGATTCAGACAAAGGTCTACTTGCGGTGAGCAATCTCCATTTTCAAAGCAGCAAGATGACTCTCAGTAACAGAGGCTCACACACACCCTGTTTGAAACCTCAGAGCCAATCTGGGAAGTCAGAGTGGCCAGCTCACACTGATTTACCCAGATTGTCCCAGTCATAAAGACAGAAGCCCAATATCCCAGGAACCTCCTTGATCCTGAGAAAACCGGGATGGTGGGTCATCCTATTGTGAGGTCCTTGTCTACGACTGTGAGGGTTCCACATCTGAGATGCTGTGGCTGCTCATTTTTTGGGAACAATACTCAGACTGCATTTTGACTATAAGGAAGGAAAGGTGTTAGTCCCTAAACTCACTACTATAACCTATAGGATCACAGATGCCATTCACTGCTCCCCCTTTTTTAACCAGACTTGATTTCTGGTTGTTCTAAAAGATGATACCACAACTATGACCATAAGTACCACCATCACCACCATAACCATCTCCATCATCACCACCATCACTATCTTTATAACCATTGCTACTGTCATCAGTGCCATCATCTCCATCGTTCACCTTCTCTTCTTCACCTGTATGCAATACATACTTTCCTGTTAAGGACTAGTTGGACGAGTGGTGGAGAGAGAAACTCACAGGTCAGAGGTATGTGAGTTTTGGTCTCATCTTCACTGTTCCCAAACTGTGTAACTCTAGCACACTGGCTTGGCTCACAGACATTTGGACCCTCACTCCTAAAAGTAGGCAGAACCCTCACTCATAAAAGTAGGCAAATGAAACAATGGCCATGAGGTGCTCAGCCCAGTGCCTGCATTTAGTTGATACACAATATCACAATATACACAAAGCCTGACAGGATTCTTTCTTTTTGATGTCACACAAATGCCACACCAGGCATGTTCAGCCTCCAGACATGCTGGCTGGTTTTTGCTGTGACATCTTCCGGTTAGGTCTCCCAGTGTCACACAACCACACTCTCAGTGGGGTGGGGTGATGGCGATGTTTGGCTTTGAGAAGGACTGTCCACTCACAAACAAATGCAGCTTCAGTGAAAGCATTTGACACACTGTGAACTCTGTGAGAGCATTTCCATAACTAGAGTCCTGAGCACACATGAGGCAGGGGACATGGCTCTTGTTGCCCAGCCTGTGGTCACTTGAACAGCTAGGAAGGGCATGCAGCCCAGCTGTGACTCATGCTCTAGGCAGAGCCAAGGACAGAAGTCCCACACTGGGCTTCTGTGCAGTGCTGGAAGCTTCCAAAGGTTTTGGGGAAATGAAGGCATTTTCAAGTCTCCCATGGTGTCTCTGTAGGAAAGTCATTTTATAAATAATCCCAATTAAAACACCCCCAAATTACGGGGTAATTTCTTTTCTTTTGCTGACTCTGATAGTTCCAGCACTACTGCCTAGACTAGGAAGGCTGCAGAGAAATTGGGTCACACAAAGGCAAATATTCACAGTGAACTTGAACTTGGCAAAGGTCCCTGCAGGGAACGTCCACCTTGCCAACTGTGGGATCCAGCTGGGGTATCCTTGGCAGGGAGGTCTCATTTCAGCCACAGTGTTTTCCAGGATCAGGCAAAGAGGGCGTAAAGGCATGTAGGAAATGCTTTGAAAAACAAGACCACAGACTTGATTTACGATTGTAGAACAAGGTAAAAGCAGTGTTAAACAGTATGCACAGCCTCTTAGCTAGTCCTGGCTTCGGGAATCAGCCCAGGAAAGGACAGTGAGATCAGAATGATTGAAGTCAAACTCTATGACTACCCTTACCAGCTGTGAGATCTTGGGAGAGTAACTTTACCACACTGGCCCTCAACTTTCTCAGCTCTAAAGTGGGAGTAAAATACCACCTTTACCTGGAAGCTCTTAGATGATGTAGGAGAGATTACCAGAGGAGACTGGGAACATTCAGGGTGGTATGGCTATAGATAGGAGATCTTACCTATGCAATACTGAGCAGGTATTGCTATTGTTGTGTGGGATTCTGGGACACAGGCAGACTTTCTATTAACTGAGTAAAGTGAACAAGAGGTGGATGAGGATACTGCCAAACAGAATGACCATGTGACCTTGCAGTTACACTCTGGGCATGCAATGAAAGGAAATGAAGCAAGAATGCTAAAGTGATGCCTACACTTCAAATTCACGGCACCCCATGTTCACTGTAGTGCCATTTATGATGACTAAGATATGGAGCCAAGCTCAGTGTGCACAACTGAATGGATGAAGCCTGAGGACACAATGCTATGTGACATGGACCAGGCACACAACAGCCAGGGCATGATTCCACTTGCAGAAGAGGCTAAGAACTCCAACTTTTATGAGCAGATAGAAGGTGACTAGCAGAGAAGCGGGGAGCGTGGTATGAGCAGTTGTTGATCAACGGATACAATGCTTCAGTATACCTAAAGAACAGGTTCTGGAGGTATGCAGCCTAACATTGCGCCTATAGTTAACCATAGCGCAGTGTGCACTGAACAGTCTGTTAAGAGGACACCTCATGCTAAGTGTTCTGCACACACATACAGTTTCAAGAAAGTATAAATTCTACAAGGTGCTGTCAGTTAGCCTTCTGATCCCATGACTAAACACCTAGATCAGCAGCAGGAGGAAAGGGTATTTTAGTTCTTGTTTCAGAGGTTGTAGTTTATGGGTGGCTGCCCCATTTCTTCCGGGCCTATAGTGAGGCAGCACAGCATAGTGGAAGCATATGGTAGAGAAAGCTGCTCACCTGATGGTGGCCATGCAGCCAAGTAAAGTCAGGAACTGGCCCAGGTCTCCATGTATTTCTTTCAGAACACACTCTAGTGACTCAACTTCCTCTCAGTAGGCTCCATCTCCTAAAGGTTCCACTATTTTTCAAAAACTCCATGAACTGGGAGCATATGACCATGGGGACACTCATCAGAATCATGTAAGGGCCACAAAGGAACTCAGGAGGACATTAGTATGTTTATTACATTTTTTTTAATTTGAAAGAGACAGAGCGAGAGATAAAGAATGGGCGTGCCAGGGCCTCTTAGCTGCTGTGGATGAACTCCAGATGTGTGCACCCCCTTGTTGTGCATGTGCAACATTGCACCCTTGGGTCACTTTTTTTTTGGAGAGAGACACAGAGAGAGACAGAGAGCGAGGGAGAGGAAGATAGAGATGGGCTGCGCCAGCAGCATCTCAGCTTCTGCAAACAAAATCCAGATGCGTGCGCCCCCTTGTGGTTAAGTGCGGAATTGTGCCCTTGTGTCACTTTGCATCTGGCTAAATGTGGGACCTGGAGATTGGAACCGATGGAGATTGGAACCAGTGTTCTTAGGCTAAGGAGGCAGGCGCCTTAACTGCTAAGCCATCTCTCCAGCCCCTTGTGTCACTTTTGTGTCTGGCTAAACATGGGACCTGGAGATTAGAATAGGTATTCTTAGGCTTTGCAGGCAGGTGCCTTAACCACTAAGCCATCTCTCCAGCCCCATGTTTATTACTTTGATTGTGGCAATGGCCCCACAGATGTATGCATGCCCAAATTAATTAAATTCTGTACATTTTTGGTACATCAATTATGACTCATTATTTATTTACTTACATATTTTGTGTGTGTATGTGCATGATGTGTGTGTGGGCACACATATTTGTGTGTAGATGCATGCGCACATGCATGTGTGCATGGACAGCACAGATCAACATCAGCTGTCTTCTTCAGTTTCTCTCCACCTTATTGATTTGTTTTGGAGGCTCTCTTTTCATTTTTTTTCCCAGCCCAGGATGGCCGCAAGCTTGTAGCAATCCTCCTGCTTTGCATCCCAAGCACTGATCTTACACTAATATCTTATGGTCAGAGTATGGCCAGGCTGAGGATGAGGGTAGGAGCATGTTTTGAGGAGGGAGAGGAGGAAGAGAAGTCTGTTCTCATACAATTGAGCTCTACTTGCTCTTCCAAGATTCAGAGCTAAAGGACCCAATGTGTTTGCTTGTGTTATTTTGAGATCTGGAGTTTGCTTCCTGAGTGTTGGGATGGCAGTCCTGTGCCATGACACTGTTTTCATTCTGGATAATCTCAGGAAGTACTATCTAATTTTGAAAGCTGTATGGAGCAAAGTTTGAAATTAGGTTTCTGTGCTTTTCTCCTTCAAGACACCTTTGCAAGTATGGTCCAGGGACTGGATCTTCCTGTTACCTGGAGTGCTCACTTACACAAAGACCATCACCATATTTTTAAAAATTTATTTGCGAGCGAGAGAGAGAGAGAGAGAGAGAGAGAGAGAGAGAGAGAAGAGAGAGAGAGAAAGAGAGAGAGAGAAAGAGGCAGACAGAGAATGGGCACGCCAGGACCTCTAGCCACTGCAAATAAACTCCAGACGCATGTGCCACCTTGTGCATCTGGCTTAGGTGGGTACTGGGGAATCAAACCTGGGTTCTTAGCCTTCGTAGGCAAGCACCTTAACCACTGAAGCCATCTCTCCAGCCCCATCACCTTATTTTTTGAGACAAGGTCTCACATCCCACCAGACTAGCTAGCCAATAAGCACTAAGGATCCTCCTACCTGCTTCCCTAGCACTGGCATCACAGGTGTGTGCTACCATGCTTGGCTTTTATGCAGGTTCTGCAGATTTGAACTCAAGTCATCTCCCCAGCCCAGAGTTTTTTTTTTTTTAAACAAAGGTGGATGAAGGAATTTTGAACCTGCTCCATGAGGTTTGTAGAAGAGGTAGAACTTGACTTTCTGTTAATGGAGCAAGAAGGTGTGTGTGTGTGTGTGTGTGTGTGTGTGTGTGTGTGTGTGCATACAAGGGGGAACAGAATGCGAGGGCACTCTCAGTGGCAATGGGAGCACTTAGGATATTCATAATTAGTTTTGTATTTTTGCAGCTGCTGGTGAGTAATAGGGAACTCTTGCTCAGAGAAGTCTGAGAATAAGACTACAGTATACAAGGTACCCAGCCACTGTGCCCTGGCTTCTAGGTTCTCTTTAGAGCCACAATCAACATCTCACAACACCTGGGGCAGCCTCCTCATTTTGTTGCATTCTAGGAAGGTGGCATTTTCCTGTAGGCAGCTTGGGATCAATGCAGATTGGGGTCAGGGAGGTCCTGTGTGACCTGCTGACAGGTGGGCTATCAAAGGGGAAAGGAAATGTGCCTGCTTGTGTGTTTGGAAGGCAAAAGAACACTTTTCAATAAAATTAATGAATGTGCTGATTTTGACCTTTTAAAATTCAATGAAAAAAATCCAGATGGAGGCCAAAAAAATTCATTTCATCTAGCTGTTCTTGTATTAATTTCTGAAAAAATGGGATTAATTCTCATTCAAATCTATACTTATCTAAGGTTCTCATGAATGAAATTTCATTAGCTATTCTCTTTCATTGTCTACTTTCAAGAATATTTGGTATGTGGTGACTCTGGCCTCAGTGATACTGCTCCTGAGCACAGCAGGACTTCTGGAAACTTCCTTCCCGTGCCCTTGCAGATATAAACTTTGCTGTGGACTTTTAATGTTAGGCAAGTTAGTGTCTGATATAATGCCAGCAACACATTTGGAAGAGAACTTCAGATTTGACCACAGACATGCTTTCAAATCTCAGCTCTGAGCCATTGGTTACTCTCCCATTTTGCTGGTTAATGAGATAATGTGGGAGCTAGATAGACTGTTTCCTTGGCTAGGCAGACAGAAAGGGAGAAAGGATCTCCTATCTGGTAAGTGGTTATATTCTAGAATACCCAAGATGGGCAGCTTAAGATGGGTGCAGAGGACAGCTCACTTCCTAGTTTGTCTCCCCTGAGAATAAGACACAGGGACACAGTTTCCTGCTGTGGGCTCACCTAGCAGGTTTTATGGGACAGTGCTCAATGCATTGTGGACCAACCAGTACCTTCATATGTGTTTAAGCTGACCAAACACAGAATCTGGATAAGAGCTGCTCTCATTCAATAAAATCCAAGCTCCCACTGGGGCTGCAGATCTTCTAGCTCTGGAGTGCCCTCCTTCATAGGGAGTCTCTGTTCTCTCTGCTTCCTTTTCCTTTAAAATAACCTTTGCTCTTTTAAACTCTTCCTGCCAGGTGTGGTAGTGCATACCTTTAGTCCCAGCACTTGGGAAGTTGATGTAAAAGGATTACTGTCAGTTCAAGGCTAGTTCCAGGTCAGCCTGGCTAGAGTGAGCCTCTGTCTCGAAAAGACCAAAAGCAAAAAATTTAAACTCTTTTCACGTTAAAAAATATTTATATGTATTTTTATTTATTTGAGAGAGCAAGAAATAGGCAGAAATTGAGAGAGAGAGAGATAGAGAGAGAGAGAGAGAGATAGAGAGAGAGAATGGGTGCGCCAGGCCCTCCAGCCACTGCAAACGAACTCCAGATGCATGCATCACCTTATGCATCTCGCTTACGTGTGTCCTGGGGAATTGAACCAAGGTCCTTTGGCTTTGCAGGCAAGTGCCTTAACTGCTAAGCCACCTCTCCAGCCTCATTTCCTGGTTTTATTTTACTTATTTATTTTGAGGGGGAAGAGGGAGAGAGGCAGATGGAGAGACAGAATGGGAGCACCAGGGCTTCTAGCCACTTTAAACGAACTCCAGACTCATTCACCACCTTGTGCATCTGGCTTTAAATGGGTATTGGGGAACTTGATTCTTAGGCTTCACAGGCAAGCACCTTAACCACTAAGCTATCTTTCCAGCTTTCCCCCCATTTTAAAAAAATAATTGTCACAGAAAATGAGCTCCAATCACTAGACAGCCACATTAGGATGAAGGAGGGCAGTGGACAATGACTGCCGAAGGATGACACCTGGGCAGAAGTTGCACACAGCTCACACAGTTGCTTGCTGATCATTCCTGCTGACTAAAACTTCTTCCGAAGGGAAAGAGAAACAGGGATGCTGTGAATGATGAAGCACTCATAATGGGAAAGAAGAAGTCAAGGCCCTGGGTTTGGGACTAAGTCCTAAAACGTCAGGAAGACAAGTGAACACCAGACCGTCGGAAACTTCAAGTTAACTGATGAGTGGTTTCTGGTTTTTGTTCTGAAGTGCTGAGAAGCAAATGTTGGCTTTGCACATTTCCAGGCACACAATCTATCTCTGATGTACCTTTCAGGCCTGGAGAGTCAGTTTGGCTTGGTTTTCAGACAGGAGCATCTAGGGATGCCAAGAAGTTGTATTGTTTCACAGTGAACAAGGAAGGGGGCTCTATGAATAAGGAAGCAGCATTCGTTAGTTCACTGGGTGAACACCGTATATTTCCCAAGAGAAGTCAGCTATCTATGCACAGAATTTCCAGTTTGCACTGCTCAGGTCAATAATGTGGCCCTTTCCTCAGGCCCAGTGGATGGATGACAAGAGAGCCCAAGAGCGTTTTCAGAGCAGTCTCATCTAAGTCAGAGCAGCAGGGTTTCCACATCAAGCCTGACCTCCAAACTTCCTGATTTCCTTAATAAGAGACAAGTGGATTCAAGTAGTGTGTAAGAAGGACATGGGTTATTTATTTATTTATTTTTACTACCCAAACTCACTCTGGAACATTGTGGACATCTGACTAACACTGAGGGGTGAATTCCCAGGGTTCTCACACAGAGAGCTACAGCTGGCTCTATCAGTCCTTCATGTTTACCTATCCCCCTAGAATATTAACCAATAGTCATGATTTTAAAAAAAATTATTATATTTATTATTTACTTATTTATTTATTTGACAGAGAAAAAAGAAAGAGAGAGAGGTAGATAGAGAGAGAATGGGCACTCCAGGGCCTCCAGCCACTGCAAACAAACTCCAGGCACATGTACTACCTTGTGCATCTGCCTAACGTGGGTCCTGGGGAATCGAACCTGGGTCCTTTGGCTTTGCAGGCAAACACCTTAACCACTAAGCCATCCTTCTAGTCCAGTCATGACTTTTAAAAGAATAAGGATAGGGCTGGGGATATGGGTTCAGTTGGTAAAGTGCTGGCCTTGCAAGAATGAGGACCTGAGTTTGATCCCTAGAACAAATGTAAAACATAGCCAGGTATAGTGGAATGCCTATAATCCCAGGATTCTGGGAGACAGAGACAGAAGGATCTCTGGAGCTTATTCCACTCTAGACTATTTGGAAGTGAGAGACCAGTCTCAAAAAAAGATGGGGGTGGCTGGTGCCTCAGGAACAACACCCAAGATTGTCTTCTGGCCTCCCCACACATGTGAATGCACATGCACGTGCACCTCTCAATACACATACACAGTTAGAAAAGGACTCTGAAAAGTTACAGGAAATTGGCCAGTTCAGAGCTCTGATGTGGGACCAAGTGTACATGCCTGGCTGTGGCTCTGCAGGGAGGCCATTGGCTATTTTTCCATGTGTGTGTGTGGGCGCTCATTTATGTGGGGAGCACATGCATGAATGTGTACATGTGGAGGTCAGAGGCTGATCCTGGAGTCTTCCTGGATTACTTTCCACTTTCACTGAGGCAGGGTTTTCACTTGAATACAGAGTTTGCTGATTCAGCTAGTCCCAGCTAACCAGCTTGCCCCAGGCATCCTCTCTCTGTCTCCCACATACTGGGATCACAGGTGGCCATCATGCCTGGCACACATCTATGTGGGTGCTGGGAATTAGAACTCTGGTCCTCACACTTGGGTGGCAAGCACTTTACTCATTGAAACATATCCCCAGCAATCTTTTTATTTCTTACTTTTAAAAAGGGTTTTATATTAGGACATATTAGTTATACATGATAATGACTTTCATTATGACAGTTCATACATGTAATGTATTTTGATCATATTCACCCCATTACTTTCTCTTGTTCCCCTCCCCCTCCTGCTATTCTCTCATCTTCCCAACTAGTCCCACTTCTACTTTGATTCTTTTTTGTGACCCACTGAGTTTAATTAGGGTTGCTTGCATGAGCATAGATGGAGAGTCATTTAATTGGAGTGTAGGCAGCTTGCCAGTGGCTATACCACTGAAGAAAATGTTTCGCCTTTCCTCAGCAACCATTAACTGCCCATAAATACTCAGTGATATGTGGGACCTTGTGAACCCCTCCCACTAGCAACCATCAAGTGTCTCTTTTTTATTTGTAAAGAAACTGTAAGGAGACACTATGAACCCCATTATACCCATCTTCTTACTGGCAGCATCTGATCTCTACTTGGACATATCCTGTGAAAGATCTGGCCACCAGAGTGTCGGCTGCACAGAGCAAGGTGCCAGCCAGGCCCAGTGATTCTGTTGCCCCTTTCTTCTCAGAAACTCCACAACACTTGACTCACTGCCTTTCCCCTACCACATGGTAATGATCCCTTGAAGTCTGCACCCAACCTCTGTCCCTGCAGGATCAACTACTTTGCACACTTATTCTTAAACGGAAGACATGAATGCCCCAAGTGTTTCTCACAACCCCTGGTGCTTCTTCTAACTCCCAGTACCCACAGACAGAGTTGGCGTGCCCTTTAGTCTTCCATTCAGACCCCCCCTCAGCCCCCAAGCCTGATGAGGTGAGGTGAAAGGTGCTGGCAGGAAGGCCCTAGCATGGACACTTGCTGCTGTCTGTCCTCATGCCAGGCAGGAAGCACTACAGACCAAGCTGAACTGGGACAAGCTATGGTGGCTTAGTGGTCAGCCTTTGTGGTGGTTTGAATGTGAATGTATGTCCCCATAGCATCAGGGACTAAGATTAAGCTTCCGACTTAAGTCCCCAGCAGGCAGAACCCCGATGGAGGAGCTGTGTCATTGGGGACGGATCCTAAGTCCAGCTCTCATAGGTGTGTAGAGAGTCAGTTTGAGCTCTGGTCCTTTGTGCTGCTGGTGCTGGCTGTCCTCTCTCTGCTGTGGATGCAGTCAGTCAGCTTCTTCCATCATGATGGCACTTCCTCTGGAATCTGTAGACCTGAAATAAGCCCTTTCCTCCCATCACCTGCTTCTGGTCTGGTATTTGTCCCAGCAAGGAGAAGCTAACTGCAACAGTACTCTTCAAACTGCTGTGGGGCAGGAAGTGGATGGAAGTATGTTGAAGGCTTTGTCGGGGCTCTTGGGAGGAGCATTCTCAGATTTGTTTTTGCTCCTTTCCACTCAGTACCCAGGGACTTAGCCATTGTGGCTGCACGGTACGCTCTGTCAGTGTTCCCCGACTTCCTCCCTGGGTCTATGAAATAAGTGGTAGTGTTGAGGTGAGAACTTCCCTCACAGGCAAGCCCCCTTTCCAGCAACCCTCCATGGAACTGTCCTGAAGTTTGTTTGGGACATTTTCTTATTATTTTCAAAGGCCTGTGCAGCTGTCTCCCTGGCTGCAAACACACATCAGGAGGACTGGCTTCGTGTTCAGTTGTTTTTTCTCCTCTTTGAAATTTTTCGTCTATCAGGTATCTCATCCCAGCTCCTTGGGAGGCTGAGACTAGGAAGGAGGATCACAAGTTCAAGGCCTGCCTGGACTTTAGAGTGAGTTTAAGGCCAGCCTAAGTAACTTAGTAATTCTCAAAATAAAAACATAAAAAGAGGGCTTGGGGCACGTCTCAGTGGTAGGGTGTTTCTCAGTACAGGAAAATTTAAATTTAATTTAAAAGGTCCTTATTTTATAGTGAACCCACAGTCACATCACTAGGCACTTCCAATCAGTTTACTTTTGTGGCTGGCTATAAACGTACTAAGTCTCTTTCTAGGACAAAAGAACTACTGTGTGTGATTATTATTTTTTTTCTCCACAGAGGAACTGAATCCCCCAAAGATTTTGTCAGTTCTAAATGCTCAGACCATTTTTTTTCCTCAACGCATGGTCTCACACTAGCCCAGGATGGCCTTAAACTCAAGGTGAACCTCCTGCCTCAGACTAAGTGCTGGTACTGAAGACATGTGGCGCCATGCCCAGCTGAGAACATTTACTGGAAGATGAGAAGTTCCCTGAGACACCCCATTTGCTATCTCTTTGTTGGACAGTGCCTTGTTTACTTTTGGAGGTGGGGTGCTACGGATGCATAGGTTTGTCTCCACTCATGATCATCCTGCTTCAGCCTCCTGGGCTTACAGGTTTGCACCACAACATCCTGCTCACCACAGTTCCTAATTCTCCATGTTGTGTTTCACAGTCACAGTCAAGTTGTAGGGTCCAGAGGAGAGAAATGCTATGGTACAGAAGCACCTAACCCAGTGTGCAGATGGGTCTGGACCACATTGGGCCACCAGCAGTAGTGCCATCACTGACCACCAGAGGAGGAAGGCAGTCTGAATTCACTTGCAGTAACTTGTAGATGAAAGGATTCTGGGTGTGTCATTAGTAGTCATTTCATCTTGCTGTGAAGGCATTGCAAAAACACAATAACCACAATAACAACACCTCATTTCAAGGAGGACTCTCATGCTGAAAGTGGGCCATAGTAATATCCTACATCCTTATAATGGTTCTGCTTTTTCAAAGTATTTGAATGCCTTTTTCTTTTGAAATGGGCAGGACAGGATCTGGGCATTTATGTTCTGTAACTGATATTGGTGTGGGTTTTGGGACATAAATCTTCAAGCTTTTTTTCTAAAGGACCACATGGTAAATATTTTAGGGTTTGTGAGTACACAGGCAAAAGAGAGCCTATTAAGCAGTTACATGTAGCTGTGTAAAATGCAGACTTCTAAAATATTAAAACCACTGTTACCTTACATGAGGCATAAGGTCAAACAGCAGATGGCTTATGACCTGTTGGTTACAAGTGAACATGTGATAGGGCACTGGGCTTGGTAGGTTTTGCAATTACCTTTGCATTGCTAGCATAAAGCACCCAACCAAAAGCAGCTAATGGGAGCAAAGAATTTATTTTTGGCTTACAGTCTTGAGGCGAAGCTCCATGATGACAGAGGAAAAGATGGCACGAGCAGAGGCTGGACATAACCTCTGCCACAGCAGGTGGAAACAGCAGCAGGCGGCTGAATAAACTAACACTGGCAAGGTAGGGCTAATCAATCCCAGGTCCACCCAGAAACACACCCCATCCAGCAAAGTTCCGCCTCCAGAATTGTCACCAGCTGGGGACAAATCATTCCACAACACATGACTTTATGGGGAATACCTGATTCAAATCACTGCAGTGGCATATACCTATGGTTCCAGCACTAGGTAGGCTGAAATGGAAGGACTGAGATTTTGAGGCCAGTCTAGGCTACACATGAGTTCAAGGCCAGCTAAGCTACCTAATAAAGCTGTCTAATAAACCAAGGGCTGGGGATGTGCCTTGGGTTTCAAGGACTTGCAAATTATGTGCAAGGCTCTGGATTCAGCCATAAAAATGTCACCCCCACTTTCAATCTGTTTACAAGTCCTGTGGTGGATGACATGTAGTGGATGTGAGTTTTCTGTGTTAGAATCTACTCCTTGCCTTTCAGTGGCAGCCAGACTTTCCTGTGAGGCACCATGCAGTACAATTCTGTACCTGTCTCAGGTAACATACCTCCAGGTCTGGCTGAGCAGCATGCCACATCCTTTTGACTTTGGTGATCAGCTGCAGATGGGGTAAATAACCCAGTCTAAATCAACCTGTTCTAACCAGACCTATCTTAGGGGTGTACTCTTTCTTCCTATTGGCAGTGATGTTGAGTGATGTCAGCTTGTCCTGTCAGAGGCCACCTGGTGACTCTCACAAAGAAGGACAGAGAGCTGAAAGAGAAGCCACCCTCCAGACCATGTCATCTGTACCCCCAGCTCCTTAGCATTCAGGCTGCAACCTGCAGACCAGCACTGCTGACATCACCTAGGGAGTCTTAGAGGACCCCATGCAGATCTCATGAATCACATGATGTGTTTACGCATAGGCGTTTAATAGACAACTTACTTGGGTCAAGCTTGTCACCTTTATAAGAACCCTAACCACTGCAATTCCCCCAATCTTTACAGTAAGCAGGTAGCACATATGCAGACAAGTTCTCATCAATAAGTAAACAAAGCTCATGTGTTGCTTGTAATACAGCCACATCCTAAGTGTAACAGAGCACTGTGCTTCCCAAGTCCAGTGTGGTCTGTCCATTCCTGCTTTGTGCATTTTTGTTATACCTGCTGACCACTGAGAGCCTTCTGGATCCCAGTGCTGACCTATGTCCACGATCCTAGGCAAAGGTGTTGAAGAAGTCACCTCTCTCAAGCATGGAGTAGGGAGAAGGAAGGAGCTTGGAGAGTCCCTCAGGGGTCACATGGCAGAGTCCCCTACCATGTAGGTAATACAGAATACTCAAGAACAAGTTTTGTTGACTATGGTTCTCAAGACCTGGGGCTATTCATTACAATAGCCTAGCCCAGCTAATTCTGTTATATTACCCAGAGTGGCCAAAGGTTCTTATAAGTAGAAACATAAAAAGAGAGCCATGTGGCTTATAGAAGAAGGTAATGACAAGGAGTTTGGTATGGGAATACAGCCAATATCATGATGGTATTATGACAGAGGCTAACTAAAGAAACATATGTTCCAACTTCCATGCCAGAGGGAGATGGGAGGCAAAGAAGACATAAAACCATTACCTCAATGACCTGGGAAAGAGAGGCAAGACACAAGGGTGCCCCTAGTCAGCTATCCACAGTAACTACTGCAACATTATGGCTTACCATAGCAAGGGGGATGATGGCGACCAGGTCCTGGCTGATGAAGATCTCAGACACAGCAATATCCGTGGTCCCCTTCCGTGGGTACTCCACCTGCCATGTGATGGGCTGTGTCCCTGAGAGGCTGCTGAAGCTGGTGATTTCAAAGTTCATCTGTACAACTTCACTGACTAGACTGCTGCTTCTGGAAGGGAATGGAAGAAAATGGCTTTAACTGGATGTTATTCCAAAGACCCTTGTCTCTTTCACCTCCCTCCACAATTGTGCTCAGATTATAAGGACAAAGGAACTGACTCTCAGGATGCAATGCGACACTGGAGACGTGATGTTACTTTCAAGTTAGAGAGAAGGCAGCTGGGTAGAGCAGAACCCACAAGCCACAGATCTGGACAGAGTCAACAGTGAGCAACAGTCAGCATGTGTATTGACTAGTCTTGACTGGTTTTAACCATCTTTTCTGACAGTGAGTTAACTCAGTTGCCTGATGTTGCAACATGAGCCTGGTGACCTCTGAACTAAATAGACTTCCAATTAAAAGCTTGGGATGCTGTGTGCGGTTCATGCAACACAACCTGCATGCCCTTTCGGCTGGCAGTCTCTTCTCTGCACCTCTGATGAAGGAGTCCATCTGAGAAAGTTTCACTAAAGGATGCCATATAATGCAAAAAGTCTCTAGGAGAGCTGCTGGGTGCAGAGCTTCCAGGGGCAGGGATGACACAGATGAAAGTGCCTAGCCTCTAACGAGGGCTGTCACTAGAGACACTATCACCACAGCAAGGGTGCAGCAGCAGCCTCAGTTTCCCCATCAGTTCACCAGGCAAACTCAACTCCCCTCACAGCTGCTGCCATGTGCACTATATCTACTGCAGAGCACCTTATACCTTATGCTCAAGTCTGACCAGTGGAAAATCTACCGAAAGCTGCAGCTAGCTACAAGGGACCTGAAAACACAGTGCATGCTTCCCACTCCCCGAGAAGGAGAGCACGTCTCTGCAGCTCTCTGCTGTCTCTAGCTGAAGAGCGTCAGCAGGCCTGGGTCCCTCCATGTGTCTTAGGTGCTTCTTCCGTCTTTCTGTAAGAACACTGACAGAGGTGAAAGATGCTTGACCTAAACTTAGTGCAGTGTGGCAAATTTCCAAATGAGTCCTAAGGACTCTTAGGGCTCCAAGGGATGAGACAGCGATAGACATGGGGCTGGGGTTGGTCACTAAGATCACCCTGTCCCCAACATCCTGGTGCTGTGATAAGAACATCTGCAGTTGACAAGGCACCATGACTTGTAATCCAGGAAACATTTCCTTCAGTGTCAGAGAAATGGAGAAAAGAATAGAAGGAAGGGAGTAAAAGAGGCGAGGAGGGAGAAGAGGTCTTATAACTTATAACTAATGAGGCTGGGGAGATAGTTCAATGGGAAAAGTGCTTGCCACACAAACATCAAGATCCATGTTCAGATCCACAGCACCTATGTAGTCCCAGCTCTGGGGAGGCTGAAACATGAGGGCCCCTGGGGATTGCTGGTTAGCTAGTTTAACTGAATCAGTGGGCTCCAGGTTCAGTGAGAGATCTTGTCTCGGAAAATGAGATAGAAAGTGACTGAAGAAGACATCCAAGATTGACCTCTGATGCACAGGTACCTACACACACATGTGACAATGTACATCACACTCTCATAGGCACACAAAAAAGAAAAAAGAAATTGGAATGAAAGGCTCACTAAGTGAAACAGTGAAAGCTGTGGTCTTTCAAGCACACCTGGAGCAAAAGCTCCAAGATTGCAGGCAGGATGACCAGGCAACGCTTGTTTCATTTTCCTTATTTCCATGTTATAGAGTGGACATGAGGGTCAAATAAGTGAAGGAATATGTTTACAGCATACGGAATGGAGGTAGGCGCCAATGAGCATCAACAGACATTTTTTGTTCTTTTTTGCTTTCTTTTTTTTTTTCTTCTGGTTTTGAGGGTCGCACTACACAGCCATGGCTGGCCTGGAACTCACTATGTAGATAGGCTGGCCTCAAAAATGCAGTGATCCTCCTGCCTCTGCTGCCCACATTTTGGGATGACAGCTATGTGCCACTATGCCCAGATAACACTAGCTATTCCTGTTTTCAGTTAAACTGGTCATGCTCAGGGATTGTAGGTTGACTGGCAAAGACACTATGAACACATGTTCATTAAGGCTGATTCACGGCCCCCAAGAATGAACCACAGTAGTGATGTGGACCACACCTTACTCAGAACATGTCCCTGTCTCACACAGTGCTCTGTTGCACATGTTGTTGATAGATGGGGACCAAGAAAAGATTTACCTGTTGTTCTGTCTGTGGCCAGTGGTTGTCCACTGTCTCTGTGAAGAATGGAAGTTTTGCTAAGCGTGTGCCTTGAGGAGACCAAGAGCCCCCCTCCCCGCAGCTTAGTGGGACTGCAGCAGTGTTGGAGTGATGAGGAGAGGATGTTAAACACTGAGATGGCTCCAGAGAGCACTGGGGACTCCCACTTGCTAAAATCAATATTGTGGATTTACAGCAGTAATTCTTGAAGGAAAACTTCAAAATCGTTGTTAAAAAGCTCTTACTCAAAAGAAAATAAATTTCATAATAGTCACAATAAATCTTGGACCACAGGAAAGCCAATTTTCCAAGTCTCTTGTCCACTGGACTCTAAGAAATGGAGCCTCATAGTATCTTAAAAAACCAAAGGGACTTGAGTTCTCCCACTATGAGGGCAAGGGATTTGGGCTATAGAAGAAGACTCACAGAATGAGGAAATGCACCTCTCAATAGGGAAGCTGCTTAAGGAGACTAGATCACCCACCCAGGCTATGTTTCACTAGTTCTCCTTCGGGTTTATTCCCCGAAGGCGTGTATATCCTCCCCACTCAGCCCAAGTGTTCCCCTAAGTCCCTTGCTGGCTGGGAGCTCTCCAGGGTGCTGAGGCATATCAGTTTGAGCTGCAGGTGAACAGAGAAAACAAATGCCTCACAATGGCCAGGAATAGTGGGAAAAGAGAGGCTGCAAAGTTAGACTCTCGGACAAAGCCAACTGTGCAGAGGACAGGGCCCATGCCCAAATGCACATGCTGCTGTCTTTGATTCTTGTGCCAGACCCTCTTTCAGAGTGATCAGGGAGAAGAAGGTCTGATGGACTGAGATTAGTAACCCTACATCCAGTGGGCCAGGGAAATGAGAAAGAACTCGGTCTCTTCTACAAGGAGGTGCATCTTTCTTCCCCACACTCTGCAGCAAGGACACAAGGCAGAACTCAGCACCAGGACAGAAGAGGAGCAGAGAGGGAGACCATTATGAAGGCCGACCTGTTCCTGTGCCTCTCAGATTATATTCTGAGATTCAGCTTTAAAATCAAATGGGGGTGGGGTGAGGAGATGGCTCAGTGGGTAAGGGACCATCTGTCATTCCAGTCCTATATGTTGGGGGTGGAGTGGAGACTTGAAAATTGCTAGAGCTTGTAAAAATGGCAAGCTCCAGGATCAGTGATAAACTCTGTCTCAACAAAACATATGGATGAGTGATAGAGAAAGACATCTGACATTTTCCTCTAGCCTCTGCACACATGTGCATGGGGCATGCACATCTGCAACCCACTTGTATAACACACACACACACATCACCACATACTACACACTCAAAAAAGGGGGGTGGTAAGCTGTATAGTTCATTCAGTCAAGTGCTTACCTCACAAGAATAAGGGCCCAAGTTCAATCTCAATCGACATAAAATGTTAGGCATGTTGGCACACACATTTTCCCAGCACTTGGAAAACACAGAGAGAAAGATCCCTGGGGTTCACTGACAATCCAGTCTAGCCGAATAGTGAGCTCAAGGCCAATGGGCACCTCAGTCTCAAAGGAGGTCTCAGAGAATGGAGTTCCTGAGGATAATACTTGGGTTGTCCCTTGGCCTCCACCCGTACATGTGCATGGGCACCTGCAGACACATGTGTGCCCCCCACAAACATGCATATATGCATGCACACCATACAAAAACAAGCAAAAACCCTTCAGCTCAATGGCAGCCTGGATATTGTCTCCTTTATCACCTTCAGGTGCCATATCCTAGTGCTGACCCATGGAGGCGCACATCAAGTATTTGATGAATGAATGAGAGTGCTCCAGGAGGCTAGCTTCGCTTCCTGACACTCACACTTCTCTTTTCTTCCACTAGTTATGTTAATATTAATTTCCACCCAGGAGAAGAGTCAGTGTCTCTGTTTCAGTGGAAAGGAGGATGGGAGCATCCTTTGACGCTATCAGTTTTTCCAGAAGGGTTGGATTTGTTCCAAGAAAAAAAGTGAAAAGCAGAGCTTGTTGGAGGCCTTCCAGCAAAGACACGCTCCAAGGTCCACTCCTAAAACTTTGCATTTTCCAAATATCACAGAGGACAGACACTGGATCTGCTCCAAAGCTTGTTGTTGAATTTTATGCCTGCTAAGCTCTGCTAAATACATAATGAGGAGTCGGAATTAACTATGCAAAAGCGTAATTTACAGTTAATGTTTGTAATTGATGAGCTGTGGGTCTCTGTGGTAGTGCTAACTGCCGAGACAAGAAGGCCTTAAAGGGGATAAAGGAAAGTTTTCACTTTTACAACAGAAGGCTCCTTCTACCTCAGGCTCCGCATTCTCCCCTTCATCCATTCATCAGACATTGAGCTAGCACAGATTTGTGCCAGGTATTGTTGGAAGCATACAGGAGTGACTGCCATAATCTGTGGTGGATGGAAGGGGCACCCAAGGCTTCTCAGATACTTGCTGTCCATTCTCCACTTACTTGGCTAAAGACAAAGTGACAAGACCAGCTAGGTTGATTCAGGACAATAAGTCTTGGGGCTGCTCTTTGCTCATCCCTGGGTCCCTTTCTTTCGTACCCAGTGCAGTGACATTTTCCAAGTGCTATGGTTTGAATATGAAATATCACCTACAGATTTGTGGACTTAAGCATCTGCTCCCCAGCTGGTATCACTGTTTTGAGAGGTCATGGAACCTTTGGAAGGTGAGGCCCGAATGGAATAAGTGGGTTGCTGGGACAGTGGGCTTTGGGGTGTACCACCCACCCTGCTTATTGTCCTATCTCTGTTTCCTAAATGATGACACAATGGAACCAGGTGCCACAAGCCCCTCTGCCAAAGAGCCACTGTCATGGTTAACTTTTGCCCTGGGGAGACATGGACAGTCTTCATCCCAAACAGGGCTCAGATGGTAGACCGAAGTATGATTACACCAGTATGAGTTTGGTGAACCATTGACTTTATTGGGGGTCACTTATAGAGCATAAAGAGGGGTTACTTATGGGAATGTGGTACCCCAAAAGCAGCCACTTTGATGGAGATACCTGTGTCCAAATTTCTCCTTGGATTTTCCTTCCTCAGCCTCAGGATGAGTTTATTTACAGAGCATCAGGACCACGGAGCAGGTGCACCACAGAGAAGTCTCATTCCACTCTGAATGACAACTTCCTTGTGGCTTCTTCTTGAAGTTCCTTGTTCTTGTCCAGGAGTATGAGATCACAGAGCAGCCCTTCAGTAGGGCTCACTATATTGGGGTTACCCTTGAGATGCTACTTCGTCAGACTCAGGTTGAGCGTTTACTTACAGATCATGAGAACTCAAAGCAGTACTTCAGTGGGGCTCACTATAATGGGATTACCCCTGCAGATGCTCCTCACCTAGTCTCGGGGTGCGGGCTTACTTAAAGAACATGGAGACTCCAGAGACACCACCTCAGTTCAGCTTATTGTTCCTTGATCTTTTCCTCTCTATAGACCCTAGCTACCCTGTGAGGTCACAAGATATTGTGCTGGCACAGGGGGCACCTAAATCTCAGGTGGGGGGGGTCTGATGACCTTCGCCACACCTTCTCTGGTGAGTTGACCCAGCTGCTTGTGATAAATCAGGCAATAGTTGTTTATATCTTTCAATGTGGAGGAAATTTGTTATTCAACAACCACCATCATGCCTTTTGCTCCGTGATGGGCTGTATCCCTTCAGACCATGAGCCAGAATAAACCTCTTCTCACTTCTTGTGAGGTACTGGGTCACAGGGATGAGAAAAGGGATAAAAGGGGGATATCTAACTCTTTCTGTATGCTTCTTTGTAGCTGGAGTATTGATGTATTCGGGGAACATGACACATTCATTCTGGAAGAATTTATACTAGCAATCTTTGTCCTCCTATTTGAGGCGTTTAACCTGAGTTGGATTATCAAATAAGTAGCTGAGCTTTAAAAAGACATCTATGCTACTCAAAAGCCATCTCCCTCTCTCTCTTTTAGACTCAACTGGTCTGTAGCAGGCCCAGATGCCATTCGTATTTTTAGTGGCACCTCCAAGGGAATGCGAATGGACAGCCAGAGCCAGGGAGCACTGCATTTTGGTTTCCAGGGGGCAGTTTCAAACATGAAGGTCTTGTTCTCCTGCCAAAGGCAATGGCAGGAAGACAAGACTGTCGAGTGACTGCAGAGGCAGGTCCAGGTACCCTGGGCCCTCCACCTGTTTGGGCCTACCGATGCAGGGGTGTGGCCAACCTTGCTAGCATCCCAGAAGAAGGGCTAAACTGCTAGACTCTACAGACCCTCTGTTTCAATGCCAAGGAAGACAAATCCATGCCAGAATGTTCTGGAGGGGATTTGATTCCAGTCACAAGGGTGTTGGAGAAGCAGAAAGGTCAAATAGTGGCAATGAGGTAATCAATAAGAAGATCTAACTGCCATGTAGCAGGGAGAGATGAAGGCTGGGCAGTGGTCAGGGAGCTGGTCACTGGCTCCTTATCAGGACCTACCTCATGGGAGCTAGAGGAAAAGAGCCACCACTAAGACCCCACAGCTCTCTATCCAGGACCCAGAGGTCTTCCTTTCATGCACAACTCATAAGGTCCCTTCCATCCTTAGCAGTCTACCTGACTTCCAACCATAGCTAGGACATCTTAAATCTTTTTTGTGGATGCATCTCATGCTATCTCCTCCTCTATGCCCCATCACTCTTGAGAGTATGGGGGCTCTTGTTCTACAAATACTCACAGCTCACTCCAAATGGACATTTTCTGTTTGTGCTGGTTGCTCTTTGCATGATGGGCCCCTCTTGTCATGCAGCATGACTCATCACTTTCAAATGCTTCAACAACCAACTCAAGCAGACACCTGTCCTTACCCACAGTTCCCCATTGTCCAGTGGTCGACAGTTTTGCATTTGTCCTGTCATAAATCTTATCGATTTTCTTCATTTGTTTTTCTTCTTTGTTCCCTAGGTGTAAGATCTCCATGATAAGAGACTTGATCTTGACTGCTGTTCTGCTCCTAGGCTTCACACAATGCCTGGAAATGTAGGCTGTGATGATCGAGCCTAGTTTCTTGGTGGGATCCTCCAACTTTCATCATCCATTGTAGCATGGTGGCATGCTTCAGCATGCTCTGCTGGAAACTCACTGCTGCTTCCTACCCATGCTTACTGGCCACGTCCCAGAAGTGTACCTCCAACTGATTAAGTGGGTTCTGGGCAGGAAAACCAAGCTGAAGGAGAGGTGGCAAAAAGAAAATCTGCTGGAGTTGAAATGCAGTTTGTGGTCACCTTCAAAAATTTGCGATCTGTCATTCTTCCTCAGGCCATCAAATGCTGCAGTTGAATGGAGGGCAGCCCAGCCCTTACATATCCGCCTGCACCTCTATGGCTGAGAGACAGGCAAGGGGCTAGTTACCTTGCCACTCACCCACCCCAATTCAACCCAGTGTTGGCATGACTTAGCGGCTCCAGTTTAGGCCAAGCCTTCCATGCTTGGAAGTGTCCCTAAGGGGAAACACATGAGCTGAAAAGAACCATTTCCACGGGAGGGAGGAGACTACAGAAATGACAGAGCACAGCTCCCAGGTTTTTGCAGGACAAGTTCTTGAGTGGTGGCGTTTGTCTGATAGGACTGCTGTGCAGTGTGTACATGCTAGGGTGGACAATTTTCCAAGCCCTTTTCTGCTTGTTCTAGGACCTACATAAATGGTAGCCTAGTGTGATGGGTAGGGCCCTGGACCAGGATCAGGAAATGGTTGTAGCCCTGAAGTAGTAGACATTTATACACTTTAGAGCTTCCTGGCATCTGCCTGTGGGATGGCAGCTTTCTTCTGAGGAATTACCCTTCTCCTTTTGTATGGCACCTCAAGGGAAGGCCAGTTACTTTAAGTTGAGGTGGCTGGTTCCTCTGCTTCCCCAGTTCTGAGTGGCTAGTTGGGCTAAACCTAGGTAATGTGTCCTGCCATGTCTTTGTCAACAGGTCTGTCATGAAGGAAGAAGAGAAGAAATGGCTGGCTGTGGTCACTGCCACAGGGAAGTATGCCTGACAGTCCTTGCTGTGGGGACTGTTGCCTTATCCTCAACATCACCAGTCCTTGTTCATTCCCAACTGCTTCTGCTCGGCTCATGTCCCTGTGACCCCCTCATCACTTCAAGCACTCCCTTTGGCTTCACTTTGCTAGATTTGGTTTCCAATGCTTTGCCACCAAGAACATTGACTGATACATGTTTAGCCCCTCCCCGAGCCTCAGTTTCCCCTTTCGTATGAGGAGGACACGGACGGCAGTGGTGTTTACCTCTCGGGAACCCACTCATTGGGAAGCCAGTGCCTAGGAAAACAGGCTTTGAAAGAGATCCCTGTCTCTTCGGGTCTCCAGGGAACTACACCCAGCTTGGTTGTCTCTAAATGGCACCTTGTGTTCTAACACCAAGGTGCCTGGCTTGAAATACAACAGATGCAATGAGCAAACCGCTCCTCTGAGAGCATCCTCAGACCAGCAGGAGACTCAGATATCAGGAAAAAATGTGTCAGAAAGAAAAATAAATCCAGGACCCAAGTCTCTTCTCCACCCTGCTGACCATTTGTTCCATCATAAGAGAGGATCCTACTGGCCAGAGGCCCCCCTCCTCAGATGGGTGCCAACCCCTCCACCCTGTCTGGCTCTCAGGGAGCAGCCTTAATGGAGAGCCTGGGGGCATCTTTCAAATCCAAAGTACTGCAGCTGTAGCTGCTTAGCAAAGGCTGCCGGATGGGATCTCCAATTTAGAAAAAGCCTTTCTTACATGTCTTGGAAGCCTTAGCATGGAAAGTGAGGATGCTGGAATGAGCTGCATCCTTTGAGAAATCAGCTTAAAGTCTGCAATTCTGGCTTAGTGTAAACTCCATTTAGAGGACTCCCAGGCTGTGGCTGTGGGAATTGGATAATACTGTGTTCACATGGAAATGGAAAGCACCACCATGCAGAAAATGTTTTCAGTCCCTAGCTCTCCCATGTTACAAGGCAACTGTGATGGCCTGGCCTTCACTTTCTTCCATGGCCAGCCTGCCTGGGAGGGATGATGGTAATGGATTTTCTAGGTGTCTCTATCTTCCTTTATTTGCACTATACAGCATGTATTCTCCCTCCCTCCTTCCCTCCCTCTCTCTCTCTCTGTGTGTGTGTGTGGTGTTATGTGTGTGTGTAGGTGCACATGTGAAGGCCAGAGATCAATGATGCAATGATGAGTGTCTTATTCAGTTGATCTGCATCTTGTTTTTTTTTTTTTTTTTTTTTTTTTGGTAGGGTCTCACTCTGGCCCAGGCTGACCTGGAATTCACTATGTAGTCTCAGGATGGCCTTGAACTCACAGCGATCCTCCTACCTCTGCCTCCCGAGTGCTGGGATTAAAGGCGTGTGCCACCACACCCGGCTTTGCATCTTGTTTTTTGAGACAAGGTCCCTCACTGCACCTGGAGCTCAGAAATTGATCTCGACAAGTTAGCCACCAAGTCTCAGGGATTTTCCTGTTTCTGCCTCCCCAGTTCTGGGATTACAAGTGAGCCTCTGGCTGTTCACATGCTGAACTGCAGTGGAAAACACTTTATACACTAAGCCATGTCCCAGCTCCAACATGGTTTCTTTCAAGAAATACTTGGGCTGAAGAGATGGTTTAACGGTTAAGGCGCCTGGCCACTAAGCCTAAGAACGTCAGTTCCAATCTCCAGGTCCCACGTTTAGCCAGATGCAAAGTGACTCAAGGGTGCAATGCTGCACTTGTCCACAAGGGGGTGCATGCATCTGATTTCATTCGCAGCAGCTGAGAGGCTGCTGGCGTGCCCATTCTCTATCTGTCTTCCTCTCCCCTCTCTCTGTCTCTCTCTGTAGCTCTCTGTGTCTCTGCAAAAAAAAAAAGATATACTTATTACACACCTATGCTGTGTGAGGGGACAGGGCAAAAGCAAAACAGATAGTGATCTGATCTGCAGCCTCTGTGGGGACAGGAAAGACAACTTGTCCCCTAAGAATGTGCACTGGTGCTAGTCCTTGTGCCTGGTCTCTGCAGCTGCAGAGGCTGCTGGGAGTTGACAGCAATATAAAGAAGAGGGACAACCTCAGTGCTGGCCCAACAGGAGGAGATTTTTCAGATTGACATGGTAACAGGCTGTGATTTAAACTTGGCCTAATTGCTTTGTCTTTTCTTGTTTTCCTAATTGAGGGCTCAGAACAAACCTTGTCTCGGTGTTACAAAAAGGAACCTCACATCCCTCCCTAAGACAAGAGCACCAGAGTGCAGACTCTGGGCTCCACCTACACCAGACAGCATGCTTCACAAGAAGTAAGGATGCGGGAGGTGAGAAATCTAGTGTACTGGGGCAGTAGAGTGAGGCAACATGGTTAGCATTAACTGAGAGGGTGGCCCACCCTCAGAATTGTTCAGGCACTGCAAGGTGGTGGACTAAATGGAGGAAGAGATGTGAAAAAGTATTTATGGCCCATATGCATTTTGATGGATTTGTAATGTCCATGAAACAATCCTATGAAGGAAGTACCAGTGTCACACAGAGGAATTCTCTGCCTCAAGGACACTGGGCCCTTAAAGCAGGAGCTATAACTATTTACCTATTTATCTGACAGAATCATTCAATTCCTACACTGCTGTCAGGTATATGTAAGGAAAAACTTGAACTGTTATTTATTTATTTATTTATTTATTTATTTTTTTTTGAGACAGGGTCTCATGTAGATCAGGCAGGCTTCAAACTCTCTATGTATCTGAGCACGACCTCAGGGGACATGAACATTCAGTCTGTAGCACTGTGTCATGGTAGCCTGCCTACAAATATGTATGAATGAATCTCTCTCTCTTTGGACTAAGGCATGCTTACTTTTATGATTATGGTCTTCATGCCTCCAAACTTTAAATTTGGAACGCATACTACATGTAAGATGTATGATGCTTTGCCACATCCGGGGACCACTTGCTTTGATGTTATCATAGTGTTTTTCCTATGAATGGTCTTTTTAAATGTTTGCTTCAGCATACATATATTTATTTAACTGAGAATTTCATATCAATGCATCAAGCTGAACTTAAGACTCAGAGCCAGCATGCCTTGGGCCAGGGATGTTCTCAGGAGGTCTAGCTGCCTGCAACAACCCTGAGCAGCAGCTGCTTCTGACCCCGACTCACCAGAAGGATCTGGGAGAACATGAGAGGGGGCGCTTCCCACTCTGTGATTTGAGGGAGTTGACCCAAATGGCACTCCCTGTGGTAAATGCTGTGCCCCATAATCCATGTACTGAATCCCCACCCCCCATGGTGATGGTTAGGAGGTAGATCCTGAGGATGGGGCTCCAGGAGTAGGGTTAGTTCCTTCTGAAAGAGACCTAGACAGCTGCATGCTGCTTCTACCTGGGAGGTCAGGGGGAAGACTCTGCCTATGAGGAACAGCGGTTCCCAGACACCAATGAGCTAGGATCTTGGACCTTGATCTTATGTCCATCCTCTAAACTAGGACTATACCCGAAGTGATCAGCAAATCTCCAGGAGAGGTTTTTGGGGGTAGCAGCATCCCAGTTGGGTGGGAGGCTCCCTATAATGTACTGAGTGTGAGTCCAGTGTTGGAGAAGGGTCTCCAAGAAGTGTGTTGGATTTGATTGCAGGGTAATTCAGGAATAGAGAAGTGGAGAAGTCAAATAAAGGAATAAACACAGGGCACAGGCTGGAGTACTTTCTCCCCACTCAGGATCAGGCGTGTTCACTTGACTTCTCTTTAGACAGACATCCCTCCACCATCAGCTTGCCTCACGTCTATAATTTGCCTTACTTTCTTTCTACAATAGACAAGCTGCTTTGAAGTGGGGAAAACGTGGCAGATGCTGAAGATAGGCCTCACATGGACTTAAAAAGTATTTAAACAAAGACAGCAGTTTGGTGATTTTATTTGCTTATGTAATAGTGGAAAAATACAAGCCCAAATCCCATCTCGCCCTGTAGCTAATAATCTTTTTTAACCATAACAGAACAAAATTCTAGTCTTGTAAAGTAGGTCACAGGCTGCTAAATATACATTGCTAAATATATCTTTATAATACACATCATGTATCTATAAAACATAGTATATTAATATAAATATATACTATATATTACATGTAGGCATAAAGCATATATTTATTATGTATACTGTTCCAGTAGGTATATTTGGATGTGGTGATTATTTGGCAATTTTTGGCATTTCAAAGTTCAAACATTACTCACAATAGGGTAAGCACTGTTTCTCTCCCATTCAGTATCTGGTTTTTAAAATCTCCTTCCTTTAAGTACTTTTTCAGAGTCCTGGTATGCATTTACACATATATTCTTTGGTAAACTTAAACTTAATTTTTAATTGTGGTGAAATACTTACAACGTGAATGTTCCATACAATTCAATTTTTTTTTTTTTTTTTTTGGTTTTTCAAGGTAGGGTCTCACTCTGGCTCAGGCTGACCTGGAATTCACTATGTAGTCTCAGGGTGGCCTCGAACTCATGATGATCCTCCTACCTCTGCCTCCCGAGTGCTGGGATTAAAGGCATGTGCCACCACGACCGGCTCATATAATTCAATTTTGATCATGCAATTTAGCCATGTTGAGCACACTCACAGTGCTGGGCAGCTGTCTCCATGAGAGCTGTGCCCCTCTTGGGTGACTAAAGGCCCTGACCTCACTTAACACCAGCCCCCGCCCCCAGCCTCTGACAAACCCACTCTCTATTCTCTCTGAGTCTGATGCTCTTGGGAGCTGCTGTAAGTGAACCCACAGAGTTTGTCTTTTGTGATACAGAGGAGCACCTCCAGGCTCTTCCATGCCATCATTCCCACATTCTTCACCCCAGAGGATAACAAGCTGCACATATCACTGTTTTTTTTTTTTTTTACTTCACATTATTTTTTAAAGAACTTTTCAGAGCAGTGGGTACAGACTTAACTCACTGCAAATGGCTATATAATATTCCATTTAATGGAAGTGCCACCATGTACCTGACCTGTTGATTCCAATCTGTAGCAGACAGTGTTGTAACAAATGTGTTTGCGCAAGCGTGTCAAGACATGGCAAGGTGTAGTCCACCAAAGAGGCCTGCTGGGTCATAGGTTTTGGGCATTTAAATTTTCCATCACCAACGTACAATCTACAGTGTGGGTGGAAACTTCCTCTTCTAGGGCAATAGTACTAAAATATGCATTCCCCACACCTGTCCTCACTTGGCATCAACAACGTAAGTTCAAAGAAGTAACCACAGCCTGTGGGAATATAATCACCATCTTCTGGCCACAGATTAATGGAGGTAGTTGACTCGCAGGGGAAGGGCAAGAGTACAGCGTTCATGGTGATCACGACACCAGAAAAAGGCTGAAGGAGATAAACACAGAGAACATCCAACCCCAACTAAGCCAGATATCCAGAGACACAGAGGCTCCCAAAACCTCATTACTGAAGCAGAACTAAAATGACCCCAATGTGGCTCAGGGAAACTCGTGGAAGAGAGGGGCAGAAAGATTTAGAGTCACAAGTTGGGACATTAAGCACAGAGACTGGGGCCTACCCCCCAGAACTCTTGACGACCCCCACATTCCCCATTGATGAGGGCCCCTTTGGAAGAGGGAGGACAGGAAGGAGGATAATGGAACCAATACTATGAATGTAAAATCAGAATAATAGAAATAAAAAAAAAACTATCTAAGGTGTGTAGAATATATGTATATGCATGAGCGTGGGAGCCTGTGTATCATGGCACATGTGTGGAGGTCAGACAACAACCTGGGATGTTGGTCCTCACCTTCCCCCTTGAGACTGGGCCTCTTTATTGTTCACTGTATATATGCCCTAGGCTAGTTGGCCCTCAGGCTTTGAGATTTTCCGGTCTCCACCACTCAACTGTCCATAGGAGTGCTGGGATTAAAGGGACAAGCTACCATGCCTGGCCTTACGTGGGTTCTGAGGATCTGAACTCAGGTCAGCACTTTACCCAGTGAATTACCTCCTCAGCCTCAACTAGTTGTTCTTGCATTCACTATGGTCCCCAGTGGACCTCATCTCCTCACTCAGGCCTTGACTTCCCTACACCTCTGGACCAAGGCCAGTATGTTTTTATCTAAGGTGTCTGAAAGCAATGTTTAGCCTTCAGGAGGTGAGGGAGCTTCTGATTCATCTCAGGGAAAGCAGCCTATCACCACTCAAGGCTGCCATGGTGGAAGTAAGGGAACCTGATTGTGAGGGAGCCACAGGGAGCATCAGCAAGGTTCCCCTCTTTGTAGCTGAATTCCAGCTGATCTCAGCCCGATCCAACCTGCTAGTCACACAAACAAGACCACCTCAGTCATACCTGATGCACTGAGCTGCCCTGGCTGATGTCACATAGAGCAGCATAGTTAGTTGTCCGTCCCTCTGTCTAACTCCTGATGGGCCTGCCACAAGACATACAGAAGTCATTGTGAAGCTACATGTTGGAGTTACACAGTGATTTTCACCATCCCCCCAAATTTGAGACAGTAGAATATGTGCTAAAAAGCTAGGAAAGGGCCTGGAGAGATGGTTTAGCAGTTAAGCGCTTGTCTGTGAAGGCTAAGGACCCTGGTTCGGGGCTCAATTCCCCAGGACCCTTGAAAGCCAGATGTACAAGGTGGCACATGCATCTGGAGTTCATTTGCAGTGGCTGGAGGCCCTGGTGCTCCCATCCTCTCTCTCTCTCTGCCTCTTTTTCTGTCTGCCTGTTGCTCTCAAATAAAATAAATAAAAATAAACAAAAAAGGTAGCAAACTGCTGGGTGTTGTGGCACACACCTTTAATCTCAATGCCCCCCAAAATGACAGGAGGGCTGGAGAGATGGTTTAGTGGTTAAGGTGCCTGCCTAAGAACGCCGGTTCCAATCTCCAGGCCCCATGTTTAGCCAGATGCAAAGTGACGCAAGGGTGTAATGCCACACTTGGCCACAAGGGGGCGCACACATCTGGCGTTCGTTCGCAGTGGCTGAGAGGCTGCTGGCGTGCCCATCTCTATCTGTCTCCCTCTCCCTCTCTGTCTATCTCTCTCTCGGTGTCTCTCTCCAAAAAAATTAAAAAAAAAGACAGGAAAACTTGAGATTCTCTAATATCAGGATAAGCTGTGGGGAGAGACCCAAAATAAATGCTCACACAAAAATATGCAAAGATCTGGGCGTGGTGGCACATGCCTTTAATCCCAGCACTTGGGAGGCAGAGGTAGGAGGATCACCATGAGTTTGAGGCCACCCTGAAACTACATAGTGAATTCCCGGTCAGCCTGGACTACAGTGAGACCCTACCTTGAAAAAAACAAACAAACAAACAAAAAAAAAAAAAAAAAAAAAAGCAAAGGACAAAAAGGTGGAGTGTAGAAGTGTGAAAGACAGAGGGAATGCCTCATTCAGTTCATAGGATTCCAGGAGGGCTGCATGGAGAAGTGACATGGATTTGAGCCTTATATGATATTACAGCTGCCAACAGGTCACAGAGCTCCATAAAGTTCCTCAAAGAGGCTTTATGCTTCCAAGGAATATTTCCTGTCAGGGGCTTCCTATAAAAGGTCCTCCAGCAGAGGCAAAAGTGAGTTTTGAGCACTGAAACTACACGAGTCACAGCCCAGAAAACTATGCAAGTCACGTATCAGACACCAACAATCAGCTACCTTCCATGGCACTTAGCTTCCCCTCTGAGCTGAGAAGGAAGAGCTGTATCATAGCAGGTCCAGGGTTCATCTTGTGATATGACACCAAAATACATAGGCAGCCAAGTGCCTGGAGATCTTGCTCCTCACAGGGTGATGCCTACAGAGCCCCTCTGATTCTGTTTTCTCTGTGAGGGAGGATGGGATCATTGAACAGATGCGTGACGTTCCTTGTATTTAACTTGGAGGCTACCCTGACTCTGGCTTGGTCAAGGTGCTGTTCGTATTTAGCATGTGTTGAGAGATGAACCCATCCCCTTGTACTGACCTGGGGCTGTGGATAGATGCCAGTCTTCAGAGCAAAGGTACACCTATCTGCCTATAGACTGGCTTCTAGCATCTGAGGAACAACTCATCCTCCTTTGGTTTTCAGCTCAGATAAGCTTTTGTGAACCTTTGATTCATTCCCTCTCTTCCATTTTGTATATTAGGAATCCCTGACCTCTGAAATACTCCCACCCCCAGTATATAGCTTGGAGTTTCATTTTCAAAGACCTTGATTTCTGTATATGCTGTCCAGCTTGTGATACCAGCACAGGAGTGCATCTGTGGAATTTGACAAAATTCTACAGGTTGAGTGGCTTGTCCAAGAATGGTTAAGTATGACTCTAAGATCACCCATTGGGCTATATATGAATTTAACTAATTACCTCCTACTGGTGAATCCTGGGGTTGTTTCCTTGGCCTTTCCTCTCTTAATACAGCTGCAGTGAGTAAAGTCCTGGCGATTTTCCTGAATTTTCCACTATGGGGTGGAATTGTTGTATCTCAAGGGAGGAATATTGATAAATTGAATAGAAAATTCTAAAGTTTCCTAAGATGTCTGGTCTAATTTACAGACCCACACGGGGTATATATAGGCATATATATATATTAGGGTCTCAGATTCTCCTGAACCTTCAAGAACATCTAAGCACTTGAGTCAGCACTGATTTGAGAGTTATGGTCTCTTTTATTTTAACGTGGGTTACCCTCATTGAAATATTTCTAATCTTATAAATTTCTCCTCAAAGAGGGTACTCATGGAAGCCTGGGACTGTACTATAATTCTTGTCTGTATAATTTCCTAGCCTTTAATATGCTAGTCAAGGTGGAATGTTTTCTGGGATTTGTGTGACTTTTCTTCCCTGTGTGTGTGTGTGTGTGTGTGTGTGCACCATGAGTGTATGTATGCATGTTCATATGTGTATGGGTGTTTATGTGTGTGCATGTGGAAGCTAGATATTGATGTCAGGTATCTCTGTCAATTGCTTTCCACCTATTTTTAAATTAAAAAAAAAAAGGGCTGGGGAGATGGCTTAGTGGTTGAGGTGCTTGCCTGCAAAGCCAAAGGACCCAGGTTTGATTCCCTAGAACTTATGTAAGACAGATGTACAAGGTGGCACATGAGTCTGTAGATGGTTTGCAGTGGCTAGAGGGCCTGGCACCCCCATTCTCTCTCTTTTTCTCTCTGCCCCTTTCTCACTTTCTAATAAAAAAGTAAATAAGGAAAGTGAGAGAGGGAGAGAAAGAGGCACTGCAGGGTCTCAGTCTCTTGCTATTCCTTTGTATATCTGGGTTTACATGGGTCCTGGGGAATCAAATCCAGGCCATCAGGCTTTGTGAGAAAATGCCTTTAACCACGGAGCCATATCTCCAGCCCACCCACCTTAAGGTTGCTCACCTATAGCTCACCAATTAACTATCCTGCAAGTCTCAGGGATCCTCCTGTCCCTGCCTCTCGAGTGCTAGGACTACAACCACACACTACCATACTTGGCTTTTGCGTGGATTCTGGGGATTTGATCTCAGGTCTGCATGCTTGCTCTGCAAGTACTTTGCCCAATGAGTCATGTCCCCAGGTCAGGACTTGCTTTTTCATGCTTGGGTCCAAAATGTCTTTATACCCCCTTCACAGACACTTCACTCTCCCAACCTTTGCTTGGTGGCATTAAAAACATCAGCTATATATCACATTCATTTCATCTCTGGGAATTGTGAATCGAACATCTGCCGTCTCCGTTTTATTTCTTTATGACTCGGCACCACTTGGATTGCCCTGAAGCAGTGCCCTCAAGCTAATGCAGTAAGGAGAGAAGATGAGAAAAAAACCCCACAGCAGCTTCCTGTCTCTGAAGTAGACTACAGCTGAGTCTCAAATGCATCTACTATCCTGGCCAGTCATTATAACAGCCAACTTTGTCTTTTAAAGACTACTGGGAAAGAGATTCTCATTCACAGAGCTTGGGATTGTGTAACTACTGGGATGAGAATCGAGCTTCAAGGGAAAATCCATAAGCTATGAAGCACTGCCAAGCCCAATGATGCAGTGTGCCCGCTGCAAACACAGAGGTCTGGGAGAGGCCTTGCTACTGATATAAACTACCCATTCGTTCAAGGACCTACTGTATTTGAGTACTCACTGTCATTTGCAATTTCTTCATTGCTTTTGTGAAAATGTATTTTAAAAGGAAAGAAAAAAAAAAGACTGCTGGAATGAGACTCCAACAGAGTAATGGTGGAGTCTGAGTGACCTGTGCCATCTGGCACACATGTACAGTGATGGGTGGTCATTTTATATCTGACCTGATCCTGGCTCAAACTTCACCAGATTCTTTAGAGCCCCTCCAGATCTTTCTCTGATTCTAGTTTTCTTCTCCATTGCATCCCTAGTCTTTGGATTGTAGGAGCCTGGTTGGTGTAAACCAGTGGTTCTCAACCAGGATCAGTTCCCCACTGCCCAGGACATTTTTGGCTCTGACAACCAGGGTGGGATGATGGTCACAGGGTGTACTATGATCATCTAGCTGGTGGAGGCCACAGGTTTTGGTGAACATCCTACAAGTATAGGAGAGTTCCTGCCACAAGGATGCATTGGCCCAAAGTGTCAGTAGAACTGAAGATAAGAAACCCTGCTGAGAAAGAAACGGCAGTGCTGTCCTCTAAGGGAGGGCACAGGCGGGCAGTACTGGGAAGATGAGGGCTGCTACTGAGAAGAAGGCCACGCCCATCTATGCCTCAGTCGGAGCTAATAGGGACCACAGATGGACTTCCATCCTTTAAGAAAACTCAGAACTTTGGAGTTTTAGCTAAGACATGTTGACTTTACAATATCTGCATGGACTTAAAAAAATGCATTTTGGTTGTCTGCTTTCTCAAGTTAGACTGATAACTTGGACTGCCTTGAAGGAGAATGCAGTGATGTAAGATTTACAAATGCTAGGCTAATTACATGGGTTAATTTTGTTTTCCATTCCCATGAAAACAATTTATGGCATTATTCTATTTTACAGATGGGGATACTGAGGCTAGGAGAGATACACTCAGGTGACTTATGTTCTTCAGCCAGAACATGAAGCAAGGCCTGGCCTGCCTGAGTCCCTCCCTCCTCACTGTTCCTGAATGGGTGCTCCACAGTCTGTTTGCACTGTCCTGACTTTGACCTTGCCCTTCTGGTTTAGCTGCTTGTTCAGATTGAGAGCAGTTCAAGAACTTCTCAGAAGCTGTCTTGACTGTTGTGGTCCACTCTGACTTCTCTCAGGGGATCAGCACAGTTGTCTTGGATTATTCTGGGTCAGCATTAGCCTTGTCTCTCCAAACTGAAGGCAGGGATGGGGGTTTATTCTCCTCCGATTCCTCCTCTTCTGCCCAGCATGGGGCAGAAAAGGAATACATCATTTCTCTCACAGTTCTGTGTGCTGTTCTCAAATAACCTGGAAGGAGAGATGCGAACATCCAATCTGTTCCCTTCTTGCAGGTCTTGTCATTTCTTTTACCAGGCACTGTGCATTTGGATGCTCCAGAGAGAATATAAATCACATTGTTTTCCACATTGATTTGACTAGATAACCAGAGGGCTATGTGTGTTTGCAAGAGGGGAGGGCATGTTCCTTCATGTAACATATGGTCACAAAGTGGCATATTTCAGCAATTTTAAAGTATTGTACTAATATGACCATTGATATACCCTTAGTGATGGATATTTTATTAGATGCATGTGTGAAGGTGCGCACGCATGTGTACACATAGGTGTGGAGGCCAGAGGACAACCTCGTGGATGATTCCTCAGGAACACCATCCACTTTTTTGAGACAGGATGTCATTGGTCTGGAGCTTACCAGGTAGGCTAGTTTGGCTGGCCAATGAGCCCCAGAGATCCTCTTGTCCATCTCCCCAGCACTGGGATTATAGACTTGACATGTGCTGCCACACCCAGCACTTTCCCATGGATTCTGGCTATTGAATTCAGGTCCTCATGCTTTCGAGGTAAGCATTTTATCAACTGAGCCATCTCCCCAACCCTATGATGACAGATCTTTAGTGCATAAAGAGATATCAATAAAGGGCAGTCTGTTTCACGTGTGACCACACTGGGCCACCAGCAGTGAGGTATATAAGGGAGGCAGACTATGGGACCACCTCCCTTGCAGTCATTTCTCATACAACCAGTGTCCTGAAGCTGTCATTGATTGAAGGGGCTCATCAGGGTGTCCCTTGCTCATGGGACAAGATGGCACCACTCAACACTGTTGAATTTGGGGTGTTCTTATCTTTGGAAGTATTTATTTGCTCACAAAACTAATATTTCACTGAACAGATTTTCATTTAGTTGTTGCTAAGCAGGCAACCACTAAATTCCTTAAAAGAAATCAAAGTCCCCAATCACTTCTAGTCAGACCTATGTCTTTATGGTTCTTTTGTAATTTTAACTATGTTATGACTTTAAAAATAGAACTTAGAAGCCAGGCATGATGGTGCATGCCTTCAGTTTCAGTACTCAGGAGGCTCAAGTAGGAGGATCACCATGAGTTCAATTCCAGCCTGGGCTAGATTAAGACCCTGCCTCAAACAAACACAATTAATGCATGCATGCATGAGTAAATAAAGAAACAAACTTAGAGCTAAAGAGATGGCTTAGTGGGTTAAGTGCTTGATGCTTGCTGCATAACATGAGGACCTGAGTCAGATGCCCAGCACCCACATAAAAGCTGGGTGTGGCTGTGAATGCTTTGTAATCCAGTGCTGGAGAAGTGGAGAAAGGAGGATAGCTGGGGCTCTGGGACTAGCTAGTCTAAGCGAACAAATGAGCTCTTGGTTCACTGAGAGACTCTGTCTCAAAAAATAAGGTGGATGGGTTGGGTAGATGGTTCAGTGGTTAAAGATGCTTGCTTTCAAGCCTGATCACCCAATTCTGATCTGCCTCAGAACCCATGTAAAGCCAGATACAAGGTGGTGTATGCATCTGCCATCACCTGTGCCTAATGAAATGGGAGGCAGAGTAAGGAGACTTTAGAAGCTCGCAAGAGAGACCTTGGTTCAAGAGGAGGAATGAAAGGAAAAACACCCAGAGATTGTCTTCTGATCGCCACACATATGGGATGGTACATCCTTTTCCATACCATACACATGCACACACACATACATACATATACATACACACAAATAAATTGAATTAATAAGGTGAATAATAATTGAGACAACTGACATCAAAGTCTGGCCTCCACAGGTGCACGCATGTGCCCCCTCACATTTGTGCCCATACATACGATGACGCAGATACATGCACACCACATATATACACATGCAAACCTTAACTTCCCCAGTCTTGGGCATGCTTAATAGGGGAAAAGGACCTATGTGGAAATCGTTTATATCTGATAATTCACAATAAAGAAAGAAGTAGGCCTGGGAGGAGTGCATGGGTTTGAGTAGATAAGAAAGAGCACAAGTGGCACTAGGGGATGGACAGAAATAACAAAGCTAGAAGTGGGGGCCAAGGGTCTCCGGCCTAGGACAGGCGGTGTGCTGAGGGAAGATGGCGTGAAGATGTGCTAATACACCTCTGCAATCTTCAGACACAGGCCTTGAGGGCAAGTCAAGAAGCTACTGTCTCATGGCGTGTGCACAGCAGGCAGCTTTCAGGGCAATCTTAAGTGGACTGGCCTAGCATTAGGAGGTAGGGAGCATGCATGTCTATCTTCGAGGCATGACCTATATTCTGATTTCAAAAGCATCCTTCATACAAAGGAGGATGGGGATGAAGACTTTCTTAGGGCAAAGATGTGTGTGTGTGTGTGTGTGTGTGTGTGTGTGCGCACGTAGCCATTCAAGAACCTCTGAGGCCCATTTTAAAGAGAGAATGTCTAATTGCATACATTTTCATGGCTGCCTTCTCCTTGTGGAAGGTGATGGTAGTTTACATGTTCAGTTATGATATCAACTTTTTTTCTTGAAATATACTTATTAAAGGGGAGAAAAACCAAGTTGGCTTAAATATATGCTAACTGCATAAGAGTTCAGCAGCTCCAAGATGGTTTCCTACAGTCTTGTGGGTCTCCATCTTCGGACAGCTGTGAGAAGGTGGTGTTTCCAGCCTTCTCAGAGATGGCCAGGGTGAGGGGAAAGACAGACACCTGGCTGTTTGGAGACAGCAGACAGACTCAACCCATGCCACAGGGATGGAAGTTGAAGGCCACTGTTCTCTTGTTGACCCCTGGATGCATCATAGAAGTTGTAAAATGTCTGGAGCAATTTCAAGAGGCAAGGCTAGAGCTGGTTAATAACAGGAGAGGGTGCCAAAGGCGACAGGCACAGCTCTGCCCGTTCTGAGAGGATAACTCACAAGATTGAGGTGTAGTCACAAATGACTCTGAAGTATGTCTTGGGAGATGGTCCAGTGATCAAAGTGTTTGCTGTACAAAAGTGAGCACTGGTGTTGGGATCCTCAGCTCCCATGTAAATGGTGGGTGTGGTAATCCCCACCAAATAATCCCAGAGCTCAGGAGGAGAAAGGAATCCCTGGGGCAAGCTGGCTAGCTAGACTAGCCAAATTGGCAAACTCTGGGACCAAGTGAGACCCTGCCTCAGTAAATAAGGGGGGGTGATCAAGGAAGACACCTTATGGCAACCTCTGGCCACCCCACATATATATACACACATGTATACATCTACTTACACACACGGGAACATGCATACATATATGCATACTCAGCACACATGCACATTCAACACACATGCATACACATACCAAAAAAAAAAAAAAAAAAAGTATATTTTCAGCTTCAAGGACACTTAGAACTAGAAATACCACAGGCTTGGGACAGGTGGCAGCACCCAGTTTGTGACTCTGAATTAATCCTGGCCACAGTGTCTGGAAATAGATGGCAGTGCACCCACCCTTAGTGTATCAAGTTTTCCCCAAGAGTGAGAAAAGGCAGCCCTTTATGGGATGCAGAGCACACAGCCCCACAATGGATGCCACGCAGCCATGAGGAGGAAGCACCAATATATACTACCACACCACGAGTACTGGAAGTGCTGTTGTGCTGAGTGAAAGAAATTAGACACAGATGGCCACACATTTTATGATCCCACTCATAAGGAATTTTCAAGACAGTAAAATACATGTGTACAGAAAACAGAGCTGGGGTTGCTAGAAGGTTGGAGTAATGAAAAGGCTGATGAGTGTTAATGAATAAGGGTTTCCTTTGGAGCAAACAGGCTCTATTACTCGTCTGTGGTGATGGCTGCCTAAGTCTGTAAAGATGTTTTTTTGTTGCTATTTAATGTTTTTAATTTAAAAAATTAAATTATTTATTTGAGAGAGAGAGTGAGCGAGCAAGAGAGAGAGAGAGAGAGAGAGAGAGAGAAAAGACATAACAGGGCGTCTACACATTGCCAACAAACTCCTGATGCATGCACCACCTTGTGCATCTGGTTTGTGTGGACACTGGGGAATCAAACCTGGGTTCTTGGGTTTTGTAGGCAAGTCCCTTAACTGCTAAGCAATCTCTCCAGCCCTTTAAATTCTTTTGTATGTGTGCTTGTGTGCATGCATGTGTATACATGTGTTTAAAAGTGTGTGTGCAGTGCACATACATGTGTGTGCCTATGGGTGTAGAGGCCAGAAGCCTCACATCCACCTAGCTTTTATGTGGTTACTGGGTATCTGAACTCTGTTCCCATGTTTCCATGGCAAGCACTCTATCCACTGAGCCATCTCCTCAGGCCTGAGTTATATAAGTTAAATGGTCATTTCAAGGTCTATGAATTATATCTCAATAAAGAAACTATATGAGAAATAAGTGGTTAGATAGTAGTTAACTTTTTTTTTTTCTCAGGTTGACCTGGAATTCACTAAGTAGTCTCAGGGTGGCCTCGAACTCACGGCAATCCTCCTACCTCTGCCTCCTGAGTGCTGGGATTAAAGGCGCATGCCACCATGCCCGGCAAGTAGTTAACTTTTAAGTCACATTTATGATGTCTTCAGCAGCTTTCTTCAGCTACAACAAACATGTATTCCACCATCATCACCAATGGCAATAATTTTAGCACCAACAAAAGCTTGACTTCAGGAATTAGAAACCTGCCTTCAAAGTCAGCCTCCCAGGGCTGTGATGTACTGAGTAAGTGGTGCACCCTAAGTCTCAATGTCCTCATGGGTGGCACTGGCATAACTGTGGGGGACTGATGCAACAATGACCCATGCTCAGCAAACTCAGCAAACAAAGGCTACTAACATATGGGCATGAACATGCTAAAGAACATCTTCTCGGGGCTGAAGAGATGCTTAGCAGTTAAGACACTTGCCTGCAAAGCCAAAGGACCTCAGTTAGATTCCCCAGTACCCATGTAAGCCAGATGCACAAGGTAGCACATGCATCTGGAGTTCGTTTGCAGTGGCTGGAAGCCCTGGCATGCCCATTCTCTCTCTCTCTCTCTCTGCCTCTTTCCCTCTCATAAATAAATAAATAAATAAATAAATAAATAAATAAATAAATAAATAAAATTTAAAAACACCTTCTGGGGTGGCCCTTGTCAGTTCCCCAAGCCCACTGGCTCAGAGGGAAGTTTCATATTAGGAAAGATGTACCTGATCTTAGGACATTGAGAGATCAAGCTGGAACTGAGATGGAAACCAGGTGCCTGCCAGCTAGCTGTCGGACAGTGCTTTGGAAAGTGCTGGAGGGTAAAAATCACCAACAGTGTGAACAAGCCGTGGATCCTGCAAGCTACAAAATCAACCAGCCGAGCCAGTCGTATGCATGGGTACAATAGTGGCACACAGGCCATGGAGGTAATCACTGCTCTCTGGATATAGACCTGCTCTCTGGGAGGAAATTCATGCCTGGTATTGAGAACCAAGTCACAAGCTTATAGCATGGAAGGTCATAGACCCATAGAAGCTTCCACTGTTGTTTGGCTACAAGGAGAGTTTATGACCATCAAAGTCTTGTAAATATGTTTGTCCCTTTTGATCCATGATGCTGTCACTCTTGACTAGAGAATCTGATGTTTACAGATGGCAGCAAATATTGGGGAGACCCAAGACACATCAGAATGCCACGAAGAGAAAGTTGAGTGACTGGCATGAGACAAGTCATGTCTTTGTCAGCCTCCAGGGCCCAGGCAACATTATAAGGAAGACGTGGATTAAACACAAGTGCTGCTCTCACTGCTGGCCTGAGAACCTCCTCCAGGGGGATGCAGTAGACACTGAGGAGATGCAAAACTCATCAAAGCAGAAAATCAGAGGTTGCTGAGAGCTTAGCACTAAAGGAGACTTTAACATGCTCTCCAAGGCTCAGGGAACACTGTAGAAGAGGGAGCAGGAAGAACGTAAGAGCCACAGGGTGTACTCTGAGGCACTGTCCTCCCCAGGGAGATTGACTGGTACATTCATGCCCTCACGGTGATTAATGATACCCCATGAGGAGGGCCCTTGGGGGAAGGGGAGAGGGCTTAATAAGAGGGTAACCTGATGGAAATATGACCAATTTGCAATACATACATACACTAAATTTCTCAATAAAATTAAAATTAAAAAAAATAAAAAATAGAAAGATGGATTGGGAACACTGGTGGGATGTTGTCGTAAAATGGGAACACTGGTGGGGTGTTGTAGTGAATGAGCTTGCAGAACCAGAAGCATAGATGAAGCCACCCTCTGCTGTTTGACAGTTTGCTCTTTTCTGCCCCAGATAACTTCTAACGCCTTGTCACAGGAGATGGCTCCACCCTCCTGACACTGAGGAACATGGGTGATAGTCAGGAAGGACACACACAATCTCAGCTTCATATACACTATGAAAATGTTCACACTTTGAACTGGACCAGAGGATGCCTGAGTGCCTTCAGTGGGACATTTTTTTAAAAAACTTTTTAATTTTTTATTATTTTTTTGGAGAGAGAGAGAGAAAGAGAAAGAGAGAGAGGAGAGAGAGAGAGAGAGAGAAAGAGGAAGACAGAGATGGGCGTGCGAGCAGTGTCTCAGCTGCTGCAAACGAAATCCAGATGTTTGCACCCCCTTGTGGTCAAGTGGGGCATTGCGCCCTTGCATCACTGCATCTGGCTAAACGTGGGGCCTGGAGATTGGAACCGCTGGAGATTGGAACCTGTGTTCTTAGGGTTAGGAGGCAGGCGCCTTAACCCCTAAGCCATCTCTCCAGCCCCAGTGGGACATTTTTGCCTTGTTGAGACCCTGTCTGTGATGGTTCATCTTCACTATCTGCCTGCTAAATTTAGAATTGTCTAGGAGACATACTTGTGGGGGTGTCTAGAGAGTTAAGGTTTAACTGAGGTGGGAAGACCCAACATGAATAAAGGCTGTACCATCCCATGGGCTGGGGATCTGGCCTGAATAAGACAGGGAGTGAAGCATCAGCATTCATCCCTCTCTGTGGACTGAATGTGACCATGTGCATCATGCTCCTGTTGCCAAGCCTTCCCCATAACAATGGTCTACACCTTCAAGCTTTCTTCCTTAAGTTGTTTATGTCAGATCTTTAGTCATAGCAATGAGAAAAGTCATGAGAACCCCATCTATGCGGTAGTTTGACTCCATCAGTTTCTGCCTCTTTGGGTTTTTCTTACAGCACTGCAACATCAGTGAAGATCACTGATGGTGATGAATAAGTTCTCGTCAGCAGACAGACTCATACATTGTGTCCAGTGTGGGGATGGGGGGATGATTTCTCTCCCCATCTGTGTGGGAAAGTCAATTTCCACTTATTTATGCACTTACTTTTTTTGCCTATGTGTATTCGCCTTTCAAATTCTCCTTTGAATGGTTAATAACAGTTTACAGGTTTTAAAATGAATCATTAAATAAACTTATGGGCACAAAATTCATTACATATTAGTAAGAGTCATACTCCTTTTGTTTTGTTAGGTTAGCATGCAAAGCAATGAGTTTCCTTGTGGCTTTTTCAGACATATTTTGTTTTTGTTGATTCTCCTCCCTGATACCCCTCCACCATCCTCCTCAGCCCCCTGCCTGTTAGTCCCCTGCTTTCCACTCCTCCATTCCACTTTCATGTCACATGTATTCTATTGGCCTTTTTTTGTTCTCTCCTTTTAAAACTCTGTTTTTTTTCACTTACTTGGTCCCCTTTTCTAGGTATGTGACTGTCAGAGTCATGCTCTCACCATGATTTTTAAAAAAAATTTAAAGAATTTTCTTAAAAATTATTCTGGAGGGCTGGGGAAGTGGCTTAGCAGTTAAGGTGTTTGTCTGAGAAGCCAGAGGACCCCTAGGATTTCCCAGAACCCACGTAAGCCAGATGCACAAGGGGTGCATGCATCTGGAGTTAGTTCGCTTGCAGTGGCTAGAGGCCTTGGCACACCCATTCTCTCTTTCTCTTTGCCTCTTCCTCTCTTTCTCTCTCTCAAATAAATAAATAAATTATTCTGGAGCATGGTTCTGTAAATGTTCAAGAAAGATCCAATGCAGACTCATGTGTGCATGGGGTTGCAGGCATGAGAGTAACCTCCTTGGGTATGTGTTCCTTATTTTACCACTGGCTACATCATGTGTTTTCCACTTCTGACCCCTTAACAAAGACGATGTAGACACAAATGTCTTCAATGAATCACATAAGACAAGAGGGGCTTACTCCTTTCTCTATGGTTTTATCTTGCAAGATGAAGGCCTGTCACTGATAGGAAAACCCACCTCAGAATGGAGCATGCCCAGGAGAAAGCTCACTGCTTTCAAAAGACAAGACCCCACTCAACAGAATAGCTGAGTTCCTGCCTCCAAACAGGCCTCAACTCAGAGCTCACTTCTTAAGCAGAGTCAAAGTTCCTTGTTTCCTCTAGCAATGGAGTTGATCACTGTTCTCTTAAAGACAGATCCTGTATGACCCCCTTATAGTACTCATGGTTGTCTAGTCTCCTGAAACAAAGACAGATCCTGTGTGATCCCCTGACAGTACTCATAGAAATATGGTCCACTGAGACAAAAGACAGATCCTGGAGCTGGAGAGATGGTTTAGCGGCTAAGGTGCTTGCCTGCGAAGCCTAAGGACCCATGTTAGACTCTCTAGGTACCACGTAAGCCAAATGCACAAAGGTGATGCAAGTGTACAAGGTTGCACGTGTGCACAAGGTGGTGTACATGTCTGGAGTTCAATTGCAATGGCTGAAGGCTCCCCCCTCTCTCTTTCTCATAAAAAAATTGCAAGAGAAAGACAGATCTTGTATGATCCCCTGCCAGTACACATGGCAGTCCAGTCCATAGAAACAAGACAGACCCTATGCAACCCCCTTACAGTACTCATGGCTGTCCAGTCAACAGAGATAAAAAGAGAATGGGGGTGGATTGGCTTGGTGCACAAACATGACGACTTAAGTTCAGATTCCCAGGATGTATAGAAAATGCCAAGTGTTGGCCCATGCCTTGAATACCAACCAACATTGAGGAGGTGGAGACAAGAGGATCCCTAGGGCTCACTGGCTAGCAAATCTAGCTGAATGGGTGAGCTCCAGGTTCAGTGAGAGACCTTGTCTCAAAGAATAAGGTGAAAAGTATTGAGGAGGATCTTGTAGCAACCTCTGGCTTCCATGTGTGTGCCCACATGCAGCATGTATATACATACAAACGCATGCCACTCACAAATAGGTACATGCCAAAAAAGAGAACAGGAGTGCATGTGGGGCCAGTTAGTGTTTAATAAGGATAGAATTCAGTCAGGGAAGATGGAAGAGTCATAGAGATAAATGGTGGGTGATTATACAGTGAGACGATTCTATTCCATGCATAGAGCTGTGAGTTTAAGCAGGGTTAAGTTTTATATTACATGTGCATTACCATAATAAAAATTTCTATTAGGAAGTCCCTCTCGTTTATACTGACTTCATCCAAGGCAATGGGGGATTGTACCAGTTTCTACATGTTTGCTGAACATACCAGAACATAAATGGTTTAAGTGAGGAGAGATTTATCTTCTTACCAGAACAGCAGCCAGAGGCCAAACAAACCCAGAGTGGGTTAGTGAAGCAATGCCAGGAAGGTTCTGTTTCCATGACTGTGAAGCAATGTCAGGAAGGTTCCATTTCCATGATAGTCAAACAATGTCATGAGGGTTCTGTTTACATGCTTTTGTTAGGAACACTGGCCTCTGTTCTCAGGCTTATTCGGTATTGCCACAAAGTTTCTACAGTAGCTCTAGCCATCACACCTCCAGGGAGCCATATCCACAGTCTGAGAATAGACACTTCTCATGTCTTGGACAGCCAGGTTACTGCCTAACATTCATTCATGTCTTTTGTCTATCAGAGCCATGAGCTGCTCAAATCCACACACTTCCTTGTGGCCAGATCTGGATATCTTGGTTTCATCTGGTAATGAGATGTCTACTGACTGTGATTTTAAGGCAAGTGTCTGTCCCAAGATACAGACATTGCAGCCTTCACCCGCGTCTTAAGCCATACCCCCTTTCCCTTATAACTATCTTCTGGGCACAAGAAGGGAAGCCACATGCCTGAAGCAGCAGAGCAGGCCAGGGAGAAAGCTCAGTAAGTCAAGTGCTTTCCTAATAAGTATGAGGACTTGTGTTCTATCCCCAGAACCCATGTTACACAGCTGATGGGCATGGTGGCATGCACTTATAATCCCAGTGCTAAGGAGACGGAGCCAGGATTCCCAGGATTCACTAGCCAGTTAGTCTTGTTTACTTGGTGGATGGTATACCTAAGGATAGCACCCAAGATTACCATCTGACTTCCACATGCACACATGTGCACACACACAAATATACACACACAACAGCAGAGTACGAAGAGGGAAGCCCAATTTTGACTTGTGATTGTGCCAAAGTGAGGAAAATATTTTACTAAGAGCATTGTAATCTGGTTTCCGTTCATAACACCAGATAGAGCATCCATCAGGGTAGAAAACACTTACAAAAAGATGAGAAAACCAACCAGATTTGGAAATGAGGTTGAGCCCACATCTCATTCGTCAGAGCAGCTCTTCCCTGATGTGCATGTCAAAACATGATTTGTGAAGGTCCATGAAAGCACTCAAGTGTTTTAATTATTTGGAAAGGAAATAAGACATCAGAACTCACACCCCACATGGCTGTGTTCCAGTAAAATGTCAGAACACCACGGTCTTTTCATCTTCGCTCAATGTGTGTGTGTTTTGGGAGGGGGTCGTTGTTTTTCAGTCCTTGCATCTTTCTTTCTTTTACTTCTCTATTCCTTGTTGGTGCTCAGGGGCCTGACAGTGAGAAAGCAATCCCAGCTGTATCCAGTATGGATGTTGAATGTTCTTTCATATTCTCTAACACAACACCATCTCTCTTCATTTCCCATGTTTACAATGTGATCATAAAAGATCACTGGAACTCATCAAAGAAAGTGGGATGCAGAAAGGAAGCATCCAGGGGCTCGGAGGACTGAGATGGCTCCAGTGCATCTGAAGTTCGTTTTTGATTTTATTTAACTCCATTTTTTTTTCTGTCTTTCATGATTTCAGCACAAGGGGTAATGCAATCAAGACCCCATGGATACAGCTGTGTAAGCAATCCCAGTTTAACTGGAGACAAGGAAAAATTAATCTGAGCACACTGCAACTAAGTTTTCATAGAGACAACAGAATTCTTGGACGTTATCATCCCCTGCAGATGTTTGCTGACTGTCTTGATTTACCAAATTGCCTGTAGGGTTTTACAGCTCCCTCCACCAGCAGCACCTTGTACAAGCTGTCTCCATGTCACCAGATTAATAAAAAGCCCACGGTATAAATGGAAACTATAAATTGTGCTTTCCTTCTTCTTCTTTACTCTGTGTCCCATGCTTTTTATGTGGTATGCACACAGCTCTTCACTGCCGTGTGCAAGGCTTTTCTAATGCCACATGGAAGAGCTCATTAGTGCTTTTAACAGCTGTCTTTGTAAGAGAAGGTGTGAAGAACATATTTGAGTATATTTTTTTTCTTGCTGCAGAAAAAAAGACAATGAGGTCCCTGTGCTCTGGAGAAGTATGTCTTGTTGATCAAGTCATTGCTGGCCTGTTCTCTGTGACTGAACCTGTCATCACACCCTCCCATGTCCTGCTGAGCTTTGCAGGGCCAGGCTAACATCTGCAGGGTGTGCAGAATGGAAAGCTGGGTCTGAATGACTTCTAAAGGCTAAGTGAACTGAATTTGCTCTTAAAAGTAGTACATCCAACTGGTTTTATGATCCTCAGTTTCTAAGAGGAAGATGCCAGAAACAAGATCACCAACCCTAACCCCAAGTCCAAACCTAATCATACTCCTAACCCCAATTCCTAACACTAACCTTTATCAACCCATCAGTAACCTCAGCCCCTCAACCATACCCCTAGCCCCAGCCATAGCCATAACTACAACAGTACAAAAACTTAGTGTACGTTGGTGCTTTTATAAGCGCTGTACAACTCTCACAGTATCTTGAGGCAGTGGATAGGTCATTATTCTCCCTGAGCCAGGTGATGACCAGAGCTCAGTGGGAATGTGGACATGCCAGGATCTGCACACTGGCAGTCTTCTTTCTGAGAACAGGCTAGGAACCCCCTGACACCCCAACCACCTTGTATGCCGCAGAGCTGGGGCATGGGTTTCTCTGTACTCTGGGGATGGAAGCGTCCATCTCAGAGCAGCCACATCAAAGAACGACGCCACTCTGCAGCTCAACCTTGTCTGAGAGGCTTGATGACAGTCTGGGATTTGGCAGACTGGGAAGATCAAACCAGTCATACAGCCCAGATTACAGATCATCTCTGACGGCATGGACGACTTCCATATCATGATAAAAATAACATTCCATGTTGTAGGGAACGAGAGAGCCAATTGAATGTACTTAAGTAAAATGTGCAGAGAGCAATGCTTTCAGGTTTAAAGTCAACCAGTTCCCTAGGTAAGAGTATCCAAGCAATATCAATTACCAGAAGTATTTTTCTCCACTCTACTGTTCTCTACCCTTGTTCATGCCCATGCAATCTTTCATGGGAGTATTCTTTACTTTGAAAGTGTAGAATGCAAGGGGATCTGGATAGTCAGAAGTGGTTCTACTTTTTTAAATGTTAAGATACACAAACACACACAGTCACTCATCTTCATGCAATTCTCATTGGCCAAAGTGTGACAGAAGATTCATGTTCTGTGTTTTACAAAGAGGAATTCCCAAACAAGTGGTAAGTATGGGAAGAATGTAGGCTTTATTTCTTCCAGCCTGCTGGTTTGGGGTGTAGACTTTTAGCCCAACCAGAGAAGTAACACATCATGCAATGTTGATTAAAAGCAAGCCACCAGCACAGCTCACATTGAAGAGGGCAGGACCACATAAAGGCATGGATACCAGGCAGGACCAGAAATGTCACCTGGGGGATTGTGAGAAGCCACTCACCACAGACACAAAACCTTGACTTCCATAATAAAAATATTCATCATGAGCCAAGCATTTGACACATGTCAGTCCTTTGCTTGTGACAGCAAATGGGAAACAGTAGCTCCTTTTAGAGGCAAGGAAACCAAGGCCTGGAGAAGTTTGCATGGCAAGTACCTGGCAGAGCTGACTTTCCCTGGCAGGTGCTATCTCAACCACTTTGTTGTATTTAACTTGCTTTCTATTTTTATGTGTGTGGTGTGCACACATACATGTGTGTGTGTGTGTGTGTGTGTGTGTGTGTGGATACGTGGGTGTACATGCATGTGGAGACCAGAGGTTGATATCAGATGTCTTCTTCAATCACTCTCCACCTTATTTTTTGAGACAGGCTCTCTCACTTAGCCTGGAGTTCTCCCGAGAACAACCCCCAGAGAACCTCCTATGTCTACTTTACTAATGGTGGCATTATGGGAATGTGCAACCACATCCAGCTTTTATGTAGGTGCTGGAGACCCAAGCTCAGGTCCTCATGCTTGTGGAGCAAGGGCTTTATCCACTGAGCTATTTCCCCAGCTCATGTTCTCTTATGAGACTAACAGCATCTGGATCTCAACATGGTTCTAAGACTCAGGTTATCAGTGGCTGGTTTAGTTTCAACACAGAAGCCCAATGCAGCTGGCAGTAGAGTGGAGGATGCTGGGCTGGACTGGAAACAGCTTTCAGAGAAGCAGTTTTGCTTGATTGGTGCTTGGTGTTGCAGTTTTTTTTTTTTTTTTTTAAATTTTGAGGCAAGGTCTCACTATGTAGCCCAGGATATACGCCAGCACTATCAGCAATGAATGTCTGCCAAGGGTACTTAACAGCACAAAGACAAGAGGAAATGCTACTCACTGAGCTTTTCCTACACGACAAGGATAGCTGTAAGCTTTCCACACATGTAACTGACTCTTCACACCCTCAGTTACAATATCACCCTCGATTACAGAGGGTGTGACAGTTAATACTGATTGTCACCTTGACTGGGCTTAGAATAACCTAGGAGACAAAGCCCTGGTCATGTCTGTGAGGGAAGTTTTAGATTCAGTTCACTGAGGTGGGAAGACCCTCGCCCTAACTTGAGGCAGCACCATCTCATGGGCTGAGGTTCTGGACTGAATAAAAAGGAGAAAGTGACCTGAGCACTAGCATTAATCGCTCTCTCTCTGCTTTCTCAATGCGGACTGAATGTGACCTGCTGCCTCAGGCTCCTGCCACCATGCCTTCCCTGCCACGATCAACTGTGAGCAAAAGTAAGCCCTTCCTTCCTCCCTCCCAACCTCTTCTCGTTCCTCTCCATCCCTCTCATCCTCTCTCCCATCCATCCACTGCTTCTTGTCAGGTGCTTTGTCCTAACAGTGAGTAAATGTGATTTATGAACAGTGGTCTTCCTGAGATCCATTCCCATCAGCCCCATGCTGCCCCAGCAAGCACATGGCACACACCAGGAAATCAACAGCTACTCTGCAAAGAGGATGTCTGAGGAACACAGCTTTGGTCTTGTCACTATTACAGTAAGCAAAGACAAACTCTTGGCTATTGGCAATGGTTGCCTTAGACACTCACAACCCTCTAGTGTTGGCCAACTTCTGTACCACATGTTTTAAACCTTTTGAAAGACTGCCTCTGCCCTCTGCTGAGGCATTTTCCGGATTTGTTGACCTTTCACTGCTCTAATCTCAGTGGACCACCCAGACTCTGACTCAGGTGAATTCCTGGAGATCTACCTCAGAAGTTGGTTTTTCCTTCTACATTTGGACTGTGAATATCTTTACAGCCCTACTTCTATAGCAGAGGCCCCTCCTTATTGTGCTCTTCTGGCTTAGCACATGACAGGCTAGGATAAGCTATGATCCCTCCCAGGCTTCCTTGCAGCTCGTGTGGCCTCATACATGTTCTTGCCATTAAGAGGAATATGCAGGCACCCAGTTTCCCATCATCACTTCCACCAGCTATAATTCATAGTGAGGTGGTGCTCACCATGAAGACACTTTTGGGTGATGGAGGATCATGCTGGACGGGGTCTGAGGGCATGGTGCTCTTCTGGAGTAGAGCAGACACATGAACATAAACACTCAAATTAGCGATAATGACCCCTCCAGCTCTGTGACAGGAACAGATCCTTTAATCCAAACCCACCTCCATCCATGCAGTAAGCATCTTAGTTTCCTGAAAGTGGCTGGGCTGTATCTCAGTCACAGCAGCCAGTGCAGGATTAAGATGACTTCTTTTATCCACAGCATAAACCTCAGTGCTTCCCAAGTTGGAAAATTAAAGGCCTGATAGATGAGGTGTCTTCCATTGCACTGGCCTAGTTGTACACACCATTGGTGAGAAAATGTTGCACTTAAGATGAAACAAGTGTGGCATAATAATGGCCAATTATGGAGGATTAATGCAATGCTGAAAACAGAAAGGAAGGTGTTGCCTAGTTACTTGGGAAAGCTGTTATAACCTCCTTTGCAGCACACACTGACTTGGTCTTCAAGAGGAGAATGAATGTGAGGTCTAGAGGACCAATTCAAAGTTATTAAAATAAGCTCTTCATGGACTTGCCCCACACTGCTTTTACATTTTGCTTTTCTTTGACCTGTTGTTAGCTTTCTTCAGAACAAATACCTGAAGCATTCAGCCATGTTATGGGGTCTGAGTGTCATATCAGAAGTCTTTGCATCAGGTGGCAGGCAGTGCAAGTTGACTGTAGAATGAATGGTTGAGGCTCTCAACCTTGTGGCAACTGGAGTCTGAAGGAGATAGTGGTGTAAAGGCAGAGGGCACATCTGGCCCTTACTTTGGCATGTTGCAATAACCTACCTGGTCCTGCAGTCTCTTGGAACTCCCTCCCCCACTGTGTTTTGTACATAGTTGCCAGTAATATTTTCACATAAATGACTTTGACCTCCATCCTGCTGAATATCTTTGTGTGTGTTTGTGCACTGTGTGTGTGTGTGTGTGTGTGTGTGTGTGCGCGCGCTCGTGCACAGGGAAGCCACAGTATGACACTGAGTGTCTTCCTCAGTCACTCTCCACCTTATTCTTTGAGGCAGAGTCTTTCACTGAACCCGAGGTTCACTGATTGGGCTAGACTAGCTAGCTAGCAAACCCCTCCTCTCCTCTTCCCCTGTACTAGATTACGCCAATGCACTTGTATTTTTTTCCATGAGTGCTGGGGATCTGAACTCAGCTGTTCATGCTTACATGGTAAGCACTTTATCCACTTAGCCATCTCCTCAGCTCATGCTCAGCATCTTTTAAAGGTGTCTTAGGACAGAGACAAACACATGTTCCCAAGGTGTGGTGTCTCTGCCCTCCTTTCCTCCTGTGTTGCCTATCCTGAGCTCCTGTTATTGGTGCCAAGTTGGATCATGTCAGCACATATACATACACTTCTTAGTGGACTCTGAACACAAGAAACCAGCAGCCTGGTTGAACAGGGCCAACAGGGGCCAAGCCACGCTGACTCCCCTCTTCTTCATGACATTCAGCTGAACATTTCTTGGTATGCTTCTTGTATGAGCATTCATAGTCTCAGAGCTTTGAAGACATTTTATAGTTACCTGATTATGAATACGAATGTCAAAGTCAGTCCTCACTCCTGGACCTTTGGATCAAGTGTACATTAAGAGAAGGTACTTTCCTGCAAGAATTTAACAGGTACCTGGAATGTAACACACAAAGGTTTTGGGAAACAGCTATAATCTCCTACTCCCTGCAGATCTCTGGTTCTTGTGTGGCTGCCTGTATGAGAAATAAAACTGAAATTGCTCTGTGATCTGATAACCAGCACATTTCAAAGTTAGCAATGCTGGAAGGGTATCTTTATTTAAAATAAGGCAAAGGAAATTTTATTGAGAACACCTAGAGTGTCAGGGAAAGCATGCCTAGGGCTTTAGACAGTATCTCAAGAAGAGATACTAAGGAGGAAAGGAAGGTTAGAACTCAGAAAAGCAGGCAGGCTTACCAGTGATAGCCTTTAAGCAGCTGCCTGGACTTATATCTTAAGACAATGTCTGTATGTCTGACAACTCACAGGCGTATGATACTGCCTCATGAATTCCTTACCGAGTGAATGACATATCTCTCCATTATCACTGCTACTGATAGTATGAGAACTGGAAGGGTTCTGGGTGGAGGAGGAAGTACAGAAGTACAGAGTGTGGTATGTGTCCATTCACTCAGGAAGTGTCTCCAATCCCTGGTGTGTGCCAAGAAAGTCCAAGTGCTGAGAACAGAGAAGAAAGAAATGGGCACATTCTATGTGCATGAAGCCCACATTTGATGAGCAAAGTAAGTTCATTTTTTTAGTTCTAGAAAAAAAGGAACCAGGTGATCAATGTGAGTGGCTACTGATGACCCTCCTGATATGATGGCACTTGAGCTAGGATATAAAATTTGGAATGATCTAGATGATTGAGTCATGTAGATACAGGTGCCATGATCCTGGGACAGGAACACACAAGGCTTATGAGGGGAAGACCCCATAGGAGGGTAGTGTTGGAGAAGAGGGGTGGATGAGAGAGGCATAAGAGAAGATCAGGCAGCAGAGCAGGCCAGATACCCCAGGACCTAGGAGGCAACAGTGAAGAACTGAGAGTTTCTTTGGGTGTTTAAAGTAGCTATTCAAAGACTATGCCAAGGGTAATGGCCTATAACTCCCAGTACCAGGATGCTGTTAACAATGAGCTGTTGATCAGAGAGACCTACAAGGTTTCCCAAAAGAAGACAGACTTCTGTCAGAGCACATGATGACCCACCAGAGGTTAATGGTAAGACCCTACAGTCAAAGGCACCATATTCTGTTGGTATGGAACATGGAGAAACCTGGCTGGAATCTGGAAGAGAATCCATCCCCAGACAGTTAGCCAGTCTAGTGCCAGAAGGTGCTACATGAGCTACTGGGGGAAAGTGGCCAACATCTGTCTGAGCAACTCGAGGTCTAAACTGCTCAGTGCAAACAAGCTGATGAGATGCTGACCCAAGTGCAATAGTGGCACACAGCCATGTGTGTAACCAACTGCTTTTGGATTGGCTCACAGATCCACTCAGTGGAAAGGAACCCATATCTGGAACTGGGAAATAAGTTAGAATCATATCCAGATAACGCGTTTGCTCTCCAATATCAAGTTCCCACAATCTTGGGCTACAAGAGGGCCTACACCCATTAAATTCTCTATAAACCAATAATGGTTATCCCATTTAACCTGTGCTGACTTCACTCTCTGATGGAGAATCTGCTTCTCTTTCTTAGATGGAAGCAGGACCTGAGAAGACAAACAGCCCATTGCACTTCACCAGGGCCCCATCTGAAACCATAGAGGAATTGGGGAAAAGAGCAAGACAGCTTTCTTGGTGAACCTATTATCAGCACAAGGGTGAAGGAGATAGACACTGAGGACACTCAACTCTTACCAAACCAGAGATCCAGATCCAGAGGCTCTTAAGAGCCCATCATTGAAGTAGACCTAAAATAAACCCAACATGGCTCAGGGAAATTTGCAGAAGAGGGGCTGGAAAGATTGTTAGAGCCACAAGTTGGGAAATTATGCAAAGAGACATTGCCTCTTCCCCATAACTGATGGCTACCCCCATAATTCATGACCCACAATCCCCATGAGGATAACTGGCATCCCCAACGAGGAAGGTTCTTTTGGAGAGGGGGGCAGAGATGAGGGAAGGGATGGTACCAACATGTGCTGTTTACATACTGAGTATGTCCATAACTCATAAAACAAAACAAAACAAACAAAAAAAGACTAAGCCAAGAGGACAATCCATGATCTGATCTTTGGTTGAGACAGACCTCTTTGGCCAATTTGAGAAGAATGGGTGGGGCTGAGGTCAGGGATGAGAGAGCACAGAGAATCCAGAATCAGGTAGAATTTAGAGGAGAATGGCATCTTTAAACTTTTTGTCAATGCAAACAAACACCCAAACAAAACAACTTCAGGAAGGAAAGACATGCTGGCTCACAATGTCAGAGGTTTCAGTCTGTCATGGCAGGGAGGGTGTGGAGGAAAAGAACAGCTTCCATCATGGTGGACAGGAAGGAGAGAGAGGAGGGGGAGGGAAGATATGATTGCACTGTTGAGGGTTTTCTTCTTGTCCTCATTTTATTCCATTCCATCCTTCCTGGGGGCAGTGCTGCTCACATTCAGGACAGGTTTTCTTACCTCAGTTAATTGAATTAATTGGCTCTGGAAACACCCTCATTAACTAACTTCCCAATCTCCCAGATATTCCTCAATCCAATACAAAATTGACAGTCAAGATTAGCCATCAGAAGAACCAGTGTATAGCCTGCCCATTCTACATGCTCATGAACAGAAATGTCACTGTAGCAGATCCACGATAGGAGCCAGGACTCCTTAGGAGTTACCAAAAATCCTCACCACCCACAGCACGATTCTCATGGTGAGCAACCACCTCAGACTACTGTAGCAAGTCACCTCTAAGCAAATAAAGCATGAGTCCCTAAGGACCACATGGCTTGTTGAATGAGGTGGCTGGTGTTGCCTGTTGGTATGGTTCTGTGCAGAGTGAAAGGACAACACATATGAAATGTATAAATGCCTATGATGTCTTCTTCAGCTAGCCTGCCTTTCAATTTTATTTTACAGATGAGATCTCACAAGTGCAAAGTGGTATTGGGTAAGATTATTGACGCAAGAGACTGGGAATAACCTAGATGCCAGTCTATGGGGGTTAGTTCAGACCAATACTACACTCCATCTTATGTGGATGTGTGTGAGACCAAACACAGAGAGACCTGGCCAGAATCTGGAAGAAGGTCAGTCCCCAGACAGTTAGCTAGTCTAGTACCAGAGGGTGCTACACGAGCAACTGGGGGAAAATGTCCGACATTGGTCCAAACAACTTGCAGTCTAAGATACACAGCAGGAAACAACTTGACATAATGCTCATACAAGTGCAGTAGTGGCAAACAGCCATGGTGGGTAACCAACTGCTCTTGATTTGGCTAATAGATCCACTCAGTGGAATGGAACTCATTGCTGGAACTGGGAAATAAGTCAAAACCAGGTACAAAAAATGAGCTCAGTCTCCAAGATCAAGATACCACCAAATGTGGGCTAGAAGAGAGCTAAAGCATATAAAATTCCCTCCAAAACATATATGGTCATCCCTTCTATCTAGTACTAACTTTTCTCTCCATTGGAGAATTTGCTTATCTTTTTTTCAGGTGGACAACGAATCTGAAGGGAGGATCAGCTAACCACACCTCACCAGGGCCCCAGCTGAAACCATAGAACAACACAGGGGAAGGGCAAGAATACAGTGTCCATGGCGATCACGACACCAGAAAAAGGCTGAAGGAGATAAACACAGAGAACATCCAACTCCAGCTAAGCCAGATATCCAGAGACACAGAGGCTCCCAAAACCTCATCACTGAAGCAGAACTAAAATGACCCCAATGTGGCTCAGGGAAACTCACGGAAGAGGGGGGCAGAAAGATTGTTAGAGTCACAAGTTGGGGCTTTATGCACAGAGACCAGGGCCTACCCCCCAGAACTCTTGACCAACCTCACAATGCATGACCCACATTACCCATTGATGAGGGTCCCTTTGAAAGAGGGAGGACAGGGAAGAGGACAATGGAACCAATACTATGAATGTAAAATCAGAATAATATAAATAAAAAAAGAAAAAATAACTACAAAAATGGGCTGGAAAGATGGCTTAGTCGCTAAGGTATATGCCAGTACCCACGTAAAGCCAGATGCACAATTTGGCACATGCATCTGGAGTTTGTTTGTAGTGACTAGAGGCCCCGGCATGCCCATTCTCTCTCATTCTCTGCCTCCCTTTCTCTCTTAAATAACTAACTAAATAAATAAAGAAAATGTTTAAAAAGCTAAAAAAAAAATTACCAAGCAACCTTATTCACAGGCATGGAAAATTTGCAAAATATTGGGAAGTTAACAAAGAAGGAAGCAATATCGTTTGAAGTGGGAGCATACTTGTGTGTTTTGCATATGCATAAAGAATCTTTGGAAAGCAAAATGATAACCTGCAGACATTAGTGATGTCTGGAGAGGAGCCAGTGTGGCTGGAGCATGGGGTTGGATACATATTTGCACATAAATATGTATAGCTTTTTGAATTTGGGGTTATTTGCATACATTATCTATCCCCCCAATGAAGATAAAAATAATGAAGATAGAGGGGTGACAAAGTTCCTTAGAAAAATGACAAATTGCAACAAGCGTTGGGCCTTTGATGAACTGTACACAAAACCAAAACAAAAGGCATTTAAGCCATAGGTGCCCTTGTTATTCCCTGACTGAACACTGTCATCCTTTAGACTTTTGGGCCTCCCTGAGAAGAGGGCAAAATCTACAGCCCAACAGCTAGTGAAACTCCACTGGGAGCAAGAGTCCAAGGGTCTTCAGGGGGAGGAATTGGCAGGTGAGCAGAGCCCAACTTCCAGTGGATACTGAGGCCCAGACTCAGTCAGCAGGGCACTATTGCTTAGTGGTTTAGGTGAGCCAAAATTTACAAAGCAGTTTTGTAACAACCATAATGCAAAGAATTCCTGAACATTCTGTCAAAATGTCAGGAAGACCTTATGCAGGCCTACTTCATGGAACCAACAGTGACCATTTCACATCTCTTAGCCCAATTACTACTCATAACAAAGGCAGTTCTTAAAATGTATCTTCTCGTTCTCATGAGACCCAAAGAGACAGACTCCATGCAGAAAACCACACAGCTCCAAGGAGAGCAGATGAGACTTGGATTCAAGTTGCCTGGCTGGCTCAAGAGGCTCATTATTGCTTGTGGTGCCATATTGCTTTCTGAGATGCAGGCATCCTGGGGTGGTGGCTGGAGGGTTCTGGAAATGTCTCTGAAGCACACAGCCCTACCAGAAACACTTACCATAACTGGGTCTAGTACCTGATTTACTTACTAGCTACCAGTGACATAAACTCTGTATTATGGCTGGAATGTGAAATGTCCCCACAGGCTCATGTTTTGGACCTTTGGTTCCTAGCTGGTGGTGCTGTTTTGGGAACCTATGAAACATTTATGAGGTAGAGCCTCGTTAGGGGAAGTAGGTCACTAGGGGAAGGCCTCATCCTCTGCTTCTTGTCTGCCATATGAGAATCCTCCACTGTAAGCATCTGCCACCATGAACTTCATTCCTTCCCTGCCACCATGCTCTGAAACTCTCAGAAACCATGAGCCAACTCTTTCCTTTTTTCCCCCTCCATGTGCACATGGAGGCCGGAGGACAACGTCAGATGTCATCCTCAGAACACCATTTGCCTGTTTTGGAGTCAGGGTCTCTTATTTGCCTGGCACTCTCTAAATAGGCTAGACTGGCAGGTTGGTGAGCACCAGGGATCTACCTATCTCTGCTTCCCCAGTGCTGGGATTACAAGCGTATGCCACCATAAAAGTGATTTTTAAAGTGATTTCTGGAGATTGAACCCATGTCCTCATGCTTGCACAGGAAGCACATTACCAACTGAACTGTCTCCTTAGACCTTTCCAGTCTTGTTCTGTTAGGTATTGTGGTCACAATCATATGAATGTCACTATAACATTGCCCCTAAGGTGAGGACCTCCCTGAACCTCTTGGTAAGCAGAGTCTTAAAGTGGAGATGACCATCTCCAAGTCTGAGGTAAACATGGCTCCATAACCATCTCTAAAGCTAACGACAGAGCTGCCAAGAGCATCAGAGTTTTGTTAACTTGATATAATTAAGTCACTTTAGGACAGATGCTGAAGGAGATTGGCTTTGTACCTTGTCCGTTTTGATGGGGACCACCTGTCAGGCCAGAATGTGTTCTTCGTTCTGGTCATGAAAACCTTCAGTGATGCCAGAGGTGACTCTGCTCTGGGAACTGGAGAGGCCCTTGGAGTAAGCAGTCAGCCCCCTCGGCACCTTTTCCTATAGGAATCTCTTCCTTGGTGTGGGAATTGACAGGAAAGGGTTAAAACAGACTGTTCCCCATCCCCTAGTAGCCATATGGGCCTGGTAAGCAGTTTATTCTTTCTTCCCAGTAATCCACGTACATTTTGCTATGCTACCAACCCCATAGTTTTAGTGTCTCATGACTTCAGCTCTAGAAGAGCTTGGCTGGGTATTTCAGGTTGGGCCTCCCACATGGTCACTTTCAGGGTGTGGTTCCCAATGGAACAAGGACTAGAGCAACTAGGGGCTGGTGGGACAAAATCTTTCTTCATCAAGCTTAGGGATTTTCCCTAGGGCCTTCCACAGAGGATGTCTGGATTTCCTCACAACATGGCAGCTTCCGGACAACAGAACTGGCTAGATGTGGGCTCAAGGCTAAGTTCTGGAAGTTGCAAAGTGCCACTTCTGCTAAGGAATATTAGTTAGTCAAGGCCCTCATAGTTCCAAGGGGAGGATACTAGATGCCATCTCCCAATAGGGGGAAGATGAGATCTCAGAAGGACAAAGGCTGGGAACATTGAATATTGTCTATTGGAAATACTTACTGCCTACCACAGGTAATGCCATTAGTTGACAAGTCCAACACTTGCTATGCTTAGGGAAATGGTGATGGTGCACAGAGCTTCCAACAATGTGAAGGAAGGCTCCCACAGGTGCATGCCTGGAGCCAAGCATTAGCTTAATCCCCCATCATTTCTGTGGAAGCATCCCATTTCATCTGGGAAAATTGACTTCTTCCAGGCAGTGAGTCTTGGAACATGGGGCATGAGATCTCTGTAGCTACTTCTGATATCAGACCCAGAAATGAGATGCTGGCTGATGCTGAGGAAACTCTCTGGCTCTTTCACGGCCTCTTATCTATTGCATTGATTTTCCATCCTCAGGTGCCTCTAGGAAATCCTATCCAAAGATGTTAATATCATCTATAAATGGTGGAAAGCACCAATAATCTCCATTATCCTGGGCTGCAACCTCTGCTTCAAACTGCTCCAGAGAAAGCTGAAGGTTGATATATGCTTAAGATGGGAGGGAGACAAAACTTGATGGAGAACTGCACACTTCCTATATCCATAAATTATCCTGTTTCAGATGCCCACGTGAATGTGCAGTTGAAGGGCACATTTAACTTCTGCCTTTGAGAATACAGAAGGTAAGTGGTATTATGGCATTGATGTGGAGATTTTCATGTGTGGTGGTTTGTGTTCTTCAAATGAGTCCTCCAGAGAGGACTTGGTGTGGGAAATTTCCTTTCAGGGAAGCTGATTATTTTAGTGTATCTTACCCCTAAGCCATGTGGCAACTGTTTACACTAGGCAGCTATAAGCTTGGTCATATTCTAGCATTCTTCAGAAACAAATAGCCTCGTGTAGTTATAAGGGATGCCATCGAGACTGCTTAAATGAATACTAATGGGCACTTTAATTACCATTTTCAATGATTTTTGCTTTCTGAAAAGCCTTTCTCATTTTATTACCTGCCTGATTTACATCTCCCTGTGCAGCAGAAGGTTCCTATTGCTTGATGCTCTTGAATTAAGGGAACTGGAGGTGCCAGCAGCTATTTCTCATCCGAGGTAGGGGAGAATGAGACTGGCATTACTGGTGTCCTGTGGAGGCACCAGGACCTCAGACGACCTCTCCCCAGACCACCTGCAGAATCTAGCTGATATGCTGTTAACCATAAGAAAGACCAGTAGAAGGGAACACTGTGCTGCCCATGGCGCCCTGGTTACAGCTGACACTCTACAGGTGGATGAGGACAAAGGAGCAGAGTTCAGACATATGTTTACAACATCTGTTGCAGATAAGGGTGCGTGTGTGCTGCTTGGTCTGTTTAGTAGGAGTCATGTGGTGAAAATAAGGTCAGCCCAGTCTTTGAAGCCACCAGCCTCATTTCTGAGTCCCACGTGAAGAAAGAGTCAACAAGTCTCATTCCTGGATAGCTTTTCTCTCTCTCTTTCTCTCTTTTTGCCTTAGTCTCTACACTTGGAAAATACTGATAGCCAGCCTCCTTAGCTCCCAAGTTAAAGGGATTTATTTTGGCTAAACCTGGCTGTCTTTGCACAGGGTCTATCTAATAGTGGCAGAATCATTTTTCTGAACCATAATTCTTTCATGTGGTCTGCACAGTGATTTGGAAAATCTGAGTAGGTGGGTGTGGTGGGACCTACCTGTGATCCCAGAACGCAAGAAGCTAAGGCAGGACGACTGACTTTGAGACTAATATGAGCTACAGAGTGAGTTTCAGGCTAGTCTGGGCTATACAGTGAGACCTTGTTTCAATTAAAAAAAATCCGAGCCAATGTTTACAATTTCAGAGGACAATGTAGATTTTCACATGCTTTAGGAAGTCTAGAGATCTGCACTTCCATGTGGGAAGGCTCTGGAAGCTGGAAGGATGCATTGTCTTTGAGTGGGGCAGCCTGTCTCCTTCTGTAATGCCCATAGTCTGGGAGCAGTGCATTCCTCCCCTTTCCCTTTGCCACTGTGCCCCATGCACTTGAGATGCCTGCTTATGATGCTGAAGCTCAGGGAACACCTCTTCTTGGGGCCTCTCAGATTTGCACTCTCTGTTTGCAGCCTGTGGGCTGGCTTCCCAGTTCTGCAGCCTAGACTGGTATGTCAGTGACAGAAGTGGTGGGGTGCCCTGGAATGCCCCAAGCAACCTTTTCCAAAGGGTGATGTTGTCCGTGCTGAGCCACAGAGAGAAAAACTTGCCCCTTTCAGATTCTCCCATAATTTTAACATGAATAAATGAGAAATTCTGGCAGTTGTGGGCACCCACACACCCAGAGCTCCTGCCCCCACCCCATATTTAGAACTTCCAGCCTCTTCCCTCAGTCCCTTTCCAGTTTTTGGCTTTGTTCCCAACAATACTATGTATGGGCGATAAAACAAAATTAGGAAGGACATGAACTTATAACAGAATGTCCCAATGACCCAACAGGGTAACCCATATAACTCCTGTCATCAGAATGTGCATTAAAGTAGAATACAACATTGAAGCAAATAAACTCAGTGGGCATAAAAGACACCTCAGATTTCTCAGCTTGGAGCCAGCCCATCTTCATCTCTTCTGTGATGTTAGCTGGTCTCCTGCTGTCTACCAGGGCAAGCATGAGGCCTTCTGCTCCTAACCATGAGCTGGGCTTCAACAGAATCCTAACATTTAATTGTATTTGTGTCTGCTCCCTTTGAATCTGTGTAAATGATAGGACTTTTAATACTTATTTGTAGATGTTAACATTATTTAAAAAAACACTTTTAGGGGCTGGATCAGCCCACGAGTGCTCACTGTATAAGCACAAGGACCTGAGTTTGATCTCCAGCACCCATTTAAGAATCTCCAGGCATGGCCACGCACACCTATAACTCTAGCACCAAGGGAGGTGGAGACAAGAGGACCACTGAGGTTCATAACTGAAAAACAAGCTCCAGGTTCAGTGAGTGACTTCCAGGAATATAAAGCAGAAGAGAGATAGAGGAGGACACCTCTGGCTGCATGCATGCACACTAATGCATTTGCACACACCCCAAATAGAAGAAAAGACAGTCTTTTTAGTCATACACACACACACACACACACACACACACACACACACACACACACAGAGTCAGAGTACTCGCTCCTTCTGAGCATCTTTATTTTTCTCTGTACCAGTCTGACCATGTGACTCCTTGGTTCATGAGGCTGTCAAAAAGATTTACTGAGACAATGCACACAGAGCATTTTGTAAAATTCTAGGCCCTAGGAAACATACTGGGCACTATTCTACCTGCTGTCAAGCACTAAGAAATATGTGGAATATTACTGTTATTTGAGCCACTGCTTCTAAGATGCTTGGCTTCTGAAAGAGCTTTGAACACTAAGGTTTTAATCACAGAGGCTGAAAGTAAAGTTACAGTGCAGAAGTGAACTATATTACACTAAGGGAAGGTGTTCATCTGGGAACGGGTGTGAGCCGGGTGTGTGGGACCCATAGTGGGTGCCAGCTAGGTCAAGGCCTCAAGTGTTATGCTCTCAACAAGGAGCCTCCTTTACTTCAGAAAATGCCCACAGGTTCAAGAATGACCTCAGGCTTTGGCATTCCCCTGAAGGAATGGTCTTAAAAGAAGGCCAGGGAAATGCTCAGGGCAGAAGTACTTCTTAAATGAAGGTTCAGCACTGGAATCCATAAAGTGGCTCAATCAGCTCTTTTGTTCCGCCCCCCCCCCCAGGCTAGATAATTCCTGCTTAACTGCTCTTTAGCTGCTCAGTCTAGACCAGCAGGGACATGGAGGTCTAAACAAGGATCCAGTACAGGACAGGACTAAGTTCAGGGCTCCAGAAGGAGCAGAAACAACCAAGAGAGCATGCTCAGACTCAAACCCAACATTAAGCCCACTCGTGTCTCTTCCTTTTCTCTGCATCAGCCTTGGAGGCCCCTGCTTCATACCTGGCCCATTCAGTCATTCAGCTCTAAGGGAGGAAGATTTTGACAGAATGTTAATTGCTCTGTTCACCTCACTCTTTGTAAATATGAAACATAGTTGAATTTGCCCGATGGCAGAGATGCTCACACTGCCAAAATGCTGAGCCAGAGGACCACAGAGTAAATGTGACATACTCAGGTGTGTGCAAGGCCCAGGTGCAAACTGTTTTTCTGAGTCTGGAGGTGTGTGGGAGAAAGGTTTCAGGTCCTGAAGCCCAAAAGTCTAGGTAGGATCTGGAATAAGGAAGACAGAGCCCCATGGAACAGCCGTCTTTTTTAGTTTCTTCTCTTGAGTCTATTTAAAAGGACATTTCACCATGGGAGGCAGCAGGGGTCTCATCTGGCTCTGAGAGTCTCAGGCTAGGTTCATTAGAAGTAGAATTCAAGATGGAAAATCATTTGAAAGTGATAGATTGACCAACCCTTCCCCAAGAGGAGAAAATGGGCTAAAACAGGGCGGGAAATAGCTCATGAAGGAAATACTCAGCAAAGGCTGGCTTCAAAGTCTGGCTTACAGTGTCCTTTCTAGTTCAGAGGTTTCTACAATGTGGGGACAGAGCTGGCTTTCACTCTCCATGCCTCACCTCATGGGCAGGACAAACCAGGGAAACCCGCATCTCCCAAGATCTAGCAATCCACAAGAATGAGCTACAGAGTTAGGGTTAGGGCTAGCACTCCAGTGAATGGAATGTAGAATGTGAGAGCCATGGGCTGACGGGTGTTACCACACTTCATACAGTGACGCTCATGTGAAGCCTGGCACACCAGTATTGTATAATTGTATGGAAGGAGTTTTAAGGTTAAATGAGGTCATGGTGGTGGGGAGCCTAATCCCACAGGATTGGATGCATTAATTGCAATCTAAACTTATGATGTACTATTGTGATAAGATCCTGTTGTAGACTGAAGAGCATCTGCACATGCAAGGCATATATATGAAAGAGTGCCCAGTAGCACAAACACCTATTTTGGCTACCCTTGCTCCTTTGCCCACTCACCACTAGTGCTCACCGTAACCTGACCTGTCATTTGCTCTCTCATAGCAGGTGTAGAGTTTGTTTTTGAGACAGGCTCCATGATTCTCTTTTCTACCCTAAAGACTCCTGTCTATAGACTGTTAGCATGGAAGAAACTGCTTAAGACCTGGGCCTTTGGTACATACTTAATGGCTAAATGAACATGGGAAATGGGAGCAATCTAGGTCACCCAACAGATGGGATCTGTCCAAGAACTTTTCATCAATAAGGGAGCTGAGCAGCTCTAAGGCTTGTTTGGGCAAGAGAATGTTCACCATGCAGTAAATATTCCCTCCCTACAGTGTCCTGTTAGTGAAAAGAAATTCTTCTCCTGGGCATCTTGGGCAGGCCTACGTGCCCATGACTTTTACCATAGATCTCAATGGACATCTATGAGTTGCCATGGAAATAGCAAACCCAGTGGGGGTGCTGCCTGCCCAGCCAGGGCCCTGGTCCAAGTACACCTGGTGCAGACAAACACAACAGCTCACAGCCTGGAGGGAAGTTCCACAGCTTCCACCCCATGGCTGTCTGCTCCAGACTTCTCTAGTGTCGGCAAACCATGCTAATTCTCAGTTCAGGAGGCAGAGAGTGATGCTTGGTCGTGAATCACACAAGTTTGTGGTCGTTTTCTCTAAGGTAGTATAGATGGCTGGATAAACTGCTGGATTCCAGATTAAAACATTTTCATACGCCAAGTGGATATTTCCCAAACAGAGAGGCCAGGTACAGGCAATAGGGAGGAATAGGATCTACAGCTAGTGAGATTTTATGTCTGAATTGATGTTTTTCAAATCTCATTTGAAAAGTAGAAGACAAAGCTCAGTGCAGGATCAGCCAATTGAGATGGGATGGTTCATCTTCATTGTCAACTTGGCAGGATTTAGAGTCACCTACAAGATAAGACACACCTATTGGTTTCCAGAGAGTTTAACTGAGGAGGGGAGACCTACCCTAAATGTGGGCAACATCATCCCATGTGCTGGAGAAAGTACGCTGAACACCACATTCATCTCACTCTACTTCCGGGCTGGATGCAATGTGACCAGCCACCTCACACTCCTGCTACCATCATTTCCCCACCTTGACGGACTATACAGTCAAGTGGTGAACCAAAGAAACCCTTCCTTACTTGTGTTGCTTTTGTCAGGTATTCTGCCACAGCAATGAACAAAGCCATTGGTCCATACATGTTAAAGAATCCTATAGAAGCAATGAACCTGCTGTAAGGAGGACTGCAGATGGAGGCATTCCCTTGCACATAAGTCCTCTGTGCCCATTCCTGAAGCTGAGCAGATGAAGTATTAGGAGCAGACACATGTAGCCACTAGCTGTCTGATAGTTTCAGGGCTGCACTCCCAGACTACCAGATCAGCTCCCAAGATCTGATATGCAAGATTTCCACATAGAGGGGTTCTAGAAATGAAGGTAATTGTCAGGGACACACTATGAAACTGTATATCCAAACACTATTTTAAGTCAGGTTTGGAGAGTGGCTTTGGAATTGGTGGGCAAGGACCGGTAAAGCCTTGCAGAGCCACCTTTCTAGACCTGCTCTCCAAAGCTGAGTGTTGCTCACATGTCTCTGGCATGGCACCCCCTTTGAAGGATTAAGCCAGGTGGAAACATCTGGCTTAATCCTTCAAAGCTGTTTTGTCATCCCCTCATTTGTGTGTGCGTAATATGTATATGCACATTCATGTGTGTGGGTGTATGTGCACGTGGAGACCAGAAGACAACCTTTTTTTTTTTTTTTTGTTTCCCTTCTGGCAGATGTAGTTTATTTTGTTTTATTATTATTATTCTTTCTTTCTTTTTTTATTGACAACTTCTATACTTACAGACAATAAACCATATTTCCCTCCCCTCCCCCATTCCCCTTCAGAACTCCATTCTCTGTCATATCCCCTCCCTCTCTCCATTAGTCTCTCTTTTAATTTGATGTCATCATCTTTTTCTCCTATTATGAGGGTCTCGCGAAGGTATTGCTAGGCACTGCAAGGTCATGGATATCGAGGCCAATTTCTGAAAGACAACGTTTTTTAAGGTCGGGTCTCTCACTGGTCTGGGACTAACCAATTAGGCTAGACTGTCTGGCCAGTGAGCCCCAGGGATCTGCCTGTCTCCTCCTTTTCAGTGCTTGGATTACATGCGTGCACCATGATGTCCAGCATTTTATGTGGGTGCTGGGGATTCAACTCAGGTCCTCATCCTTGTGAGGCAAGTACTTTACAGACCGAGTTATCTCAGCCCCAAAGGAATCCTGTTTCATGAGCCAGAACTTGGGGATGTGACTGAGATCTAAAAACGCAGCTGTAGCTTCCACGGCTCAAATGGGCAACTCTCCTAACTGCCAACACTCACTAGAGACATTACAAAAGCAAGGCACAAAAAGCAGTCTCGGGCTTTCCAACTTCCATCACAGCCAGTGATGGCTCTCAACCTCCTACAGAGGGCTTCTGCAGGCTGCCATAAATTACAAAATTGGAGGAATTCTGCCAACAGGATCCTCAGATAATTCACTGAGCCAGGCTTGTCCTTGAAGCCAGAATTCCCACTCCCCACACCCTAACTTTTCTGCCTTTGCAAGACCAGCCAGGGAGGATAACTCCAGTGCCCAGGAAAGTATCATACATCAGCCCTCCTCAGCTCCACAGGAAGCATCCCCGGGTGGGAACCGTAGATGCTATAGGCACTGACTTGAGCCCAGAGCACCCAGATAGTCCCATCCAGCATCACAGTAACTCAGGATTGCAAGGGCACTAATAAGTATCTGTTGCAAGGAGACTAACAGGTGAGTTAGTCCATGTCTAAATCCCTGGAACCATGATACCTTACAGGCAAGGGACTTTGAGGTTTTGAGACAGACAGATTGCCTTAATCATGGAAGAGGGTCTGATAAGATCAAGCTAATTGTACAAATCAAAATAGGAGGCAGGAGAAGTGAAGCAGTTACTGTGAGACAGATGTCAGAGACACACTGCCTGGAAAACATGATGACTGGGTAAGGCTGGCTCTGAGGGGGAGGGTCAGTCATAAGCTAAGGAATAGGATGGAGGTTCAACTTTCACTGCTTTCTGGGAGGAACATAGCCTGAGACACTTGCACTGTGGGACACCATTTCAATTCTGAGCTCCAGAAGCACCAGGTGTCAGACTTGTGTCATTCCAAGTCACTGTGTTTGTGGTCTGTATGTGTTTGTGTGTTTTTGTATGTGTGGTGTGCATGCATGTGTGTATATGTGTTTGTATATATGGGTTGCATATGTGTCATAAGCATGTGTATGTGTGGAGGACAGAGGTTGATGGTGGCTGTTTTTCCTCAGTTACTCTCCTCTATTTACTGAGGCAAAGTCTCTCACTTGAATCCAGAGCTGATCAATTCAGTCAGTCTAGCTAGCCAGCTTGCTCTGGGGAATCCCGTCTCTGCCTCCCAAATTCAGGGATTACAGATGTGAACCACCATGCTTTACATTTACATGGGTTCTGGGCATCTGAACTCAGGTCCCCATGCTTGTATGCCAAGTGCTTTACCCACTGATGAAACCTCCAAACCTGTGGTGATATTTAATAGTAATGTTATGAGCACAAAGATCCACGGCAATCCAGAGGAAGGAAAGGGAGACATAGGCAGTGATTTCTTGTGTCCTAACAGGCTCTTTTCTTTTGCACTGGTCTGATGTGTGGCAGCACCTCTGTAGAAGACAGCTTCAGATGTGCTGAGATGAACTTCCATGTCAGGCACAGTTATGAAGGAAGGGATTTATTAAAGGTTACAGATCCTGGGGAAGTTCCATAATAGCAGAAGAAGCTGGCCGACTTGCACAGGTCCAAGCAGAGAGACAGAAGCCACAAGGCCCAAAGCCAAAAGCCACACAGCACACTTCAGGAACTCCAGGTGGATCTAGGCATTTTGCATATCTTCAGATTGGAATTTCAAACCCATCACCACACCTTAAGATCCACCCAGTGACACCTGCTCCAGCCCAATGGCTGCAGATCCAAACTACAAACTAATAAAACACTGAATATACTGGGGCCATCTATTCAAACTACCACAACCTCCCAAAGTACTTCTGGAGGAAGTCAGACAAGCATCTGAAGGCACATTGCTAGTTTTGTGTGTATTATGATCTACATTTTCTCCACTGGGAAGCTGCATATGCTCTGGTAAGTATTTTCCCATCCATGCCCATGCATTCAGCCTGAATTAAACTCAGTGGGTCTCACATACACATAAGAAAGGAAAATAAATCATACTAGAGGAGGAACTGTTTGGAAGAAGAGTCCCAGTGGGAGAAGGATGGAAAGGTGGGCCAAGATAATAGGGGGGGTTATGGATCAATATACAGTGTATACATGTATAAAAAGTGTCAATAAAGATGAAAAATAAGAGCTGGAGAGATGGCTTAGTGGTTAAAGTGCTTGCCTGCGAAGCCTAAGGACCCATGTTTGATTCTCCAGATCCCATGTAAGCCAGATGCACAAAGGTGAAGCAAGAGCAAGGTCACACATGCCCACTAGGTGGCACAAGCATCTGGAGTTCAATTTCAGTGGCTGAGGCCTTGGCATGCCATTTTTTCTCTCTCTCTCTAAAATAAAAAAGAAAAATAACAAAAAACTTAATAGTCTCAATGATCTTATTACTACAGTGACGTAAAAAGTTAAAAATCAAAGCAATTTAACATTGAGAAAATGGTCCACATGGACTGATATATGATTGGGGGGTAGGTCTTGCTGTGTAACTGGAGGCTGGCCTTGAACTGTGATCCTCCTGCCTCCCTGTCAGTAGTGCTGGGATTGCAGGAGTGCACACCAGGCCTGGCTATGGTGTGAGGGCAGGTGGGTATGCTGTTGTTCCCCTGGAGTGCTATGCTCCAAGCTTGTTTTGTCACCTCCAGCTATGTCCTTTGGATAAGTTCCTGGTAGTGGAGCCAGGACCCTCATCTATAGGGAACCTAAGGACAGTCACTGATCTAAGGTAACTCACCAACTTTTCCTTTTAGTCAGCTAACTTAGGTGAAATACAAGAGGCCATTCAACCCAAGCCTGTCATTTATTTCCCTATTACACAGCTTCAGTTGACCTTTCTGGTAGAGACAAGTCCTTCCTAAGTAAGCTTAGGGCAAACTACCAACTTTCCTCCTACATAAAATCTTCCCTCTCAGGATTCATCCTGCATCTTGGTGCTATACTTAATTCCTGCATTCTCTTTGGTCCTTTCAGGAATGTTCAGGGATGACTGCAGCAGAAAGTGCTTGACAACATGAAGCAGCTACTTAGGCATGACATGCTATTTTTTGGGGTAGGTCCACTTCAGGACTCACACCCTGTGTAACATCCTTGCCTTGTGAGATGGTATCACCTCCTACACGTCACACCCTGTGTAATGCCCTCCCCTTGGTTGTGGTTCAGACTGGCTTCTACCAGGTAGAACATGGGAAGAGTGTCTAATGTCACTTGCTAGTTGAGGGTCACAGAACACTGCTTCTGTGTGCTGGTACTTTCTCACTCCCTGGCTGTTGTAAACTTTTGATCTGATGGAGAAAGATGCCTAGTAAGAAGTAAAGCCATGACTCCACAGTCCTCCAGGAACTACATCCTACCAGGAGCTTCATGAAAAGAGGCAGGGACCCTTCCCCAGGTCAGCCTTCAGGTTAGACCTCTGTGAAATGAGATGTGCTTGACACCGAGAGAGAATTAGATAATACAAGCACATTGTTTTAAATGTCGGAGTTCTTGGAGAATTTGTTACATGATCACAGACAAGCCCACCTAGGTTTTGCTTTAAAGGGGTAGACACTGTTCCCTCCTCCCCCTAAATAACCAAATGCCCCGTGTGAGCTGCAGACACCTTGGCCCAAGAGCTCTAAGTGCTCTGGGTTATTAAGGACAGGGTGTGGCTCTGACTCAGTTGGCATCTACCCAGCATGGGACAGAGCACCCCACAGGGATTTATGAAGGCCATGTTAAGAGTGAGCACAGAAGGGGACATCTGTGTTACACTGTTAACTAGGCTCTCTAACACCAAGCAGCCCTGGCCCATGGTGCTTGCAAGTTCTTGAGTGTAAGGAGTGCCACCATGGATAAGTGCCAGATAATGTGAGATCCTGGCTGTCATGAGCTGGGACAAGTTTGTTTCCATACATTGATGACCTTAGGCCTGCCACAGCCACTTTTCTGAAGAGATGGAATCACCTTTAAAGACCTCACTTAAGGCAACTGAGAGCAGGGACATTGTACCCAGGTCCCCTCACCATACACATGCACCTGCTTGTGGCCAGCAGAGTCTAGTTAGTGGCAGCAAAACTGTGGAATCTAAAGGGAAGTGAACACTAGAACAGACCCTCAGCACTCTGTCAGAACCTGCTAATGGATCATTCCCAGGAAGCCATACTCAATGTCCAACCTCCAGGAAGGAAAAAGGGCTTGGCTTGGTGTTTCTGAGATCCCAGAACAAATGGAGCTGTCCATGGAGCTCTTCAGACCTTCCATGGAGTATCTTATCATTTTAATCTCATGGACTCTCCTGTTTCTGACATGAGGAACTATTTACTCCCATCATTCACCGCTAATTAACAAGTTCACTTTTGTTTTTTTAATCAACATTAATATTGTGAGTTAATTAGACTTAGTGTGAATTCAGGAGACTTAATTTGGCCTCTGATCTCCCCTCTATCAAGGGGCCCAGGCACATTTTTTTTACAAGGTCGAAGATTGGTACCACTCTCTCCCCACACTGCCCTCAACCCAGATGTGATCAAGATCCAACTTGGGGTCATGAGTTCTTCCCACAGAGTTGGAAGCCATAAAACTATCCAGCGAGCCAGCTGTTTTTCCTGACCATGCACTTAAGAAAAGTCTATAGAAGGTTCCAGATCAAAGAACCAGGTACTTTTAGATAAAGTGAAGTGGAAAGTTTGGTTTTATGGCATCTTTCAAATGCTCAACTAAAGAAATATGTCTGTTGATGGAATATTTACACCTTAAATACCAATTGATTTGGGAAAATACAAAGAATATATCCAGGGCTCTAAAAAATGATCATACCTTTCATTGTTAAGAAATCAGTTGCATGTTATGGTATATGAACTGTCACAACAAACCCAATTACTATGTACAATTAATACTTGTGAGTCAAATATATGAAACCTGGGCTGAAGAAGTGGCTCAGCAGTTAAAGGCACTTGCTTGTAAAGCCTGATGACCCGGGTTTGATTCCCTAATCCTCACATAAGCTAGATACCCTAAGTGGCACAGGTTTTTGGAATTCATTTACAATGGCAGAAGGCATCCATACCCATTCTGTCTCTAGCTGCTTTTTTCTCTCTGCATCTCCCTCTCTCTCTCAAATAAATTTAAAAAATAAAACCCTAAAGACACCAGCTGCACTGACAGAAGATAATGTCAGCCCAGGAACAACCCAAAAGAACCATTTGTCAGCTCAGAAACAACCAACCAGAACCTACTTGTCAGCCCAGGAACAAACAACGGGAACCCACTTGTCAGCTCAGGAACAAACAACGGGAACCCACTTGTCAGCTCAGGAACAAACAACGGAACCCAAAGGAACAAACAACAGGAACCTAAGCTCAGGAACAAACAACGGGAACCCACTTGTCAGCCCAGGAACAAAAACAACCTGTCAGCCCAGGAACAAACAACCCACTTGTCAGCCCAGGAACAAAACAATGGGAACCCACTTGTCAGCCCAGGAACAAAACAACGGGAACCCACTTGTCAGCCCAGGAACAAACAACGGGAACCCACTTGTCAGCCCAGGAACAAAACAACGGGAACCCACTTGTCAGCTCAGGAACAAACAACAGGAACCCACTTGTCAGCCCAGGAACAAACAACAGGAACCCACTTGTCAGCCCAGGAACAAACAGGAACTCACTTGTCAGCCCAGGAACAAACAACAGGAACCCACTTGTCAGCTCAGGAACAAACAACAGGAACCCACTTGTCAGCCCAGGAACAAACAGGAACCCACTTGTCAGCCCAGGAACAAACAACAGGAACCCACTTGTCAGCTCAGGAACAAACAACGGGAACCCACTTGTCAGCTCAGGAACAAACAACGGGAACCCACTTGTCAGCTCAGGAACAAACAACGGGAACCCACTTGTCAGCAGGAACAAACAGGAACCCAACAACAGCCCAGGAACAAACAGGAACCCACTTGTCAGCCCAGGAACAAACAACAGGAACCCACTTGTCAGCTCAGGAACAAACAACGGGACCCACTTGTCAGCCCAGGAACAAACAACGGGAACCCACTTGTCAGCCCAGGAACAAAACAACGGGAACCCACTTGTCAGCCCAGGAACAAACAACGGGAATCCACTTGTCAGTCAGGAACAAACAACGGGAACCCACTTGTCAACCCAGGAACAAACAGGAACCCACTTGTCAGCCCAGGAACAAACAACAGGAACCCACTTGTCAGCTCAGGAACAAACAACGGGAACCCACTTGTCAGCTCAGGAACAAACAATGGGAACCCACTTGTCAGCCCAGGAACAAACAGGAACCCACTTGTCAGCCCAGGAACAACCAATAAGAACCCACTTGTCAGCCCAGGAACAACCAATGGGAACCCACTTTTCAGCCCAGGAACAACCAATGGGAACCCACTTGTCAGCCCAGGAACAAACAATGGGAACCCACTTGTCAGCCCAGGAACAAACAATGGGAACTCACTTGTCAGCCCAGAACAAAACAAAAGGAACCCACTTGTCAGTCAAGGAATAACCAATGGGAACCTACTTGTCAGCCCAGGAACAACCAATGGGAACCGATGTGGCAGTTTGGCGGATGTGTTTCACTGACCTAATCACAAAATTTCAGAGATACAGCAAGTATACTAAATTTAGAAAGGTTTTTGTTATAATGATATGAAAAATTTATGTTGTTCAAATATATAAAATATTCTTTGATCACTATGCAATCCCATCCAAATTAATTTATAGAAGATATATTTCACTCCAATTAGAAAACACATATTATCAATCTGCATTTTGTTAAAGAACTATTTCCATCCATCCTGAACACTTCCAGCATCTATTCATGTGGGAACAAACCATCTCCCCTACAGGTTTGACGCACAATAGAAGTGATGTTTCCACACACAGTTTTAGGAATGATCAAAGAAGCCTACTACAATAGGTAGGCTCTAGCATAATATTCTTTATGGAAAAAGGTAACTTTAATTTTCTATTTTTTTCAACAGCACTGGAGATAGGTTTATATGGAAGGTTTTCTGCTCTCTATCGTGCAGGAGAATAAAACTCAGAAACATCCCAGATGTTCAAAAATATGGCTTGTTTAGTTACATTGAGCTGAATGCATGTGATGGAATTTTATAAAGCCATTACAATTGTTTGTAAGGAATATTCAGACAAGTGGAAATGAAAATGTTTTTTAGATCTGTATGTATACTATGATTCCACATTTGTAAAATGAGGAAATATGCAACATATATTCTGTGTATGGAGCATGTCTGTACACGACCCTGGAAGGAAAGGAGCTTGCATCTTGTTTTCTATCAACAGTGCTTTCTAAATACCATAAAATGAATATTGTTGCTTTTGTAGTCAGAAGGCAACTGTTTTAAGCTCAAATCTACCACACCCACAGAGAATCTCAGCTAGCACACATATAGCCACAGATCAAATTCCTTTTTACCAAGACTAAATCTTTTGTGCCTAATTGAGCATTTTGTAATAGCATTCTCAGATAACCTCTTAAGGACAAAATCCCAAGTAAGTGAGTTCAGGTGACAAAACAGGGATGATGTAATTCTGTTCCGAGGTTCAAAAAAGCACAAGTGTGGGCATACTGCTCTCCTGGACGGCACAGTCAGCCACATGGCCCTGCCTTTGTTTTAATGGCTGGACCAACAGCTGTCAAGGCTAGGCTACATATAGCTCCCCACACATAGCGGGGCGGAGAACCACGGTGCGGTGCACCAGAGGGCTGCTTACCTGTTGCGGGCGCCAGGGCCCAGGCGCTGGCAGGCCACAGAGGTAGTGGTGTGCTTCCCGCCTGTCCCCATCTCCTGCCGCACGTCCCACTGTTGGGGCTCACTGCTCTGTGCACTCAGAATGTTCACACCTTTCTTCACCTTGGCTCTGTGGATGGAGACATGGTGTTAGACTGCCCTTTCTGCAGATGCTGAGCCCACTAAGCTGCTGCCATCAAAATGCATGGGACAGTGGCTCTGCTGGGGTCTACAGAAGAAAGGGAGGATGGACCAGTGATCTGTGTGACTTGATGACAAGGTCGAGGGTGAGAAGGGGCTCTGCATCCAGTTCCATAGATAAAGGTAAACATTTTCAACCCACAAGTTCTTTTACCCAATAAATTCTATGTGACTACAGGTATATATGTATATAAAATAGAGATATAAATAAAACATTTACTGATTATAAATCATAAAGAAATTTATTTTAAAACAATTTGGTATACATAGTTTTAACATTTATTAAAGGTGAAAGGAAATTTGTATACTAATGAGCTAGATGCACATGTTCATTTCTATACAAAGAATTAAATCTTGGCTATTTGAAACTGAAGGATGCAGAATATCTTCAATGTTTTTCAGAGTTGACTGATACTTTGATTTTGTAATGATCAATTCTGAGAGTGCTGTTTGGCATAAATACACAGAACAAAATGGGAGAAGTATGTTGATAAACACTACAGAAATCCCTGGAAATTCTGTCTTAATCACAAGCAAAATTCACTGAACAACTTCTTAATGAAACGTAAGTCAGTAATTTTTAAAATCAAATATTCTAACACAGTGCACCTAGAGACATACGACTTTGATACTTCCATGCTGAAGAATGATAGCAGGAAAACATTGAAAGTCTTTGTTTTACATAATTAAACAATTATGTTTCTATGAAGGCAGAAAACTTTGTATGTACAGTAAGAACACTAATTCATAATGTACAATAGTTTTGACTTTAAGCTGAGCTACTTCAGGCAGCATTTGCATATGTGTCTTGTGATGTACAGTGTAAAACGCACATGCTGTGTGTTCAAAACCAAGGCTGCAGTGAAGTCATACAATACAACCCAAGTGAGTACTGCCAGAAACATCTCAGACCTATAACAGATTAGATTTTGAATTAATCTGGGATGTTTGTGTTCATCAAACTTTTACAGTTGTCAAAATTTTCACAGCCCTCATATTCAGTTACGGAACTCTCATATAAGAAGCTAGAGCATCCTTTCTCAGTCTTTTGGCTAAAATCGGATAAAGAAACTGGTCTCTAGGCCAACAGGCAGTACCATGAAGTTATCACAACATGCTGCTTGGGTTAGCCATCTTCCATGGGGGAGTGTGTATTGTAGCGAATATTGGATCATGCTTTGGGACTGTCTTCGTTGTCATGTGTGCAGGGCAGGACACACTACCCATTAATAGAACCCAGGGGTTCAGTTAAACAGCCTAATTCTGAGCACCACCTCCAGCACAACAGCCAGTCCTAAGTGGCAACCATGTCTGGGTTGAGAAAGCCTGGTCTAGGCTCAAACATACCCTCATTCCATCCCTTTCTAGTTGTGTGACTTTGGGTAACTTAAAACCTCTTTGAGCCTCAGTTTGCTCCTGTGTAAACAAAAAGTTGACAATGACCTAGCAAGACGCTTCACATATCAGCACATTGAAGGCAAGTGCTGGGGGAGCATAAGGTACACGACACACATACAAACAGTGTGACTGGCCTGATTCACACTGTGCAGGGCAGACTGAGCCAGACCCCTAAGTGTGCTCAAGATTCCTTTAGCAAACCTACAAATTGTTCTTCCTGCCTAAGAGTTCACCTGAGCTAAATTGTTCTACTTGTCTGGGTAGTGGGCGGTTTCAGGTGAGTGGGCAGGAGAACCAGTCACTGCGGCAGGGAAGGTGAGTCCTTGAAGACACTGGAGTAGATTGATCACCATCTTTGATTAGGATAGTGAAGATTTCTGTCCACTTCAGGCTCCAAACTGGGGTGTTAGGAATGTGGGTCCCAGGAAGAAGTTTTGCAAGCACTCAGCACTGGCAAGACAACGATAAGAGATGCTCATCCTTGGGGATGTCTGACTTCTAGGGTGAGGAGTGGAAGCCAGCTGGCCAGAGACAAGGTGGTCTTTTTCAGCATGGGTGTTGCATAGATGGGAACCACAGTGGTCCAACACACAAGAGCCCAGCTACAGTGCTGTCTCAAGGGTCACCCAAGTGTCCTCTTATGTTCTCTTCCCCCTATACAGCCGATGTCCACAGTCTCTGATTTATGGGGTCGCTGTTGCTAGTGCTATAGTCAGGCTACCTGTCACTTACCATGTCAGTACTGAGTCCAGCGTTTCCTGGCAGCTTGTTGGGTGATGAATGAGGCATGAGCCTCACCCCACCTGCAGACACCTGATCAGGGTAGGTATCACTGTCCCTGTATGTTCACAGTTGATGCTCATGTTCCATTTCTTGGTGATTAAAAGAAAAAAAAAAAGATTTCCCCTTCTTCCCAGTGTGCAATACAGAAATGATTAAGTGTTCCCCAGGGAAAGTCAATGTGCAGTATAGAATTTGAACACAGGAAGCCTAATTTCCACCTCCTCGATCCGCCTCTCTCTGCTCATTTATAATCTTCTTGTGAAATATTCCTTCTAGAAGCTTCTGGGGTTACCAAGGATGTGTGACATGAAGACATTTTAAGGTACCAGTTGGCTTGAGCTAAGGACCTGAATCAAAACCTAAGATGTAGCTTCAGATGAAGAAGGGGACTTTGTGAAGGGACCCCTTCATTGAGGGGAAGTAGAGGCAGAAATCACACAGGGAGACTCTATATGAGTGTGCAAGCAAATGTGGCCATCTGCAACGGAGAAGAAGGGCTTAGACAGCTTTGCCCGCAAGTCCTTGATGATACGTTTGACTCATTCTAGTTTCCAGAACTGAGGATGAAGACATTCCTGCAGTTGAAGCTACCCACCTGTCAAACTTTGTCACATCATCCCTGAAGAACATGGAAGGAAAGAAGCAAGCCACAGCCCTACCAGAAGCCTGGCCTGGCCTTACCTAGGACACAGTGACATCATTGCAAGGCAGAACAAGAGGATTTACTGTCAATCTAGTGCTCACCACCAGTCTGGCCCAGGGTGCTGTCACAGGAGCTTCCCCGGTTCCCTGTGTCTTCAAACACTGAATGTGCCTCTGTGAAGGTTGTGCCTCCTTCATGCATATGGACACTTAAGAGGGCATTGGGAACATGTGTAAACTAAGCTGCCCTCTGAGTTCAGGAATTTATCCTGGTCATACTGGTGTCAGGAGCTGTGCTGCTGCTTATGGGAGATCAGATACACACAGGATACTCACTTAGGTCCCCAAACCCAGTTGTGCAGAATCCAGCCTCAAAATGTTGGCATACCTGTATGCTTTATGATGTCAGTTGTTTGATATATTTTCTCTTTGCTGAAGTTATTTCAAAAGGAACTCTATATGCACTAACGAAAACAAACTTTTTAAATTAAATGCATGTTGAAATAAACTTGCAGTCATACAATTAAGAAAAAATATTCAAGAATTTTCTAAAATAATATGTCTTGGTACTAGCATGAACATCACACTCTGCAAGCAGTGAACACGTATAATTTAACAATGTGGACTTCATGAATGCAACTTAGAGTAGGCAGTCCCTTTCTTTTCTCCTTTCCCCTTTGTTTCCTTGACTCAGGGTCCCACTCAGTGATCCAGGCTGGCCTGGAACTTATTATGTATCACATGCTGTCCCAGGCCAAGACCCGGTCTCACACCACTGTACCACCCTCATTGGTCTTTCTTATCTCAGCAGGTGGATTATTCACCTCATCAGGAATGATGAGGAGGCTCAGCCTGGCTCCAAGGCCATAAAAAGCTCCAGTGATCCAAAGAAACAGGTCCATGTGGGTGTGCATGTATGAACATGTATGTATATGCATGCATATGTGTGTACACAGCCCTTGAGATCCAATCTTTTCCCTGCCCACAGAATTTCTCAGCCCCTGATTGACTACCACTAGCATACAATCAGTCCTGAACAAACCTCCTCCTCTCTCAGGTGGCTGCACAAACAGGTGTAACCAAGGGCTTTTTCAGCTGAGCACCTTGTTCATGCCGTTGAGTTTATCAAAATTTTGACCCCTCTGGTCCATCACTTGTTACTGCCCACATCTGCTTCAGTCTTGAGTGCTAATGGTGACTTCTATATCCATAACTCCTCAAACCTCTGAGGCACAGGCTGGAGCTGAGGAGCAGCAGGGCTCTGCTGTTGCTATTTCAGGCTCCTTTGCATCTTTTCCCCACCAGCGATGAGTCCCCTCCTTCTATGGCAGACATGACTGAAGGGTACTCTGGGCTTGCACAAGCTTGATGCAAAGTCACCCACTGTGACTCCCTATCCCACCATCTTTTTGAGTCCTTATGCTGGTCACTCAAATACAAGTCATAGAACACTTACAACTGATTAGTCAGCATAAGATAACAAAGAGCTGGCCTGGGGTAGCCCAAGTCTGTTATCCCAGCTATTTGGGAGGCTGAGGCAGGAAGATCCTATGATCAAGGTGTGCCTGGGCTGCAGAGTTGAGTTCCAGTCCAGACTGGGCAACTTATGAGCCATTCTCTCAAGATAAAAATACAGAAGTGGCTGTGAATGAGGCTTAGGAGCAGTGTGCCTGCCTGCCATGTGTAAAGCCCTGGATTCAATCCCCAGTAGCACAAATAAAAAAGATACAAAATAACCAAAATTGGTCACTTACTATTTGATTTCAATACTACCATCTATCTTCGGGAGGTCATTTATGTCTACATGGAAGTATAAAAACTCTATTCATTGACATCACATTAGTACCAACATATGGTGAGAGGGCTTAAACCACAGCAAATGGAGGCAGTTCCTCTAGAGCACTTTCAGCTGGGCATTTCCCAGTACATCACTGGGAAAGGCTAACTGGCCTGGTCTATATTAGGACAATGTTCTTACTATCACACGTGGCCATTCTGCTCTGTCCTCATCAGACCACCTTAGTTTGATGCATAGTCAAACCACACACGCTGAAAGTTCTCATTTTCACATCCCTGACTTCTGACACTACTTTTTTCCTTCGACCTTGTGTCCCTGGAGGAAGATCTCAGAAAACCATTATTAAGGATCCAGTCTCTCTCTCCTAGGTCCAGTGGAGTTTGGCCAAATCACAGATTAAAGGACACATGGAGAGATTTTTTTTAATGCAATTATCTTGTCATTATCATTGATTTAAAAACCAGTCACCTCCTAGCATGAGAATATCCCTAATTATTTCAGAGACAATGTTTACATAATGCGTTTAAACTCACTGTGATCTAAACAAGGCACACACAGCATGTGGTGGTCATATTCCCACATCTCTTAATCCTTTCTATGAATTATATCTCCCTCCTTTTTACAAGAAATTTATTGCTTACTTTATATTGGCATATGTTAATTATACCTAAAAATGGCTTTCATTATGATTTTCATACATGTACACAATATATTTTGAACATATTAACTCACCCCTACTGTTTCCCTCCTCTCACTCCCCTCTCTCTTCCCAATTTTTCTACTTCCCTTCCCTTTCCTTCTGTTTTTTAAAAAATTACTTAATGAGTTTCATTATGGTTGTTTACAGGACCCTGGGTGAGGGATTATTTACATGGCATGGGCTCCTTACCAGTGGCTACACCACTGAGGAAAATGACTTTTCTCCAGCGACCCTAAGTGCCAATAGATCCTCAGGAAGTGTTGAGGCCTCATGAGCCCTTCCCTCCCTCTTGACAGACCCAATCTTGTGCAGGTCTATGCTGGTTAAGGCAACTGCAAGTGTAATGCTGGGGCCAAGCTCCCAAGATGGTGTTCCACCTCACTCCATTCCTTCCTCTGGCTCTGACATTCTTGCCATTGCTTTTCTGCGATGTTCCCCGAGCCTTGTAGGAATGATGTCAATGCTCCACTTATGAAGTTGATGTTTTTGAGATAGTCATTTATTTATATTATAGAACTGTCATATTCTAGGTTTGTATGCCTGTTTTTCTTATCATTGACTTTTTTCTGTTCTCTGCATCACTTAAACTGGGGTTGTATCTAGAAGTGTGGTGAGCTAGGATGTGTGTGGGTGGCATGTGGGTGCCAAGTGGAAGTTGGATCAACTTGTACTGAGATGTTTTGTATAAACTGTGGCTGGGAAGAAGTGTGCTGCCCTGAATAAGCAATGTGCAGACAAGGTGGGAAAGGGCACTCCTCCAAAATGCTGCCTTGGCCCTACCAGGAACAGCTGCAAGATGAAGGTGAAAATGCAAGTGAATCTTTAGTTTTGAAACTAAAAATTCCTTGCTGCAGAGATCCACTACTTTATTGCAATGTTTTCTGACCTAGGAAATCTGCCCACCTAGTCCTAGGCACAGAGGTCTTCAGGGTGTGTGTCGCAGGTGGGGATTCATGCACCCTGCTTTAAATGACCAGCCCAAGTAGCACTCTGAGCTGTGTTTCAGGACAGTGGTTCCCAACGAGGAGAATTGTTTTCCAGGGGATTTGGAAATGCTTAGGGACATTTTGGCTATCATGTCTAGGAGGTAGGATAATACTGGAATTTAGTGTGGAGAGGCTGGGTATGGCTAAACATCCTATAACATATGGGCATCCCCCTCTCCAGACATAAGGAGTCACTTTTCCTGACATTGAGAAACCTGGAAGGAAGGCAAAGCAGACAGAGCCCAGGAGAAGCAGCTGTGTGACTTCAGGATGACATTTCCTGGCTTCCACATGCTCCACACACCTAGTTTTCCACATAGTTTCCACTCATGTCCAGACAGTGAACATGGCCCGTGCCTGTCCCCAGCTTATCCTAGCAGAACTCTGGGAGAAGAAGCCTTGAGGATGGAGAGTTATGGTGTGATCTGGGTGTGGGGAGTTCATGGCAGAGCAGGAACAAAGACACAGGGTCCCAAAGATGATAATATTCCCTTGGTTGTCTTTGTCTGAATGCCATCTGGCAGAAAACAGCCACGCCTCTTCTGATGCATGTGTGTGTGGTGTGCACATGTATGCGAGTGTTTGTATAAGTATAGGTGTGCATGCATGTGTGCGTGCATGGGGGCCAGAGGACAACATTGAGTTCTCTGCCACACTCCACTTTACCTTTGAGACAGGGTTTCTCACCGAACTCAGAGCTTACTGATTAGGCTAGAGCCAACAATCCCTAGAGATCCTACTCTCTCCATCTTCTCAGGGCTGGGAAAAGATGCAAGCATTACCATGCCTGGCTTTTATGTGCATGGCAGGGATTGAACACACATCTTTATGCTCATGACACAAGCAATTTACCTGTAAAGCCATTTTTCCCAGAACCTGCTTGATTGGCAACATTCTTGTGCAGGGAGGCAAATGGCCGAGTCTAGCCTCTGTAGTTGTTGTGAGAATGTGCAATGACAACAGTCACAGTAATGACTGTCACAATTACTACTCTGATTTTTAATGTCAGTGAGTTCTCAGCTAGGTGTTTACCACCTTTTATATAATTGTGAATATTCTAACAACTCTCTTGAGAAGATACATGATTGAGTTCAAGCCTCTACTGCATAGTGAGTAGATGCATGACTGAGCTAAGTCCTCTATTACACAGTGAGTAGATGCATGACTGAGATCACTCTTCTGATACACAGTGAGTAGATGCACGACTGAGATCACTCTTCTGTTACACAGTGAGTAGATGCACGACTGACCTCACTCCAGTATTACACAGTGAGTAGATGCATGACTCAGCTCACTCTTCTATTACACAGTGAGTAGATGTATGACTGAGATCACTCCTCTGTTACATAGTGAGTAGATGCATGACTGAGATCACTCCAGTATTACACAGTGAGTAGATGTATAACTGAGATCACTCTTCTGTTACCCAGTGAGTAGATGCATGACTCAGCTTACTCATCTATTACACAATGAGTAGATGCATGACTGAGATCACTCCTCTATTACACAGTGAGTAGATGCATGACTGACCTCACTCCTCTATTACACTGTGAGTAGATGCATGACTGAGATCATTCTTCTATTACACAGTGAGTAGATGCATGACTGACCTCACTCCAGTATTACACAGTGAGTAGATGTGTGACTCAGCTCACTCCTCTATCACATAGTGAGTAGATGCATGACTCAGCTCACTCCAGTATTACACAGTGAGTAGATGTATGACTGAGATCACTCTTCTGTTACACAGTGAGTAGATGCATGACTCAGCTCACTCCTCTATTACGCAGTGAGTAGATGCATTACTGAGATCACTCCTCTATTACATAGTGAGTAGATGAATGACTGAGCTCACTCCTCTATTACACAGTTAGTAGATAAATGACTGAGATCACTCTTCTGTTACACAGTGAGTGGATGCATGACTGAGATCACTCCTCTATTACACAGTGAGTAGATGTATGACTGAGATCACTCCTCTATTACACAGTGAGTAGATGCATTACTGAGATCACTCCTCTATTACATAGCGAGTAGATGAATGACTGAGTGTTAGTAGATGCATGACTGAGATCACTGTGAGTAGATCACTGAGATCACTCTTCTGTTACACAGTGAGTGGATGCATGACTGAGATCACTCCTCTATTACACAGCGAGTAGATGTATGACTGAGATCACTCCTCTATTACATAGCAAGTAGATGCATGACTGAGATCATTCCTCTATCACATAGTGAGTAGATGCATGACTGAGATCACTCCTCTATTACAAAGTAAGTAGATGCATTACTGAACTCATTCCTCTATCACACAGTGAGTAGATGCATGACTGAGATCACTCCTGTATTACACAGTAAGTAGATGCATTACTGAGATCACTCCTCTATTACACAGTGAGTAGATGCATTACTGAGACACTCTTCTATTACGCAGTGAGTAGATACATTACTGAGATCACTCCTCTATCACATAGTGAGTAGATGCATGACTGAGATCACTCCTCTATTACACAGTAAGTAGATGCATTACTGAGACACTCCTCTATTACGCAGTGAGTAGATGCATTACTGAGATCACTCCTCTATTACACAGTGAGTAGATGCATGACTGAGATCACTCCTCTATTACACAGTTAGTAGATGTATGACTGAGATCACTCCTCTATTGCATAGTGAGTAGATGAATGACTGAGATCACTCCTATATTACACAGTGAGTAGATGCATGACTGAGATCACTCCTCTATTACGCAGTGAGTAGATGCATGACTCAGCTCACTCCTCTATTACATACTGAGTAGATGCATGACTCAGCTCACTCCTCTATTACACAGTGATTAGTTGAATGACTGAATTTTTTCCTCTCTCACACTGTGACCAGTTGCATGACTGAACTTACTCCTCTTATACACAAGTGAGCAAAAAAGGAAGGATAAATTTAGAGAGACTTGCTCAGTACCACACGGGTTGAAAACATCTCCAGGTACATCACCCATGGATCCTGGCTCCAGTGTTAAGCAGTCCATACTCCTGCTCATTCACAAATGGATCAGTGATGGTTCATACTGATAGTCAACTGGACAGGATCTAGGATCACCTACAAGACAGACATCTCGGTAGGACTGTGTGGGGCAATTCTAGACTAGGTTAACCAGGGTGGGAAGACTCACCCTCACTGCTGGTGGCACAATTCCATGGCTGGGTCCTGGGTGGAATAAAAGGGAGAGAGCTGAGCATCAGCAGTCATCACCTTCTGCTTCCTGACTATGCAGGCAATGTGACCAGCTGCCTCCTGTTCCCATTGCCATGCCTTCCTTATCATGAGGAACTGTACCGTGAATTGTGAGCCAGAATAAACGTTGCCTTCATTCAACTGCTTTTGTTACATATTTGTTACAGTAGTGATAAAAATAACTAATACATGATGGTTGGTTCATGAGCCAGTGTTGGCTTGAAAATATCCTGGATGCAGTACTTTTCCCATTATGGTAGGAATAATGACCTGGGGGCTACCCAGATTCTCTCTCTCTCTCACACACACACACACACACACACACACACACACACACACACACTGTAACTTGACAGAAATCAGAGTGCTCTTTGGCCATAAGCCACTGGTGCAAAAGAATGTATTAATACTAAAGACTATAAAGGGTAAAAGAGCCTGTCCATCAAACTCCTAATGGCTCCTTAAGTAACTTCTCACCGGCACCTGCGGCTTCCTTGGGAGAAGTGATGGCCAGTCACAGAAGAGTGCGGGCAGGAGGATGATGCCCCTGCATAGCTGGCACATCAATATTTGATGAGGATGACCTACTAATTTACCCCTGAAGGAGCCCTAGTCTCCCCTAGCACAGCTTTTCCCAGCAAGGCAGTGAAACTTCTCTGTAATAACTCCTTAGAATGAGATAATAATAGGGTACACCCAATGTGGGCTAGAACCTCAACCAACCTTGTTCTTGACCCTCACTGCCCCAGACATTCATCTTTCTTTCATTCTTGTCACATGAAGGGCCACTAGTGGACACAGTGCCCCACTGTTGCTTTCCAATCCTTGTCCAAGCCTGCACAGAATGTCCTCAGGAAGGAGACCAGAGGTCCGTGGACTGCAGTGCCTTTTCCTACTCTCAGTGTGGGTGGGGATTTAAAGCACGTGCTTCAGGGATCACCTACCTGGGTGCATGACCTGTGTGTGCCTAGTTCAAGTTCTCTGCCCTTGAACTGTATGGCTCTCCACGGTCTGCTTTCCCACACTCCTTCACATCTGCCCTTGCACCTCATTCTCCAGGGTCATGCCTCTGAGCCTTGTTCTGATCATCTCCTTCTGAATGCCCTTTCTCCTGTGTTGGCACAATCAGTGTCATCATCTTTCTTTTGGCTTATATGCAGCATAGGGTTACCTATGTAGAGTGAGACTCACTGTCTGGTCTTTGATCCTACATCATTTATCCACAATCTCTGTGTGTAGGCCAGAGGTCAAAGTCTGGTGTCTTCCTTAATTGCTCCCTACCTCATTTTTTGAGACTTTTTTTTTTTTTTTTTGAGACACTGAATCTAGGGCTCACCAACTCAGGTATGTTGGCTAGCCAGTATGTCCTAGAGATTATTCTCCTCCTCCTCCTCTCTAGAGCTGGCATTACAAACACCCCTTCCCAATACCTGGCTTTTACATAGCTGCTGGGGATTGAACTCAGGCCCTCACGCTTGTGCAGCAGGCAGTTTAACCCACTGAGCCATATCCCTGGGCCCTCCACAGTCTTTATTGCCACTTCACATATCTAGTTGATGATTTCATGCTAACAAGTCTTCCAATCAAAGGGTAACCATTCACAAGTTCTCTGAGATTCCCTAACATGTTCCCTAAGCACCTGCCCCAAACCAAGCACTGCCCCAGCTCCTGGAATGACTGCAGTATACAAGGGAGGCAGGTGGAGTTGCCTGTCTTTCTCTTTCAGGGCTTCAGAAGGGGAAGAAAACCCTAGAAACTGGTTGACTATTAAAGCACAAAAATTAATCCCTCATGGATCTGGAGGCTGAAAGTCCCAGGCCATGGCATACACAGATTTACTGTCTGATGAGGGCTGATTTCTGGTTTACAGCCTCTGGCTGTATTCTTCTCATTGGGAATCTCTAAGTCCTCTTTATCAGGGTACCAATCCCCTTCAGCAGGGGTCTTCCATGATCTGATCCTCCCAATGATCCCCTTTCCTAATATTATCACCTTGTGGGTAAGGATTTGACATAGGAATCTGGGGGGCCACACAGTCACAGTGTCCATACTCTCATAAAAGTTTACGTGCTCCCTCTCTGAGCCTGGGCACTGAGAGGTATTGCCTATAGCTGATAAAGAAGGAGTCTAAGCTCCAGAACCACATTCCCACAGTGATGGATGGTATGTCTCTGCGAGGACATGCAAAATTCATCATGAGGTGTCACTGAGAGAGCACACACTTGAACACTCACGGTCATTGATGAATGCTACTGGGGCTTCAGATAGCCAGGCTCAGGATGTGCTTAAGAAGGAGACATTTTGGGGCTGAAGAAGTAACTCAGATGGTAAAGTGCTTAACTCCCAAGCATGAGAACACTAGTTTGATCCCCTCAAACCCATGCAAAAATGCTGGCTTGGTGGCATGCACTTGTAATCCCACACTGAGAAGGTGGAGACAGGAATATCCCTGGGGCTCACTGGCCAGCACGCTAGCCTGTTTGGTGAACTCCAGGCCAGTGAGAGACCTTGTCTCCAAAAAGAGGAGGATGGTGGACTTGAGGATAGCATATCAAGTTGTCCTTTGTCCTCCACAGGCATGTGCACACGTGTAAATGTGCACTGGCCACATGTGTACTCACACATGTATGAACACGCAAGCATGCAGAAATGCACAGAAAACACATATAAATGCAAAACAAAAGATTTAAAAGGCCTCCACTGAAATTTCTGGCAACCTGCATTTCTGTGCTGGGCCAAGCATTTATCTCAGTCCACACATTTATCCAGAATGGAGGGGATACCTGTAAGAAATCCTCTTGCAGCTACTCCCTGCTCATAGGAAAGTAAGAATGCGAGTGAGAGAGCCCTCACTTCAGCCAAAAGCCTGCCTTGGAAGGGTGTTCCAACCTACACCCCTATGGGGGACCACTGACTGACAATTTAATGTGCAGACTTGCTTTCTCCCAATCCACAAATTACTGTGTGTAACTCCATTTTTGATGAATTTTGCCCTGGAGTTTGCCTTCTAGGGTTAGAATTATATTCTTGGCTGGACAAGAAGTGAATGAGAAAGGAAAGAAACAATACCCAGCCATTAATGACAGCCTGTACTTGAACTATTAAGGCTAAAGCAAGCAGGAGAAGGACTCTGCAGAAAAGGTCCATGCCTGGAAGAGACTGCTCTGGTGACTCACACACAGCACATGGCCATTCCTGTGTCCTGGCGGGACTGCTTATGCCAACTCAGATATTTATAACGCACGCTGCCAAGGCTACATTGTTACTCTGGGACTAAAACTGTGCACTGTGCATTCCACATTTTCCCCCCAAAGACCTCTCACAGATCAAGGAGTTGGTTGCCCTTCACTCTGTAATAACCCCTGCTGTCTAACAGCAGATCCTCACTTGACTCTAAGGACCCTGCTCTACACTGTTCTGGTGTAGCTGGCCTTGAACTCATGGTAAGAACCACATCACTTTGGCCATGAAGGTTGGTTCAGGAATGTGCCACAACTCAAGCTTGGCCAACTTGAATTCTTTAGAAATTTTGGTGAGTGTGTGTTTGTGTGTGTGTGTGTGTGTGTGTGAGAGAGAGAGAGAGAGAGAGAGAGAGAGAGAGAGAGAGAGAGAGAGAGAGAGAGAGAGAATACCAAGACAGAAATGTTCATTTTGATCATTTCTAAGCCAGAAGCTGTGATATGAAGCTGCTTGCTGGTCAGTCTGGTATGCCCTGCAGAATCCTGAGAAGAGACAGAGGTAGAGGCATTGACAGCACCTTTCAAGCCCATGGATCCAGCTGGTCTTGAAGCTAGTTTTGCTTCCAGACTTTGCCGCTTATAATTCTTTTTAAAAATCTACCACAGGGGCTAAGGTCATAGCCTTGTTGGTGGAGTGCTTGCCTAGCATGCACAAAGGTCTGGGTTAGATACTCAGCACTGCATACATCAGGCACCAGGCACAGTGATACAAACCTGTAATTCCCAGCACTCAGGAGTTGGGAGCAGGAAGATCAGAAATTCAAGTTAATCTCAAGGCTATCTAGTGAGTCTGAGGCCAGCCTGGGCTACCTAAAATTCTGTCTCAAAAAATGGGTTAAGGGAGGAGTTGGGGTTCCAGCAATGAACACATGTGGCATCCAGGCCAGGTTCTGTCTGATTCCAGACTCTCCTCTAGCTGGTCACTGATGTGCAAGGTGGGAGTGCCCCAGGCACTCACTCCTCAGATGCCACCTGCACTTGCTCACATGAACCTTTCTGCTCAGGGCACTGTGCATGACTTCACTGGAAAACAACCCTGAACAAGAACAAAAGGCTCCTGGATGACACACTAGGGTCTTTCACCTTTCACCTCACAATTGTCAACAAATTATCTCATTTTCTGTACAAATAAATCACTGGCCCAGATATCACAAGCTCTATTCACCCAGGCCTGGGAACGGGTTAAGACCAGCGTCAGAGCTCAGAACACATTTGCTTTGGCCATGGAGGGTGTCAGCTCTGATAAGAGGGAAAGGGCCAGAGCTTAACTCTGTTTTCCCCTGAGGGTGAGATTGCTGGTACCTGAATTTTAATGCTCCTCACTAGAATGTTGCTCCATCATCGCCAGGAGTCTGGCTCAAGAGTCTATCCTTTCTATGAGGCTAAGCTCATCTGGTAGCTGAGGCAGCCTGTGTTGTGTCTGTCTGAAGTGTTCCAGGCTGGCATATTTGCACAAGGAGTTCAGTCCCAAGAAACACAGCTCTACAGAGCTCAACCCAACTCCGTAAGTCCATCTTCATCCTGGAAGAGGCAGGGCTGCTGGGCAGAGAGCACGGGATTCGATCTGAGACAATCTCTGTAGTGGCCAGTGTAAGGGAAAGGACTCTCCTCCACGTGTTCTGTGCTGTGTCAGACACCCACCCACCATCCTCTGTTCTTTCACCCAACAGTCCCATTTTCAGCAGTATTACCAAGGGTTAAGGTATAATTTAACCTTAACACGTTAGCATGCAAAATACTGATTTAATTTTCTTTTAAGGTGTTTTTTGTCTTGGAGGTAAATTTTATCCTTTTTTTTCATCATGTATGTGCCTGTGTTATGTGTGTGTGCTTATATGTGTGGAAGCCACAGGCTGATGATAAGTATCTTTCTCAATAGCTCTTCTATCATATTGTTTTGAGACAGGGTCTCTCTGAACCTATAGCTCACTAAATGGGCTAGACTTACGCAGCCAGCAAGTCTAGGAATCCTCCTGCCTCCATCTCCCCAGTGTTGGAATTACAGGTGTGCAACAATGTATCTGGCATTTTATTGGGTGTTGGATTCTGATCTCAGGTCCTCATGCTTGCACAGCAAGTGCTTTACCCTTTGCACTATCTTCCTATCCTCCCCTCTCCCCGCGCTGGTGTTTTTGAGACAAGGTGTTACTATGTAGCCCTGGCTGGTCTGGAACTCACTATGGACGCCATGCTGTTTCACCTCCCAAGTGCTGCGATGACAGATGCTTGGCTACCACGCTTGGCTTTTGAGGTAAAAGCTGCATGTAACAATATGCCAGTTGTATCATGTGTGTGCCTATGTACCTGACTCCTACCAAGGAGCAGAAAGCACCTCTGTACCCCGTGTTCTCTTCTCGTGACAACCAGAGTCCTGGCATCATTCCCACCATGGATTAAGTGGCTGCTTTATAGCATAGCATCAGCAGAGCCATCCACTGAGTCATTTTAGATGGACTGTATTTCAGATAAAACAATGCATTCATCAGTCATCTCTGGGACTGTGTGCTGGTTTGTTGCTGAGGAGTGTTCTACTGGATGGATGCTTCACAGCCATTCTTCTGTTGGTTGAATACTAGCTATTTCCAGCGTTTGGATATTATGAATAAAGGTGTATAAACATTTTATCTAGCATTTTGAACATATACTCATATTCTCATGTGCTCTGTTGATTTAACAAATGAATCACAGATGTTTCAACTACAAGTCAATTCAACGAGAACCTTTCCATTGTGTTGAAAAGCCACCAGAGGAAGGTGCTCTTAGTTTAGTTCTGCTGCTTGAGGTCACCTAGACAGAAACATGCTCAGCCCTGGTATTTGGCTGTGATCAATGACTTTTCCCCTTGGGTCTACATGCTCACAAAATGCTGCCAGTGTTCCTGACATTGTATCTTTCTATCATCACTTAAAAATGTAAGTAGTAGGGGTGAAGATTTTGTGAAGCAGAAGAAATATCTGTTCATATATCTATTATTATGTATCTTTCAGAAGGCCTCAGTCTATTTCAGCAACAAACATGGGTAATCTGGCTGCCACTAACAAGCATGGGAGAAAAGAGAACAGCTGTTAGCTGAGCAATGGAGGCAGCAGTGAAAACTGACTCCCTTTCAACCAGGTTGTGTCCAACCTGCTAGGGATTAAATTATCTACATAGTGAGACTTAGACAAACTTGTAACATTAGTGTTGAAATTCTGTCTTAGCAGGGTGGACTTTTACACAGTTCTACTTCAATTAATATTGCATCTGATTATGGGGGGACTCAGAATCGACTGCAGGATGTTTGGCCATTGTATGTCTTATTTATTTGATGTATTATGGTCTGTGTTACCCATGACCATGTGGAACAGGGACTCTTGCTGTGGGCACCATCATCTTCTCTAGTACTAACAGGGCTCAGTAATGGGAGCCATCGTGGTCAGGAGAAGATGGCCACGTGGTCAGGAAAGCCCAGCGTCTACAATGAGGTGCTAAGAGAACCATGGGTCTTGGATCCCACTGCTGTCACTCCTATTCACAATCCTACAGGCTGGTTTGTAATTTGGGGGATGATTTTACATCTTGGGATAAAACCATAGCACAGACATGTAGACCAATGTAACTGAACAGAGGATGCAGAAATAGACCTACCCAGACAGAACCACCTAATTCTTGACAAAGGCACCAAACACACTGAAGAAAAGACAGCCTTTGCAGCAAATGGCTCAGAAACTAGATGTCCACATGCAGAAAAATGAAACTAGGTCCCATCTCTCACCCTGTACAAAAATCAACTCAAAATAGGTCAACCCTTAATTCAAGACCTGGAATACTAAAACTGCAAAACATAAGAAAAATAGGGAAAACATGACACAGTGATCAGCAAGCAAGGGCTTTCAGAAAAGGACTCTAATTAGCTTAGGAAATACTAGCAGGAGTTGATTAATGGAATTGCATGCATCTTCACAGCCAAGGAAGCAACCATCAGAGTGAAGAGAAAGCCTACAAGAATGGGAGACAGTCTCATCTCTAGACTATATAAAGCCCTAAACATTAAATACAAAAAACAAATAATCCCATCATTAAACAGGCAATGGAAATGAACAGAGACTAGAAATTAAGAAGCACAATGGCCAATAAATGCATGAACAATATTCAATATCTCTAGCCATCAGCGAAATGCAAATCAGAGCTATATTGAGATCCCACCCACTGTAAGACAAAATAAACAACCTTCCTCCCATCAGCTATGATTGGTTGGATGTTTTGGCCCAGCAGCAAAGAAGTAACTACTACAGAGAGCATCAAACAGAAAGGGGGCACTACGGATGTGCTAGGAGATGGGAAAAGCAGAGAATAGGAAGGGGATATGAAAGAATAGCAGCACATCACATGCATGTGTGAAAATTCCATGATGAAACCCTTTACTCTGAGCAACTAACACATATTAATAAAAACAGACCCGAGAAAATTGTAAGCACTGAGCAACTATGTGGCACCTCTCACCCTACCACCACCCGGATTTAAGAACCTAAAAATTAAATGAGAAAGAGCGCAGTGTCTACCCTTGAGAGAATTACTCCTGGTTTGGGGTGTTCATCTTAGAATGGAGCCAAAAGGGAATGAGACATATGGATAAGGTGTTTAGAACACAGCCCTGCAGGTAGCCATTTAAAAACCAAAACCATGTTGTCCCCACCAGGGTTGCTGCCTTGATTTCTTTTCAGCTACTGCATGACAAAGACCCACATTAAACCTTTCTAGATTCAGGGGTCTTAATCCTGGACTGACCCACACTCTCCTATGGTAGTGTGACCAAACACACTGTGTTGACAAGAAAAGCATCTGTGTCATTTGCCTGCTGGTAGTGACTCAACCTGGCAAGTGTTTGAACCCCAGAACCCAAACAGTGAGGCACCCAGGTCATCCAGGGGTGACATCACTTCCCCCAGGTGCTTCTGCTACAGCTTGACTTTGTGCCTTTGAGAGTAGCCTCTCCTTCTCTCCCTTGCCTGTGGCTCTCTGTGAGGAGCGAGGCTGGGTACTTCTGTGTCATCCAGGGGGCCTGGACTGAAACACGGGAAGGAGGCCATGCAGTGTGTGGGTGACTGACTGATTAAAGGAACACGTGGGTGAGAAGAACGACCTCCACAGCTTAGGCTCTTTTTTTTTTTTTTTTTTTTTTTTTGGTTTTTTGAAGTAGGGTTTCACAGTAGCCCAGGCTGACCTGGAACTCACTATGTAGTCCCAGGGTGGCCTTGAACTTATGGCGATCCTCCTACCTCTGCCTCCTGAGTGCTGGGATTAAAGGCATGCACCACCATGCCCAGCTTTTATGCTCATTTTTATACCTCTTCCTCCTATGATAATTAGACTTCTCATGGTGGCTCCACTCCCTCTGCCAGACCTCCCTCTGTGTAATCTAAGTGAACCCCTGTCCAGAGAGCTGAGCCCCTCAGCTGTGTTCCTCCCTGAGGTTGGTGGAGGCTCTGCTGAAAGTCAGGGCTCTACTCCATCCTTGCTGAAGAGCAGGAAGAGCAGGAGAGGAAGGAAGACGGCTTTTGAGTTATACTCCTTAATGTTTCTGTCACTTGATCTTCCTGGTACTTGGGGGCTGGGAGAGGGCTACAAGCCTGTTTACACCAATGTCTCTCCTGCAACCCCCAGGCCATGCTTTCCTCTGAGCACCTGGCTTTCTCCCTGGCTCTAGGTAGATCTGTATACATGTCCCCACTCTAGAGGGCTGTCTGAACAGCTGCAACAAAGCGCTCCAGACTCCTTTGTCTTTTCCCTTCTAGCCTAGTTTCCTTTCACTCCCTGTGTCCTGTGAACCGAGTCAGCACTACGTGTTTCCCCACCTGAAGGCCAGGCCCTTGTGCACACAGGATGTTGCTGCTCACCTTGTCTACAGTATCACTAGGTCTAAAGAGGCGCCCAAGAGACAAACTGACCACATGAGCTCAGAAGGACAACAAAACAGGAAAAAAACTCACAAAACATAATTTCTTGGAATTTCAAATATGGAGGAATGAATAAACCAAAAGTCATAACCAAGCTGCCCCTGGGTGGCATGGGGAACACTCTCTCTTTGGTTGGGTGATGGGGTGTAGAATGGTTCTGGCCAGGCTGGGGAAATGGCTCAGCAGGTGAGAGTGTTTCCTTGCATGAAGATAGATCCTCCTTTAATCCCCAGTACCCACACGAATGCAGAATGGGTCCTCCCCACGTAGAGATATGAAATCCATCCAAATTGTACAGGATTTCCCCCCTGATCCAGCAAACTACTTTGCTTACTCAAAATAATTTTATATAACTTTCCCTTAAAGGTATTTCTATTCTTATGTTAATAATAAATGCTTGAGGGACTAGGGGGATGGTTCAGTGGTTAAAGGTGCTGGATCTGCAAGCCTGCCTATTGCAGCTCAGATACCTAGCATCCATGTAAAGCCAGACTCAAAGTGGTACCTGCATATATAATCCAATCATGTCTATAGCAGTGGGAGGTAGAGTCTGGATAATCTTGAAGCTTGCTGGCCAGCTAGTATGGTCTTTCCAGAAGCAAAACAAGAGAGATCATATGATAGTTTGAATAAGGTGCACCCTTTTTTTTTTTTTGTTTTTTTGTTTTTTTTGAGGTAGGGTATCACTCTAGTCCAGGCTGACCTGGAATTTACTATGTAGTGGCCTCAGACTCATGGTAATCCTCCTACCTCTGCCTCTTGAGTGCTGGCATTAAAGGCATGCACCACCACACCTGGCCAGCTTTGTGTATTTGTGATTAAGTCTCATAGCTAATCCAGTTGGTGAAGCCTTTGGAAGGAAGAGCCTTTCTGGAGGAGGTATGTCACTGGGGTGGCCTTGGGATCTTGTAATCCAGCCCCACTTGCCAGTGCTAGCTAGTGTACTCATGCTGCTTTTCCCAAGCTGATGTGACAAGATATGACACCCTGCTGTCTTTCTTGGCATGCTTTCCCCATCATGATGAAACTTTCTCTCTCAAAACTATAATATGAAATAAACATTTTCCTTCCATAAGCTGCTTCTGGTCAGATATTTTGTCCCAACAATGAGAAGGTAACTTCTACAGAGCCTTTCTCAAACAAGATGAAAGGGGGGTACCAACACTCTGAGATTGTCTTCTGTCTTCCACACAAACACTGTGTCACATGTACCCATACACACATCACATGTGCAATACACATACAAATAACAAAAATAAAATAATAAATATTCCTAAGACACATGAGTCATCATTAACTGGATCAATAAATTCTATCCAGTAGAATATTATGTGGCAGTAAAAAGATTGAGAGAAGTGGACTCTGATACAGAGGAAGCTCTAAGAGATGTTGTTAGCAAGGTGTCTATTTTGGCATGAGGAAGAAAGGGAAAAAAGAAGTATTATCATACATGAGCATGCTTGCATGAGCTAAGATCAGAAGGAAACCCAGCAAGAGTGTGGGCAGCTATGTGGAGACACATGGTCGGACCATGGTGCAGATGGGCTACAGAAGGGGCAAGGCTTCCCTTGTCTGTCTGAGTGAAATGTCACTTGTAAGAAATAATAAAGCCAGGTGTGGTGGTACCTCACTGTGAGCTCAGTATCCAGGAGGTTAAGGCAGAAGACTCAAGAGCCGAAGGGCATCCCAGAAAACAGCTGAGACTCTGCATTGTAGAATGCTTTTCTCTCTGCCAGGCATGGCTATGCACTCACTCTTGAAGTTTCTGCACAAGCCTGGGCCTGGCAACACTCCTTCAAGGCGTGGAGAAGGGGCTCATAAGGCTCTACCCCCACTAAAGATCCATAGATGGCATAACAAAGCCATGAATGTATAAGGGGACTCCCTGGGAAGAGGACGGGGATCAATGAGAGTGGGAGAGGGTGATGAGGATGACTATGATCAATGTACATTATATACAATGGTAAAAATGGCAAAATTAAACACATAATTAGTGTATGCTAATAAAAAGCCTCAACCAACCAATCATAAAGAAAACAGTACATGGGGGTGGCAGGAGCAAGTCCTTGAACCCATGCAGCAGCCCAGCCAGAGGTGGTCTTAGCAGAGGTTAAAGGACATGGGTGATGAGCCAAAGGCTACCACTGACCTCTAGGCTTCTGAGATGATCTCAAAGCCCTTGACCTGGCACAACTGATAGACATGTTTGTTACCACAGAGACACTGCTGGGCAGATACTCGCAATGTGACTGACCAAGGCTCCACCAGCCATGTGACCCAATATTAACTCTCTGAGGGCTAGAAACTAAATCAGTTGCTCAGGGTGAGGTATGCTGGGTGATGGCGGCAGAGAAGCCTCTGGGCACCAAGGCCCACTTGAGCCTCACTGGTAGGTGTGGCTCTGTGTCTGGATCACATGAGGTCAGGAAAGGGATGTTGTCCCTGGTTCCACACAGGGAGGACTCTTGTGTTATGGGCTTGATGTTTGTTGGACTTAGTGCATTGAGCTTCTTCCTTTGGTAGTTTTCTTTTTTATGAGCATGCTTGTGTATGTGTGTGTGTGTATGTTCGTGTGTGTGCATATTCATATGTGTGTTCACAGGCACGTAGAGGCCAGTGGGCAGATGTCATTCCTCAGGGATACCTTTTTGAGGCAGAGTCTCTTATTGACCTGGAATTTGACAAGTTGGCTAGCCTGGATAGCTGGTGAACCCCAAGGATCCTCCTGTGTTCACCTGCTTGGTACTGGGATTACAAGTGCATGCCACCAAGCCCAAGATTTTTACACGAGTTCTGAGGATTGAACTCAGGTCCTCATGCTTGCAAGGCAAGCACTATAACCACTGGGCAATCTCCCCATGTCTCCCTGGGTGGTTTCAATCTGTGTCCTCCCGCACAATAAACTGTCACCATGACAGCTTTTAGTGATTGCTAGGAGAGGTGGGAAGAGTCATGCTTGCCATCCCTCAGCATCACAGTTGACTGACTTCTCATTCCTCCAACACAGCTGATTAATAAGTGTGTGACTTACAGAAGCGGTTCTATGCTTTGCTTCACAATAGTGTACAGAGGTGGTGGCACTTCCAGCCTCTAGCAGAGACTTCCCTCAGTCAGCACTTGACCTGGGCACATAGTGAGGCTGGACCAGGCCCTTCTTCATCTTGTCTGCTCATCTACAGAAGCTCCTGAGCCAGACACTAGGGCCAACCCTGCCTTCAGGCTGTTGTCAAGATGCACGTGGCCATGTACAAGGCTCCCTGCATTCCACAGGGTTCAGAAAGAAGGAACCACTGCAGCTGAAACACAAGGCAGAACTGTTGGGATACAGGGTAGACACAGATGGGTCAGCAGGGCAGTGTCAGGTCACAGGCCTTCCCCAGCATAGGAAGGAGGAAGCAGTGAACTCATAGTACTGACAGCATGTACCATCTGCACTTGGCAGGTACATTTTCCCAGTGGGTATGGGATGCCCACTGGAGGTGCTCTTCCTTTTTGATTTTCAGCCCGTGTCAAGTTCCTTTGATCCTGCTCAGGGTGGACCTCCTGGGACAGTTAGTTAATTTTGGCTTGTTCTCTTTTGGCTACTCAGCAGGAGCTGTGGCCTAGCAGGTTCCTATCTATCTGATGGAAGTCGGAAGAAAGCCAGAAAGCTTTGTGTGAGCTGTCTGCCAACTCTGGCGATGCAGAAAATGTGTGAGGAGCCTTGTAGACAACAGGCTCTGAGAACTCACAACATGCAAAGAGAGGTGGAGATTAGAGGAAGAGTCCTGCTAAGAGACAGCTTGAGAAATGTGAGCCCCGGGAGAAGATGCAGGGTCAAGAGACAGGCAAGCCTCGTCATTAGTTATTTCAAAGATGGTCACCAGTTTGCCTTTCTTCCTCTTCCTCCTCTTCTCATTGTTATTAATAATAATTGATTTGTGTGTGTGTTTGTATGTTCACAAGCACGTGTGCATATAGAGATCAGAAGTCATCATCACATTAGGAGGGAGGAGAGAGAAAGAGAGAGAAAAGAAGAAGGATAAGGAGGAGGAGAACAAAGGGACGGAGGGAGGAAGAGAGCACAATCAAGGGCTAGGCTGTAACTCCTGCCTCCAGTGACAGGCTTCGCTTTAAGGGTTCCCCAACCTTCAAGAACAGCTCTGTCAGCTGGAGATTAGGTATTCAAACACACAAGTCTATGGAGTGTATTTTATATTTAAATCACCACACCAGGCCCTTTCTGTGAGTTCTGGGATCCAAACTCAGGTCATCACACTTATGCAACAAGCACTATTCACTGGGACAACCTCCCCAGTCTCTATTTGTTAAATCTTGATTGGGGTATGGTCATTGGACATGGTACTGGGTTACATGAGGACATTTTATTTTATTTTTTTATTTTTATTTTTTTGATTTTGCAAGGTAGGATCTCACTCTGGTCCAGGCTGACCTGGAATTCACTATGTAGTCTCAGGGTGGCCTTGAACTCACGGCAATCCTCTTACTTCTGCCTCCTGAGGGCTGGGATTAAAGGCGTGCACCACCACGCCCGGCTATATGAGGACATTTTAATCTAAGTATATAAAGACTTTGGTCTGTACAGGTTTTGAGGGGTGGTTTCTTTGGGCTCCACCAACAAAGAATCACTGATCTCAAAGAAAGACTAACAGCTTGGGACAGCAAGTCTGCAGCCACAGGTGCATGGAGTACCATAGCAGAGGCACAGGTCCTGGACGATCCTGGGATTCCTGGTGGAGGTGGAACTGGGGGAGGGCATCCACATAACAAAACCCCAGATATCACACTCCTCCCTGTGTCTGTGGCTTGGGCCCAGAGCAGGCAGTGTTGAGGTGACTGGCTGGTGGCCAATGAGTGCTTAGCTATATCCACAAAGCAGGCAGTAGGTTACATCTTGAGCTTCCTGCACACTTGCGGTTTCTTCTCATTGAGATTTCACCACCTCCACAGTGAAAAACAACTCTCCAATTCCTACCTGCAATCTTTTTCTTATCGCCAATACAGGACAGTTAACTACAGAAAAGCTCAGATCCTGGACACCCCTTTTTAAGTGCACACATTCATTAGACAATTGCTCATTTCCCCGCACATGCCTTAGCAAGAGAGGGCCTTCCCTCCTCTCCAAACACATCAGATGCTTAACCAATCTCGTACTTGAACTGGCCCCTGGAGAAGCAGCCTCAGACAGAAGCTGGAGTAGCTCACAGCCATAGCTGTTACACTCAGAGAGTTTTCAAAGATTCCTCATCCACATTCTTGTAGCATTTTCTGTAAGAAATGAAACACACAGACGGCACCTTGGGAGAAATCCTGTCCTTTAGAGTCTCACCTGAAAGATGAAGCCGCAGGGCTGATTTGCTCTTATAAAAAGAAACAGCCTGTTAAAAAATCCTCCAACAACTGCAAAGGTTTCAGTTCCTTCTCTTTCCCTGGACCCTAAAATCTCATTATCACATTGCTCTCCACTGCAATCTCCAGATGAAGTAGGTAGTAATGAAGTAAGAGATAAATCAGGAGTGGGGTCGCCCAGGGCTTAGGGTCCCCTGTGTGTGTTGGAAGGGGGCATCTTTGTGTCCACTCTGGTTTCCTCTTCAGGGGCTTCGTTTTCAGGACATACACTCTCTGGGTAGCACCAAATGTGGCCCTCATCAGTTTCCAGTGCTGGGAAAAGAGTGTGCCTGTTTCCACTGGCTAAAGCCCAAGACCCAGAATTATGATAATGGCCACAGGATCAGAGCCCCACTATGAAGTGATCCCATGACTGGCTGGTTCTGGTTAAGGGCATAATCTTTGGAGGCATAGACAGTGTGGAATCTAGAGATGTGGATGGGATCACTGGGGATGTGTGGATAGAAGGTGGACGGATGGGCCTCCCCTTGAATGGCAGCTGGACAGAGTTGCATTCTGTTACTTGCTGTCAAAAGAGGGTAAGAATGTGGGGTCACAGGAAGGTCTACACAGAGAACAACACTGAGTCTCAGGGACATACAATGCTACTAAGAGGAGAAGCTGGGGAAAGCCTGACAATGCCTTCTTCTTTCTGCTTTGCTCTTCATGCCACACTAGCCACTTTTCTATAAATGTAGTAAACATGTGAGACTTTGCAGACTTTGTACTAAGCTGTATTCCCTAAATTTCATATAGTCACCAAACCCCAGTGTGACTACAGCTGAAAGCAAGGCCTACAGATGGTGACAGGGCTAAGTGAGATCATAGAGGTGGAAAATTATTCAACTGGATTATGTGTTAGTTACTTTCTCAGTGCTGGGACACAACCCGAAGCAGTGTAAGGAAGGAGGGAAAGGGCTTATTTTGCAAGCAAGCACCTTTAACTGCTGAGCCATCTCTCTAGCCCAGAAAGGGTTTATTTTGGCTGATATTTGCAGAGTGGATCATGCCAGGGAAAGCAAGGCAGAGGAGGAACAGGATCATTGTCATATCAGCATGGAGGAAGCAGAAAAATGAATGTTCCTGTGCACCAGTTTTCTCCTGTGTACTTAGCCCAACAACTTAGCCCATGAAATGGTACTACCTACAGTTAGGATGAGTCCCCCCACCCAATCTAGAAAATCCCTTATAGACATGACCAGAGGTTTGGTTCCATCATGATTCTAAATTCTTCTCTCTCCCCCTCACAAACATGTGCAAATAAGACATATATGTGAGGTAACAGCAAGAAGGTGAGTATCTGCAGCCAAAGAGAGAAGCCTCTGCAGCCTTCAGAAGTGTAAGACAATTAGACTTCTGTTGTTTAAGCCCTGAATCTGTGGGATCCTGCTGTGGAAGCCCAAGCTAGTGAATACAGGAATTGTGGCAGACTGTCTATTCCAAAGATCATCCACCAATGACTTACGTGGTACATATTCTTCTTAAGCCATGGCCTCACCTTCCTCCCATAGGTAGGTGCAATGAATGAACACAGTTGTCCTATCCCTCTCAAAATGGGCAGTGTTAGAAAGTTTTTTTGAGCAAAAGAGCACATTGGCCAGGCGTGGTGGTTCACGCCTTTGATCCTAGCACTTGGTAGGCTGAGGTAGGAGGATTGCCATGAGTTCGAGGCCAGCCTGAGACTACATATGAATTCCAGGTCAGCCTGGGCTCACCTGAACCCCGAGGGTAACAACACATCCTCCCCAGGGAGCCCCAAAGGTAACACCACACCCTCTGTATGGGAACCCCATGCTACTTTTATTATTTGCTACCACTTTTAGGTGTGTGGGGAGGGGTGATTTGATAACTAGCACTTGAATCAGGTAATATAGTCAAGGGTCAGGTGTGGATAATTAGACCTGGGTTAAAAGCCAGACTTGACCTGTCCTGGCTATGTGACACAAGACACTTATGTTTCCTGTGTCTCCTTTTCCTTGCCTATATGATCTGAATAAGGTGACAGACCTGTCTTTTGGCACTAATGAAGAGATTAAAGGGGAGGACAGAGAAGACCTGGTAATGAACAGTCACTGCTAATGCTGGGGATGGTTTGTGCACATGTGTAGGTGGAGGCCAAAGGACCACCTTGGGTGCTGATCCTCAAGTACTGTCCATCTTGTTTTGAGACAGGGTCTTGCATGGTGTGGAACTCACCAAAGAGGCTAGACTGGGATCTGTCCCAGAAACCTGCCTGTCATTGTTTGACCAATGCTAGAATTCTATGTGTCAGGATGCCCAGCTTACCTTATGTTCTGGGGAATGAACTTCTGTCCTCATGTTTGTAAGGCAAGGCAAGGCAAGAATCTCACCAACTAAGCAGTCTCCATAGCCCTGATTTTGTGGTTGTAATGCACCAAACCAAGATTATGCCAAGATGTGAATCAGAAACATAGAAGGTCAGAATCCATTCACTGCTAGAACCCCAGAACCATTCCCCAATGTGTAGATACACACTGAGCCCCAAGGGATATGTAAGGGGTCCAGGAAGAAAAAGTCCCCTGTAGAAATTAGTACGGAAAAATACCAGCAAGTAATTCCCCATAATGCCTACCCCTGGGGCTTCTTGCTGCCCTTTTAATTCCTTGTGGTTTGGGTAGAAGGTGGGAGGATTTCCTTAACCCTAAAAACTGTACATCAGGCTCTCCAAAGATGAACTCCGAAAGCCTCATGCACAGATACTACATCTCTCGATGTGAGAGACCCTGCCACGCTGAGGCCGATGATAGCCTTCAACTTTTCTTCACTTCCTTAAAAGGAAATTATGATTTAAAAAGGCGGAAAGCCTTGGAGTGAGGCCCCGAGAGTTAATGGGACCATTTTGGCTAGATGCCTTCACTTCTGAAAACCTGAATAATGAGACACACTTTGCCCTTCATGTTTCAACAATGTTTGAGGTAATGGCAGAGCTATTATCCCAGCCTCCAACTGACATGTCCTTCTAAAAAGCCCTGCAATGGTTAAGTAGGACAGCGCAAGGAGTACCTGGGGGAGCAGAGCTGCATAGAGTCCTGCTGGTGGTGCATATTCTATTCAAAGGATGACAGATCCCAGTTAGACTTAGGGCTGCCCAGGCCTCCACCACCATTGTGGGGGCTGTGGGTGGGTGACATCTGCAGGGCCCAATGCAGTGTCTGGTGAGGGCAGAGCTATTCACAGATCACTTGTCACCTTGGCCAGGTCAAGTCAAACCCAAGAGCTGTCAAGCATGAATACCTTTCCTGCTCTGAAGCATACTGCAGACAGCTAGGGGCGCTCTAGGGTGGACAGCTGTCAGGTTGGTTGACCACACCGTGTCACTGCCCTATCTATGTTGAATCTGCTCTTAGAGGTGACCAAAGGTTATGGCCTCAGCTGGAGTGACAGCTCAGTCAGTAAAGTGCTTGCTTGAGTTTGTATATCCCTAGTACCCACAGAAAAGCCAGCCATGGTGGCATGTGCCTATAATCCCAGAGCTAGAGTGGCAGAGACGGGAAGATTTCTGGGTCTCAGGGGTAACTAACCTGTCTAGCTGAATAGGTGAGCTCCAGGTACAGGAGAGACTCTGTCTCACAAAATAAAGTAGAAACTGATTGAAGAAGATACCGTGTAAAGACCTCTGGCCTACATATGCACACATATGCACATGCTTCTACACATATACACACATATGTGCATGCACACCTCCCCCCACCATGATGACCTTCGTGAATATGTTGTTCCAAGATGGTCAGGGAATCAGGTCTTAGACAACTGAAGAAGTCCAGGCCCTGAACTCTGGGATTCTGATGTCCTGAAAGAGCTTCTGGAAGCCAGGAATCACCCTGCTATTCCAGGGGCTTTCTTCCTCTAAGTGCAGTTACACACACTCATCCCTGCCTTGTCTGCACACCTGGCTCACACCACTACAGAAACACCCATGCACAGCCCACCATTTGGTCACATGTCTGTCTCCCCTCTCAGCTATGCTTTCTTTACCTCCATGGACAGTGTTCACCTCTCCTGATTTCCAGGCTGCTCCCATGCCACTGCAAACTCAGGTATATATTCGAACTACTGGGGCAGGGGAGATTTCCTCTTGTTTATTTCACCTGTGAATATTCTGCATGTGCCAATAAAACACAACTCCTTTCTTAAAATAGCCACACTAAGATTACACACAAAAATAGCAGATAATTTCAGGCAGAATTATCTCATGATTGATGCTCAGGTTCCTCTCCAGACCCAGCACATCAGGCTGTCCAAGGGTGGCACCAAGAATGGTGAGGTTTTCACAGTTCACAACACCCCCTCCTCCCCCCACACAAGCCTACATATGCAGTGCTTAGGAACCTTGGTCTGAGGTTCAACTTGTTCTATTCTTCCCACACCCAGCCAAGTGGGGCATGCAACATTCACCTAGCTAGGACTGAAAGATGGCTCAGTCAGTAGTGTTTGCCATGCAAGCATACAGACTTGAGACTGATCCCCATCCTTAGAACCCATGTAATAGTATTATCCATGGTGGCATGGATAATGCTTATCATGTGGCATGTGCTCAAGAGGATCCAGGGGCTTGCTGGCCAGCCAGCCTAGCTTACTTGGTGAGCTCCAAGCCAATGAGAGACCCTGTCTCAAAAACAGGTAGATGATACTTGTCTCACAGAATTATACCTGAAGTTCTTCCCTGGACTCCACATGTTCTCTCTCATATACACACATATTTGCACCCACACATGCATGCATACATGGGCACGCACACATACACACACACACACTTTATTCTAGACAACCAGATGTTGCTTTCCTATTTCAGATTCATATGCATTTTATTTTATATTTATTTATTTGAGAGAAAGAGAGGCAGAGAGAGGGAGGGAGGGGAGAGAGAGAGAGAGAGAGAGAGGAAGAGAGAGAGAGAGGAGAGAGAGAGAGAGAGGGAGGGAGGGAGGGAGGGAGGGAGGGAGGGAGGGAGGGAGAGGAGAGAGAGAATGGGCAAGCCAGGGTATCCAGCCACTGCAAATCAACTCCATACACATGTACTACCTTGTACATCTGGATTATGTGGGTCCTGGGGAATTAAACCTGAGTCATTTGGCTTTGCAGGCAAGCACCTTAACTGCTAAGCCATCTCTCCAGCCCCAGATGCATTTTTCTAGTTTACCTTGTGGGTCAGTCTGTCATTGTGGCTGGTTGATGGGATAATCTGATTTGTCCCTGAGATGCAACTTTCAGTAGCATACACTGTGGTGATTTAAATCCATTATCCTCCCCCTCCATAAGCTCATGTTTTGAATTCTTGGCCCCAGCTGGTGGCAGATCCTTGCTGGAGAGGAATGTTTCCGGGGCCAGCTTAGTGATGTTATAGCTGGCTCTCCAGTGCCAGAACTCGACTCACTTTCCTGTTGTTGTTTTCCACCTGTTGTGGTAGAAATGTTGTTTTTCACCAGTCTCTGCTCTACCATATTTCTCCTGCCATCACAAAGCTTCTCCTACAGTCTATAATCCAAAATAAACTCTTTCCCCCCATCAGCTACTTTTGGTTGCGTGCTTTGTCCCAGGAATGAGAAGGCACCACAACACATATGGGGTGTAATGTAGCCTTCCCTTCCAGAACCTTCTGGCATAGGAAGTCTTTAACATGATAGGTCTGGAAGGACAGAACAGAAGCTTGCGTTCTCTTAGTACATAGTGGTCTCATACATAGAAATGTACAGAATGCGGAGTGACTGCAGCAGTCACTCAACCAGGAGCTAGAATAATGAACTACTGGGAACATTTTGATTCCCATGAGGACCAAGTTGAGGTGGGAAAAGAGAGAATGACACATGGGGTAATGAGGGCGTCCAAAGAATAGCATACTGCTGTATACACAGATGGCGGATGAGCCTCTCAGCACGAGTCTCAGGTTGGCTACTGAAAGGCTGTAGAGATAGTGCAGACAAAAATGGCTGTGTCAGCCAAGTTTTCTTCAGGGAAGCAGAGCCATCTGCGGTACTATGGAACAAAGATTTATTATAGACGTTGTTCGATGATGGTGGGAAGGAACTAGAGGAGTGGAAGTATGAAAAAGGAAAGCAAATGTACAATATCGACTTCTGTGTCTGACGTCTTTTACTCTGCTTTTTAACAAAGTTTGCCAGTGTTGTAGCATGAACTGAAGTTTATTTATTTTATTTATTTATTTTTAATTTTTTTTTGCGCGCCAGCAGTCTCTCAGCTGCTGCGAATGAAATCCAGATGTGTGCGCCCTCTTGTGGTCAAGTGCGGCATTGCGCCCTTGAGTCACTTTGCATCTGGCTAAACGTGGGACCTGGAGATTGGAACCGGGTTCTTTGGCTTAGCAGGCAGGTGCCTTAACCGCTAAGCCATCTCTCCAACCCTGAAGTTTATTTATTTTTATGGATGAATAATATTCCATGTTTACATCAGATTTTGCTAACCCATTTGCCTGTTGATAGACATTTGGGTTTTGGTTATTTGTGAATAGCTTGTGGCATGTTGGACATTCATATACATGTTTTTGCACATGTATATATATAAATTTTTTTAATGTGTGTTTGGTGGGTAGTGTGTGTGTGTGCGCATGTGTATGCATGGAAACACACATGTTCAGGGGCCAGACTAGGGCATTGGGTGTATCCCTCTATAACTCTTCTACCTTAGTTTATGAGGAAGAGTCTGTCACTGAACCCAGAGCTCACAGTTGTTGAGTCAGACTGACTGATCAGACAGCCCCAGATATCATCCCGTCTCCAATCCCTTTAGGACTAGGGTTACAGGCATGCATGGTCATGCAGAGCTTTTATGTGGGTTCTGTAAATACACGGGTCTTCATGACTGCATAGTAAGCACTCTTACACACTGAGCCATATCTCTGGACCCTGGATCTGTATTTTCAATTCTCTTAGGTGTGTATCTGAGAGTGGAACCAATGGGCCATACAGGGACTCTGTTTTAACTTGGAGGGGAATTGTCAAGCTACTTTCCACAGCAGTGAGTACCTTTTTACATTCTCACCATCAGTGAATAAGTACTCCAATTTCTTCTCATCCTGGTCAACATTTGTTGTCTTCTGATTGTGATCATACTAATAAGTTTGAAGTGGAATCTTATTTGCATAACCCTTGTGACTAATTATCTTAAACACCTTTTCATGTACTTTTTTCCTTTTTTATTTTTTAAATATTTTATTTATATATTTGAGAGAAAGAGGCAGATAGATAGATAGAGCAAACGGACACACCAAGGTCACCAGCCACTGCAAACAAACTTCAGACTCATGTGCCACCTTGTGCATCTGGCTTTCGTGGGTTCTAGAGACCTGAACTTGGGTTCATAGGCTTAGCAACCTTAACTGCTAAGCAATCTCTCCAGTCCTTCATGTACTTTTTTTTATACATGTATAAAATTTGTCAATAAATAAATTTTAAAAATTCACAGTGAAAAAATAAGAGGGCTCTGGTGGTTGTGATATACGTTACCCAGTACCCAACAGAATCATCAACACAGTAACAGCCACTCTTAGTGAATCACTGCATGGGACACAAAGGACAGATGCTGATCTCCTCATGCATTAGGATCATATTTGGCGACAGGACCCAGGTACTCTTCTAGAATGCCACCATCCAGAGGACCAGAGCTAGTTCTTACACCCCATTCTACTGATTTGTAATCAATATTCTTCTCTATCCATGATCGATGCTTTATTTTGTGACTGGCTTGTAAGTAGAACTGACCAGTAGGTCTATAAACAAGAAAACAGTTACAGGGATGCTGGATAAGGAGACACTGGGATGACAATTCTTTGGCAATCTACATGCCTCACTGTCCACTTTCATGGACTTTCTGCAGTTTCTCTGGTCTGCACCCAAGTTCACAGGTTCCTGGATCCATCCAGGCTCTCTTTCTAATGTGTTGTATGGCAGAGCAATGGTGCAGTGGGAGACCTTGCTTTCCATTGCCCAGCAGCCACTGTGATTTCCAGGTCTTTTGTGGCCTCAGGAGATGCTGGTGAGTGAGGGAAGGGGCAGAAAGCATTGCTGAAATTTCTGACTGCAGAGCCAGGTTAGCCATACACTGATGTGGTCTGGACTCACACCCTTGACCAAAGCTTGTCTGAGGCTCAGTAACACATGTTTGGCTCAAAATCTAATCTCTCATATACATGCAGTTTGGGAACAAAGACTTCACTAAAAGCGGGAGCAAAGGACTTTTATTCCCAAATTACCTTCCCATTAACCTCCATTGATTCTTACTGCTCCAAGCATTGGCCTCTTAATTAGAATTCATTTTGCACTGCATTTGGATGCAATGGCTAGACTGCAAGCATCTGATCCAAACAGGTCCACCTGTGGTTCCCAGGTTTTGAGGGTTATTGACATACTTGTCAACCTTACAAATGTAGTGGTCTGCACATGGAAGAAAGTGCTCTGCTGGGTTCTCCAAGCAATTGCTTTGCTTAAAAATTATACTTCAAGTTACTACAAAAGAAAAACCACATTGATCAATATACTATTCCTCTGCTGGGTCTTCAGCAGACAGAGATCCCGGTGGAAAAGAGTTCACATGTCCTCATGAATATAATCCTGATATGGGGGGGGGCTCAGATGGTGTTTAAATCTCATCTTTCCTTCAATCCCTCCCAACCTCCCTCCCTCAGTATCTTGGTGACATGACAGTGACTCCTCTGAGCCTTTGTGTTATACCATTGTAGGGATCAGGCTATTTGTAGTTTTTTTTTTTCCTCTTACCTCTTTTATCCTCCTTTCCCCTTAACTCTCCCTTAATGTTTGTGTTGTGGGCAAAAAAAGAAAGCAAACAGGATTAAAATAAGGATCCCAGGTTCTCATCCTGTCAATACTTCCTGAGCAGTGTGCATCTTGGTGTGCAGGCCACAACTTTCCTAATCTTAGCAGGAGAAACCCTGAATGTATAAGGCACAGTGGGGCAGGTAGTTGTCAGGAACTCAGGGGAGGAGCAGAGTGGGGACTGGGGAGATAGAGGCTTGTGAGTCCAGGAGTCTGAGAGCCTTTCCTGCTGCTATGGACCCTCAGATTTTTCAAGGACCTTTATGGCCTATGGCTCCCTGCCATGGCACAAGAAGGAGCCTTTAAGGACCCTCCATATGCTTGTGTGGATAAAAGCCTGGCCTGGTCTGAACCTTCTCCAAACTGGGACATACAGTAATAACTAAACAGAGAGGACTATATTATAACAGCTGTTCATTCAGCTATGGGCTTGTGTGCTTAGTTTGGAAACATTCAAATTGTTTCCCTTCTTAGCAAATAAATATTTGCTAAGACTCTTCTATGTGCTAGGTACTTCAGACAAAGTCTTTTCCATTTGCATGGATTGGGCTTCTAGTTGTTGAAGCAGATAACAAATCATATATATATATATATATATATATATATATATATATATATATATGGATGGTTTATATGATTGTCAACTAGATAGAATCTACAATCACCTGTGAGAGATTAGGTAGATTAGGCTAGCCTGTGTGATGTCTGTGATGGATTATCTTGGTTGAGTTAGTTGAGATAGGAAGAACCCCCTTAATTGTGGGCAGCACCATTCCATGGACTGGGGCCCTGGAATGAATATAAAGGAGAGAGCTATCTGAGCAGCAGATTTGCTGATCTCTGCTTCCTGACTGTGGAGTGAATATAACCTGCTTTGCTTCAAGCTTCTGCTGCCATACCTGGCCCAGTATGATGGACAGTATGCACCCTCAAACTATAAGCTGAAATAAACTCTTCTTCCCTTAAACTGTTTATTCTCAAGTCCTTTGTCCTGGCAATGAGAAGAAGTTGAATTATATGTATACTTTTGTTATAAAGTATTATATTAATATGTCATAATATTGTATATGTTTAGAATGTGATGGCAAAGGTAAAAATCAGTCAATGAATCTAGTGAGGTAAACATTCAGAGCATTGTACTTTGTAGAACTTTCTAAATGACCAAAATGCCCTATAACTTGTGAAGTTCTATACGGCAACACTAGCCACATGCCACATGCCACAATGTGGTTAAAACATGATGGATTTTGCAAGCCAGGTATACATGTCTGAAATTAGTGTTACCCTCTCCTCCTCACCAAACACCATATCCTGCATAGCAGGAGTGTTGTGCCAAGGACACATGATAAGGACACTATAGAGTCAGTTGCAAAGGTATCTTAGTGTCACTATGCCTGCAGGTCCTGCAACACAGAACCAGGAATGTAGCTGAGTCAACCACAGAACTGGGCTTGGTTTCAGTCAACTGCCTGTGAAATAGCCACCAGTCACTGGAGAATACTTCATTGGCAGTGAAGACCTGGACAACGAGGCCAATGGCATCAATTTTAGAGAGGTTGGGAATGAGTTCTTTCATAAAGAAAAATCTGTGCAGTGACATGAATGGCAGGAAGGAGAGCAAAGGCACTGGGGCAGCAACATGTGAGTGGTGGATATAGAGGGAGTTGGATGCAGAGTTGAGGGAGGTTGATTGGTATCCTTGGGAAATACCTCGTCATGTGGCCTGATCAGTCATGACAAGCTTCTAGGATTGCTGGTCTTAGTGAAGTGACAATATGCTGGAGAATTCTGGATAGAGCTGTATCATGATCAGACTTAATGGATTTTTTTAAAAAGATTTATTTTTATTTATTTATTAGAGACACACAGAAAGAAATAGAGAGAGAGTGAGAATGGGTGCAACAGGGCCTCTAGTCACTGCACACGAACTACAGAAGCATGCATCGCCATGTGCATTTGGCTTACATGGGACCTGGAGAATCGAACTTGGGTCCTTAGGCTTCATAGGCATGTGCCTTAACTGCTAAGCCATCTCTCCAGCCCCCGACCTAATGTTTTAAGTCTCTTTTCATGACTATATTATAGACAGACTGTAAGCAGCAAGAGGGTGGGGTGGGAGATAGAGGGAGACCATGAAAAAGACTACTTCAGACTTCTGTAAGGTAGCTGAATCTTGAGACAGCCTAAGTCTCCATTAAGGAGTGAATGCATAAACAAACTACAAGGTATACACATGCCATGGAATGCTACTCAGCACTGGAAAAGAATGAATATACTCAACAGAATGGATAAACTTCAACACTTGGCTCAGGAAAAGAAGTCAGATCAAAGGGTATATACTGTGTAATCCTGGAGGGGGGATAAAAGCATTTTTTAAAGGGAAGGCCTAAGTTCTTCCCAGGAACTGTGGGAATTTGAAGAAGAATGATGGGCAAACACTTGGCCCATGGTAATTTAGTTTTAATGGTTTCAACTCTACCTGAGGAAGGAGGGTACCATAGAGTGTGGCAATCCCAGTTCAGTTCTAAGGCCTTTATAAGGGCACTATTAGTCCAAACCTCAGGATGATAGATTCTAAGAAGATCTCCACAATATGTCCAGAAAATTAGTGAGATGATCAGCAACAATTAGTAAATATTTTAGTCTTAGGCATTTTTGTCTAGCCTACCAGAATACTTTGGAATGGTGTTAATCCTGGATTTCACCAAACCCCTCCAGCATTGTTTGCTAAGACTCTGATTAATAACTTTTCAACAAGTATACCTGCTTGGCTATAGGATAGTTTCCTATAAATTCAGAAGTCCTTAAAACAATATCACATATTGGGCTGGAGAGATGGCTTCGCGGTTAAGGCGACTGCCTGCCAAGCCTAAGAATGCTGGTTCCAATCTCCAGGTCCCACCTTTAGCCAGACACAAAAAGTGAAGCAAGGGCGCAATGACACACTTGCCCACAAGGGGGCACACCGTGTCTGGAGTTCGTTCACAGTGGCTGAGAGGCTGCTGGTGCGCCCATTCTCTCTCTCTATCTCTACCTCTCTAGCTCTCTCTCTCAAATTAAAAAAAATCACACATTGTCTGACGGTTCCAATGACCTCTTATATAATAAGGATATTAGCTCTCTCATTATAGGTTTCGATAGCATTTCCTTCCTGTGGTAGTTTGAATGTGAATGCATGGCCCCATAGACTCAGGTATTTCTTATTTAGATTGAGCTTGCAGCTTGAGTATGTTCAGAGCAGTTGGGAGCTCTGACTGTTTCTGTTTCCTGGTTGTTGGCAGTGTCTCTCTACTATGAATCTGAGGAAGTGAGCCAGCTTTCTGTGCTGTGATGGAACTTGCCCTGAATTCTGCAAGCCTAAAAAAAAAAAAAAATCACATTTCCTCGCATAAGCTGCTCTGGTCAGGTGTTTGTCCAGCAACAAGTAAGTAACTGTGACACCTCCCATCAGGTAGAACCCATTTCCCTTCCAGCGTGTTGACAGCTCCTATTTGTTAATTGGCTAGCCTTGATCTCTGCGAACTTTGGGGCTGCTAAGGGTGTGGGAAGGGTAGAAACAACAGGAAAAACAAGAACTTCAGATTCCAGTGTGGCTTCCTTTGTCAGTCTGTTTTCCTGGGCCTACAAGTTGTGTCCTCTTTGATGTGTCCAGGGATGCGAACAATATTAATTTCCTCAGACACTTGCAGGTTTTTAAGTACTTGGGCAATTACTTCCTTCTATATAATGTCCTTTTCCTTACTATGTCTAAATTTTCCCAAAGCATGAAGTGCTCCAAATGGTTTTTATGTTCCCTTCTCTTTCCTTCCTTTTAAGCTCTTAAGGGCCTGGTTCAGAACATATAGCTCACATGTCTGGGCTGACCAGTTATTTGGCAATTGTCCAGACTCAGTAATCTTTGATTATATTCCATCAATTTCAGAGTACCCATTATGTCTTTTTCCTTAAATTACTCAGGAAGACCATCTATGAATAGTTCCCTGAGGGCCACATAATAAATTTACTCTTCAGTGGTAGCTGTGGGTTGCACTAGTTGTCCTCATTCCTGCCCAGTCACAATGGGCTTTGAGGATTCTGGTCTTTGGGCTGGACCACATCATTGCTTTGATCCACAGAAATAGACCTTAACAAACACCTTTCAGATAGGTGACTATGAAACTCTGCTTTCAAATGCTTTGCCCAAATGCTCACAGACATTGCCATTAACAAACATGGAAACTGAGGCACAGAGGTAGGAAGCCTGATCCCATTCACACAGCTTGGAGCAAGATGGAGCAAGAACACAAACCTTGGAAATCCAGACATGGGGTTGGTAAGCACACTTGCTGTGGGAGGATTTCCTGTAGGCCTGGGACCCCTTGGTGCCTCAGGCTGCCCCACGGCCTCTGCAGCCATTGGCTGCCTTTCTTAGACCTCTGAGCAAACTGGCTTTGCTCTGTTCGGCTGGGCACCCACACTCTCTCCATATCCTCACCCATCCACACATTGTGCTGCTGCACGCTGAGCTCCTGTTCCGAGCAAGGCATGCTAGGTGACAAAGGTTGCTGGCTTCAGAAGCCCCAGGATGTCACAGCCTTCATGATTAGCTAGAAAACGGCTTTGAGAAGAGTGGATTTGATTTTGAAGAAGCAGAAGGTACTAGTGAGATGGCTCAGTGGACAAAGTGTTGACACACAAGTTTGAGGACCTGAGATCAGATCCCTTGCCCCCATATAAAAGTTGGGTGTGACAGCATGTGACTGCGATGCCAGCACTGGGGAGGCAAAGACAGGAAGAGTCCCAGAGCAAGCTGAATAGCTAGTCTAGCTGAACTGGTGAGTTGCACTTCACTGACAAGACTCTGTCTCAAAAAATAGGGTGGATACTGATTGAGGAGCCTTGGAGAAGGTCTGGATCCAGCCCTCTGTTCCATTTGCATGTTTCATAGTTTTGCATTGATGTGGGTGGGTCCCTTCTTGTGATTCCCCAGAACCTAGTAGTGTTAAGGGATATAAAATCACTGACAATGGATGTCAAACTTCTGATAGAAATTATAGCCTCCATCAGCTTAAGAAACGTAGGGGTTTTAGAATTGGCAAGTGAGGGTGTAGGATGATCATGGAAGCCACATGTGTCAGAGATGAGGTCTTGTGACCCAGGAACTCTAGGAGAAAGGTGGCAGAGTGAAGCTGTTCACAGTAGAAGGGGGGGACAGAGAGAGAAAAGAAGACTGCTACAGTCTCACCTATATTACCACAGCACAAGCAAGCCCAAAGCTTTCAGTGTCTAAGTACAGGGATTGAGCATGGTGGGTACTAGTAATGTACCAGAGTGTTCCTCTCTGAGGAGGGGCTAAGTTTTTGCCATGAGACTGCATCAGTTACTTTCCCATTGCTCTGACCAAATACCTGATGAGAAGCAACATAGGGGAAAGAAAGGTTATTTTTGGCTTCTGTGTCATCATAGTGGGGAGCACAGAAAAGACTGGAACAGGAAGCTAGCACATTGAAGTAGCAGTCAGGAAGTAAAACAAGAACAGGAAGTGGGGGGGAGGGGCTGGGCTATCAAACCTCAAAACTACCCCCAGTGACTCACTTCCCCCAGCAAGGCTCCACTTCCCAAAGGTTCTACAACCTTCCCAAACAGCACTGCCAGCTGAGGACCAAGTGTTTAACACTATGAATATACGGGGAACATTTCACAGTTAAACCACAACAGAGACCAGAGACACATTCACCCTTCTCACTGCACAATGTCCACACGTGGGTAGTAGACATGGTCCCAGCCATACCACCCTTGCCACACTGCAGGACAAGGGAAACAACAGAGCTAAGCAGTCGGCTGATGGTAAAGTACAACTGGCTGAGCTGCCTTCAGGAAGCCTGGCTCTTGAGTTTCCGCCCTAAGCAGGAGATCCGTGAACAATCCATACAGAGGGCCAGATAGTGAGTGGTTTTGGATTTGCGGGCCATATGGTAGCTTCCAACGCTGGCTGGAGTGTGAAGAAAGACAGAGCCAAAATATAAACACTGTACATGGCTACGCTCAAACATAAAACTGTATTAGGGACTACAAAATCTGAATTTGTTTAATTTACACTTGTCACAAAATAGTTTCTTCTATTTTTTTTTTTTTTGGTCCTTCCTTTAGAACCATTCCTCTCTTGAAGGCTATACAGAAACAGGTGGCCTGCCTGGTTGGGCACATGGCTTCAGTAGCTATCTTCTATTCTTGGCCAGCACATCCTGCCCTATATTTAGAAACTACAAGATTTGGGTTTACTTGTGCTATGTTGATATAGTGAGCCTTTATGCGGTCTCTCTTTTGTCTTAACATTTTACTACAAACAACCTCCAAACCATACAAAAGTGGAGGGAAAAGGATCCTGTGTTCCAAGCATATGCCAGCAGAGTGCGAGATGGTAGGGCTACCGGGGTGGATCTCCGCACCTAGGAGCTCAGCCTATGAGGCTGGAGGCTTAGCTTCCTTGTTTGAGGCCTGGGAGCACAGGAAGGTGCTGTTACTTCACTCTATAGTAAGCCATGAGAGGATGCAGGCACCACCCCTAAAGCACAAAATGACAAGTACTTTGCAAGTTGGCTCAGGATTTAAGATGGGAACAAATAAATGCTCTGCTCCATCCAGTGTTAAGTGGAGAGCCAGGGCTAAAAAGAAGGCCATTATTGTTCCCTGATCTCAGGGCTGATGCTTATACTCCATATTTTAAAATATTTTTATTTATTTATTTATTTGCAAGCAGAGAGAGATAGAAGAGAGAGACACTGCAAAGGGGTGTGCCAGGGCATCCAGCAGCCACAAACAGACTCCAGATGCATGCACCACTTTGTGCATCCGGCTTTACATGGGTACTGGGGAATCAAACCCAGGTTGTCAGACTTAGCAGGCAAGGGCCTTAACCACTGAGCCATCTCTCCAGCCCTGGACTCCATTTAGACTCCATCTTGGCTCAGCCTCCACAAGTTGTAAGAGGCAGTGAGTCTTTGCTCATTTGCCACATGACTTATTTTCTTTAAAAACCATAAGTGCTTGGAGATTGGGAAAAAAATGAAAAAACAACAATCAGTGTTTTTCAATAAACAGCTGATGGCTAAATCGAGGCTGGAAACACAGTGATAATCACGCAGAATGAGCCTTCATTAAGCCTCTGTCTGCGCATGGTGCAGTGTGCTGGCTTTGGAGGAAGCGGTGCGGTGACCTACTTTCCTGTGATGGAGGTGCTCCACCTGTTCAGCACTGGGGGAGCCTGAAGCTGCAGCAACTTTGGACATAACTGCTTATAATCTTTGGGGCTTCTGCTTGCAGGGCTGAGGAGGAGCTGGAAGGTTCAGTTTAAAGTGTTCTGTGGGCTAGAGAGATGGATTAGCAGTTAAGGCACTTGTCTGAAAAGCCTAAAGACCCAGGTTTGATTCCCCAGTACCCATGTAAGCCAGATGCACAGGATAGCAAATGCATCTGGAGTTTGTTTGCAACGGTTAGAGGCCTGGTGTGCTCATTCTCATTCTCTCTCTTTCTCTTTCTCTGTCTCTCTCAGATGAATAAATAGAATGTTTTAAAGTGTTTTGTTATGTTCAATTTTCTTGTCTGGGTCAAACACATGTGCTGAGGGAACATGGGTTCACATCATAATGCCCTTCATGGGAGGACCACTTCCAAGCCCTGCACGTTTCAGCAGGCTGAGGCACGCCCACTATAGGTACAGCCTTGCTTACCTTGGTTGTTTATCCCTTCCTACAGCCCTGGAGTGCAGTGGCAGAACCATTCTAGGAAGGAAATTCTCATTCCTCATCTTTGGGTTTAACTTTAACCAACAGGAATAAGATGGAAAAGACCATGTGTTGCTTCCAGGCCATGGTCTCCCGATGCCACAACACCCATGCTTGCTCCTTTATGCTCTGCTGTTGCTCATAGCAGGATTGGATCAAGTTCACAGCCCCAGGAAAAGACCAAGATATTTCTAATGCAAGCTGGTACGTGAATTAATTCAGCCAGGGAGAAGAGTAAGATTCCCAAATGCCTACCCTAGTCCAGCCCAGTCAGCGACCCCATGACCTCTCCATGCTAGTCTTCACAGCAGAGAGAAATAGAGATGTCGATTTAGGCCAGTGAGTTTTAGGGGTGGTTTGTTTGTTACACAGCAGTAGAAAACTGATATGCCAGCAGATTTTAAGCTTAGGCAAGCCATAAACAGAAAAAAGCTAATGTTGCTGAGAAACTAATTGTGACATAGCTTAGATCAAAGTGAAAGCAAGGCTTTGTCTCATGCACAGGTTTAGATGATCAGTATTTATGCACGTAATTGACATTTTCTCCTATGAAATGTAGAAAGTAAAATAAATTCCCTTATTTAGGAATGATAGTTGATAAAGACAAGTATAAATGCTTCTGAACTCCAGAGAAACAACTCATTTATCTCAACATACATCATTTGGCCCAGCTGCCTCCAAGCAGGGATCCCAAGTTACATAAGAATAACATAGGCCCCTGGAACACTGCTTGGCTTGGGCATAAACACATCCCTTTCCTCACAATGCACTTGAACAACCTGTTGGAAACCCAGGACCCCCCACTTGGTACTGAGCTGCACATACACCTCACTCCTAACAATGAACTAGATTTCTCCTTTCCTGACAACATTATTTGTGACTGGTTCCTATTTAATATGTTCTTATATCAGGGACCAGAATGGCAGGGGTCATCTAGCCTGGACTAGTTTTGGGTGCAAGCACAGTAAGGCAAACTGTGTTCCCTAATGAACTTTTAAAAAAATTGATTTATTGTGAGAGAAAGGAGAGAGAGAAAAATGAATGGGTGCATCTAGCCACTGCAAGTGAACTCCAGATGCATGTGCCACTATGTGTGTCTGGCCTATGTGGGTTCTGGGAAATCGAACCTGGTTCCTTAGGCTTTACAGGCAAGTGCCTTAACACTAAGCCATCTCTCCAGCCCCTCTAAGTGAACTTTTATGGAGAATCCCCTATTTATTATCTTATGCCGATGTATAGCTGTATACATACAATTAAAATCAGATGCATCGTGGAAAGGAACATAAGCACTAGAGAAAATATTATGTAACCCAAATCTGTCAATGAAACCAAAGCATGCCTATGGCAACCAGAACATCCCCACCCCACTAAAAAATCCTATAAGGAGATGCTCCAGACCATATCTTGATGTCCTTGAGCACTCTCCACCCAAGTGGCCTACTGCTCCTCTCAGCAATGAATTTCAAATCTTTACTATTGTTTTAATAAAGGTTTTTGCTGCTTCACTGCTTATGTGAATCTTTAATTCTTTAAGTAAGACTCCAAGAACCTAAACACACCCAGAACACCATAACAAAGCTGTCTTCCTGAGCTATACTGGGCAGTTAAGGCTGGGAAGCACTGGAAAAGAGGCTAAGATCTAAGTAGTTAAAATGGAACAGAGACTCTGGGCAAATTCCACATTTTCTCTCTCCTATTACTAAATGTATTTCTCAGCCATCATTAATATCAGATCTGACAGGAGAGTTTTTCTCTGAGATTTTATGATGCAGACAGAAAATGTTCTACTTCAGGGCTGGGGCAGCTGCAAGTCACGTGAGAAATGTTCTTCCTTCACCCTTTCCCCCATTAAAATCTTGTAGAGTCATCAGGTCCTTTTGTGTCCCCTGGCTTTCCTTCTCATTGAACTCATGCTAAGCTGTGAAGGTGGCCCCCAGCTGCTCTGCATGTGCGCTGCAATCATTTACAAAAATCCCAAGGAAGAATCCCAAGTCTGAGGACTGCAGAATCCCTATCACGTGATGACAGGCATTGTTAGATTTTTAGTTTTATATATGTGTGCATGTGCACATACAGGTGTGTGTGAGGGCACAGGTTGACATCCTCAACCACTCTTCATTTTATTTTTTGAGACAGAATATCTGTGAATCTGGAACTCACTGACTCAACTAGATTATGTAGCCAAGGAACCCCAAGGATTTTTCTGTCTCTGCCTCCCCCTGCCACTCCCGGGTTATGGTGTGTGCTAGCTCTCCTGGGTCTGAAGTGAGGTCCTCATGCTTGTGTGGCAAGCCCTTTGCTGACTGAGCTAACATCTTTGCCCCAATCCCAAGTAAACGCAGTGGAGTCTTTCTGTATGCCCCTCGATTGTGGCAGGTGAGTTGGACAAGTATTTACCAGAGGTTAACTAGGAAGGCTTACCTAAATTTAAAGTCAGCTGGTGAATCAGTTATTTACTGCTGAGTAACAAACCACCTTAAAAACTCTTGACCTAAAAATAGCATTTATTTATTTCTCTCTGTTGTGAAAGCCAGTGGGTAGAAGATCTAGGGTAGATTGGTTGGTAATGGCTGGTCTTGACTGGGAATTTTGGAATCTTGCCCTTTGCTGTTTGCAGAGGCAAGCAGATATTCTTGTGTCAGTTGACATCCTGTGGCCCAGAATATACAGCCTTTATCACCTGGATAAACTTCTGTAGCAATAGTCTCTAGGAGGGCAGAAATGCCTGCAGGCTCCTGAGGCCCTATAACAATGTGTACTGGGCAAGAACTGGGAGCCAGCTACTTATTTCCCTGACAATCCCCTGGCCACTCCCCAGCTCAGATGCTAGGCAGGGATTGCATCAGCTTCCTTGTCGTGCGATGGCTAGCACAGGCTCCTGCATCCTAGTGCACTGCTGAGATACCTCAACAAATAGTAAGACACATATTTGTATTAGTTACTTTTATGTTGCTGTGACAAAAATGCCTGGCAGAAGTAACTTAAAGAAGATATTAATTTCAGCTCTCACATGACAGGGTGGGGCAGTCATGGTGGTGGAGTGGGTGGTCCACGGTGGCGGGAACATATGGTGTAACTTGTTCACATCTTGGTGGGCCAGGAAGCAGACAGCAAGATAAAGTACAGCTGGGCTGTCATCCTTAGGGTGTGTCCCATGGCCTCCCTAAATAGCACCACCAGCTGGGGACTAAGTGTTTAAACCATGAGCCTGTAGGGAACACTCCACATTTAAACAACATTATTCATAAGAACAAGGAAAGAATGACTAAAGTGATGAGATTTGACTTAGTGTCCAACTTTACCTCCATACATTTTGTGCCCCCTGAATAAAACGGTCTTCAGCATACCCTTAAATGAGCATTTTTTACCAAGATGCAAATGGTGTGCATTAGGGTATCTCAGAGGTATACAGCCATCACCATGATTTAATTCCACAACATTTCATCACCCTAAAAGAAACTATCAGCAGTCACCCCTCTCTCCATCATCTGCCAGGAGTCTACTTTCGGGTTCTGAGATTTGACTACCCTGGATATTTTCTGCTTAAATGGAATGGAAATAAATGTAATATGTGGCCTTTGAGTGTAAGTCTGGGTCATTTTTATTAGAAAAAATTGCCAGTTACTTCCTGGTGGCCAATAAATGACATGCTATGTGTTTATGTGGTGATCTCATGTACCACTGGCCACCTCCAGGGTCCTGAATGTATGACCTAACTTTATTTGCACATGGAATTCTTGGAATGCTCAGGTGAATATACTGCACTCAGACCCTCAGCAGTTCTGCAGAAAAGCTGCTTGGTGCATTCTTGCTTCCTCTGCCACCAAGTGAGCTACAGAATGAAGGGGAGTCAGCAGCCAGAGCAGTTGCTGGTCCTCCTCTTTTGGTTTCATTGACAGATCTGGGTTATATAACATTTTCTCTAGTGCTTATGTTCCTTTCCACTATGCATCTGATTTTAATTGTATGTATACAGCTATACATAGGCATATGATGATAAATAGTGGATTCTCAAAAGTTCACTTAGAGGGGCTGGAGAAATGGCTTAGCGGTTAAGGCACTTGCTTGCAAAGCCTAAGGAACCAGGTTCGATTTCCCAGATCCCACCTGAGGGGAGATGCTGCCAGCTAGTTCTTTGTTCTGCATGGATAAATATTCTGAGGGCTTGGTATGAACATCCAACAATTGTACACACACACAGCAAACCAAGACTTGCATGGCTTCTGTTGTTCTCCATTGCTCTGCTGTGCTTAAGAAAGCAGCCAACAATTTCAGAGACTTCCTGTTTCACACCAACGGTGAGGCTTTCAAAAGACCACTGTGCAAAGGAGAGATGGGCCAGTGTTACAGAATTCATCACAAAGACAAGGGATTCCATGGAGCAGGACAAACAGGCTATCCTGTGATCTCCCTTCAGGATGTCTGACTGTTCTCGAGTGATGAACATTCTCCTCCACACTCTCATTACTGTGTCAAGTATCCAAACGTGGCCTGTGCTGCTGTTGTGATATGACCTAAGAAAATGTGTTGATTCAAGAAGTATTATTTTTCTGTAAAATATATTGTGTCTCCATTGAAGTAGTTCCTACTGATGGTTGGTAAGATCCCTGTGGACTAACAACATCCTCAGGTATGGTGCTTTTCTGGACCACCATAGCACACTCTAAACATAGGGAGGCCTGGGAAGAGCCATTGAGAGATACAGGCAGCCCCCAAATGCTGTGATCCTGTTCCTAAAGAAAATCTATGAGACTGAGCCCTGAGCCAGAGACATCAGCTTCACCTAGGAATTTCTTAAAAGGGAAAACTTCCAGATCCACCCTAGGCTTGCCAAATCAGACAGTCATGGTGGAATCCAGCAATCTGCATTTTAGCCTGGGCTGCAGGGTTAAAGCTTTGGTAGACTAGGATGATCACTGTGGTTTAGGAAACCCAGTGGCACAGTTGTAAAGCAGAGGGTCTACTAATACAAGGAACAAGTGCCCCAGGGACTCCAGCTGGCAATGAAATAGACTGTGGTCAGTAGAAGGAGCACTCTTCAAGATAAGAGGGCCTAGACCGGATTGAGTGGTGATCCCAAAAAGATACGTCCACCTACCAGAAATGAAGATGTGATTCTATTTGGAAAGAGCATTCTTGAAGATAAAATTAAATTTGATTAGTGAACATGAGTTGAGAGGTCATGAATTATCTGGCAGAGCCTTAAACCAGCAACAGTGTCCTTCTAAGAGACACTAAGGAAGATGGGTAGAGATGGAAGTTGCTTAGCTTGTATAGCTCTGGAATCTATTTTCTCTACATCCCTTTACCAATGCTTAGCATTCTTTCCTTCCCAATTAACAATTGTTAGAAAACTGGCTCTCACCAAGACCAGAAATAATAGGAAGGCCATTAATAAGTTCCCTCTGCCACCAAATCAGCAGCCAGAGCAGTTGCTGGCCCAGCAGCTACAGGGACACAGTGCTACTTTGGGGTCAGAGGTCACTGGGGAAGTCATCTATCACGGTAGCACAGTGGTGAATCAGCAGCCCTTTCTATGCCTCAGTGGCTGACCCTTTCTTTTCTCACCACCTGTCAAACCTGAAATGTCTGGCCATGTGCCAAACTGGCATCTTGCCCACATGCTTTCTACTGTGGCTTCTCAGAAGAACAGCATTCCTGCATCAGCTTGTGAGCTGAGTGTTCTGAAGTCAGCTTGGCTGGCCTCAGGCTGCCTTAGTAACTCACAAAGGAGAAAACATAAAATGCCAGTTTAGGATGTCAAAGTAAACGTGCTCTTGTGAAACTTTATTTCAGACATCAACATGCCTACATTCACATGACTTACATGTGTGCACACACAGCCTATGGAGACTTATCCAAATGCATGCTGCTGGGTAAGATCTGTGCTATGTATAATGCCTGCATTTGGGGCCTGAGTCCTCATATAGAATGTCAGGTACAGGTGACAGAAGAGGAGGACCCTACTTCAATGGTGCCTTCATTACCTGAGACATGGTGGCACAATGATGAGAGACTTCAGCTGCTGGGTCAGGATCAGAAACCCAGAGAGAAATAAAATACATCAACCTAACAGATTTGTTTTGCTTCCCCTAGGAGTTCAATGTGACTTCAGCCAAGGGATGAGACTGCTCACAAGGGACGGGTTTAGTCACATGCATTTCTAGGATCTAAGCAAAACTAGAAAGAGAATTATTGCCTTAGTCACTTTTTTCTCATTGCTGGGACAAACTTCCTGAAAAAGCAACTTCAAGAAGGAAGGGTTTATTCTGGCTTGCAGTTTGATGGTAGAGTCCATTGTGGCAGGAGTGTGGGCTACTTGTCACACATCACAACCAGGAAGCAGGGAGAGATGAATGCTCGTGCTCAGCTCACTTTTCCTTTTTTATTCAGTCCTAGTTCCCAGCCTATGGAATGGTATCCCCCACATTCAGGGGAGGTCTTCCCTCCTCAGTTAAACCATTCTGGAAACAGTGTCAGAGACACATCCCTTGGTATGATTGACAATAAAGATCAACTTTGACATTTGGGGGGAAATCTAGCATTTCTTACATGCAGACTTCTAATTATCTCCATGACTTTTGTTAGGACCATGACCCTTAACCTATAATTTAATATTTTTTAATTGATATTTAAAATTTTGTCCCAAGTAATAACTTCTGATCAGGGGTGGGATTTCTATATTTTCTATAATAGAAAATGGAAACAAAACAGAAAATGGTATATTAAAGTTAACATAGATTTAATAAGCTTTAGAAGTTGAATGCGCCCTTTAGGTTGGTGGTGCATCCTGGATCTTTTGTGAAATCCAAAGCTTGCCTAGCTTTCTCATTTATCCTGGAGCAGTCAGAGAGATCATTTTTAAAATGTAATTTGGGTACTTTCTGTCTTCCAGTGGCTACTAGGAGAAGGTCCAAGTCCTCCTCGGCTCTAGTCCCAGCTCCTGCCCATGCCCCTTGCATATATCTTCCAGAACTGTACCCTACTGGCTACCCTCCCCCTTCCCCTCTCTGCCCTTGTCTTCTCTGCCCAGTGAACACCTTTATTCTCCAAAATACCTGTTCATTGCGATTAGTGATCAGCCCAAGAACACTGCTTTGTCCTTCTTGGACTCTGCACAGTCAGGTCTCCACTACTACCTACATGAGCCCTAGTACATGCCTCATTCATGCTTTGTCACAGACTGTCAGCAAGTGTTTCTATGACCATCAGACTTGGGCCAGTCTCCTCCACTGCACAGAGAATTTCAGGAGGGTAGGAATGATGCATGCTCTAGCACACACTGGGCACACATCAAATGTTTGCTGAATGAATGACAGATGGACAGATATGCAGGTAGACAAATGTGTGTGTGCAGCTTTTGCAGAGAGAAACAAAAGGCTGGGGAGGGCAGAGACTTAATGCCAACCTTGTTCCCCAGGTGAGCATTTGACCTCAGTCTTGCTTCTCCATGCTGCCTCCTCCACGTACTAACCTTCACAGACACCTACAGATCACACATTCCATTAGCCCCACACAGATGCTGGAGCCCACTTCCTTCAGCAGAACTTGCACTGAGCCCAGTTCTGAGTCCAACTCTTGTCGCTGAGAGATTTTTCTAAGGCCAACTTGGAACAGATGCATTTCAGTTCACACAATTACAGCAACAAATGGAAAGAAAACAAAAACTTAGCTCAATTGGCTGGCAATCATCTGTAACAATCACCCTCTGATTAGCCACTTTGTTAAAATATAAACTCGTTTAATTCAATCATCTAAGCAGCAGCCCAGCTCGTGCAGCCATTATCATGAAACCCCATAATGCTCACTGTCCCCAATGCACAGCAATCTGAGTGTCCATTAAGACTGTGAATGTCTCGCTGGTGCAGAGAAGAAAATCTCTGGCAGCTGCCATCCTTCATTGTCTCTACATACCAGTGGCATCTCTCCTAATTCCCCAAAGTAACAAGGGAAGAAAAATCCCAAACTCAGCCAGAGTGTGAGCGCTCACCTTTAAATAGTTCATAGGAAGGATTTCTCAGTGAATTGGTAAGGTACCTGATGGTGCAGTATTGATACTGTCACTGCTCCTGAGGCGGGGACTTCTGGGGACAGCTAAAAGGGGGCAGTGCCACCTTCCCTGACTAGGCATCTTTGCTCTTCCAGCCTGATCACCTCTTCTCACCTTCCCCTGCAAACCTCCTCCTCTTTATCATCTTGAAATCCTATTCCTTCATCCTTCAAGCACTGGCTCTAAAGCTCCACCCAGGGGCTGGGGAGCTGGCTCAGTGGGTAAAGTGTTTGCTATGCAAACATGACAACCTGAATTTTGATCTGCAGCATCCATGTAAAAGCCAGGTGCAGCAGCGTGTACCTGTAATCCCAGCACAGCATGATAAAAGACCAGATAATTCCTGGGGCTTGCTGGCTATTGAGGAAATCACCCAGCATCTGGCTTCCATACACATACATGTGTGTCCACTGCACACATACACCGAGCGTTCTGGGGTCTTTCCTTATTTCTGTCCCTTCTGCCTCTATGTCTCTTTCATCAACTTTTAAATATTTTTATTATTTATTTGAGAGAGACAAACAGAGAAAGAGGCAGACAGAGAGTGAATATGGGTGCAACGGGCTCTCCTGCCACTGCAAATGAAATCCAGATGCATGCACCACTTTGTGCATCTGGCTTTACATGGGTACTAGGGAATCAAACAAGGGTTGTGTTGTCAGACTTTGCAAGCACCTTTAACCACTGAGCAATCGCTCCTGTCCCCAACTTTTTAAAAATGCATGCATGTGTGCATGTGTGTGTGTGTTTGGGAGCACCAAGGTCTCTTTCATTGAAATTTAACTCTTTAAAACATTTTTTAATTTATTTACTTATTTGAGAGAGAGGGAGAGAGAGAGAAAGAAAGAGAGAGAGAGAAATAAAATTGGCACACCAGGGTCTCCTGCCATTGCAAAGGAACTCCAGACGCATGCGCCCTTTTGTGCATCTGGCTTTACATAGGTACTGGGGAATCGAACCCAGGCTGTCAGACTTTGCAAGCAAGCATCTTTGAACACTGAGCAATCTCCCTAGCTGAAAATGAACTCGTAATACACACCACTTTGTGTTTGGCTTTACATGAATCCTAGTGAATTGAACTCGGACTGCTAAGCACCTTAAACCACTGAACCATCCCCCCAGCTCCTTTCATTTTCTTTTTGCATATGACTCTCTAAAAGGGTCTTTCTTTACTTGATGAGGCCCCGTCAGGGTCCCAAGGCCCCCAGAGCACTCACCCCTCTAGCTATGGTGATCTGGACTACGGGCTCTATGTATATCTTATCTCCATATGTTCTGAGAGGGGAATTTTGAGCCCGGGCTGGGTCCAACCATCATAGAGGTTCCAGGGGCAGGATCATGAGGTCCCACTGACTGGATGGGAGTCAACTGCAGAGCACATGAGGAACAGCTGTGCCCAAGCTTGTGCCTGCCTCACCTGAGTTGAGAACATCCTGCCCATTCCTAAAGAGGAGACACCTTTGCAGCTCCACTGCCATCAGCGGAGACCTGAAACAGCACAACGACTTATGGCAGATATGAGAGAAGCACTGAATGAGTTGATGCTGAACCAGGAGAAGATGTCAGGATGGAACCTGGTTGGGGACACTGTTGGCCAATGACAGCTCTAGGCCAGGTCTCCTTCCTTGCTTGCTGAAATGTCTGTCTGATTTAGGAAAAGCAAATGTCATGGTGTCCTTGGTTTAGTATGTTAAATGCTTACTTATGGCTAACATACCGTGCCAATGCAGTCTTGTGGTCACAGGGAGGGTGTCCTGCACACAGTCACTCCAGAGTCCAGGCTGCTGCATTTAGAGCTTTCTACATCCAGAATGAGAGGGAGTCAGGTAGCTGTGTTAGGTAGTTTAGGGTGACAGACCCCCAAAGTAAAGGCAGGAATGTCCTCACAATCTCCACTTTGTTAGAGATCAAAGAATGATCTGACTTCTTACCTTTAGCTTAAAGGAGTTCAGTGTTTTTCCACAAACAATCTGAGCCCCTCCTGGGAGGGAGGTCCCCATTCCTAGAATTTAAATCTAATCCTGACATTGTGGTTGGTCAAGTTCAGCCCCCAGAACTTGGCGTCATGGCTGGCCTCTTCCTGAGCCAGCCCCTAGCCCTCACCCTGATTCATCTGAGCTGGAAGGGGAAGCCCACTACAGTAAGGTTATAAAAGCCCTTATGGGGCTGAGCTCACTCTTGACTGCCTGACCATCACTCTTGAACCTCCAGGTTCTGGAGAGTTTCCCCTTATTTCAGGCTGGTTGGGCTGAAACAAAGGAAAAAACACCTTCACTTCTACTCCCCCATGGGCTCTCTGTCTCCTCCTGCCCTCCACATGGCAGGAACTCTCTGCACTTTTGTCTCTTTCCTTCTCTTAATCTAATAAAGTCTCTCTAAACATTACCCTCTAGCATATAGATTTTAATTCTTTAAATTCATAAGACAAGAATCCAGGGTACCCTAAATTTTTGGTGTGTTGGGATACTGGTGTACTGGCAAGGTACACAAAATTCCCATTTCAAGTCAATAGTCAGTCAAGAGAATGGGGAGGGGACAGACTGGCCTGGTCAGTTGTGCTTGCACCAGATGGATGTGGTCAATGCGTGGCAGGCTCTTATTCAAGCATTGCTGGGACTGTATAACTTTACCTTTCCTAGGAACATGCTACACCAATGATGAAGTGGGTGAGCCATCTCTGCCATCTTTACAGAAGCAGGACCACAGCATGAACCTTCTGCTGCTGTGGCAAAGCAGGGAGTCCATGTGTACAGCTGTTACACACAAGTGGATGTCTCCAGGAGAGTGCCAGGTTGGCCTCTGCTTTCCTGATAAGGGGGAGACTCACAGCTGTGGTGGGCATGTCTCACTTCCTGTTGACCTCCGCAGCAGCCTACTTGAGCAGTGAATCACCCATGCAACTGTGCACAACAGTCCTGGGGCATAGAGGAGCTCTCTGAAATGCCATTAATGGGAACTTTGCTTCACACTTCAGGGCTTCCAGACAGACAGGTTCCAAATCCAGTCCTTTTTGCACACCATTTCCTCCTTCTCCTCCTTTCTGTGTGTGTGTGTATGTGTGTGTGCACACGTGCATGTATAGTGTATATGTGTAGTATGTGGTGTATGTATGTATGCGTGCAGATGCACCCCCATACAAGTGCATGCAGAGACTAGAGGAGACTATAGGGTGTTCTCTTATCACACATCCATGCTTTTCTCCCTCAACTTGAGCTTCTGTCCATTGGTGAACCCCATCCTCTGGTCTCCACAGCCCTCTACATGGACTGTAGTAACAGACATGCATGGCCATGACCAGCTTTTTGCATGCGTTGAGAACTGAATTTGTCATCTCCAGCCCAAAAGGCCCTGATGTTTAAGCAGCAAGAGCTCTTAACTGCTGAGGCATCTCCACAGCCTCTCAATCTTTTCATTGGGACGTGTGTGACCTATATAGAATTTTCAAATAATTCAAGTACTTTAAAATGCCTTTCTATGGGGCACGTGCATATGTGTTACTGCCCACAGACCCTGCTCCATTCTTTAATTGCTCTCTCTCCTGTGCACAGCCTCCTGCTCCCTGACTGGCCTCTTGGGTCCCCTCACTGAGGGAAATCAGAACATGTAGGAAAAGATTTCAGAATGTCAATCGCCTCTTTTTTTTCTCTTTCCAATTAGCAGCTGCCAGGAGCGAACTTTCTGAGGTGAAACACATACGGAGAAGATAAATGGCTTTTTAATTTGGGTCACTGGCAAGGTCAGCAATAGAACTGTGTTATTGTTATCCCCCCCCCCCAAACATGCCTTCATTAACTTTCTTTGAAAAACTACCATAAAGAAATCCAAGGCTTTTGATGACCATGCTTCCTCTTCTCATCCACTCATTTTCAAATGAAGCCATATCTGCAGGCCTGAGCCATGGGCGTGTGTTCGAGGGTAGGAGGCAGGGACTGCTCTTGCTTGCTTCCATCCAGTGCCTCTACCCAGGTGTCCATCAAGACAGACAGATGTGGAGTAGAGTCAGGGGTGTGTGGATTTCTCTGAGGCAGATAGCTCAGTAGGAAGAGCAGCCCCCCCTGCAAACCCACTTCAGCCATGGCTACCCATAGTCACACTTATCAGCATCCAACCTCCCCTTTTCTGGTTGTGACTGGTCTTAGCTGTTCATCACTTTCTGGTGAGGTTAAGCTGGGATTCACCCATCTTCTAGCCCTAGAGGAGGGCAGATGTTCCTGCCTGTACAGTGAACCCCAGTGATTGATTCAGAGTAGTCACTTGACCCCACATGTCTGCTGAGAGCCTGCCAGGTGAGGGGTGTAAGTCTGTCCCCTGGATCACACTCTCCACTTCCTTACACTTAGCCCATTCCTCTACTACCCCTAATGTTTGAATCCCAGCTCACCCCTTCTGGCTATGCAGCCTAGAACTAGTAGTTTCATCTCCCTGAGTCCCAGTTTCCTACTTTCCAAAGTCTGAATAGTACCGGTACCAATTTCATACACATCACTCTAGAAAAAGTAAAACGCAAAAGGAATGAGAAGTGATCTGAGCATTGCTTGGAAAGCTGAGGTAGGAGGATCATTATGAGCTCAAGGGCAGCCTGGGCTACAGAGTGAATTCCAGGTCAGCTTAGGTTAGAGTAGGACCCTACATCAAACAAAATAACAACAAATTCTGAAAGGCTCAGGCTTTTAAATTCCCAGGACTTGTTGATAGGAAAGTGGTATAATCATTTCAGAAAACAAGTTGGTAGTTTCTTAAAAAGTGAGACTTACACTTATCCTGCGACCAGAAGTTTATTCCCTGAAAACACAGGTCCATGCAAAACTTCGCACATGGATAGCAGCTTTAAGCATAAAAGTCCACATTGGATCCACCAATGAACTGTGGGATGTCCCCACCATGGCACAGAGCTGAGCAGTAAAAAGGAATGAAGTACATGGGGGCACCTCACAAACAGTTGAGCTAAGAAGCCAGCTACACAGAGCCTCATATGTGAGCTGCTTCTGAAGTTCAGGAAGGGGCAGAGATAACACATGGAGACAGAAGTTAGAACAGTGGTTACTTCTGCATGGAGCAGATGGGGTTGCCTGAGAGGGGATGTGAGGGAAATTTCTGGAGTGAAGGAATTATTTCTATCGGGATGTGAGTTATGTGGATGTCTACATCCAACAAAAGCAATGAGAAAACATGATTAAAACTTGTGCATTTTGGATTCCATATGCTTTTGGGATGGAACATGGAGTGACCTTGCTGGAATCTGGAAGAGTCAGTCCCCAGACGGTTAGCTTGTCTAGTGCCAGAAGGTGCTACATGAGCAACTGGGGGAAAATGACCAACATCTGTATAAGCAACTCGTTTTATAAACTACCCAGCAGCAATCAACCTGATGTGATGCTCACACAACTACAATAGTTGGCACACAGCCATGGTGGGTAACCAACTGCTCTTGATTTGGCTAACAGATCCGCTCAGTGAAACGGAATCCATAGGTAGAACTGGAAAACAAGTCAGAACCATATCCAAAAATGAGTTTTCTCTCCAATATCAAGGTCCCACCAATAGTGGGATACAAGAGGGCCTACACCCATTAAATTCCCTCTAAAACAATAATGGTTATCCACGTATCTTGCACTGACCTCACTCTCTGTTGGAGAATTTGCTTCTCTTTTCAGATAGACGTAGAACCCAAGGAGAGAATCAGCCCATCACACCACATCAGGACACCAGCTGAAGCCTTAGAATAAATGGCGAAATAAGCAAGAGTGCTGCTTTCTTGGGGAACCTGGTATTAGCACAGGGGTGAAGGAGATAGACACAGAGAACACTCAACTCCTACCAAACCAGAGATACAGAGACCCAGATACACCTATGACCTCGTCACTGAAATAGACCTAAAATGATCCCAACATGGCTTAGGGAAATTTGCAGAAGAGGGGGCGGAAAGATTGTTAGAGCCATAAGTTGGGTCATTATGCACAGAGACATTGCCTCACCTCTGTAACTGATGGCTATCCCCACAATACAAGACCCACAATCCCCGAGGGGGGAGGACAGAGAGAAGGCTAATGAGGGTACCATCATGGCTGTATACACATTATATAGATAACTAATAATAATAATAATTATAATAATAATAATAAAAAGACTTGTGCATTTTCGCACTGGGAGATAGCTCATTAGGGGAAGTGCTGACTGCCCATGCTTGAGGACCCCATGAATGTATTGGGTATAGCAGTGTGTTCCTGTAATACCAGCTCTGGGGAGGCAAAGACAGAAGGATCCCTACAGCCTGCAGACTATAGATAATCTATCTGAATTGGTGAGCTCTAGGGTCAATGTGATGTAAGGTGCTATCTCAATATGGTGGAGAGCAACAGAGGAAAGCAAGTAGCATCAACCTTTGTACCCACATGCACACATGTGCCTACACACATATAAACACACATACATGTACATATGCAAAAGACCTGTGAATCTTAATGTTAAATGTGAATCTTAATGTTAAGAAAAATGAACCATAGAAGACATACATGAATACCTGCAAAGAAAGAAGAGAAAAGAGGTAAATAGAAAGACAAGTCCATGCAAAGCAAGCTGATGTATCTGAAGGCTGCCTTGGGGTTCTTGGTCTTAGTCTGTCTGCTGTCTTGGTTCTGACACTCTGTGAAGCACAGCAAGTGCAGGTCCTAAGAGAGGACATGTGGTATTCAAGACTGCCACTCTCCTTCCAGCCCATGGCAGATATCCCATCAATTCCTACTTCTTCCTCTGCTCAGGCATGGCACAACATTCACAGCATACTATCAGAGCTGGCATGTCTGCCAACCTGGAAAAGTGGGAACTCCCAATCAGGAGCAACCCTCACTCATCCGTTTCACCAATGCTCAGCACAAATATGACACAGATGTCTGCTGACCCAAACAAAGAGCCTTGCCCTGAAGCTGCTGGTCCAGAGCCTGAGCCAGGTGAGCTAGTTTGACCCCGGCACCTCCCCCATTACCTGTTAGTCATTATCTATTGCTACCTCCACCTGTTTTCTGTGTGTCCTTGGCTTTTATCACACAGGTCTGGGTGTGCCCAACTTGATACTTATGAACACCAGCACAGGGAGACTTGTATACTCACCACCCTCAGAACAAGAGCTCCTATTTCTACTTCGCTGATAGCAATTGCTGATGGCAGAAAATTTGTTTGACTAGCAAGATAATTAAGAGGTACCACCTCCCCAACATGTTCTCAGTGCATTGTGCATCCCAGTGGGAGGCTGGTTTCTTTTGGAATAAGCCTGGGACTGTCTTCCTACTTACTGGTTCCCTTGGGGTTTCAAAGGACCAAAATGCAATCTTGGTGGGCAAGGAGTCTCTGCTCTCACAGCTAACGTATGCACAAACAGCTCACCACCTGCCTCCTACCTTCTCATTTCTGTGGTTTCTTAAATGAACCATCCCCAGTGACAGCAACTCTGGGTCTGAAGTGAGACTGAATTCAGGCAGTAGCCGAGTCACCGCAGACCCACTTAACTAGATTTGACAGTCTTGATTTATTTAACAGGGAGCTCTGTGCTTCCAGCCATAATCACAGGTAAGACTCATCTTAAGCTTGCTCAGAGTACCAAAAATTCAGTCTTCCCCCTAACCCTCTGTAGCCACAGTGAAAAAAAGAGAGAGATAAAAAGAAGAGAAAAACCATAAAGGATTTTAATTATTTTTTCTGTTAAATGGCCTAAAATGTTTACTTTTCAGCAGTTTTTTTTTTAAAAACTATCTGTGAATATGCATGCACATGTGTGTTTTTTCTCCCTCAGGAAGGCCATCACCTTCTTCAGACAGAGTCTCTCATTGGTCTAGTTTGCCAAGTAGGCAAGATTAACTGTCTGGTGAACCCCAGGGATCCTCCTGTCTTGATGTGGGATTTCAAGCATGTACCATCACACCTGACATATTTTTTCCCCATGGTTTTAGTTCATTTTTATTCCGATATAAAATTTGACTCTTTTCTATATTAATATATTTTGATCATAACCCCCTCCCATTACCTTCTTTTGTCTCCTCCTCTGTCCTTTATCTACTGAATCCCTTTATTCCAACTAGTCTCTCTTCTACTTTATTTATTTATTTATTTATTTATTTATTTATTTATTTTGCCTTCCTCCATCATCCATGATGAAACGTTGAAGACACCTGACATTGTCATGTAGATTCTGGAGATAACTCTGGTCTTCATGCTTACAAGGAAGGTACTTTACTGACTTACCTACCTCCCCAGCCTCAATTTAAGTAGTTTTGGGAATAAGAGGAGGAAAGAGATCAGTTCATTATCCTGTACCTAAGCAAGTGAACCCCTCTGCTTCTCAGGTAGTTTTTTTTTTTTAATTTGAGAGAGACAGAGAGAGAGAGAGAGAGTGAGAGAGAATGGGCGTGCCAGCGGCCTCTCAGCCACTGTGAATGAACACCAGACACTTGCTCCCCCTTGTGGGGAAGTGTGTCATTGCTCCCTTGCGTCACTTTTTGCATCTGGCTAAACGTGGGACCTGGAGATTGGAACCCACCTTCTTAGGCTTGGCAGGCAGGTGCCTTAACTGCCAAGCCATCTCTCCAGCCCTCAGGTATTTAACAAAGGAACTGAACTTCAGTTTGGATCTGGAGTGTCCCCCAAAGGGTCCTGCATTAAAGCTTGGCCTCAGTTTAGTACAATTGGGAGGGGGTGGAGCTTTTAAGAGGTGGAGCCTAGGAGGAAGTTTACAGGTCACTGGGAATATAGCCCAGAAGAAGATTGTGGGTTACTGCCCTTTTCCCTCCTTCTCTCTTTTCTTCTTGGTCACCATGATGTGAATGGGTTTTCTACTCCACACACCCTACCATATTTTATCTCACTGTATATCGAAAGCAATGGGACCAATCAGCTAGAGACTGAAATCCCCAAATACATGAGCTGAATAAGCCTGCTCTCTTTATAACCTGCTTATCTTAGGTGTTGAATGGAGTAATAGAAAGCTGACAGACACAGATATTATGAGTTACCTTCTTCAGAGACTGGAGTTGCAATTCCCTTCTGTGAGCCTGTCCCACCACAGCAGGGGTAGGGGTTAGAGTCTGAGCATGCTCCAGTAATAGGATACCTTCTGATAGTTGATCTGATAATCATCAACTGTGTTACCCTGTTTGTGGTTCTAAGTGTACATGGAGGAGGGCAGCAATATCTAAGTCACAATACCAGACACCACCTAGACAATTATCACTCAAGGGTAGTCCAGAAAGTTCCCTTTCTCTGCTTTGTTCTCTTACTCTGGTTGCTGCATAGACTGTGGCACTCCCAGAGGGATGTGAAATCCTGTCCCACACACACTCTGGGGCAAGGCTGGCAGATGTATCTATAAAGGGCCAGAAAGCAGATATATTAGCTTTGAGTAGAGATGTGTTATTTCAATACTCAAACAAGAGAGAAAATAAATTTCCACCAAGTTTGTATCCATACTGCCACAGTAAGACTATGTCCTTGTGGGTACTTAGAGGTACCCCTCCAGCAGAGGGAGGCCTACAGTCCCCTACCAGCCTCCTGCAACAAGTACTCAGCCATCAGCCCAGTGCGAAGTAGCCCCGGGCAATGTGTGGAGTGGGCATAGCTGTGTCTTAGCAAGCTTGACTTATGGACAAGGACACTAAAGCTAGATTTCATGTCATTTTCTTAGCCTTTTTTTTCAGTGACTCAAATGCACAATTTGTAGCCTATAAAACACAGATGGTGAGCCCAGCATGGTGGTGCATGCCTTTAATCCCAACATTAGGGAAGCAGAGGTAAGAGGATTGTTGTGAGTTTGAGGCCAGCCTAGGAATATAGAGTGAGTTTCAGTTCAGCCTGGAATAGAGTGAGACCCTACGTGAATAAACCAAAAGATAAACTAAACTAAACTAAACTAAACTAAACTAAACTAAACTAAACTAAACTAAACTAAATTAAACTAAAACATGGTGAATTTGGCCAAAGTGTGCTGATGGTCTGCTGTAGGTGGTCAGACTGGACAGAGAGAGTCCTGCTACAGAGCAGTCCCTTGCACATTAAGGAGTCTCATAGAGTTGCATGACTGTTCATTCAGGTGTTTTTTCTTTTGTGTGTGTATATGCACACATGCACATGCCAGAGGTCAATATTGAATGTCTTCTTCAGTCACTTCCCACCTTACTTTTTGAGACAGGGTGGTGGTTTGAATGTAAATGGCCCCATATCCCAAGTTTTTTAATTTAAAAAAATTTTTTTTACTTATTTCTTTATTAGAGACAGAAAAAGGGAGAGAGGGAGAGGGAGAGAGAGAGAGAGAGAGAATGGGCACGCCAGGGCCTCTAGATGCATGCGACCACCATGTGTATCTGGCTTACGTGTGTCCTGGGAATCAAGCCTTGAACTGGAGTCCTTAGGCTTCACAGGCAAGCACTTAACCACTAAGCCATCTCTCCAGCCTCCCAAGTCTTTTTTGAGTAAGCTTTCATTTAAGTCTCCAGCAGGTGCAGCCCTGCTGGAGGAGGTGTGTCAGTGGGGGCAGAACTTGAGTCCAGCCCTGAGGTGTGTGTTCAGAGTCAGGTATTGCTTGGTGGTGCTCCCTGTCCTCTCTCTGTTGTGGATGTATAATGAAGTGAGCCAGCTTCTTCCACCATGATGAAGCTTCCTCTGGAATCTGGAAGTCTGAAATAATGCCTTTCCTCTCATAAACTCATTCAAGTCAGGTGTCTGTCCCAGCAACAAGAAGGTGGCTGCAAAAGACAGGGTTTCTCACTGAAGCTACAGCTCACTGATTCAGCCAGACCAGCTAGCTAGCCTCTGTAACCCTCCTGTGTATGCCGCCAGGGCCGTGATCACTGCTCCTGGTTCTTTATATGGGTGCTGAGGATCCAAACTCAGGGCTTCATGCTTATGTGGCAAGTACTGTACTGAGCCATCTCCCCAGCCCATGGAATGGTTTTATAACTTTCCATGACAGGGAATTACATTCACACAAACATTTTTCTGGATTGTCACTTATGCTATACCAGAAAAACATGGGTAGATATGGCTCAACTTAGCTGGGGACAAGAGCAGCAGTGTGCAACACACAGACTGAATTCCCAGAATAGGAGCCTGCTTCTCAACACACCATCTTCTTGAATGTGGGCATAGCTCTTAAGTGAGCAAGACCCAAGCAAGCAATTTCTTCAGGGAAACTTCCCAAAGACTCGGAGCCTACAGCTACTGTCTAAATGCTGAAAGGACAAGCATGGTCACTGAGGAACAAGACTGGACAGGATCAAGGATCCCACTAATTGATATCAGAGTCTGAGTGGAGATTTGTGAGGGAATCACAGGTGATGGAGCCCCTGTGGGGGGTGCCATGCCACCTTCCCCTTCTTCCCAGTTTCCCTGATGTCTCCTCAGTCAGGAACACTGCTGGCAGTCCTACTCACCTCCCACCAACAGCTGATGTGTTCACCTGGGCAGGTTAAGACCCAACCTGGGCATCTGATTGCTTATAAGAAATATCTACTGATACAAGACATTATTACTAAGCACCTGTCTTTTGTTTCTTTTGCATTATTAGTTTTTAGGTTAGCATACAAATAATGGGTTTCATCATGGCATCTGCATACATATGTGTTACTAAATCACATGTCTTTTAAATATAGGCAGGTCACTAAACATCAAGACCCTATGAGGAGGTATCACATCAGGTGTAGCAGACACAGCTATGCTCTAGGTCTTGCTGATAGATAAGCCAAGCTTTAAGGGTCAAATTAATTTATAATATATTTAGTTAGTTCAGATTTGATTTATATCAGATGATTCATTTCATTTTTTAAGAAAATACTACAGATTTCAGAATGTGAAGTAATTCTGTGGCATGACATTTAACATTCAGCTGGTACTACATTTAAAATAGAAAACAGTTTTCTTTTAATCACCTTGACCTAATTTTTCTACACAGTAAGAAATATATGTTTCCCAGAAATATCACTGAATCATTGCACACATCTATAATGTTTTATGTCCTAAGAACTCCCCGTTTCCTACAAAGACTGTGGCAAGCATGCAAAAGACCTGCAGGCATTTCAGAACATCAAAGCCAAGGAGAGAAGAGACATGGCAAGATGAACAGAAGTGGAGTTGGATTGGGGGGGGGAAGAGGAGACAGAAAGAATCTGAAGGCACTAAAATGAAAATAAGATGTGCTTGGATCCAGAATTCTCAAAGATCAGCGTTACTATATAGGAGGCTACAGACTGATGTGGAGTGTCTGGTGGTTCATGGGCCACAGACTCAGTCAGTAACACCTAATTTGCTTGGATCCAGTATTCTCAAAGATCAACCTTGCCACACACGAGGCTACAGACTGATGTGGGGGTCTGGTTGTTCACTGGATGGAGACTCAGTCAGAAAGACCTAAGTAAAGACCCTCCTCTAACGTGTGGAACACAACTCAAGACTTTCTCTTCTTTAACTAATGTCAGAAGAGATAAATGTTAAATATTTCCATCAGGATGGGAGTGATATATCCAACTTGATGGGTTTAATGAACCAAGAAGTTTTATGAGGAACTGGGGAGATGGCTCAGTGGGTAAGGTACCTCATGTGCAAGCATGCAAACCTAGGTTTAGATCCCCAGCACTCCCATAAAATGCCAGACATGGTGGCGCATGCTTGTAATCCCAGAACTGGGCAGGTGGAGACAGGAGGATTCCTGGGACTCACTGGCTGGTTAATTTAGTCAAATGGGTGAGCTCTCAGTTCAGCCAGAGACCCTGTTTCAAAGAATAAGGAGCAGAAACATTGAGGAGGACATCTAACATCAGCCTCTGGCCTCAGGATGCACAAACACATATCCACGCAAATGTTCCCACACATACAAGCATGCATTCACACATGCATGTGCACCATATACAAACACACATGGAAAACCAAACAAAAGAAGTTTATTACATCAAAACACAGGTATCTCAGTGTCCCAGAGCTGGTGTTTCAGTCTTAACTGTCAAGGATTTGGCTTCCTGTCTCCTCCCTTCCCAGCCATGCATCAGGTTAGATTCACCTGCATATTGTAACTAAATAGCTACTGAATTCTAAGTGTGACAGCAGGTATGACACTCAGAGAAAGAATGGAGACTTGCAACTCACATGACCCATGTCCATTCCCGTCAGACCTTGGTGGTGAAAAGAATGGAACTACCATCAGACCTATTGTGCTAATTTTTTAAATATTTATTTTTATTTATTTATTTATGAGAGAGAAAGAGAGAGAGAGAGAATGAAAATGAGTGCACAAGGACCTCTAGCCACTGCAAACGAACTCCAGATGAATGTGCCACCTTGTGCATCTGGCTTACATGGGACCTGGAGAATCAAACCTGGATCCTTAGGCTTCGCAGGCAAGCACCTTAACTGTTAAGCCATCTCTCCAGCCCCTATTGTGCTAATTTTTTTTGAGAGAGATAGAGACAGAGAGGAAGAGGCAGAGAGAGAGAGAGATGGGTGCGTCAGCAGCCTCTCAGCTGCTGTGAACAAACTCCAGACATGTGCACCCCCTTGTGGGCAAGTGCGGCATTGCACCCTTGTGTCACTTTGTGTCTGGCCAAACGTGGAACCCAGAGATTGAACAGGAGTTCTTAGGTTTGGCAGGCAGGTGCCTTAACCACTAAGCCTTCTCTCCAGCCCCAGTGTGATAATTTTTTTAATGTGGCGCTATGTTTTTTAAAATCTCTTTTGTGTTTATGGATTACATGTAAGTGTGTGGGTACATGTTTGCAGATATTAGTATGGGTATGCATGTTCCACAGCACACATGTGGAAGTCAAAGGATGACCTTAGGTGTCAGTCCTTGACTCCTTCCTTGTTTGAGGCAGGGTCTCTTGTTTGCTCCTGAATACACCAGGCAAGCTGGCCTGTGAGCTTCTGGGCATTCTCCTGTCTCCTCCTCTTATCTCACTGCAGAGCACTGGGATTATGCTCGATGCTCACATCTGTGTCTGGCTTTATGTGGATTCTGTGTATCTCGACTTAGGTTCTCAGGTTTATGCGACCATCACTTTATCCACAGAGCTATCTCCATGAACCTCCCCCTCCCCCACCAAATTCTTGGATATACCATCCTCAAGTGTTGTAGTACACGTCCCCTCTCTTGTAAGACTTGGAGAAGTCCCAGCTAGCAAAGAATGACAGAAGGGGGCCTGGTGTCTTAGAGGGCTTTCTGAGGGAAGCTAGCTGTCACAAAGAATGTGGACACCAGAGGCCCCCGCATTGGAGATATCACATGTAGGGCTGTCACTGAGGTGCAGGTGAGCTTCCAGGCACCAGTGAGGATCAACGCCCAGCCATAGGAGTGCACCATCTTTGGGGTCCTGCCCAGAAGGACTCTGACAACTTCACCTCCAATCAGCATTTCTACATCCTCATGTAAGACCCCAAGTGAGAAATGCCCAGGCATGCCTTACGCACAAATTCATAAGCACAAAAAGAAAAATAAGTCTTTCAAGCTTCCAAATTTCAGAGTAATTTGCAGCAATAGAAGTTAGAATATCAATTATACTAGCTCTCAAAGCTGGAATTGATGTATTCAGAGGCACAGGGACAATTAAGAGGGAATGACTACATGGATCTGAACACTAGACTCTTGTACGAATCTTGAAAGGGTAGGTGCTGGACAGGCATTCCATGGTCTTTTCCACTTTGAAAAATTTAGTGAATTAATTTTCTTCAAATTAATATGTGTGAAGCATTACCATAATGGGTAGCCTATAATGAGTCCTTGATAAATGACAGTTATTTATATTATTCCACATGCGATGGTACTTAAGTTTCATCTATAACTGGGCAAGGAGTTCACAAGTGTAATCTGGCTGTCTTGTCTACCTTCTTATGAATCTAAATGGGAAGACATATGTAGAGGCAAAGATGGAAAAATCTTCTTACAAAGAAAAGGGGTTCAACAGCTGGATCTTTTTGTGTTCATGCTAACACACACCTGTGTTCATGTTTATGAGTGTGGGCATAAGCATGTCACAGTATGCATGTGGAGGTCAGAGGACAACCTCAGGTCTTTGCTTTCTACTGTGTTTGAGGCAGGGTTCTTTGTTTACCACCATATTGACCAGCTGACCCATGAGCTTTTCTTCTTGCTTGGTCACAATGGGAATACAGATGCCTGCAAAGCCACTGGCTTGTAAATGGGTGCTGAGCATATGCACTCAGTACTAATGCTTGTGCAGCAAGTGCTTTATCCACAGCCCTGGATCTGTTTTAATTCATTTGCTTTTCTCTCTCCCCTTCCTGATTCTGGTCTTCATACCCCACTGCCCCAGCTAAGTCACAATGATCTTCCCCACTTTTGATACTTAAAATCAGGCCCTGAGTTGTTAACACTCTTGGCTTTCTATAGATGGCCAATTCTCTCTTTCCTTCTATCTAACCAGAAACTGCCCCTCCTCTGAGGCAACCACCACCATCACTGTCCCCACACAGCCAGTCAGTCATCCATTATTTCCCCATTTACCTGTTACCGTGCTTGGCTCTAGTTTGTTCCTAGTACCCGGGGCGGGGGGGTTTCACTGGAGATTTTTTTTTTTTTTTTGAGGTAGGGTCTCACTCTAGCTCAGGCTGACCTGGAAGTCACTATGTAGTCTCAGGGTGGCCTTGAACTCATGGTGATCCTCCTATCTCTGCCTCCCGAGAGCTGTGATTAAAGGTGTGTGCCACCATGCCAGGCTTCACTGGCGATTTTTATCAAGGGTTTCGGCACTTTGCCACTTCTCTCATTAAGACTCAAGTATCCACTTTCCTTTATCAAGAAGCATGAGTACATTGTTAGCAAGGCCATACAAAGAGAATAGAGTCACAGCAGGTCAAAAATCCCAAGGAGAAAAATGCTCAAAGATTCCAGCCACTCATTGCAGCTGGAAGACCAGACATATCTCTGAGGCCGTGTAAGCTCCTTCAACCCAACATTCAGCTGATGAGAAAGTACAACCTCTACTAACTATACCACAGGAACAGAGATGAGAATGCCAGCTGAGCCAACCTGGTCACCCAGGGAATCATGAGCAAGCCATGAAGTTGTGGGATAGTATATGCAAGGCCAGCAAGAGAAAATAAGATAGGTGAGCCACTCTATAGAGACCCTTGTTCACACTGCATGGTGAAGGAATCAAGAAGGTCTTGTCTCCAGTTTCCTATTAGTTACTTTCTCCTTGTTGTGATTAAAAACACTTGAAAGAAGCAATGGGCTAATATAGTCCTTTATTTTACAATCTGATAACTGCCCATCTACACAGAAGGTGTAAGCTCTGCAAGGTGCCTTTTTTTTCAGTCAGTTCATTCTTAAATCCTCTGTATGCAGAGACTGTGCTTAGTAGGTGCTTACTAAAGTTTTATTGATGAAAGGAATGGATGAATAAATTAGTGGCTCATTGAAAGGCACCACCTCACTGCACAATGCAGGAGTAAATATATTTGATTATCAGACTCTCCTGGGGATTTCTTTTCCATAAATCAATATTGTTTGCACAGACACAAAGTGAAATGCTTAGTCCCTTCATATTTTAGTCAGTGTTGCAGTACATTTTTGATGGTGTATTTATTTTCTGCCAAGCAACAATAGGTCATGAAAAATGGGGAGCCCCACATGGCTGGAATGTGTGAGGAAGAATAAGGTGTTGATTAATCAAACTCACAAAATGTGCAGCCCTCTCTCCTGCAGAGGTTGCAGGCAGGGACACACAGAAATTAAAAAGAATGAAGAAGATCAATTTTCTAGGAATCAGGAGTGCAAGGGTGCCTGGGGGAAACGAGAAGGAGATTTTCAACCTGAAATACCTGTTTATTTTCTTCCTCTTATAATAAGAAATCAGAGAAAAAAATAGTATTTCTCCCTTTCCTCATGGACCTATCTTGTGTTGTCTTCCTCTGATGGTCAAAGGAAGAAAACAACAGGATACAAAAATGATATTTATGCATTTTTCCAAAGCAGATTCAACACCTTAGAAGCCATACTTGACTTTTTAGTAAAAGTAAACAACCAATAGTCCAGACTCCTGACACTGCCATGAAAAACTCTGAATTTATTTTTGTTTTCAATAAAAATCTTGTTTAACAGCCTCATGAATATTCATGATGCTTTCGGCATATGTCCAAATAAAAACAAGAGAAGCTAAAGGAATAAGAAAAAGAGAAAAAGTAGTTCTATCCAGTATACAGAGGATCGAAGGACAGCAGTTTATGTTTTATGATATGTGTATCTGTTTTAAAAAAGAAAAGGTAAGGAAGCTGGGCATGGTGGCGCATGCCTTTACCTTTAATCCTAGCACTAGGGAGGCAGAGGTAGGAGGATCGCCGAGAGTTTGAGGCCACCATGAGACTACATAGTTAATTAGTTAATTCCAGGTCAGCCTGGACCAGAGTGAGACCCTACCTTGCAAAACCAAAAAAAAAAAAAAAAAAAAAAAAAAAAAAAAAGAAAGAAAAGGAAAGGAAGAAAAGAAGGACTAATAATCAGAGCGCCACATATCCTTACGTTTATATCTGTAGTCCTTGGATTTCAGCCATGTCTCCATCTGAGGCCCAATATCTTATTATTATTTTCATACTACTTTTTTCTGTAAGTCTCACTTAAAAACTAGCCTCATTTCCTATCTATGGCATCAATTGTTTGATAAACTACTTATATTTTTCCTATAAATTTTAACAAAAATGATAATTAGGAAATAAAAAAGTATGTCCAGGGTTAAGGAGATAACTCAGTGGGTAAAATATTTGCCACAGAATGTGAGGAAGGACTACAGTTTGGATTCCCAGACCCGTATAAATCCCAGGCAAGTATGGCAACATGCCTGTGATCCCAGCACTCATGGGAGGGAAACTAAGGACCTGTGAGGCAGCTGGTGAGTTAGACTAACCAAATAGGAAGTTCTGAGTTCAAGTGAAAGGCCCTGTATCAATAAAGAAGATGGAGAAAGATTGAGGAAGATACCTGACATCAACCTATGGCCTCCACAGGCACATGAAAATAAGCATACACGCAGAAACAGAAGAAGTATGTGCAAGCAGACACTAAAATTTACTGGATTAACATTAGTATGTTTACTATATTATTGGAAATAATTACTTATTTGAATTCTACACTTTGGAGATCCCCAAAGGCATGTATGTGGAAAATGTAGTCTCCAGCCTATGGCACTACTGTCAGATAGTAGAAATTTAGTAGGTAGGGCTTATGGACATGTGGTCTGACCCTTGAAGACCTGCCCTTGAAGGAGATATTGGGACTCTGGCCCCTTCTTGTTTGTCTCCTCACTTCATAGCCACCATGAGGTGAACAGCTTACTCTACTACACATGCCCCACCATACAATGCTGCCTCACCACAGGCCCAAAGGTGTTATCAAATGAGTATGGACTGACAGCTCTGAAATAAACTTTCCTCAGCGTGTGCGCGCATGCGAGTGTGCGTGTGTGTGTGCGTGTGTGTGTATTCAGGTCCACCTGCTTGTGCCGAAGGCACTTTACCCACTGAAACATCTCCTGAGCCCCACCTCTCCTATTGACAAGCTGGTATTCTCAGGTATATTTTTAGAGTGAGAGATGAGGGTTATTCTATTGGCCTATGACCCTCCTGTGGTAACAGGAATAGACAGTCCCTATCTGCTCAGGAGTCGGGGGACAAAGCAGTCAGAAACACAGTGCACTTGAGTCTATAGGCTTATAGGAGTTGTTTTACCTTTCTATCACTGCACAAAATATCTTCAAGTGCTCACAGATTTGGAGGTTCTAGTCCATGCATGGGTAAAACTGTTGTTTTAGGGACATTGTGGTCAGGTGGGTCACATGTCAACTGCAGGGAGGAGGATGTGGTGAACATTGTTCATCTAATGGCCAAGAGGCAAGTGGCAGAGGAAGAACCCCTTAGAGGGCACACTCTCCACAACCTCATGACTTCATATCAAGCCTCAACTCTGAAAGGGTTAGAGTGCCCCAGATACAAAGCCCTTCACACATGGACCAGGAGTGTCCAACTTTGCACATTGTGACATCCTATGCCATCGACATATCCTAAGAGGCATGCAGGCAAAGGGCCACAGGTTAGGGAGGCTTGATGGACCTTTTGGGGACATCATTGATATTTAAAACATGTCAACCTTGCTCCACCATTTACTGACACTGAACACCCAGAGGTTAGAGTTCAAGGTCAAGCTTTAGAATATTCTGCAATATCCAATATCATAGGTATTCACTACCAGAACTAAATTAATTAAAACCAAATAAATTTAAAGATGTATCTGCTCCTGGCACTGGCTACAGTTCAGTGCACAGTGACCTCCTGTGGCCAGTATCTACTCTGCCGGATAGCATATGTACAGCTGTCCTCCATCATACAAGGCAGTGCCAGGCCGCTCTGCTCCAGAAAACCCAGTGCCTCCTCCACACCCCCAAGTTGGTTTCCAAATTTACTTATGAAAAATTTCCCCACCCATATCCCTCTACAGGCAGGCTGGGATCCTCATAGTATCAGAGTTATTGTGGGTTATTTCAGAGAAAAAAAATTACCGTCAACTACTGAGTATTAAACTTGTTTCCATTTCTAGAAAATTACATCATTTCTGTTTCTCACCATCAAATTCCTATACTTCCTCCCCAAACAAAGAATTTCCCTGTAGAAATTTACAGTTATTTCACCAGGAAGTAGGAGAGTTCTTCATATTAATTCCTGCACAGCTACCAGTCGTACAGTCACTGCTGAACCTGAGACAATGGAATATGACTATTCTGCACATACAAAAGAAGTGTCCAGAGTGCTGGAGAGTGTTGGAGTGTTGGGTAAGAGGGCTTGCCACAATCATGAGGACCTAAGAAGGCCTGAGACTCCCAGTGTTTGATTCTCCATGATCCATGTAGAGAGCTGGGTGTAATCATGAATGCCTATAAACCCAATCCTGTCAGAAATAGACTTACTAGGGTTTCACTGCAGATCCATGTTCAAAGAGAGACTCTCTTCAAAACAAATGTAGATGAGTGATAGAGGAAAGACACTCAACATTCTCCTTTGGCTTCTACTTGCCTACAAGTATATCTGCACATACATGTATAAATACCACATTCACACACATACCACATCACACATTCTGCCTATGCAAAAAATGGCCCTGAGAAGACTATGTCTTCATACATACATGTTGGAAAGTCATTATTCCTTGTTCCATAATGGAATGTGATATTATCAGACAAGAATGCAGTTGCATCTTGGCCTCTGTCTATCCAAGTCTATATAATGTATTTATTTGCAAGGGGGGGGGAGAGAATGAATGAATGGGTGCACAAGAGCCTCTAGCCATTGCAAATGAACTCCAGACACATGCCCCACCTTGCATATATCTGGCTTACATGCCTACTGGGGAATCAAACCTGGGTCCTGTGTCTTAACTACTAAGCCATCTCTCCAGCCCCCCTAGGGCTCTGTCCAAATAAAGAAGTCATCCTATACATTTCAAACATACCCAAAGGAGACTGATAGATGCTTTGTGGTCTGCTGGCTATTATTGATACTGGAGTAGGTCAACATAACCAACTTAATGGATTCCAGGACTTCAGTTGTGAATCGCTGAAGTGGGAACTGTCAGCCAAAATGCCTACAGGAATCCTGGGGGTGCTGCAGGCCATGAAGTAGGGGCTGTGAAGGGGTGGAAGGACAAAATAAACCAAGGTTGCCACAGTTGCCTGTAAACTTTTAGATCAGAAAAGTGAGCTCAACTTTCAGATCTTCTTGCTTTTCAGATAAAAGAGAAAACCATATTCTTAAATAGAATGTTTTAATTGTCAACATTATGTAAGTCTGACAAAGAACTCCTATAGATGAAACAAACTATAAGCTACAAGTTACCAGGTGTTTTTATGCATCAGTGGAAAACAGAGAAGTAAGGAGACCTTTGTAGCAGGTGTCAAAAACAGGCTTGATTTGCTTTCCTGCATCTAAGTCCTTTAGCAGTGTACCTCTGAGGCCCTATACACTAGAAAGTGGGCTCTATTCTTCCATTCATTGAACATGGATGACTTGGGGGTCAGTTGTGCTGAGCAATGCAATGCTAGCTAACATCCAGGGCCTTGTTTCTGCTTGGGGCCCTATGTGGCCCTGAGGACAAGCCCAGGATATTCCTCAAGGGTTATGAAACATATATGTGCACATATCCCAGCTGCCATCCTATCCCTCCAGAAATAGTGTACTTACTTAGCTGCCGATTGGTTTCAGCAGCACAGATCAGCCTGGCCCAATCAGAAGAACCTCCCAGATGAGCACAGCACAAACATGGAAACAAACAAATCACAAGAAAAAGTGATAGGTTAAGTCACTAGTGCTCAGGATGGTTTCTTCTATACAAGGTGGCTAATTATGAGGGCTGAATCCCAGCTGCATCTCCTACTAGCTGTGAGATGCTAGAAGGGAGGCATAATGTCCAGTTCCCATGTCTCTCCTTTTGTCCTATAAGGACAGGAACAACACTAAATATAGAGCTTTGTGAAGACTCCCTGAGATGGTACCATCCCAGGAAGCATTTGCAGAGTACGGTCTCAATGGATCATCATCATCATCTGAAGACTTAATGGTGTTCAGGTATGTGTGTAGTACATACATGTGTGCATGCTCATGGGTGTGTGGGCATATGTATATGGAACCAGAGGTTGATGTCAAATGGCTTCCTCAGTCACTCTCCACCTTGATTTTTGAGACAGGGTTTCTCACTTAACCTGAAGCTCATTGATTCAGTTAGATTAGCTAGCCAATGAACTCCAAAGATTCTCCTGTCTCTGACTCTCCAGACCTAGAACTACAGACAGGCCCAGCTTTTATGTGGGTTCTAGGGACTCAAACTCAGGTCCTCATACTTGTGCATCAAGCACTTTACCAACTGAGCCATCTCCCTGTCCTTGGACTTTTGCATCTCACAAAGTCTGAAATTGTTCACACAAGAATACATGGGAAGCACTTGCTAGAGAACAGTGGTGCAGTCAGTCTCCAGGGGGAAAGTATGAACACATCAGCAGGCCTTTTCACTTTTCAAGGGCAAAACCTTATGACACCACTTCTTAGGTAATGAATGGGTATGTCTTTTAGTGCTCCAGTAATCCTGGACCTCTGAAACACAAACACCCAATAGCACTGGAGACACTGAGCAATATAGATTAAGCTAGCTCTGGGTCCAGAAGTCTGTAGAGCTCATCGTCTTGCAGCACTCACACTGCTTTTCTTTATGGTTACTATGGAGTCATTAATAGACATCTGCTACACAGCTGACTAAATGAATGAAACAGAAGGATTTAGATGCCTTTGGGAAAACAGCAGAATGACCATCTGATGATGGGAAAGTGTGTTTCTTGTAAACATGTGTTGCCTGGAGTCAGAGATGATGGTATGCTCAGTAGGAGTTGGTTCATGTGGCTCTGTCTCCCAAGTAGGGACATGTCACTTGTCTGTAGTGTCCTCAGACTGGCCTAGTCTCCCTTCATCCCTCATGACCTGGGACAATGATTCCTTATCACTGGTTGTCTTTAGAATGGTTTAGAATGGCTTTAGAATGACCAAAACAGCTCATCTCTCCAGGTCTGCTGCTCTGGAGTCACTAATGATGTGGGATAGGATCTTATGGTCAACCTGCTGCAAAGAGGAATACTATAATACATCTGAGGTGACAAATTATTTTAATTAAAGGTATATATCAGCCTGCAGACATGAACGCAGTTCTCCCTTGCTTCTTACTCTTTAGAGGGTAAGGCAGAATCAGGAGGACCAACAGAAAACACAGCATCAAGAAGTCAGTAGATTGGAAGACGACAGAGATTAATCACCTCACTCATTGTGACCCAATCATTGTGATGCTTTGGTATTTTGTGGCCTTTCTTTTCATGTGCCAGAAACAGGCTTGGTTACTAGCTTGAAGATAGAACATTGTAGAAGTCAGTGTAAAATCCTCCAGTGGGTGGGGCTTTTAAATCATCATTGACTCCCTTATTTTACACAGACTTTGCAGAGAGTGTCAAAACACAGGAAGAAGGCATTCCTGGGGCTTCTATAAACACAGGTGCCAGTAGGCTGTCCATTAGTCAGAGCAGGAAACAGCCATATGGCATCTGACAGCCAGGGCAGCAGATAGAGCTGGACCAAGGGGAGGGACTGGCCTCCCAGGATGGACAAGGTTGCTTCTGAAAGCTCCAAGCATCTTTCCTGGACAGAGGCACCCCAGGATGAACCACAGACCATTATAACAGTACCTAAATAACACAAATTCATGTGGGGAAGGATCTGCCCACCCTTTGCTGAAATGACTGAGAACAGAAAATAGCTGAGAGCATGCAACCTCAGGTGGTGCAACAGAAGCTCCCTCAAAGACTTACCCCAAGGATTTGTCTTCTAGGTGATTCCAGATCCAATAAGTTGACAACATTAACCACTACAGGGAGAGCATATTTTTTAAGTCTCTGCAACTTTCAGGCATCTACCTTTTAGTCACCACTACCTCTGATATCATGTCCAAATGAGCTCTTGGTTTAGACCCTGGGTGTTCTGCACAAAGCTGACTGCAGAGGCTGATTTGCAAGTGTGTGGGGGTGGGGAGGGGAGAGAAACCTGTGTCAACATCTGGGACCATCAAAGGGGGAGGGTGAGTCTTCATCTTGAACAAAGGGAAGATGTTTGTTGCAACTATCTCTAGCCAAAGAGGAGTTGAGACTGTATCCTTCTATGAAAGTTAGCTGCTCAATGGCCTCATGTGGAAAGCACAGCTTGGGTTCTGCCAAGCCAGTCACACAAATCCTTTCTTCAGCACTTCCTCCACACTTCCTCCATGATGGGGACACACACACACACACACACACACACACAGTCTTTACTCAGCACTCCCTGCATGATGGTCATGAACAAGAACAAGCACATACACACACACACACACACACACACACACACACAGTGCAAAGAGTACAGAGTACATCTCCTAGCAGTGATACACATGACTGGAGGGAAGTGCAAACATCACTAGACTGGCAGAGCCAAAATTTTGTTGACAATGACAAGGACACTGGCTCAGCTGGCCAGTAGATGGGTGAACTGGCTTGACAAATAGAATACAAGTAGCCAGGGCAGCCCTCCAAGTTGCAGGCTTACTCTGCATTGCAGAATCACTGACTTCTTGGGGCTGGAACCAATGTGTTTTCAAGAAATTTGACTTTTAAACTTCTTATATATTTTAAATTTTCATTTATTATTGTTCTTTTGTGTATGTACATGAGTGTGTGCATGTGGAGGCTAAGGGCAAATTCTAGGTGTCTTTTTTAATTGTTCTCTACCTTATTTTTAATATTTAATTTTAATTTATTTATTCGAGAGAGAGAGAGAGAGAGGGAGAGAATGGGCATCCCAGGGCCTGTAGCCAATGCAAAGGAACTCCAGACGCATGTGCCACTATGTACATCTGGCTTACATGTGTTTTGGGGAATTGAACCTGGGTCCTTAGGCTTGGCAGGCAAGGCTAAGCCATCTCTCCATACCGCTACTTATTTTTTGAGACATGGCTTCTTACAGAGCCTGGAGCTCATCAATTTGCTAGACTAGCTGGTCATCAAGCCTCAGAAACCCTCTTGTACCCATATACCCAGCAGTGTTATTACAGGCACACACCACCACATCTGGCACCTACATGGAGGCTGGAGTTTGAACTGACATCCTCATGCATGCGGGAAGAACTTTACCTACTGGGTCATCTCCCTCATCACTCGTTTTATGTTTAAAGCTCACAGAGACTGTCTGGACCAGAAGGTGGGAAGTGGTCACTTCTGGGTTAGAGCTAGAGCTTAAGTCCAACATGGAAAGTCCAGGATGAGGTCTATCCCTTCACCACAGCAGTTATTGAAAGTGCTTGTTACCTAGCTGTCAGCACACAAAGTGCCTCTTCTAATGAAACCTCCAACTGCAAGAGAAACTGGCACCTCTGATATGTTTGCATGATGTTCAACACATGTATGCAGCCAGCCCTGAAGGGACAAGGTCCCATCTGACTGTTCTCTAAGGCCTGCTAGAAGAAGCCCCACAGAGAACATTCACTCTGCAGTGTTCTCTGTTCCTTCTATTCAGACTAGTGCCATTCCCTTGCCTCAGGCTACACTGTCAGGTTCAATTCTGCCCTGCAAGTCATCCCCGACCTAGCTGCACAGTTAACAAGAGTGCCTGAGAGAGATGGCCCATGGCTTCCCAGATGGCGATAAATGGTGTGTGCTGAGAACCAGTAGCTAAGTCATTCTTCATCCTGCTGAGAGAATGGTGATTCCACAACAATGTTCTAGAAGTTCTGGACATTTGATGTATGGAAGAAACTGCCAAATCCATCATCAAGCACTTTTCTTTTCCTAGATAGGACATCTAACAGGTGCAGATATCATTCTACATATGAATAGTCCCCTGGGCCTTCTTTTAATTTAACGAACTTCTCTTTGGGATCATTATTTCAAAAGGTGATAGAACATAGTCTCCGAGAGTTATCTGATATCTCCTATAGCAAGCTCTACTCATTCCCTGTCTGGCAGGTGCTCCTTTCTTTCTGACCCACTGGCCCTCATTGTTGTCTGAAAAGCATGGATCTAGCCCCAAATGATGCTGTGGCTTGTCATTTCTTCTAGGTTGGGTATGATGGTTAGCCATCATGACCTGCAGAAGACCTTTGGTCAAAGAGCGGTCATGAGATAAGCAGAACAATGTAAGTTTAGCACAGCCTATGGTAATCACAATGGAACTCTTACTATTCCCAAGTCACTGTGCAGGGGAGAGTGAGATACCAGCTTTCAGTAATCCTGTGCCAGCTGCTCAAAGACATAGTGTTCTTGGAGTGCTCTACTCTGTAAATAAGGTGGAGAGTTGACTGGGGTTGGGACTGTCCTGGCTGTGCAGTGTTTGAGTTACTCATGTTCCTGTATAAGATCCCACTCAACTCACTCGCTAAGCAGTCTGGGATTGATGGAGTCCTGTTTTGTTCTCTTGGTTCACCCTGAATCAGAGGTGAATATCTTTTTTCCTTATGTCTCCCCTGGGAAAGCCTTCATCAGATTCACAAGAGTAACTCATGGACTTAGTTGGTGGAGTGATGGAAGCAAGCAGCTGCTATATGTACAGGTGGACTTCTCCCTCCCAGCCTCTGGCAGCCAGAGACTTAGAGAAGTGATTGAGAAATGAAGACTATCTTTTGGGAGAGAATGTAGTTATAGGAGGTGCTGTTGCATTTCTGGGTGAAAGGTGGAAGTTTTCTGGGGTTCAAATCAGGGATGTGAAAAACCAAAGGAATTCCCCATGAAGCAATGTGTCTTGACAATGCCTGGTTGCTACGCATGCTACACAAGGAGAACTGCAGAATGAAAAGGACCATCTGTTTAGAAATACACTGTTGATTGCAATGTAAGTATTTTCAAGGAGCTACTGAAGAAGAGCAAAAGAAAGGAGAAAGAGGAAAGAGAAGAAAGGAGAAATGAAGTAGGAAATCCAGAGAAATAAAAACAACCTCTAACGGTCCGAGGAGCAGGGAGCCAGGGGTAACAGAATAACTGGTCTGGTGTTTCCTTTTGGAATGATGAAAACATGTGGAGATCAGCTAGAAGTGGTAGCTACACAATACTGCCAATGTACTGAGTTCCCCTATCGTTTTCACTTTACAGTGGTTAATCCTGCTCATGAGAATGTCACAGTTTAAAAAGAGTTGCCAGGTGTGGTGGTGCATGCCTTTAATCCCAGCATTCGGGAGGTAGAGATAGGAGGATGGCCGTGAGTTCGAGGCCACCCTGAGACTAAATAGTGAATTCCAGGTCAGCCTGAGCTAGAGTGAGACCCTACTTCTAAAAAACAAAACAAAACAAAACAAAACAAAAAAAGAGTGGGGGTTGAGAAGGGTATTCCATAACATACTGTCCATACTGAGCTTTGGCACCTGGAGTCTAAAAAGTCACCAGAGCCTGCAAACTTTACCATCTTTCCAAGAAAGAGGATTTCTACTAGTATGTTTTGAGAGAGTCCCTTGACACAAAATGGACAAAAAATTAATAGGAACCAAAGCAGCCAAGAAAGTGTTTTGTTACTTACTTTTCCTTAAACACAAACATCAGTGCTTAGCTCCAAAAAAACAAGTATACTGAAAAAAATTCAGAGGGAACACTTGCATGCAGATCTTCTGTCCAAGAGAATGGAGGAGACCAAAGGAGACCATCAAGGGATGGATGCTGCCCTTTCTGGAGCATCTGCGCTGAGTCAGTCAGACTGCAACAGATGAAGATCAGACTTCTAAAAAGGAAAGAAGCAGTTTACATGTGCTCCTTCTGTCCTCTGAAAAAGATGATGCAATAGTGCTCACAAGGTCCAGCTTAGCCAATGTGGATACAGACAGAAACCTTCTGCTTGAGAAGTGGGCAAGACAGTCCTCTGAGAAAAACACAGAGCTATATAAAGAAATGGTCCTTTATGTTCAGTCTTTCTCCCAGTTTCCTCAAAGAGCACTTGTACTTGGGGAATTTATCTTCATAGAGGTGGTGAACCACAGGGAATCTTGGTCAGGGGCTGAGGAAGCTAGGCTAGCGTGATGGGAAGATCTTGAGTCTGCAGTGGCATAGCATATCTGTTAGCACTCCTGTGACATTCACTCTTGGGTTCCCGGTCCAGTAATTGTTCATATGCTTATGAGTCCGTGGTTCTCAAAATGGGTCACCAGCACCACTCAGTGCATTAACTTCCCTGTACTACCATGACAAAGACTCACACTCAAGATGGGTTTGACAGCAGCTTTGCTTCACCCCACATGAGGTGGCTAGAAGTCTGCAATGAAGGTATGGGCAGTGTTGGTTGCTTCTGTGGCTTCTTCACGGTTTGCCTTTTATCTCTTGCATTCCAAGTTCCTATCTTCTTGATCATGAGTATGATAGGTTTAGAGGCCAAACAGACTCCATTATGCCCTTCTCTTAATTAATTTTATGTACAATAACTGCGTTACCAAATAAGGTCACATTCTGAGGTTCTGGGAGTTATGACCTCAACATATGAATTTGAAGAGGGCACAGTTCAACCCAGAATGCCTAGGGATTTATTAGAAATATGAATTCTCCAAGCCCACTCCATAGGTCCTGAGCCAGCGACGAGGAGTGAGGTCCAGCCTGTTGGCACAAAACCTCCAGGGGATCCCTACTCACATCAGTAAGTAACAGGTCTAAGTTCATGATGGTTGAAAGCTATAGGCATTCTAGCTGATGCCTTCCTATGCCAGAGGGACATCTGAATTCCTTGAGACTAGGAGTGAGTGGGGCATCCAGCCCATGACACTGAGTTTCACTGATGTCTGTTGGCCGTCTGTGTTGCTATCCAGGAACACAGACCTGAATGGACAGAGTGGCTTCATAGGCAGTCCACTGACATGTCTTCTCCAGGCTGGAGACAAAGCCAGCCTTCTCTCTTGGTTGCTTCTATGTCCACCTGTCCTGCACAGGAAGCCCTGAGAATAGTGGAGCTGAGGCCCTTCTGTCCTGACATCTCACAGCAGTTCCAGCCCACTGCTCTTTCCTATATTATATCCATGCTGGCTGCAGAGTCAGAAAAGCAGTCACTCCCTTCCTTTCAGATTTCCTAAACTTCTCAAGATTTTTCCCAGAGATTAGTTTGTCTTATAGAATCTCAATGATGCTTAAACCCCACCAAGTCCGACAATCCCATTTTGCTTCCAGTTTAGAAAAATCTTTAATTTCTTAGAATAAGTACAAGCCCAATAATAGTTTTCCAAATATTTCGCCCAATTCAAAAATAGAAAAAGAAGACATGGAGGTAAAAGAAGAACAAGTTAGGAAGAAGGGGTTCAACTGAAGAAGGATAGAAAAAAAATCAAGAGAAGGTAATTTGAAGGGATTATGACCAAAACACATTATGTAACTGTATAAAATTGTCAAAATTAAAAATGTCAGATAGATTAACTGAGATAACAAAACATCATGAACCAGGCATCTCCAAACAAGAAGTGGCTAGGGAGCGCTAAGAGCACACGGGGCGAACTTCACTAGGACAGACTAACGAGTAACGCAAAGGACACATGTCACTGGTCACAGTTACACAGATCCTTGATTTGGTCTCCCCGGTTTCTGTGGAGGGGAGGTAAACTTGCTCTTTAATATTTACTTTAGAAGAAAAAGCTCAAGTGTTGCTTGCATTTGTAAATGAAGCGAGGTTCAGGTCGCATAAGATCGCCCTGGCTCTGTCTACGTCAGGCCCCATCTCCACCTAAGTTTATGCTCATAAGGGCACCTCTTTCTGATTCACCATTTGTGTTCATGTCCATTCTTGTGGCCATCAGCATAACATGTTTGCCTTCTGGGTCCTATCTGGAGTACAGTGCAGCAAGAAGCACAGACAGTGTGGAAGAAATACTATTTGTTATATCCATATACCCAGCATAAGGTGGGCTGTTGGTTAATGTCAACAGTAGACACACTGTCTGTACAGGCTGAGAATAGTTGTCTGGTTTCTTCAGAGACTGTGGTAAATCACCTGGATATTAAAACACAGCCTCCCCACCTCTCAGCACCCTCACCCAACAGCCCAGCTTAGCCAAAATGTGCCACCAAAAGGTGGCTGCTATGTCCAATTCCACCCCTCACTGCATGCTGGGATGGCTTTCACTCGTCCCTCTCTGAAACTGCAACACTGATCATCAACTGCAAAGTAGTCACATGGCCAACCACCTGTTCTAGGAAGTGTTCACTAGCAGCTAATGAAACAAATTATGATTGAAGTGTGAGCCTCTCTCCACTGATGTAATGCCAACGATGGGCTGACTGAATGTTCCATAGCTATCAAAGCCCCTTTCTTTCGTTATTCTTTAAAGGCAGGGACGTTACAAAGTTTACACTAATTAGATGAGACCCTTGCTCTCTGGTGAACATGAAAGTTGGCTTTTATTTCAGTGGCTTTCAGCCACATGACTGAAGCCAACATTTGGGAAGCACAGCCTCTCGCTTTGGCAGACGAGCTGCTGTGACTCTAGGAGGCACCACACGCACAAGGTAGGTCTGTGATTTTCTAAAGTCTGAGAAGCCATCAGTTAGAGCCCTTGCTTGTGGGCTTTTCCATCCCAGTAGTGACTAGTGTTTAGGGTTGGACTATTCTCTGTGTCAGGGAAGGACACTGCGTTGTACATAGCAGAATATCCAACATCCATCAACTAGATGCCAGAAGGAACTTCCTTCCCAAATAACCAATTAAAAATGCCTTCAGACATCATTGGCCATCTCTGGGGAAGTGGGCTTGTAAAAATGTTCCTTTGTTAAGAACACTGGCGGACTTCAATGCAGGCAATGGTATCTCTTCTCAATGTTAGTGCTTCTATGGAGGTGGGACTACAGTGCCCCTAGCTGCACTCACCACTCTCAGGAGAAGGTCTAATACATTATTTGTGCAACTTCAAGAAAAATATAAAAGTATTTAATTTTATTAAGTACTGAATGTGTGCCAAATGTGGTAATATTCACAATATCTATAAGTAGGTGTTATAATTTTATGCATGTGTATGTGTGTGGTATGCATGTGTGTGCATATATGTGGAGGCTCTGTCAACATAGGGTGTCTTCCTCAGTCATTGTTCACCTGTTTCACAGAACCTAGCACTTTCTGATTTGGCTAGACCAACCAGCCAGTGAGCTCCAGAGATCCATCAGCCTCATCTCCTTAGTGCTGGATTAAAGGCATGTACTGCTACAGGGGTGCTGGGAGGCTGAACTCAGGGCCTCATGCTTGTGCAGCAAGCATTTTCCCAACTGCACCATCTCCCCAATCCCAGGTGCTACAATTACTGCCCACATGCTGAATCGAGCCACAGAGGGGCACAACTGGGGAACAGCAGTGCTAACTTCAAACTGACCATCTGTCTCTGGAGTTTTTGCCTCCTCCAGCTATATCTAGTTGTACCCGCATTTCCATTTTCTCTTTGCAAAATGACCCCACAGACGCTGGCAACTAACATGCTTTGCTGAGATTAATTTACCACTTCCAGGTTTCAGAGTAGCCTGGTGAGGAAACATGCTGGCCATAATAAACAGATTACAGATAGTGTGTGGGCCAAACAAAATCAAGGAAACTCAATTACAGACCACTTACTATACTCATTACAAAAGAGACATCTACTTTAGTCCCTAAGCAGGGTAAGAGCTGGGAGCCACTGGGACTCACTATGTGGAAATCCAGGGAGCTAATGATAATACAGAAGGGAGTTGGTCAGTGAAGTGAGAGACTGAGTGTCTTGATGTCACTCAACCCCAGAAGCATGTGCACCTGAACCCCTTGACTTTTTCTGGCAAGGGGAGGGGACTATGTCTTTTTTGGTTCAGCTGGTTTACGTTGCAACCAAACTCAGTGTGACAGACACATTCCTCAACCCTCAGTGCCAGTCTCATCATCTGCAGGATGGGCTGTCAACAGGACTGCACTGTATACTGCCAACCAGTGGCTTCCCTAACACCGTGAGAATGTGTAGACACCTGAAGAATCACCATCCATAAGCCCCAGAGGCAGCCAGAATTCTGACTTTCCAGACCCTCAGGTTTCATTCATACTGGCCACAGTGGGCCGAAGCAGCAGAAAAGGATGTATATTCCTTAATCTTGTCCCCAGTTCAGTTCTCAAAGCTCCCCCTGGAGAAATCAAGAGGCCAGAAGCTTTCTGGAGAAAACCCTGCCTACAGATGGCAATGCCAGGACCAACACAGTAGTGGGTATGGGCATTTTAGGTGAGAAGTGGTCTTTGTCTTCTCTGGCATACTGTGGTGGTCACAAGCATTTCTGAGTGAGTGGCAGTTGCTCCAGGTAGGAATGTTCTGGGTCTTATAGCCAGATACACTGTAGGGAGATGACAGAGGAAGAAAGTGCTAGCTAATATAAGTTAAACTAATTAGTATAAGTTAAGCTTGTGGCAGAGTCATGGCCCAGACCCAGGCAAGAGGGGAAATAGTGGAAGAAATCCAGTCCTGAGAAAAATGAGGTGGCTGAAGTCAGCAGAATGATCCATGTGATTGTCTCTCTTGCTTCTCTTGCCTCTGATCCATAGCATCTTCTCTTTCCCTCTGTGCCCCCATCCCAGGACCTGCCTTTGTGAGAAAAGTTCCCCATGCCCCTGGAGTGGACAAGAGTGTACCTCTCCCTATGGAATCTTCCTCCCCCCTCCATGGAATCTTGAAGGACTAATTTACCCAAGAAATGTGCTCCACTTCACTAAGAACACTGGAAACACAGGCTGAAACATTGACAAGATTTCAGGTGAGATTTTTTTTTTCAAGGTAGGGTCTCACTCTAGCCCAGACTGACCTGGAACTCACTCTGTAGTCCCAGAGTGGCCTCAAGCTCACAGCAATCTTCCTATCTCCGCCTTGCAAGTGCTGGATTAAAGGCATGTGCCACCATGTCTGGCTTCAAGCAAGATCTTTAATAGGAGAAGATGCCATCAGAATGTTCTAGAACCTATGGTGTAGCAGTGCATTGGTACATAAAAACATTGAGAACTTTGAGCTGGAGTGGTGGTGCACACTTTTAATGCCAGCATTTCAGAGGCTGAGGCAGGAGAATTACAAGTTCGAGGACAATCCATTCTACATTGCAAATTTAAGGCCAACCTAGATTATATAGCAAGACAATTTCAAAAAGCAATGCCACAATGAAGAGAGAAAGTAAACAAATACCTTCTCCATCATGATTTGGTCCTTAAACCACTATTCCTATGTGACAATGGCCAGAAAGAAAGAGACAATGTGTCCCAGGTCCACTTATGCATGAATTAAATTGTATACAACAGAAAAATCTGTGGTTTGGGGAACTCAAGAGCCAAGATAACTTTTAAGTGGGTTAAAGAATATAGAACAAAGGAGGGAGGCTTTGGGTCAGAAGGCTCTGGTTCCTTTCTCTGTTCGAAAAGCTGGAGTCAATTTTATGTTCAAATGTTTCCCACAACAGTAAAATCATTCTCAAATGCTGCACCAAGGCCAGGCTGCCTGGCAACCCAGATGTGTTTTTGGGGAGCTGGGAAGGGGGCAGGGGCTGAAGCAGGAAACATTATTACTTCACTTCTTCCCAAGCAGAAAGAAAATTGTTCCTTTTCTCTCTCCAGAAGAATGCATTTAAAATGACAAGCTGAGGAAGATGAAAACAAACCCTGCCTTTGGAGGCATTCGGTGGGGGGAAGTGAATGCCAGACAGAGTGTGGGAAAACGAGTTTCTAGAATTTTTTTGAATTCACTCCAAATTTGCAGTTAATGCAAACTTGATTGTGTTTTAGGGTCTCTTTACTAATGAGGAGTCTGGGAACAGACCAGTCCTTCCCTGACCCCACAGATTTATGCTCAGTTTGAAATGAAGAACCAAGAAATTATCCAGGGCAAGCCAGGTATCTGGAAAATGCCTTTGAGGGTTTTTCAAATCCTCAGACATAAAAGAGATCAGAAGAAAAAATTGACTCTGTGAAATTAAATTATAACAGCATACACGTGGGCTGTGCTCAGCAATTAGAGTGGATTTGAGAGAGGTAGCCTAGAGTCGGGCAGGGAAGGGTTTGTCCTCCACGTAGCCAAGACACAGATTTACATACACTTAAACTTTGATTCTCCTCAAAGAAAACATGGCTGGTGTGGGCAACGGAGCATGGCCTAATTCAAAAGAGTTGAAGAATGACGTTGTAGAAGGTCTGAAGCCCATCAGACCTTTCCTGCTGTGGGTTCAAAAGCATCTCTGTCCTCCACACACAGACTCACAACGATAACCACTTGGAGCTAGGGTCTTTGTAAGTTGAAATCCTTCTGGTTTTCAGTGGGCCTCACCCAGTGACTGGTGTGCTTTAAGGAGAAAGGCAAGGGTGTCTGAGGCACACAGACAAAGTAGGAGCGAAAAGTCAAATGAAGACACAGCAAATGCTGGAGTGGGTGACACAGCCACAGGCTGAGGAACAAGGACCATGCAACTAGCAACCAGCAGACGCTGAAAGAGGTAGGAATGATTCATCTCTAGAGACTCTGGAGTGACTGGGGCCCCCATGGCCCTTAATTTTAGCTTTCTGCATCCAGAGCAGGTTGGGAAAGAAGTTCTATTACTTTAAGCCACCAAATACGGAGTCATTTGTTATAGCAGCTGCAGGGAACTACTACTTTCATTAGCCCCAGGCCTAATCAGGTTTGGGACACATAGCCGCCTGCAGGCAGTCAGGTCTGCCCAGTGACAGCTGTAAAGTGACACTGATGCCCACACTTATTCATCAAAAGGTGGCACTTATGAGCCCACACTCCCAGCTTCTCTTTGAAGTCACAATCTGGTTGCCAGGTTTCCTTGTCACCAATTGCTATGTAGTCAAGTTTACATTCTCTTCAGAAATAGCCCTGGTGTTCCCAGTGTCTGTGGCCCCTGCACATGTTAGCAACACCGTTGCTAAAGATTGGGCCCTACAGGCAGGTGGGGCTGTAACTATTAATTATGTTCAAAAACTTTGTAATCATCACCACAGTGTAACTCAGGATTTCATCAACTCCCAAAGAAACCTATAGCTTTTATACCCACTCCCCTCTTGTCATCTCCCTGTGTCCTGTGACAATTGCTTACCTATTACCTACAGAACTGCCTATCCTAGACATTTCATGCAAACAGGATCACATACTACACTATTGTTTTGTCTGCCTTCTCTCAGTCTTCGACTTGTGAGGCTAATCCACACTATAGCCTGTATCCTAATTTAATTCCTTTTTAGGGCTGAATAATCTTCCACTGGATGGATGCTTATTGGTTCATCAGACAAAGGTGGTTTTGTGTCTGTATCGTGGCTATAAGTAAATAATCTATGTATCTTCATGTCACTATCCCACCTCTCATCTACTGATGGGAACCTGTGGCTCTGCCCTTTACCCTGTGCTGGCTACAAACTAAGTTTGTCCTTACAAAACCCTGATAGAATACATGGAGGCCAGGCTTTGAACTCTACTTGGATTCCCTTGTCAAACAACAATGACTGTAGAAGCAATTCCACACCCAAATACCTACCCTTCTTGGGAAAATGAAGCTCTCTCAGTATTCTTGTGCACTCATGTCACCTTGTGCATCTAGCTTATGTGGAATCTGGAGAGTTGAACATGGGTCCTTAGGTTTTGCAGGCAAGCCCCTTAACCACTAAGCAATCTCTCCAGCCCCTCTCTCAGTATTCTTGCATCAGAAATCACAGCAGCACTTGGCCCTGAAAGATTTCTTCCCGCATTCATCCCTATTCATTTATGAATTGGGACATGCTGAGAACACATCGCATCATGGCTGGGATCTTTTTCATTTACTTATTGGAACATGCTGGGATTACATCATGGCTGTTCTAATTACAGAGACTGTGCCTCACCCACCAGTCAGACCAGGACAGATCTCCTCCATCAGCAGTGCCCATGTCATCTCTCCACCACCCTCAACTCAGGCCACAGCATTGTTTTTCTGTTCGGTGGTCCTACCTCTGCAAAGCAAGGTTATGGGGCCCTGAATACTGGGTATGGAATGGCCTTTGCTGTCCAAGAAGACGATCTGCACAAATCACTACATTTTGTTGAACAAAAGAATCACCTCTTGGGATTGATGTTCCAAAGGCTCCATTATTAGCCCTGCTACACAAGTTTACACCACAGAGCACAGAGCAAACCATCTGCTGCTGGTTGAGGCCTATCAGAAGACCCAGAAGAATGATCAGGAGAGGACACACAAGTTACTAGTTTCCTAATTTCCTTCTGTAGAGTGTTGGCTTTGGTTCAGTTGGGCCACGTTTCAAGGGCCACTTTGTTATACTAACTGACAGAGCTTGAGAAATCCAGAAAGACATGAATCCAAAGGAACAGGTAAAGCTTCTTATTTTCCCCCTTTCTCCATTATCTCTGAGGGGGAATTATGTGTATGTGTGCACAGAATGCATGTGTGTGCTTATGTGTGTTCTTATGTGTATGGGTGTGCATGTATGTGGAGGCCAGAGGTTAACACTGAATGCCTTCCTCAATCACTCTCCATTGCATTCACCTGACTAGCTGGCCAGCAAGCACTAGGGATCCTCCTGTCTTCTCTCCAGCACTGAGATTACAGATGTGCACCATGACGCTTGGCGTTTTAGGTGAGTGCTGGAAAGTCTAACTCATGTCTCCATGCATGTGTAACAAGTGCTTTACTCACCAAGCCATCTCACTAGCCCCTTATCTCTGAGAAGTTTTGATCCTTCAATATTTAACTGATTTTACTGAGTTAGACATTTAGCTTTTTGTGGGACTGGGAGTAAACAGCCTATTTATTCATTTGGTTATCAATGGCTGAGTCTTCCTTCTTGCATTTTGTTTCAGCCACACTGGCCTCTCTGTTCCTGCAACACTTCAAGCTATCTCAGGGCCTTTGCATATGTCACTCCCCCAAGACTATGCCTGATTCATATACTACTTCCTCTGCAAGGCCTGCCTGACTTAGAATGCATTCTCAGCACTTGTCTCTCCTCTTCCTAGCTCATTATTCTGTCACTTACTTATCACAGTACAACATACTTTTTCTTACTTTGGTTATGGTTATCTTCCCCCAGTACATCAAAAGCCCCACTCAGGTGTTATAATTTGCTTCACTGCTACAGAACAATGCCTGGCAAGTAGGCTCAATAAATATTAATGGGGCAAAGATTTACTGAATGAGAAGAAACATTACAACCACAGTGAAAATGGGAAAGCAGAGTTTTGTTTGTTTGGCATTCTGTTCATCAAAGGAAAGTACATGTGAATATATAAATAATGAAAACAGAGCAATGCCTTGAATTTTTGGCCAGAAAAGAAGGTTTGGAGGCTGTGATATTTCTTTGGCCCAAAGAGCAAGATGTTGGTAGCTGCCCTCAAGATGCTAGGGAGTAGAGACCCAAGGCCCTGTAGAGTTAAGCTGGATAACATGGTGCACAGTGATTAGCATCGAATGCACATGGCCGCTCCCCGGCACACAGAAGCACAGAGCCTTCCTGCCAAGTCCAGAGGGCTTGACACTCAGAAAGCTGGCTTCATGTAAGATGGAGTTCCTTGACCAAATAGTTTTTAAGGGTTTGAACTTAGTGTCAGTAAATGCCTGTTGGTTTCTTAATAAGGACAACATTCAGAAAGCAGGTCCTGTAGTCTTCCAGGCTGTAGTAATGGTGGCCATCTGCTGTGGCTGCTTCTCGGTCTGTATTCTCAATGAGCAAATGGCCAGTGGAGTGTGATGGGAGCTTGCACATACCATTGATGAAACAGAAACATCACACTATCCAGAGGCTGGCAAGAAGGCACTCCTGCACAGGAAGAAAGGCCTTTGTATCCCCTATGCTGGGTACACAGCTCCTAGTGGACACTTGAAGTGAATTGGACAGCATTCCCAGGAAGTACACATTGCAACCCAGCTTCTTCCCCTTTGCAAATGTCCTCAGTCACCTATAACCGATGAGATAATGTACCTTAAAAGTTAATTTCTGACCCAATATTACATGTAGCTTAGTTAGTAACATCAATTCCTAAGCTTTGAAGTTGACCTGAGGAATACGTGAGGTGTTCTCATTAGAGGAAGCTGGGCAAAAGTACACAGAAAAACACTATATTATTTTTATAACTTCTTTTTATAAAAAAAGAACCTTGTAAGAGTTTTAAAGAATAAAGGTATTTAGAAAGAAAGAGAGAGAATGCCATTTGATAAACTGTCAGAATGGTTCATTTGGGTAACTCAATACCAAATACCAACACCACAGTGTCCATATTGCCCATGACCCCCCTTTAAATAGTGGAGTTTGTCTTTAGAATGAGAGTGGGTACCTTCAAGAGAAGTCTTTAGACAACCTGTCTATTCTTTGTCACTGGGTTCTGAACAGAGGCATAAGCCCTTTGATGTGCTGGGGACCTTTCCAACTTGGAGTTCCTGATGAACAATCTCTTTGTAGTGCAGGAGATCACAGGAGAGGACGTAGAACATGTGGCTAGGTAAGGGAATAGAAGGAGGGGTCCTCCCACACTGATCCAATTCACTGACTTAGGATTGGAAAGAGGAGAGGCAGGGAATGTGGCTGCCACATTTAAGAGCAGGGTGTGACACCCTTCATGCGATGGAGGAGACCTCCAATCACATTCAAAAGCAACAGAAAATGACGGAGTCCCATATCTTTTATCAATGTCAGTGCTCTGAAAGCTCCTACCTTATAGCTAGACAATCCCTTTATTATTTTATTTTATTATTATTTATTTGTATATGGGTGTGCACATGCCACTGTGCATGTGTGGAGGACAGAGACAACCTGGGGTGTTTCTCCTTTCTTTCCACTTTCTTTTCAGACAGTACCCCCCTTGTTGTTTTGCTGCGGCTGCTTGTGAGCTTCTTCTAGATTCTCCCAGGTTTGCCTCCCAGTGCTGCAAGCACATGAAGATTTTAGGTGAATGTGCTACTTTGTGTCTGGCTTTATGTGGGCACTGAGGATTGAACTGAGTTCCACAGGCATATTTAACCGATGAGCTATCTCCCTAGCCCAAACAAACCCTTTTAACAAAACCATGGTGAAGTGGCAAGGCCATTTTGCAGCTTTGCAGGCCAACATAAGAGCTAGAAGCATGCCACACAATGTTATTTCACTGTTAAAGGAGAGCTCAATGCTTAGTGACATGTCCATGGACATTTACAACACCCTGTTAGCAATACTCAGTGTTTTATGTGCCAGACACTGTTATACGACCTTACACATAAATATTAGCCCATGGAATCCTCACAAGTCTATAGAGGTGGGTAACATAATTGGATTCATTTTTAAGATTAGGAACTTGAGGCAGGCAGAGGCAAGGAAAATTTGCCCAAAGTCACTTAGACTACAGAGAAAAGACTGAAGAATTAAGGTCAGCTGTTGGCAGGTCTAATGTCCTTCACCAACATGTGGCTTTGGGGATGGACAACCCAGACCAAAGCTACTCTATTTGAATGGCCAGCAGGAAGCATACTTTTGCAGCCCAACTGCCTTGGGCTTTAGATCCAGGTATCTTGGCTCAAACTCACTCCTGTAGACAACAGTATCTGAAGAGGAAATCTAGCTCATGTGAGTGAGACAATAATGGCACCATGACATGTTACAATTTCTTAGCAAAGCTATCATTCCTTGTCCTGTCCCTAGTTCCTAAAGCCAGAAAAACTTATGTTTAATTTATTCACACATGACTTTTTAAGTCAACAGGCAAAATTGTCAAAGTTAAAGTCAGAACTTCTAGATTCCTCCCTGAGCCAGAAAGAAATGAACCACACCCTTTATCTGAATCCTTGCTATCTTGGCTCACATCTGTAAGGTAATGACACTTTCAGAAGTCACATTTATACTGCCAGTGAAGGATGTCCCATGTTGTCCCCACATTGATTGAGAGTGCATATGTGAGGGGATCTCCTGTGTGAAGGAACTTTCAACCCTGCAAGCAACATCACATGTCATAGCATCTCTGAAAGACTTCATTCATACCCAAAATAAGTGGGAAATGTGTATCTGCAAAGTCAGTCTACTTAAAAATGGAAAAAGGCCTAATGAGGCCATGGGAAGAGAACACGTAAAAGAAGGGCAGGGGCAGGGTCAATCAAAATTCAAGATAGTCTGAATAAGACTTATGTATACCTACTTTTTGAATAATGGCACATCCAGAAGCTATAGACTATCACTAGAAAATTTTCAGTGCCTGGGATGGGATACCTTCCAGTGAGTTGTTGGCCAAGGAAGACCCTGTAGCCTCCAAAACATTAAAGACTATTGCCAAGGCCTTGGTGTCCCTTGAGAAAGAGATGGTAAGACCCTATTGCTGAAGACATCTCTTGCCTGAGAGGCAAGGTCACTGAGAAAGCAAGCTGAGGCTGAGCAAAAAACCTTCTCCCTATAGACCAGCCAACTAAAAGCTGGAAAACGCTGCACTGCATACAGCCATATGGGAGACAGAAGTCAACAGTAGTGAAATCAGTGGACACTGGAAAACTCAAGTTTGGCCAGACAGGCCCAATGACCAAACGGGTGCAATAGTGGCATGTCTGCTCTTGGGGTAACCAACTGCTGCCTAATAGGACTAAAGGCCATCTCTATGGGAGGGAATACATGCCTGGTACTGAAAAAAATTAAGCAAAAGTCTATGGCAGGGGAGGTCATGAGCCTTAAGGGTATAAAGCCTGCTCTTGTCTGGCTAAATGTATATATAATTCCCACCAACCTGCCCTGAAAGCACTACACTCAATGTTCATATTCACATATTAATGCTACTCTCACTTCTGGTTAGAGAAGCTTCTCTTTTCAGATGGCAATGACCACTGGGATGACCCAAAAGGCAACATAGTGCTAAAAGAAGGGATGGAGGAGTGTCCAGCACTGAAACATCTCTGTCACACCCTCCAAGGCTCAGAGTCCATTGTGGAAGAGGGGGCAGAAAAAATGTTAGAGCCAAAGGAAGGGTATGACTCCTTCCTTACAATGCAACTGTCCAGACAGAAATTGGCCTCGATATCCATGATCTTGCAGTGCCTAGCAATACCTCCGCAAGACCCTTATAATAGAAGAAAAAGATGATGACATCAAATTAAAAGAGAGACTAATAGAGAGAGGGAGGGGATATGATGGAGAATAGAGTTCTGAAGGGGATTGGATGGAAGGGAGGGAAATATCATGGTTTTTTGTATGTAAGTATAGAAGTTGTCAATAAAAAAAATGGTAAATAGAGGCTTAGAGAGTAGCTCAGTGGTAGAGTGTTAGATTAGTATCCATGAGGCCCTGGATTTATTTCCTACCACCACAAAATAAAGAGTATTTTGACAAGACAAAAACTTCAGGAAAAAATGATTTGAATCTAAGGGAGTAAGGAATACCTTCAGGAATGTATTGAAATGTTTGAATTCTTTATGTAACACAAAAAAGCAAAACTTCAAAAATAACCATATTTATAGTCATACTGCCAAAATTAAACAAAAGTAAAATATGGTATAACATTCTGTTTTGCAAACATTTTTTCCAAGAAATTCATCTAGCATATGACTGTTTATTTTATAAAGAACCAAAACGTAGATGCAATTATAACCTAAGTCTTTCTTAAATACATTTTTTAAAAAGCCTTAATTTGATTATCTTTACCTATAATCTTTCTTTTCCTTTTAAAAAAATATTTATTTATTTATTTATTTATAATCAGACAGACAGAGACAGAAAAAGACAGGGGGCGTGGAGAGAGAGAATGGGCATGCCAAGGCCTCCAGCCACTGCAAATGAACTGTAAATGCATGTGCCACTGTCCATCCGGCTTAACATGGGTTCAGGGAAATTGAACTCCGGTCGTTAAGACTTGCAGGGTGAGCCATATTCCCAGCCCCTTTCTTTTTTTTTAAATAAAATCTAATGCATGTATATGTGTGTGCATGTGTGATTGTGTGTGCAAAGGTGCATGTGTGTGCATGCACATAGGTGTGCATGTATGTGCAGATCAGAGGACAACCACAGATAGCCTCCTCAGCAATGCCATCCTTTAAGACAATGTGTCTTATTGGCCTGGAGCTCACCAATTAGGCTAGACTGACCAATGAGCCCAAGGAATCCTCCTGTTTTCACCTCTCCAGTGCTGGGATTGCAACTGTGTGCCACAATACCAGCATTTTCTTGTGGGTTCTGGGGATCAAACTTGGGTCATTATGCTTGCAAGGAAAGTACTTTACCCATGAAACTATCTGGCCAGCTTATAATCTTTATTTTTCAGACAAATATTTTTGAACACGTATTTTTCATTACTATGAAATTCCTGTGCACATGTGAGAAGGATCTGCTTTGAGTGGCTTTCTTCCAGTTATCTGAGAAAGTAGGTGCTCCTGAAATAAGTCTAGATTCTTCACAGTGACATCACATCCCCATGAATGCTTTGCTGGAGAGTCTCTGCTGAGCTGACAGGTGTGATGGTATTTGAAGGGTTTTCTTGCTCTGAGATTGAACACCTCTGCTAACTGTTTCTGTAGGTGCGTTCCTTAAATGTCACTCAGCTTTCCAGAAGCATGAACTACCTAACCACCCACTAGAAACATTTGTGTTTTTCTTGTGTATGTGTACTGTGGTATGTGTATGTGTTGTGCATGCGTGGCTGTGTGCCCTTGCTGCACCTTATGTACTTTCCTGTGGCAGGGGCACACCCTTGCAGTGGCTGGAGCAGAACATCCGGTGTCCTGCTCCGTCACTTTTCCACCACCAGTTCTCATTTTGAGCTGGAGTCTCCTACTGATACTGGAGCTTGCTGTTTTTCAAAAGCCCAGAAGATTCCCTGGTCTCTGCTTCCCTTTGTGAAAGTGGGGTTACAGAAGCACATGGTGATGCCCTCAGCTGTTAATGTGGGTTCTGGAGATTCAAACTCAGGCAGCTTCAGGTCCTCATACTTGCACAGGAAGCTTACTTAGTCCCTGAGCCACTTCTCCAACCTGATGGAAAACATTTAGCCACCAAATGAACCACACTCTTTTCATGTTATGGTACAAGGCGATTTTCACAAACACACCCAAAGGAGCCATTATAGACCCAAGGCCTTTTTTTAGGGCCTTCAAATGTTTACTTTTACGACACAACCTGCATTGGCAGATATGCAAACAAAGCCAAAGAAAAGACTGGCCTCTTTCCAATCTATTGAAATATGGTGTCCAAAGAAATTGAGCACTGCAGTGTTGCTCCTGTACAACTCCCCCCTAACTTTCCTCCATCCCCAACAAAACACATGGCCCTTGGGGCTGGAGAGATGGCTTAGTGGTTAAGGCACTTTCCTGCGATGCCTGAGGACCCAGGTTTGATTCCCCAGTACCATGTAAGCCAGATGCAAAACGTGGCACATGCATCTGGAGTTCATTTGTAGTGGCTTGAGGCCCTCCTGGAGGGCCCATTCTCTATCTTCCTCTTCCCCCTTAGGGATTGGGTCTCTCAGGAAGTGATAATTACTGTGACGTTAGGGGTCAGGGCCCTCAGGAAGTGATAATTCCTGTGACCCTCATGCTTAGCATTTGGCTTTACATTAGATATGCCAACACTTTCCAGAGCCAGCCTGGGTACCTACCTCAAGATGAAGAGGTCCACAGTGGAGTTGCTGGAGATGGTGATATAAGCAGTGACTATGTCCCCTTGTTTGACAGGCCTTGAGGGCAGCCAGATGACCACGTTGTCATCCAGCCGCAACTCGTTGAGCTGAGTGCTGTCCTGGGTGCGGTGAAGGCTGACTCTGCCAATCATCTGCAGGCTAGATGTCCTGTCCTCCTGTCCATCCTTCCCTGGACGAATGGCATTGTCCTTCCTAATGTCGCCCTCTGTACAGTCCACTCGTTCATCCCCTGGCTGGACAGTGTAATAGAGCTCTACTGGACTCCCCTCCAGTTGTTCGGTGAGCCTCCTCCGCCCTCCTGCCACCGATGGGAGACTGAACCAGGTGGATGGCAGCTCCAGTTCAGCCACGCACAGCCCCAGGGTCCCACCCAGCTGGCAGCTGCCCCGCACCTCCCTAGTCTCACGGAAGGCAAAGACCCGCAGGCAAGGCAAGCTCTCAGTTACCCTATGTTCGTCCCAGTCTCTGCCCACAATGTGGAAGAGAACCTGCACTTTGGGCTGGCTCAGGTAGACCTTCTCCCGCAGGATGTAGGCCTTCAGCCTCCAATCAAAAGGAAACCTATTGGTTGGGCCTAGAAAGTTTGGGTTCAACACCAAGTCCAGAGGTACAACTTTTTCCGCAGAGTAAGGTCCATAGCTGGCGTTCAATAGTGGGGGCTGCTTGGCCTTGTGGGTGAAGAAGGACTCCACCCTGGAATGTAGGCTGGCATTCCGCAGGGGGTCCGGGCTGGCTTCCTTTAAGAAGAATGAGGTCTCTGCTCTGAGGATGTGAAAGCTCACAGGCAGGTATGGAGGCAGTGAGGAAAATCTCTGGATGTTGTCTGTGACGCTGTGACCTTGTATCACTGAAAGAGAGAAAAAGCAAAGAAGACTGATCATTAGCTGGATCCTCTGAGAGTGAAAGCAACTTAAAACTGAAGTCTGTCCAGTCCAAGCCCTTCCACAATCAGCCAGTTTCTCTGATAGGCCCACAATTACAGAGTTATACCAGGTTGAAATATGTATGACTGAGGCCCAAAGAGTAAGTCAGTGCATCGTGGTGATTTCATACAGGCAAAGGTAGCACAGAGTTGACAAGTCACCTGTGACATGTAACTCACCTAGTTGAAATTACATTTAAAGTCACTGGCACCTGAGTAGAAAAGCCAGTCCTTCCTCAGAATAGAGCAGTAGTCTACTGAGAAACCTCAGAACATGAGGGCTTAGTTTGGGATAATAGTGTCATCTCAAATTTTGAGATCAAAACAGACTTTTTTGGCATGTGTATATGTGTGTGGTGTACATGCATATGTGTTTGCATATTCACATGTGTGTATAGTATATGTGTGTGCACATGTGTGCAGGTACAAATGCACATGTGTGTGCATGCCTGTGGAAACTAGATGCTGACTTAGGGTGTCTTTCTCAATCACTCTCCACCTTACTTTATTGGGACACAGGGTCTCTCCCTTGAACCCAGAGTTTGCAAATTCTGTAAATTTAGCTAACCAGCATGTCCCAGGGACCCCAGTCTCTGCTTCCTGAGTCCTGGGATTATAGGCTCGTTATCATATCCACCCACCATTTATGTGTGTGCAGGGAATCTGAACTCAGGTCCTCATGCTTGCACTGCAAGCACTTTACCCTTGAAGTCATCTCCCTGGCCCTGCAAATACAGACTTCAATGAATGTTCCTCGATAGCCATTTGGATAAAAGATAAATGTAAATGCATATCTATGACTGAACTTCAAGTGGATTGGTGATTTAAGTAGTAAAATCCAAGACATTAAGTGGTAAAGAGATTTGCAATCTGAGTGCAGGGAGTTTTCTAGCTGTGACTAAAAATCTAAATGAATTTAAAATGATAAGTTTGTTCATATAATTTTTTGTAAAACCACATTACAAAAACACCACAAAGTCAAGAGAACAGTGGCAATCTGGGAGATAATGTTTTAAACCTATAAATCACAGGCAAAAGACTGATGTCCCTCATGTAGGCAGTTCTGGCCATAACGGGGGAAGGGGGAATTAAAAAAAAGTGAGGGAGAAATGGGAAAACAGGAACAAGTGATTCACTAAAATATATATTAAAATTGCTCCTGGAAGACTGCAAATTGAAAGGATTCACAAATCCAATTTCTCATCTATCAGACTGTGAGGTACATAGCACACCAGTGGCAAGATCATAGGCAGGAAACACTGGTCGTCACTGCTGAGGGAGGGCACAGCACAGCCGGCTCTTCTGGAAGACAGGCTGGCCATGTCTAATGACATGATGGAGTCTTTTCCTTTTCCACAGCATCCCACTTCTATTCAGCCATCTTGAAGAGCAGCTCAGGCAGTTCACCAATATGCACACTCATGATCACTCACAGCATCCTTGTTTTTAAATGTGAAATGTTCTTACAATGACATCATGTTAACTAAGACACCAACATGCTCATACAGGGAAATGATAAGTTATGGTACAGGTACATGCTAGGACTCTATGAGCTGCAAAAGAGGACACTAGTCTGTGCAAACCAGTGTGAAGAGACTTCCAGGGTGTTCTGATGAGTTCAAAACAGAATATGTATGCATGTATGTATGCAAAACAGAATATGTATGCATATATCTCATTTATTCATTTACATTATATATACATTATATATATAACATATATGTGTGTATATATATATATGTATGTATACATACATATCTATAACAGTTATGTAAGAAAATAGGGAGATAGTGGACTATATATATATATGTGCTCATTCATGTAAAACACACATGAATCAAGGTTTATGAGGTTGGTTATCAGCAGGTTATAGGGAAAACACAGAAAGGAAGATAGCTAAGGATGGGGAGAAAGAAAGGATGGGAGACCAGTGTTCTGTGCACACCTCTGAATTTTGAAATCATGTTAATATTTTATACATTATTAACAATCATAACAATAGAATACATAAACCCCTAAACTGACTACAAATACAAATCAAATGGATATGGATACCACACTGAAGGGGCTGTGGAAGGGCTAGTCTAAATAGTGTTGGACACAGATTTTAACTATGAATTCAAAATTAAAGACAAAAAGAATCACAAATAAATACTGCATTATAGAGAGAAAATTCAATTTGGATAGAAAAATGGCTTAGCAATTGAAAATTTTCTCTCTGTGTGGTAAAGGACTGAGCAGCATGAAATAGCTGTGGATGGGGGTGGTTCCAGATTCTCCCTGCTGAAGAAGTGGTACAGGGACAGAAAGGCAGGAGGCCAGAATGGAACCTGGGGTGAATTAGAATGGGACTGGAAACACAAGTATGAACTCAGGCTTTGATAGATAGACAACGGATAAATGGTGATAGAAAAATAGATGATATGATTGACAAATAAGTGATAGAGTGACAGATATAATGACTGACCAATGATAAAAAGAATAATGAACAGCTAATAAATGGTAGACAATGGAGAGAAGGGTGGATGATGGATGGATAGGAATAGAATGATGGGTAGATGGATAGATAATAGATATGATAATCATATAAATGATTATTTGAATGATAGGTAGATAGAATGGCAGATGGATGACAGAATGATGGAGAGATGGATAGAATGTGAGCAAGATATCCTAGGTCTCTTTTTTTACCCTCATCTATCATGTAGGAACTTGTCCTGTTCTTGTCCTGTTTATCAGCCAGGAAAACAGCAACAAGAAAAGTACTTTTCTCCATATTGTTTGCAAACCCTGAGTAAGCACACCACCATGTAAGTGCCTCTATATGCTTCAGATACCTGAGTGACTTTGTCCACTGGTAAAGTTTAGTTTAATCACCAAAGACACTGAACTGCTGTCATCATCTTTCTTCAGAACTGGGGGAAAGGCTCGTTATTAATTAAGATAACAAGAGTAAGAGACTGCCTGTCATTACAGGGAGCCCTTTTCCAAAGCCCCAGGGAACTCTGGCCACTTATAAGGTTCAGCACATCCATGGCCGCATGGGTTGGCACTTCAATGCTTGTATTCTGCCCTCTCATCTATTCAGATCAGGCATTGCTTAGTACTCACACAGGCTCAGCCCTGCCTACAAACATGTTTTGTTCAGCCCACAGTATTTTACAAGATTGCTCTATTTTTAAAAGCTGAGAAATCTTTGGGCATGTAGCTTTCTTCTAAACATGGCATGAACTGACCACAGTGAGTCTTTGCCTGCACCTAGCAACAAGGGAGACACTGGTAAGTATCTGAGTACTAGCTGTTGTCTGACACTCAGCCCTTGACATTCAAAGCAGTTGTCTGCCTGACCCTCAGGCGGACTTGACCTTAGGTTCTTCATCATCAGTCAGTGAAGTCCATGTCTACTAGTGCTGGTCCTGCTAAGGCAGGAAAAGGGACACATCCCCTCATGTGCTCCTCCACCCATCCCTGACAGTGGCAGCAGCAGACTAGCAGGCTTCTGGCTGTTGGATCTTGCCCTCTCTGAGATCCTCACGGGCTTTAGCTGTTGGAGCTTGTCCTCTCTGAGATCCTCACGGGCTTTAGCTGTTGGATTTTGTCTTCTCTGAGATCCTCACGGGCTTGACTTCTAGTGCTGAGATACTTGGAACAAACCCAGGACCCAAGAACTTAAACTCAGTTACTAATTTTGCAAACGTATGGCTGGGAGATGGCTTAGTGGATAAAGTGCTTGCTGCGCAGCTCTTCAAGACCAATTAAAACCAGATGATGTAGTAGGTGTCTGCAATGCTTGCACACCTACAGTAAGGAGGGAGGACGAGACCCAAGACTAGCCCGGAAGCTTGCAGGCCTGCTAGTGTGGTGCATGCAGCAGTGAAAGAGGACAGAACCCACCTTGAACAAGGTGAAAGGCAAGGACTGTCACCCAAGATGTACTCTAACCTGGACGCACACGCCATGGATCACATGTGTTCTCACTGATGAATGCCAGAAAACTCTGCAAACCCAAACAAGCCCACCTCCTTGTCCTGGTCTTTCAACACCTCAGGGAACCTACATGAGCCCATTTCATAACTGAGAGAAGACAGGGGTCCTGTCTCTTTTCTCATCTCTCTACCTTTCCCTCCAACTACTGCGTGCACACTGTGAGCATATGGGATACCTTCCCTCTGTTCTCCTCTGGAAGCATCCCTAATCCCTGCCCAGAGGGGACACTGGCAAGTAGATCAAAGTTGCCTTTGGTTCTGCAGCCAGATGAACTTGGGCTGTCAAGATGTTTCTTCAAAGAAATAACACCCTTGCCAGTTTCTAGCCAAAAGGCTCAGGGCTTAGGTCACCAATAACAAGGGCACCTTCATCTCTCTCTAGGTTTGCTGATGGCTTCCAGTTTAACCCACTCATCACTCCAACTCCAAACGCTCAAGAGCCCCGCTGACCTACATCCCAAGAAGAGTCCTTGCAAGTGTCATTGATGATTTCGCAGTGTGTCATAGTTTGTAAAACCCGAAGGGCTAATTGTCACATCTCCTGCTTTTTATTAGCCATGACATAAAAGCTCTTAAAATTTGAAGGAGAGAGATTTAGAGATATGTCTATTTGGGGCAGAGAGTGGGCCAAGTCCTTGCAGATGAAGCATAACAGGTCTGCAAGGCACTAGGTGCTTCAGCAGAGCACTGTCAGTTTTCTCACCTTGCTTCACTTCCTGCTCAGGACAGGGTCTTTGCCCTCATTTTTGTGTGTGCATGTTCATGTGCATATGTGTGTGTGAGCGCACACATGTGTGCATATACAGGGGCACAGATGTGTGGAGTCCAGAGGGCAACCTCAGGTGCTGTTCCTCACAGGTGTCTTCCATCAGTTTTTGAGACAGCATTTCTCATGGGCTGGGAGCTCACCACTTAGTCTACACTGGCTGGCCAGCAAGCCGCAGGGATCCTTGTGTCACCACCTCCCTAGTGCTGGCATGTATGTATGTATGTATGTATGTATGTATGTATGTATGTATTTATTTATTTTGGTTTTGCAAGGTAGGATCTCACTCTGGCCCAGGCTGACCTGGAATTCACTATGTAGTCATGCCTGGCATTTTTATGTGAGTTCTGGGCACTCAACTCAGGTCTTCATGTTTGTAAGGCAAGCACTCTACTGACTAGAGATTTTGCCCCGACCTAATCTTTTTATTTTTATTTTTTAACATAAAACATGTTTAACAATGAACCTTGGTTTCTGAACCAATGTCAAGTTTAGTCCCTGCAAAATGAAAGTGAAGCAGGCTTCTCCCTCCTCCCTGAGAGTGCTTACTTTATGACTTCTTCCAATTCATAAGACTGAAGATTGTGAGGGACTGGGGTCTCAGGCAGTGGCTAAGGGCATAGAGTTTGGTCACAGAGAGATTAACATGGGATCAAGTCACCAGCCATGAATACTGAGTATTGTGTTACATTCTTTTTTGGGGAGGGGGTGTACAAGGTAGAGTCTCACTCTAGCTCAGGCTGACCTAGAATTCACTATGAAGTCGCATGGTGGCCTCAAACTCATGGAGATCCTCCTTCATCTGCCTCCCAAGTGCTGGGATTAAAGGTGTGCGCCACCATACCTGGCTCCCATGTTACATTCTAGCAGTTACATGATGACCTTATTCTGTGCCCACAGTCTTTGTGTGTGACTCTGCAGGTCTCTCTTCATGAGTATTGGCCAAGTAGATAGCTTAGTGGTTAAACACACTTTTGCCCAAGACCAACAACTGGAGATCAGACCCTCAGTTCCCACCTAAAGCCAAACTCACAGTGGCACACGTGGCACTGATCCTAGTCCACCTTCAGCAATGGGAGCCAGTCAGGAAAATCCCAAAGCTCATAGGCCAGCTAGTTTGACCTTCGCAGCAAGGAAAGATAAGAGAGATCCTATTTCAAACAGGGTAGAAGGAGTGGAACAACATTCAAGGTTGTCCTCGAAATTCCATATGTGCACCATGGTACACTCACGCATGCACACACACACACGCAAGACACACAGAAATGGAGCTAGGATCTAAATCACTGAATTTGCACTGGCCTTGGGTTTGCTTTAACAGCAGCAGCAGTACTTGCAGAGGTAATGGAAACCAAGAGTGAGCCCACATCTCCAGAAGCACTGTGAGCTCGCACACTCATTTTAGGTATTGAAACCTCCAACAGAACAAGTGTAGGGTCTCTACTAGAGGATGAGAGAACACTGAGGTAAGTGGAGTCATCTCAGCCAAGGCCACATCAGCCAGCTCACAGCCAATCCCTAAGCCAATGAAGCAGCCCGCTCTGTGGTCCATCCTTGAGGTGTTTCTCATGAAGCTCCTGTGTAGGGAGGACCCACAATTACCAAGAGTTGGCTATATCCTTAGTGGGGATGTAAATCTTTCAGAATTGGGGTCTAACTCAACCACCTCTTTACAAATACCCTACGAGAATCTGCGTATATAGCTGAAGAAATTAAGAAACAGAGAAAGTGTGTTCCCAGGAAATCCCGAGTATAAGGGACATAACTGAAATTCATGTCCAGCTGGCCAGTGCCAGAGGCTCTTGTCCAGTGGACCACAAGTTTCTGTCTACTGGCTGCATTGGCAGTACGTGAAAGTTTGATGACATGACACTTAGAAATGTCTTAGCAAGGGCCTGGCTCATAGTAATGTTCAAATAGGGTTTTTGATCACAGCTATTGCTTTCTTAACTTAAAAATGATAGGTGAGTGCAAAAAAAAAAAAAAAAAAAAAAAAAAAGATAGGTGAGGGGTGGAGAGATGCCTTAGCAGTTAAGGCCTTGCCTGCAAAGCCTAAGGACCCAGGTTCAATTCTCCAGGTCCCATGTAAGCCAGATGCACATAGTGGCACATGAGTCTGGAGTCTATTTGCAGTGGCTAGAAGCCCTGGCATGCCCATTCATTCCCCCGCCTTTCCCTCCATCTTCCTCTCTCTGTCTTTAAAAAATAAATTAAAAAATTAAAGATTTAAAATAATGATAGGTGAAATTGAACTGTCTCTTGTTCTTCCACATCTGCAGGGTTCAATGAGTGCTGTTTGCCTGATGAATTCCCATTATGGTCCTGGTTTCAAACTTCCCTCTTAATTTTTTTTAAAATTTTTATTTGCAAGCAGAGAGATAGAGATAGAGAGGAGACAGACAGAGGGAGAATGGCCTCCAGCCACTGCAAACGAACTCCAGACACATGTGCCCCCTTGTGCATCTGGCTTATGTGGATACTGGGGAATTAAACCTGTGTCCTTTGGCTTCGCAGGCAAGTGCCTTAACTGCTAAGCCATCTCTCCAGCCCCCAAACTCCCCTCTTCAAAGAAGCATTCCTAGTTAACCACACTGGGTCACATGACCCTCTCATCTTCCCTCATGCTGCAATCTTTCCTTCTTTCCTTTGTTTTTACCAGGTTGACCTTGAACTCTTTATGTGGCCAAGGATGATATTGAACTTTTGACCCTCCTTTTTTTCACCTCTCAAGTGCCAGAATTACAGGTGTGTAATTACCACCATGGCAGGGGCTAGGGATCAAACCCAGGGTTTCATGTATGCTAGGCAAGTACTCTACCAAGTGAGCTACATCCCCAGCCTCCACCATGCACCTTTCTTGTAGAACTTCTGAAAGAGCTGCATCTTGTACTTATGTGCATCCATTCTTGGTTTACAATTGCCTCTACACATAGATTGGCAGCTCACACACTGGAAGCTTCAGAAATGTGTGAAGTTTGATCAGTGGGCTCAGGTCTTCAGCTTGCCAGATGGGAAAGAAGCCACTTTACACACACAGCAGGAAGGTGTGCAATGAAGGAAAGTGTCAAAATCATCACTAGGGAAGCAGATATTCCCTTGTGTGACTAGAAGAGTGGAGTCAGTGTCCAAAGTATACAGGCACCCACTGCCAGGGGTTGGTAAGGTCTGTAGCCATTAAAGGACAATTCCTTGAATGTCCTGAGGAAATCTTAGGTGCACATCAGAATCTTCTCTGTCTCTCTGTCTACTTTTAATACTCGGTGTCACCTAGATGTAGTAACAATTAATAGTGACTCTGTTCTCTGATGAAACCATGCAGCAAGAATTGTCTGTGAGGCTTGAGACCTCCTGGCACAGTGCTCTTCACTGTAGGGTGGGTTTCCTGAGGTTCAGACACCCCACACTTTCATGAAATTATCTAGGTATGTATTAGTTACTCACTATTAGTCAAAGGGTTTGTTAACAGTTGTTAACTTTATTATTGATTCAAATTACAATTGATGATGTATTAAAACCAATGAACTAATTATTTTTAATAATCCTAAATATTTTTTAAAAAGAACATATGACCCAAATTACTGTCTGTCAACAGGTCTGGACTTCAGGCTTATTATTTCTTTTTTAAAAATTATTATATTTATTGAGGAAAGTACAGAGCCAAGGAGAGGCACCCATGTGGCTAGAGATTCCACGTGGAGGGCCTAGAAAAAATGTGTGGAAAGAAAAGAGTAAAGAAAGTTCAAGGAGCTCCTGCCATGTGTGGCACTGGAGGGGGTAAAGGAGCCCATGTGGGGAGTAAGGGCTAGGGGGCATCTCCCGGCTGGGCCTGGGCCTGCACCAAGCAAGAGGAAAACAAAAACTCACCCATAGCTGCAAGTTCCCCAAGTGGTCCTTATTATTTCTTTATTAAGTAGGGAAATCATCAGATCAGGGTTGGTGGTAAACATCCAGTGAGACCAAAATGAGATGTTCACTTGAGAGAATTATTCAAACAGAATTGGGAGGGAAATTCACTGCCTTAATCAATCTCATGATGTGTCCAAGTCTCTCCAATTACCATCTGTGGAGACACCCAAACATCTACTTGCACCCATGGAAGTTGTGCATGGGCCCCTCTGCTCCTCCACAGGCTACAACACTGTGTATCTCCAAAATACATCTCATGTTTGGGGAAGTTCAGATCTAGCAGATCCAGTGTCTTATGGTATGTCTTCTTTTTTTTATGGAATATTGTCTCTCAACAGTGCAAGGAATTCATCCCACACTCGCCATGATTCCATGAACTCTGACAATCCCCCACACTATTTCTGAAGCACCTGAGCCTGATACCATTTCCCAAGAATACAGGGCAAAGAAGACATCCCACAGATTTGAATTGATGCACTGGAAAAGCCAGTGCTAGCGTCCAAAGACTGCAAAGAGACACTGGGTATCTTTGACAACTGTCCCTCTCCACCCGGCCTCCATGCTGACAGAGCGTTCACTTGCTGTTTCCCTCTTGTTTATCCATTTTCTTTATCTGTGCTTGCTGTCAGTGTTGGGGATATTGTGTCTTCCATCAGTTCTTCATCAGAGAACTCCACTGCAAAGCTGCTGCCGGAAATTGAGTTTTTGAGATTCTGAGATAGTGGACCTAGGAAATGGCCATGTCACTTAGCACCCAGCCAAAATAACATGGGGAAAATGACTCTGTCAGTTGACACAATGCACTGCCCTCACCATGGAGTTCACCTTCTGAAATGATGATGCTCCTTGAGCTACGGCTGGAAAAGTGGGAAGGCCATAGCAGGTGGAATGGAATGGACCAAGGACCCCAGATGTGGGGTGGGGGGTGATCAACAGGCAGGTGGAGGAAATGCTCAGGACCATTTGTGGTCAACACAGACCACATATGTAATGGTGGACCTATAAGAGGATGGGCTGAAAACTCCCTAGCACCTAGTAATATCTTTGTCATGGTACAGAGCCAGGCATTGCTCACATGTTTGTAGAGATGCTGGTATAAAACACCTACTACACTGTAGTCATACAGTGTACCCAAATATGCACAGTACATGGGACTTGACCACAACACATAACTGTAACTGGTTATGTATTCACTGTAATGCACTGAGAGGGGGCAGAGTTAGGGTGATTGGACCCCTGAAAGCAAACAAGGCATGAAATTCTGCACTTGCTAGAAATCAAAGATGATCTAACTTCTTATCTCTTGCCTAGTTCCCTACACCTGTTTTTTCCACAAACAACCAGGACCTCTCCTGGGAGGGAGGTCTTTCATAGGATTTAATTAAACATTGTGGTTGGTCAAGTTCAGTCCCTGGAACTTGGTGTCAGGGTTAGCCTCTTCCTGAGACAGTCCCTAGCCCTAACCAAGCAGCTGACCCTCTGGTTCACCTGAACTGGAAGACAGCCCACCACAACTAAAAGGTTATAAATACCTTTGCAAGGGGAGGGCAGGCTCTTTGACCACTTGGGAACTTCCAGTCCAGGCCCAGTCCCAGCCAGAGGTCCCTCTAGCCCTTCCACTCCAGATGGGTTCTTTATCCCCTCCAACTCCTCACATAGCAGGAGCTCCTTGAACTTTCTTTTTTCTCTTTCCACGGTTTTTCCAGGCCCTCCACATGGGATCTCTAGCCACATGGGTGCCTTTTCTTGTCTCTGTATTTCCCTCAATAAGTATAATAATTTAATAAATATCTTTCTCAGTCTTTATTCAATTTTTATTTAATTCAATTAATTAAATTATTTAACTCAATTAAAATTAGAAATGAACCTAGGGTTTGGGGTTCAAGGACCTTCCTGAACCTTAAGCACCCCATTACAGCACTGTGTCTATGACTTCTTCTACTTAAGAGGAATAGTTCACACTAACTATAAAGCAGTGTCCAACAGAATGCTGATAGGAGCCCTGAACACCTCCTGTCACAGTGTGTGACTACATACATCACAGGGCCACTCCCAGTGATTGATGTATGCCATCCAGTTTTGTGTATGTAGCCTGCATGATGCTCTAACAATGAGAGAATCCCTCAGGATGAAATTCTCAAAATGCGCTCATGTCATTAAGCAATAAATGACTTCTAGGTGTACCACTTTCCCTTTTAATTGGGTAACTGCAAAATAAATTCTCCCAGAATAGTACACACCCCCAAGTGGGACTATTTTAGGGTATGCAAAGAGCTTTCCCCAAAAGCATAAGTGATTCTCAGATAAGAATGTGTTTCGTCCCCCCAAGGCACACTTGGCAATGACTAGAGACATTTCTGCTGGTCAGACCCGGGACAGGTGCTTCACTAGTTGTACCTGTGTGGAGTGGGTGGAGGGCAGATGCTTCTTAACACAATAACCAGAGCAGCCCCAACCACAAGGTATTATGCAGCCCTGACTGTCCCATCTTCCTATGGCTGAGAAACCCCATCAATGTGACCACAGGAAAGGATGGACTAGCTGTCAGAGGCTCTATCAGTAGGAAGGAACATGGGAAAGATTTTAGCCACAGCCTTCTCCAGCCCAGTAAGAAGGAATGTGTTATTACAGTGAACACCCCTGGTGTTGGACAAAATCCACAGGATTCCAGGAATCCTTGTCCCACAATTTACCACATGAGAGTTTATTATTTTCAGAGTATGCATCTGTATAGTTAGCATGAAAAATCCTCAAAACAAGAAGGGACTTGTGAGATGGCTCAGTGAGTAAAGGGCCTGCCACATAAGCATGAAGACCTGAGTTCAGATCCCCAGCACCCATGTAAAATTCTGGGCATTGTGGCATGTGGCTGGGGAGGCTGAGACAGGGAATCCCTGGGACTCACTGGCTACCTAATCTAGCCAAATCCATGAGCTTCAGATTCAATGACAGACCCTGACTCAAAGGTTAAGGTGGAGTACAACTGAGGAAGACATTTGATGTTGACCTGTGACCTCCACACACAGGCACACACATGTGCACATGCATATTACACACACACACACACACACACACACACACACACACACACACAAGTGCCCATCCACAAGAACAGGGTCCTCACTTCCTCAGAAAGAGGAGCTGATGGCATCTGTCATATTGCAGTTTCTATTGTTCCTTCTCCTGCTTCTGTTCCTCCTCTTTCTTTCCATCCTTTTTCATCATTATTTCAACTGCAGATAAGTGACAGTAAGGTTTCAAAAATAAATGCCACCCATGAATGAAACTAAAAGAAGCTGGGGAACATTCGTGTGAAGACAAAGTCTAAAGTCAAGGAGGATTACTGACCCTGATGATGTGGGATGTCCTGCAGATACTTCCTGCTCACCTCCATGCCATCAGGCAGCTACAGCTCACCTGTCCCTGTATGCTCTGGGAGAAGCTGATGGGGTTCACCTTCTCAATCACTGCACCTCTTGAAACAAGCTGACTTGAATTTCCCATTTGTGATTTATGAACATTCCTCAGCTTCTGAGTTTCTCTCTAGTAAATATGACTCATTCTTTCCTTTTCCCTAAAACAAAGGGCACCTTCATAAATGGATTATTTGACTTTGATCCTTCTTCTGAGCAAACCCCAAATATCCTTTGCTGAGATTACAGAGCAGGGTTTGCAGTTGCATAATACTGAACCTCTCCTTTAAAGGAGCAGGTGCTTAGATTCCGGCCTGGGCCCCTGAGGGGATATTCTCATTTTCCCTTCTTGGTGAGCATGCCAGAATCCCTCTCAGGTGTTGCCTACTCAGGCCCCTAGAGGCTGGCAAGCAGCCTTGCTTTTCAAAGACAAATGTGCCAAGGTAACTGGCATCTCAGGCATAATGAAAATGGGAGCAGTGCTTTGGTAGGCACACAGAGAAACATCCAAAAGCAAGGTTAGAATCTCATATGGGGCAGAAACTAAAGGTATGGGCATTTCCTTAAGATGAATTTCAAGGGTCTCACAGTGGCATTGGGTAGTGTCTTGCATGGCGCTTAAAGTGTTCCACCATGTCCCAATATCATCAAACTTTCAACATATCGGCCTCTGGGGAGTACCAAACGCGAGACCTCAATGACTAGAGGGAGGAATGCCTCTGGTACAAGACCAAGCCAACCTTGCATGGTGAATTGTCAATATTCTGCATGACAGAGTCCTGCTGGATAGTCACAAAAGTGTAGAACCTATTATAATGACTCGTGCAAAGTAAAACACCAACCTTTAAACCCACAGATGATTCTGTGGTCAGGCAATGATCTAACAGGTTGTTTATTTTCCAGGTTTGCAAATAAAGGAATGAAGGGTATAGTTCACTAAATCGTTGTCAATCCTTTTGGAAAATCATATCCATGATTCTCAGTCTACTAGTTAAATTCAAGTTGTCCAAACATTCTGTTTGTGTTTATGACTGACACTAATGTTGACTCTACAGTACAGCAGCAATACCTGTATGCCTGTATAAAATATTACTTCATCAGGAATCACTTTGGTCTTTTTTTTTTTTTTTTTTTTGGTATCTTATGAAACACTGTCCTTTTTTTTTTCTCTTTTATTTTTTTTATTGACAACTTCCTTAACTGTAGACAATATCCAATACCCCATGGTATTTACCTTCCTCCCCCCACTTTCCCCTTTGAAACTCCACTCTCTATCATATCCCGTCCCCCTCTCAATCAGTCTCTTTTTTCAGTTTGATGTCATGTTCTTTTCCTCCTATTATGATGGTCTTGTGTAGGTAGTGTCAGGCACTGTGAGGTCATGAATATCCAGGTCATTTTGTGTCTGGAGGAGCACGTTGTAAGGAATCCTACTCTTCCCTTGGGTCTTACATTCTTCCTGCCCCCTCTTCTGCAATGGACCCTGAGCCTTGGAAGGTGTGTTAGAGATGTTTCAGTGCTGAGCACTCCTCTGTCCCTTCTTCTTAGCACCATGGTGCCTTCTGAGTCATCCCAAGGTCACTACCATATGAAAAGAGAAGCTTCTCTAACCAAAAGTGAGAGTAGCATTAATATATGGGTGTGGACATTAAGAGAAGTGCTTACTGGGCAGTTTGGTGAGCACAGTATATACATTTAGCCAGATACCAGCAGACATTATACCCCTAGGGCTCATGACTAACCCTGTCATAGGTTTTCAGTATCAGGGATGTACTCCCTCCCATGGAGCAGGCCTCCAGTCCAATTAGAGAGCCGTTGGTTTTCCCCATAACAGACATGCCATTATTGCACCTGTTGGCTCATTTGGCCTGAATGGCCAAATTTAAGGCTTATAGTGTTCACTGTTGAGTATCTTCACTGGTGTTTTCTCTCTCCCATTGAAATGCATGCAGTATAGCTTTTTCCAGCTTTCTGTAAGCTGGTCCACATGGAGGAAGCTTTCAGCTCAGCTCCAGCAGGATTTCTCAGTGAACTTGCCACCCAAATATGTGGAGTCTTCAGCAATGGTGTCTTACCATCTATTCCTGGTGGGAAACCAAGGGCCTCGGCAATGGCCTATAATATTTTGGGGGTGTCTGTGACATCCATGGCCAACAACTCACTGGAAGGTATCCCATCCCTGGCACTGAAAATTTTCTAGTAGCAATCTATGGCTTCTGAGTGTTCCATTGTCCAGAAAAGTAGGTTTCCATATGATTTATTTATATTGTCTTAGATTTTGATTAGCCCTCCCTCCACCATTTCCTTTACTCAATCCCTTCCCCTAACCTCACTTAGGCCTTGTTCTCTCTCATATGTGAATCCTAGCTACAAATGAAAATGTCTTTTATATTTTAAATTGTATATGTAAGTAGCTTATAAAAATGTGAATTTCATTGAATTCATTGAATTTATAAAGATAAAAGTTAAGAATCATTGATCTAACATCAGAGTTGACCAATTTTATTTTAAAGGGGCCATAGGGTAAATACTGTAGACTTGTGAAAACAAGGAAGCAAAGACAAGTATATAAATGTTCTTCTACAGTCACTGAAAAATGTCAAAGCCACTCTAAGCTTGCAAGCCACACAAAACCTGATGGGCTGGATTTGGCCCATGGTTCCACCTTTGCCAAGCCCTGCACTAACTCAAATAGTGTATCTCCAAACCTGAGTCTAGAAATTTGTTGGGTTATGCAAAGACATAAATCAGTATTCTTCAAATAGAGGCAATCTGTTGTCTAGGGAACAGTGGGTGATGTTGGAAACCCTTTTGGATTGTCATAGCTGGAGAGGGAGGCTCTATTTCCCCTTAGTGGGTGGAGTCAGCAGTGCTGCTCATTACCTTCCAACCTCCAGAATGGCCCACAGCTTAGGATGATGTGGCACCCAATGTCAATGTGCTGAGGTAGAAGCCCCGCCCAGCCCAGGCACACCTGGACAGGTTCATTGGGATGTCTGGGGAAGAAGTACTCTCACTCTTCTGGGAGACACAGGAGAATCACTGTTATGCCAGAGGCCACAGAGGGACCAGGCTTCCATACTGTCCCTGGGTCCGTCTTAAAACTATGAATGAAGTACCTGGAAACAAAGCCAAGTACACTGGAGGGGTATATAACACTGAGTCTTCTTTAAATTTAAGAAAAATTTATGTTTTAACAGATATCTAGAATGAGAATTAAAGCATGTTTGCATGTGTAATGGTTAAATTCAGCTAAATGTACCTATCTCCTCCAGCATGTATCATTTCATTATAGAGAAAACTTTCAAAATCCTTTCTCCAGTTTCTGGAAGTATATGGTAGGCTATGGTTGTTCAGAGTTACCCTACTGTGCAGCAGCACACACAACTCTATTTGTGTATTTATCTGTTTGGAGTGTGTTTGTGTTCTATGTGTTAGGCATATTGTGTGTGCACGAGTGCCTATGTGTACACATGGAGGCCAGAGCTAATGCCCAGTGTCTTCCTTAATTGCTTTCTACATTATTCATTGAGACTGGGTCTCTCACTGAACCCAGCGCACATCCATTTTGCTAGATTAGCTAAACAGTAAACCCTAGGGATCTTCCTGCCTCTACCTTCCCAGTGTGGGATAACAGGCATGTGCCACTACACCAAGTATTTTACAAGGATGTTGTGTATACAAACACAGGTCCTCATGCTTGTGCAGCTGGCACTTTATGCAGTGAATCATCTCCCAGCCTCTACACACACAGCTTTCTGCACCTGTCTAACCATAACTTAGTAGGTCCTGTGTACTGATAACAAAGAGGGATCCCTGTTAGGAATGCACTAAAATTTTTTTCCCAGTTGTAAACCAATGAGTGTCCTTGGTACATGTGGGCTTCTCTCACTCTAAGCCATATCTTCTAACTTGAGGCGTCCTGGCTTTATCCAAACTGAGGGTGCCCAGCTTCACAAGTCATCTGAAGAAAAGGTCAGCTTTCTGATGAATCCAGGCTGCAAATGTTTCAGGCTCTGAGACCAATAGTCTCTGTGCAGGTATTCAACCTGCTGAGGTAGTGAGATGACAACCAGAGACACACAAAGTTGTCTGACTCCAATGAAACATCCTCTACACACAGAAGTTTAGACCGCTCATCATTTTCACATCCTAAGAATTACTCCATTTTTTTTTGGAACCTGGCTTCCAAAGACTCAAGAAATCATTCTTAGTGTTCAGTTTGTAGAAAAATAAGTGGTGGTGAGGTTTCAGACCTTGGTTTGCTAATTCTGAAAGGAATGGAGCCATGCTGAGCTAATGTGAAGCATATATATATCAGGCTACCTTGTTCAGCAACAAGGTAAGCATGTTTTTTTACTATGCTTCCAAAAGAGGATGGAAATAGCAACACACACACACACACACACACACACACACACACACACACACACACACACAAGGTACTCAGAGTTACATAATAAGATCATATACAGCAGGATTAAATAACTGCCTTTGCACACAGCATGTGGCATCAGGATGTTCCACTGTGGCTATTCAGGGACATGCCATGCACTGCAGATGGTGTCATTATTTATATGGAACTATACATTAATCCCCAGAGTCCAAATTATCTTGATTCATGTCAATAAAAAAGAACAGCATTCCATTCCTGCTTTTTATGATGTTATTTTCCTAAAAAATGAAAAGCTTATTTTTAATATGGTGCCATATTTTCTTTCTCAGTAATTACAGATAATGATTTAAAGTCTATTTTCCATTGAGGCATTCACTTTTCCTCTGAATATGAGTGTCACTTGTTTCTACTTAGTGTCTGGAAGTTTGTTTGGTCATGCCAGAATCTAGGCTGATGATATTAATGAGAAGTCTTAGGGTACAAAGTAAAAAATGCTTTCCTGATGTTTGAGTAGATAAAAGAAAAGACCACCTCAGAAGATGACAGTGATTTTCTTTCATTCCATCCTCTTTAACTTTCCACACTGCAAAAGGATGTTTAAACTGAACTTTCGGAGAGGGAATGGTGAGTTGTGGGGGATTATGCTGAAATCTGCTTAAACTGATGGTGAATGCTGAGGCTTGTGAAACCTGGGCTCGACGCGGAGGATGTGGAGAGTCACAGCAGCCATTGTGCAGAGGCGCTGTTACAGGCATCTTCTCATTGCTGGGACAAAACACCTGACCAAAAGCGGCTCATGGCAGAAAGGGTTTACCTCATGCTTAGTTTCAAGAGAGGTTCCTTTATGGCAGAGCATGGCAGAACAGAGGCTGGACATTATATCTTTCTACAGCAGCTGGCAGGAAGCAGCAAGACAGTCAGCTAGCTTGTTCATATCTACTCACTTATCTGGATGGAAACAGTCTAAGTATTGGGCTTGAAGCTGGGCTAATTACAAGGTCTGATCTCAGTGACATACCTCCTCCACAAGTCTCCACCTCCCAAAGGCTCTACCAGCTGGGGATTGAGTATGAGGCCTAATCACAAGCACATAAGGCAATGCAGGACACTTTACATTCAAACTACCACAGTACTGAGCCTCACAATTCAAGTACTTTGAACCCAAGACAGCCCTCTGAAATGAGTACCTTTGTCACCATTTTACTGGCAAGGAGTTGAATATCAAGTGATTTACAGAGGGTCACTCAGCTGGCATCCTGGAATCAGAATGAACTCTCAGTACTCGTGTGCATTGCTGTGCTGTATGGCCTCAGAGTGCTACTCTGTCCTAATCTCACACCTCACTTGCGGCTGCGTGTTTCCTTGCAGACAGAGGGTCAGATCTTGGTGAGCATGTTGCTATGAAAACTTTTACCACTAATCCTCTGGTCAGTCCAGCGGTCTGAAGATTGAGCCCCTGGATGCAAGTATAATTGAAGCCAGAGGGTCTGTGGAGTTTGTCTTTGTGGCTTATGCCTGTTTGAGATGTCTCCCTGTCATTTAAAATCTACAGATAATCAAAATGCTGTCTTCCATAAATGAGTCCATTGGGCTCACGCCTGTTCTTATTTAATGATGCGGGGGCAAGACATCAACCTCACTCTGAGTATTAACCCTAGGGAGACCGAATCACCCTGGGTAGTACAAGGATGCTCTTCATTCACTATCCACAAACGAAGAGGCTTTCCTGAGCCCTGTGCTGCTTTGTTTCTGTAGAGAATGCACACATAATTAATTCAGGTTTGTTGTGCTCATAAGATGCTAAGCAGAGGAGGGGCACCCAGCCATGGCAGAGGAAGACTGGAGGGGCCAGATATGGCTTCATGATAGTTGTGTGATGAAACAGTTGAGCAAAGACTTGCACTCTAATGATGCTTAAAAATGGAAATAGAGGGAATGAAGAGAGCAGCTAAGGACCCTGCTGCCGGACTGGAGCTGGAAAGGGCCTTAGGGAGCTACACGGGGACCGATACTTGAGGACTCTGCACCAGGCAAGTAGAGGCAATGCTCCAAGGGAGGTATGTGGGAGGCATCTGCCTCCATGCGGTTGCTGATCCTCACTGGCGTGTGTGTGTTCATGTAAGAATATCTGCATATCCGTGTGCGTATGTAAGCATATCTGCATATCCATATGTGTATGCATATCTGCATATCCGTGTGTGGGTAAGCATATCTGAATATCTGTGTGTGTGCAAGCATATCTGCATATACATGTGTGTATGCATATCTGCATATCCGTGTGTGTGTAAGCATATCTGCATATCCGTGTGTGTGTATGCATATCTGCATATACATGTATGTAAGCATATCTGCATATCTGTGTGTGTAAGCATATCTGAATATCCATGTGTGTGTAAGCATATCTGCATATCCATGTGTGTATGCATATCTGTATATACATGTGTGTAAGCATATCTGCATACATGTGTGTGTGTAAGTATATCTGCATATCCATGTGTGTAAGCATATCTGCATGTGTGTGTGTGTGTGTGTGTGTGTGTAAGCATATCTGCATATCCATGTGTGTAAGCCTACATATCCGTGTGTGGGGGTGGCTGTGTGCCAACACAGCAAGCATGTGGAGATCAAGGGACAACTAACCTTCCACCTGGTTGGAGACTGCGTCTCCATTCACTGCTCATCAGGCTAGCTGGCCTGTGAGCTTTCAGTAGGTTTTCCTATTTCCATCTCCCTTCTCATCATAGGCTCTCTGGGATTACAGACTTATCTGGGGACACTAGCACTACACCATCTAGCTTTTGTGTGGGTTCTGGGGATTTGAACTCAAGTACTATAGAGGTTTGAATGTAGATGCCCTTTGTAGGCTCCTGTGTTTGAACACTTAGACCCCAGCTAAGTGGTACTATTTAGGAAGGTTGGCTAACCTTGAAGGGGGTAAAGGCTTGCTGGAGGAATGTGTTGCTAGGGGCTGGCCTTTATGTGTTATAGTCCAGCTCCAGCTGTTCTCACTGTACTTTGTGATGGTGTAATTTTGGCTTCCTACTCCTGCCATGCTCATGCTTGTAGGATAGAGCATACCCTCCGGATTTGTAAGCATCCGTAGGCTGCTTTTAATTTGGTATTTTATTCAAAGTAACAGATGTAGGTATCCGTGTGGTTTTGCATTGTCTGCCTGAGAATCACTATATTGCCTTATTGTCTCAGGACCTACCCTGTGGTTGTGTGCCTTGGTGTATTGCTGGAGATACTGGCCTTTGAATTTGTTCCAGAAAGATGTCCCTTCTTTTGGAAGTTCTGCAATCACAGGAGGGTGTGTGGGATATATACGCAAGGGAAGACAGGGTCTGTGCAGGACCTGCCCTTCCTGTGTTTAAAGTCTGTGGGGAAGAGGGAAGGTGGAGCCTGCATAATCTCTGCCTTCCCTGTGGATAGAAATGTTGAGAAGAGGGCTGGAGAGATGGCTTAGCGGTTAAACGCTTGCCTATGAAGCCTAAGGACCCCGGTTCGAGGCTCAATTCCCCAGGACCCACGTAAGCCAGATGCACAAGGGGGCCACACGTGCATCTGGAGTTCGTTTGCAGTGGCTGGAGGCCCTGGCATGCCCATTCCCTCTCTCTCTATCTGCCTCTTTCTCTCTCAGTCTGTCACTCTCAAATAAATAAATAAAAATAAACAAAAAAAAATTTAAAAAGAAATGTTGAGAAGAGGAAAGGGCATCCAGTCTGTAGCCCTGAGGGCACAGGTGGTAGGCTGGTGTTCAGGGGAAGAGGTGGAAGGAAACGCCATCTACCCACACAGGAGCAGAGAGATGCTCTGGGCTGCCTGCAGGAGCCTGAGGGGGTGGTGAGGTGATTTTGGAGGACACTATACTGGGGCCATACATGTTATCAGCATTGTTTCAGCTGACCTAAAACTCGTTTTATGCCCTAAGGCCACACATTCATGAGTATAGATGTGTGAGTCTCTTATATAAGTGCTAACACATGTCAGAATGTCAGAATTGAGCCAACTACATGTAGAATGCTGGATAGAAGGCTGGAGACAGAGGGCAGGCCATAGAGGTCATCTCTTTTCCCGGCCACTGGGGTTTGGTCCCTGCCATGGAATATCTTAGCTACAGCCCATCTGTACCTCAATATCTTCTCTGTACAGTGATCTTAATAATACTACAAACTCACAGAGCCAGTCTGAAGCTAAAACAAGCACATAAAACCATCACATATCAATTGCAACTGTTACTAGCAGAAGAAAACTATATTTTATAGAAAGCAAATATAAAAACAGGAATATCTGTAAGGACTATGGTGTGTGTGTGTGTGTGTGTGTGTGTGTGTGTGTGTGTGTGTGTGTTTGCAGATTTTTCCCCTATGGAGCTTTGCCTTATCCCAGGCCTCTTCAAAGACTCCATTAGGTCACTAAGGAACCAGGCTCCATCCATCTTCCTGCTCTACCACCTCCAGAAGAAGCCTTCATGCTCACAATTACACTAGAACTGCTACCCCTCCAGTCACTACTTCTGAGTTCCAGGGAGGAAAATACTAAAGATAGAATGTGTGTATGAGGTGAAAATAACACTTAATACCAGTCTATTAACCCAGAAAACTGTCTCAGTGAACTTCAGCTTGTGTGTTTTCATGCCAGTACTGGCTCACAATGACATAGACATATGGTTTTTCATAGGTGCCTATTTTAAGAGTTGTCTCCCTTGCCCCACTTGGTGTGCTTTTTTTTACTTATATTTGGTTCTGAAGGAGGGAGATGGTAATGAGCTTAGTGCAAATTTGTGCATCTGACCTCCCTCAGTTTTGTACCGAGACAAGAAGGGGTCAGCACGTGCTGGGTTCAAGGGAAGGAGATTCCCCTCCCAGCCCCGAGACTCCAGTCAGGCAGGCTAGAATAAGAAGCACAGATGTGGCTCTAGCTTTATGAGCATCCCATCTTTTCTTACTTGTGTCAAGTCCTGGTAAGATCCTCCCTGCCCAAGAGGTACTGGTGAGATATGCTATTACAGAACACCCTGGAATTCTCTTCTTCAAAAAGCTGAGCTTGTGGGGTGGACCTAGTGATCCTCTTTTAACAAAATGAAGGCCAAGTGACACTGTGTGGCCTTGAAGACTAGGCTATAAAAGACCCTGTGTTTCACCTGATTCCTTGCTCTGGCAGAAGCCACCACCATGGTAAGGGGGCACTCAAACCATGAAGGCAGTTACATGGAGGAGAACCAGAGGTCTCCTGTCCATAGCCAAGGAAGTGTGCCATCTTGAACGAGGGTCCTCCTGCTTCAGTGGTAGGACCTAGGGTGTAACTGCTGGAGTTTTCTCACCTCATATTTATTTCTGTTTTGGTAGCATATTTTCTGCTTGCTTTAATGAACTCACTGTCTCCCACCCACCCATGTAATATTGGATGATCTGGTCCTAGCATTAGGACAAATTGCTAAGAAGTATCTCAATCTTCATGGGGGCTCCTCTTGTCATTCCAGAGCTCACTCTAGGAAAGCCTTGTGCACACACACCCAGGCAGGCTAGTCTGTCTACAAATAACTAGTTGCACCGTAGACCCATTAGAGAAATGGTAAAAATGAAAATGGAAGCTGCAAAATCTTTAAAATTTGAGAGAGCACAAAAAAGTTTGGATTCTTAGTTTCCTTGAAAAGACTGAAATGTGAAGTAATACTAGCCTGGCTTTTGTGCCTGGAAGCAAGCAGCTGGGACCAAAGAGCTGTCCATTTTGGGCTCTAGGTCACCAAAGTCCTCCTCTGAAAGCCCATCCTCTCAGCTTTGCCTGATCTCTTCTTGCTCTGGGTCAGTCACCCCAGCCACTGTGTGATATCTTCTCTACCCATCTTGAGCCACAGCTCTCAGAGACCAACGGCCCGTGCATGATGGCCACAGGCCAAAAGCTTGGCCTGACTCAGGCACCTTAAAGTGGAGGGATTCCTGAGGCTTCTCCTGCCCTTTATTTAATTCTAAATTCCCAGGGACTCTACACACCCTGGAGCTGAGTGCTACCACCAGAGGGCACTCTGAGAAATGTAGGTAAGGCCACAGCAGATTCCCAGCAAAGCTGAGGTCTGTTCAGACCACCAAGGAAAGCACTCCTCCTCCACATAGCACCTCCTTCCCAGTGCCAGCGCCTCCCGCAGTCAAACGTCTGTCATTCATTTAAAAAAAAATTTATTTTATTTACCTTTTTGTAATTTTTTCTAAATTATTATACAAAATATAGAGTTTCATTCTGGCATTTTAAAACAATTTGTTTTTCTGTGATCCTTTGTCCTTCCTTTCCCCGCCCATCACCCTGTTCTACACCGTGTCTCCTTCCACCTCCAGTCACCTCCTTTTGGCTTCCATGCCGCATGTGTTCTGTGCCCTCGCTTGTTCCTCAGCATTTGCTTTTCCCTTTTCTGGTGCTTGCCTGGTTTCATAGCCTCTATCCACATTCACACTGCCATGTATACACATACACATATAAACAGCTAGGACTGCCAGATGAGTGAGAACATGTGGTATTTGTCTTTCTGAGTCTGGATTACCTTGCTTAATGTAATAATAGCCACATCCAGCCACTAAAATTTATTTTTGATGGACACCTAATAACTATCTATTTATGGTGATATTTTGATATATTCTATGATGAGCACATCAGGGTTTATTAGTATATCCATCACTTTAATTTTTTGGATATGAAAACATTAAAATTTTTCTAGTTTTTTTGATAGATACTACAATATGGTTAGTTTTATTTAATACTACTGTACCCTGGAAACAGAACTCTCTTATACAGCTGTGACATTCACTCGCCCCATAGACCTGCCAACACTTACAGCAGGGCTCACATAACTCAAAACTCCGAAGGACAAACTGGATGTGCTGTCTTTGGGTCAAGCCACAGCAAGCTAGGTAGTCAGAACGCTAGAGGCATCTGCACTTCCTCGGACAGGCATCCCAAGTCTGGAGTGGCAGACTTGGTTATGGGATTCTGCCAGGGGTAAGGCTTCACCCAGGCCAGAGCACTCAGAATCTATCACCTGTCCTATAGGTCCCTGACTTGGACTTTGTTGAGGAGAGGGAAGGGCCAGCATGGCCCAATGCACTCCCAGATTTTCCAATCCCATTTCACCCTGCACTCACTCTATACAGGTTTTTGTACATCAACTGTGTTCAAGAAACATGCAAGGCTGTGGGGATTCAGCAGCAAACAAGACACCATCAAGCTTGCTCTGCAATGACAGTCAAGTAAGTGATGGACCACAAACAGTCAAAGGGCAGCCCACATAGTGAGTGCTGGCATGCACCACAAAGTAAACACAGAGAGGCAAGGGAGCAATATCAAGTTCTTCCTGAGTGAGGCAGGAAGAGGAGACCTGGAAGCTTAGGAGAGGTGCTACAGGACAAGCACCTGGATGCAACAACATGGATGATGCATATTTCAGGGACCCAGCTGTTCCCCTCGCCACCAGAAGCAACATCCCGAGGATGGACATTGAAAGACAGGGTGACATGATTAGCACAGGTGACTCGGGGCCTTTCTGTAGATTCTGTGCACATGGTGCTCAGTGTGAGGATCATTGGAAGAATAATAGACATCAATTGGGACCAGAGGAGAGTAATTCCCTTCCACAGTGGGCTCTGGAGCCCAGGTGAGACCTGTCTGGAGGCGATGAAGCACCCACCTACCATAGAAGGCATGATTAGGTAAGCTAAAATTTCCTGGAAATCTGTGTGAAAGCAGAAGAGAACAAGATGGGTTCATAAGAATGGTCTTTAAAACCACACTTGGCCTGGACAGATGGCTCGGTTAGTAAAGTCCTTGCTTCCCAAGCATGAGGACCTGAGTTCCATCCCTAGAAAGCACGCGCGCGCGCACACACACACACACACACACAAATTAAAACATTAATCCAGGGCTGGGGAAATGGCTTAGCAGTTAAGGTGTTTGCCTGCAAAGCCTAAGGAACCCTGTTCGATTCCCCAGGACCCACATAAGCCAGATTCAAGGGGGCACATGTGTCTCAAGTTCATTTGCAGTGGCTGGAGGCCCTGGCATGCCCATTCTTTCTTTCTCTCTCTCCTTCTTCCTCTCTCTCTCAAACAAATAAATAAAATATTTAAAACAAAAAAAACATTAATTCACCCTTTAGGAATTCCAGGGGAACACCTGAGGCAGTAACTGTGACTAGAGTCTCAAGACAATGGAGAGCAAGAAAAGATCAAGTAACTTATGGGGCTTGGCTTTGGGTCATAGAAGTATGGCATTTGACAGAACAGTGAAGGCTCGCTTCCTGTCTTCAATAGGGTCATTAAAAGCTCCAGACCACTCTTTAGCTGATGAAGAGCAGACAGTCAAATCCTGCCACCCTCTGTCATCAAGGCCAGGAGCCCCTAGGATAGGCCCTGCAGACCCTGCCACAGCAGGTCCTGCCTCTCCTGAGGCACTCCTCTGAAGGGACCTCAGTATGCTCCACTCTTATTCCCATCCTGTGACCTAGCACATGCTGGCATCTCTCCAACCCAACTCTTGGTTACATTCCACTTCTTGTCCCTGTCTTCCAAGAAGGAAAAGGTCAGAGCTCAGTCCTCTGTTAGACGGCCACTGAGCTTGTTCCTCTCACAGCCCTCTTTTGTTCTGTGGGGTTTTGCTTGCTTGGGTTTGTTTTTGTTGTTGTTTCTTTTAAATGGAGCAGCTGAGCTGAAATCACCCTTTGGTTTTGCAATCAGGCCAGAGCATGTCAACAAAACGGGCTGGTAACTGTCAGAGTTTAAAAGACATAGTTACTCTGATAATCCTCCAATGTCCCAGTATGGAGGATTTCTCAGCAAGAGAAGGATGGCAAACCCAGGATTCTCAAAGCACAGCAGAATTTGCAAGCAGTTATAAAAGTAAAATGGCATAGGTTTCTCCCTCCCTGGGCATCTGACGCCTTCCTGCCTTAATTGTGTCTTTATGGGAGAGAATTCATTTGGAAAAACTCATTCAAGTAAGCCTGGGCTACACTACTTGTGGGCCTCTGCTCTGCCAAGACCAGAACCAGGAGCAGGAGAGCAGAAAACCCTAGGTTGAGGAAAGAAATTCCCTTTAAACATAGGAATAATAAGATGATTATGAGAACGGGGTGGGGAAGGGCTTTGTGGCATTATTGTGACCTACCTTTATCTAGCCCTGGATCCAGAGATGCCCTGGAACTCACAGACAGATGCCAAGGCCAAGTGCCATGGAAAACACTGGAGGAGGTACCCTAAGGGTGGGCAGACACAGTTGTTGCTGGGAGTGCCTCAGTGCTGAGCCAGCGCGGCTCATCTCACTGTGTGTGGGAAGCACTAGCCAATGGGCAGCTGGCAGTTGTCAAAATGAAATGTACCAGCCCCATGATACACTTCTAAGTTTCTGTCCTGGAGAAACATGCACGTGCACACACATGAACAAGCAAGTATATATACCTTCACAGTGCTCATGCGCACACACATGTACAAACAGGTGCACATATTCAACAAACAACAACATACACACATACATATGTACCTGCACACTGCACACAGGCAATTACACAGAGTTTATGCACACACATATAAAAACAAAGACATGCACACAATGTTTATGGGTATACACATGTAAAAACAGGTGCACAGAAACACAGAGATGTACAACCACACAATGACATACACATGTACACACACACACAAACATTAGTACAAGTACAATATTCATAAGGTCACACATACAAGAAAGTGCACAGATGCACACACTTGCTCAACACACTCATATAGATACACACACACACACACACATATATGTACAAATACATGTGCACACAGACAAAAATAACATATATATGCAGGCCCACATACAGATATACATGCATAGGCACACAGGCATGTGCACATGCACAGGTACACACACATACACACACTTATATGTGCACATACAGAGATATATGCCACATACACTAAGAAGCACATACAAGGACGTTTACTCTTGCATACATTTGAGCATAAAATTAATAATAACCTAAATATTAGGCTAGCAATAGAAGCAATGCTAAAACCTAATATTATTTTGCAAATATTCCACAGAGTGGTTAGGCAGAATTTTGACACAAGAATGGCTGCCTGCTGATAATTGCTACAGTGGAGGATGTTGCATACGTCCTCAGGTGGCTGCTTGAACACTTGTCATAATCAGAAGTGAGCTCGAGAACAATGATGGTGTAGATCACTACCACTGCCCAACAGAGCAGTCACTAGCCACAGCTGGGATGGAAATTTAAACCACCTCAAATTAATTATAACCAAGTCTTTGGTTCCCCTGGGCATGTTGGTCACGGCTGGAGTGGACATTCCCCTCCTTGCAGAAGTGCTTACAGTCAGCACTATCTGTGGTGTATTCAGCAAAAAAGACACTGAAGATCTTCTTGTTCCATGAAGCAAGGGAAACAATTTGACCCATAGCAGCAGCAGGTGCAGTGCAGAAGCACAGCCTTTGCACCACTTCGTAAAATTCAGAAAATGATACTCTGCTTTCTCTACAGGTACATACTTATGTGTGGAGAGTGAAAAAAAGAGTCTGGGAACTTGTGAGCAGCTCAGAGCTATGGATGTCCACACAGAGGAAGGCAGAAATAAAGTGTGGTGGTGGGTTGCCAAGTCAGTCCTAATGTGTTATCTGGGTGACTAAAAACACACTTTTCAATGAGCAAGGAAAACAAAGATGGCTGCTGCTGGAGGAGGACTGTTGAGACAGGTATTCACCAGGACCTAGAGCAGAAAGAGGTTCCCCCTTCAGCACAGCCCAACTCTTCCTCTTAAGAGGTAGATCCAGCCTTTCCACTTTGGGGCACAGACAAATAAGGGAGGGAGGATTCTGAAAAGTGCTTCTCTTTTAACTGTTGAAGAGAGTGTCTTGCTGCTGGCACTATGTCAAGCTGACAGATGTTGTGTCCCTCAAAGCTGCACTTTGTTATTGTCCTGGTACAATATCGCAGCCAGCCTCCCAGCTGGAGGGCTCAGTCTGCTACCTGTCTCCCAGAGCCCACAGGGGGCTGGAGCCTTCAGATGGTGAGTCCCAAATGATATTCCCCACGAGGGACCCCAGAAACAACTACCCGGGACCACTAGGAAAGGGAGCTCTGCTTTTCTCACAAACACAGGCTTCTATGGGCTTGTTTAGTATTTTAAGCCCTTTCAAAAGAGCCGTCACAACAACAGGTCAATCTTTAGACGACCTCGACTGAACTCTAGACCATTCTTTCTGCACAAGAGTGAACCCCCGGGCCCCTGACACGGGTTCAGTAGGAATCCATGTGTGGCCTAGGAATGGTACAGAAACCAGAAAGCAGCCTCAATTCTTCCACTGGACTGCACGCCCCCAACAGCCTTCCCTCTGTACACAACTGTGTACTGATCCCCCTACTTGCTAAAGTGCCTCAGTACACACAGGCTTTCACAGTCACTCTTCATCAAGACAACAAAGAAAGCTTCAGACCTGATGCTTGTTTGTTCCCAGCAGAGGTCAGATCAGGTGATGCTCTGACTTCCTTAATTCTCACCCTTATGCAAACAACAGCTCAACAATCACCCTATACAAACAACAGCACAACTCTCACCCTATACAAACAACAGCTCAACAATCACCCTATGCAAACAACAGCTCAACAATCACCCTATACAAACAACAGCACAAATCTCACCCTATACAAACAACAGCACAAATCTCACCCTATACAAACAACAGCTCAACAATCATCCTACGCAAACAACAGCTCAACACTCACCCTACGCAAACAACAGCTCAACACTCACCCTACGCAAACAACAGCTCAACAATCACCCTACGCAAACAACAGCTCAACACTCACCCTACACAAACAACAGCTCAACACTCACCCTACGCAAACAAGAGATCAACACTCACCCTACGCAAACAACAGCTCAACTCTCACCCTACGCAAACAACAGCTCAACAATCACCCTATGCAAACAACAGCTCAACAATCACCCTATACAAACAACAGCACAAATCTCACCCTATACAAACAACAGCACAAATCTCACCCTATACAAACAACAGCTCAACAATCATCCTATGCAAACAACAGCTCAACACTCACCCTACGCAAACAACAGCTCAACACTCACCCTATGCAAACAACAGCTCAACAATCACCCTACGCAAACAACAGCTCAACACTCACCCTACACAAACAACAGCTCAACACTCACCCTACGCAAACAAGAGATCAACACTCACCCTACGCAAACAACAGCTCAACTCTCACCCTACGCAAACAACAGCTCAACAATCACCCTATGCAAACAACAGCTCAACAATCACCCTACGCAAACAACAGCTCAACACTCACCCTACGCAAACAACAGCTCAACAATCACCCTACGCAAACAACAGCTCAACACTCACCCTATGCAAACAATAGCTCAACACTCACCCTATGCAAACAACAGCTCAACAATCACCCTATGCAAACAACAGCTCAACAATCACCCTATGCAAACAACAGCTCAACAATCACCCTACGCAAACAACAGCTCAACACTCACCCTACGCAAACAACAGCTCAACAATCACCCTATGCAAACAACAGATCAACAATCACCCTATGCAAACAACAGCTCAACTCTCACCCTATACAAACAACAGCTCAACACTCACCCTATGCAAACAACAGCTCAACACTCACCCTATGCAAACAACAGCTCAACACTCACCCTATGCAAACAACAGCTCAACAATCACCCTACGCAAACAACAGCTCAACAATCACCCTACGCAAACAACAGCTCAACAATCACCCTACGCAAACAACAGCTCAACACTCACCCTACGCAAACAACAGCTCAACAATCACCCTCGCAAAACAACAGCTCAACAATCACCCTCGCAAACAACAGCTCAACAATCACCTCAACACAGCTCAACACTCACCCTACGCAAAACCACAGCTCAACAATCACCCTCGCAAAACAACAGCTCAACAATCTCACCCAACAGCTCAACAACAGCTCAACACAACACTCAACACTCACCCTACAAAACAACAGCTCAACACTCACCCTACGCAAACAACAGCTCAACACTCACCCTACGCAAACAACAGCTCAACAATCACCCTACGCAAACAACAGCTCAACACTCACCCTACGCAAACAACAGCTCAACAACCCTCACTCAACACTCACCCTCACGCAAAACAACAGCTCAACAATCACCCTCAAAACAACAGCTCAACAACAGCTCAACACTCACCACTCACCCTGCAAAACAACAGCTCAACACTCACCCCTCGCAAACAACAGCTCAACACTCACCCCTCAAAACAACAGCTCAACACTCACCTTACGCAAACAACAGCTCAACACTCACCCTACGCAAACAACAGCTCAACAATCACCCTACGCAAACAACAGCTCAACACTCACCCTACGCAAACAACAGCTCAACACTCACCCTACGCAAACAACAGCTCAACAATCACCCTACGCAAACAACAGCTCAACAATCACCCTACGCAAACAACAGCTCAACAATCACCCTATGCAAACAACAGCTCAACAATCACCCTATGCAAACAACAGCTCAACAATCACCCTATGCAAACAACAGCTCAACAATCACCCTATGCAAACAACAGCTCAACAATCACCCTATGCAAACAACAGCTCAACTCTCACCCTATACAAACAACAGCTCAACACTCACCCTATGCAAACAACAGCTCAACACTCACCCTATGCAAACAACAGCTCAACAATCACCCTATACAAACAACAGCTCAACACTCACCCTACGTAAACAACAGCTCACTCTATGAAAACAACAGTTCAACTCACCCAATGCAAACAACACTTCAACTTTCACCCTATGCAAGCAACAGTTCTTTTCATGGTTTACTTACTGTTGAGCTTTTAGCTTTTTTTTTGAGCCTTTATAAGTTTTTTTCAGTACTGAAGATTGAATCCAGTGCTTCACACATATTTGACAAGTGTTCTACACTGAGCTACATCCCCCAGACTCCTTTTCACTTTTTATTTCTTTTTTAAAAATTTTAATTTTTTATCTTATTTATTTAGGAGAGAGGAGGGGCAGATAGAGAGACAGCTGGCACACCAGGGCTTTCAGCCACTGCAAATGAACTCCAGAAGCATGTGCCACCTTGTGCATCCCACCCTGGGGAATTGAACCTGGGTCTTTTGGCTTTGTAGGCAAGTGCCTTAAATGCTAAGCCATCCCTCCAACCCTTACTTTTTATTTCTGAGATAGGGTCCCACTAAGGTGACCAGGCAGACCTTAAACTTTTGATTCTCCCACCTCAGCCTCCCCAGTTGCTATAATTATAGCCCCATATGAACAGGCCCCACTTCTTCCTATACTTTCTCAGGGTTTGGTGTATTCCTGTTTAAAATATCCCCAGGCAAAGTGCTGAAGTGTTGCCATTGCTCCTAAATGCTGGAAGGCCTTACACAGACAAGCCACGCTGGAGAAGCTTTATTCAGGCAGGAGCTGCAAAGATCTCACCTGTGAGTCAGTATCAATGAAGCAACCACAGATATTAAAACAGGTTGAGGTAGGAGAATCAGTTCAAGGTTCAGTCTAATCTACATAGTGAGTTCAAGACCAGCCTGGGCTACATAAGACCCTGTCTCAAAACCACCAAAACTCTTCCCCGCAAAAACATCCCCATAAACACATATACAACCAGGGCTTTCCATAGCCAAAAATGAACCTGAGAATAACAATTTGATGGCAAGGTGGCTGTTATGATTTAAATGTTAAATGTCCCTAGGGGCTCATGTGTTTTAACACTTGGTCTCCTCCTGGTGGTGGAGTTTTGGGAAGCTGTGCTGGTACCTTGCCGACATGTCATCTGGCTGGTGGACATAGGAGCACAAAGGTGGGGCTCAAGGTTTCTAGGTCAGCTCCACATCTTGTTGGAGCTCACTTTGTTTTCTGACTTGCCAAGCTGTGAGTAAGTAGTCTCAATGGATAGGAATCTGGTCCCTGATCCCACCACTATGCTGCTGTAGCCAATGACAGGAAATTGGTCGTATCACTACACCCCCATAGCCACGGACAGGAAGCTGGTCCCACCACTATATTCCCATAGCCATGGACAGGAAACTGGTCCCACCACTGTACTCTCATAGCCATGGATGGGAAGCCGGTCCCACCACTGTACTCTCATAGCCATGGACAGCAGGCTGTCCCACCACTATGGTCCCATATCTAAAGATAGGAATCTGCTCCCACCACTATTCCTTCCCCATCATGATGAACTAAGTCCTTTCATACCATGAGCCAAAGTATATTCTTCTTCCCTTGAGCTGTTGCTATTCTGTTACAACAAGAAAAGTAACTAAGGCTTACCAGAGGCTTACAGAAGCCTAACTCAGCATCCTCCTCCCCGCACCCCGAACAAAGATTCAGCATTCATTAATTCAGCTTCCATCGAATTCCAGAAAAAAAAGCCTCTATGAAAAATCAAAATCATCTATCTGGGCTGGAGAGATGGCTTAGCGGTTAAGGCACCTGCCTCCTAAGCTTAAGAACGCCAGTTCCAATCTCCAGGTCCCACGTTTAGCCAGATGCAAAGTGACGCAAGGGCGCAATGCCGCACTTGGTCACAAGGGGTGCACACATCTGGACTTCGTTCACAGCAGCTGAGAGACTGCTGGCGCGCCCATTCTCTATGTGTCTCCCTCTCCCTCTCTGTGTCTCTCTCCAAAAATAAATAAAATAATAAAAAAAATTCAAAATCATCTATCTTCCTCTCCAGCATCTCTGTGTTGGACAAGACAGGTGGTACAGGCATGACATTTTGCTATGTAGCATTCTGTGATATATTTATTACTTTCTGTGAATGAATGATACCAAAAGCATTATGGAACTGTTGTGGAACTTTATGTACATTCTCTAGTTGTTTCTCATGTACCCTAAGGCACCTGTCACTCATTCACACCATTAAACAGAGTCCCCCAGGGCCCACTGTGTGACAGGCACTATTCCAAGTATGGGATACAATAGTGAACAGACAGACAAAAGCTATCTTTCTGGAGTTTTCATTGTGTTGGGAGATGACAATAAGAACATGAAGGTCGTATGTAACATGCCAGATTTTATGGTGCACAATGAAGTAGGTCACAGGTGGAAGATGGCTCAGTGGGTCAAGTACTTGCCAAGCAAGCATGAAGAGTTGAGTTCATATACCCAACTTATACATGAAAGCCAGGTATGGTGGCACACACCTGTAATCCAGCCCGGGAAGGCAAAGACACATGGATCCCTGGAGCATCCTGGCCAGCTTTGTTTAATGTTCTTTGTTAAAGTTCTTTGTTTAATGAAGGACCCTGCCTCAAAAATTATAGTGGATAACAACAGAGAAAGACACCTAGTGTTGACCTCTGGTCTCTGTATACATGTACACATGCACCTGCACACACATGTGCACACACACCTACAAGCATGTATGCCCATCACATATACCTCTATAAAAAATGACATAATGTTAGAGGATTGGTGTAATTTCAAAATGGCCACGGAAGAAGATCTGATAACAACAACAACAAAAAAAACATGACACTTGTACAAGAATACAAATCTTCCAGATACTTTAAAGAGAAGAAAACTGAGGCATGGGGGAAATGAGTTCCTGACTCCACAGCTCAGGCATGTGATAACCACCTTCAGTGCCTCCGCCTTCCCACCTGTGCCGGCAGCCACACCTCATCCACGGTACAGGTCAGCCTCAGCAGACAACTACTGAGCCAAAATGCACTCTAACCTCATCAGAGTTATTTCTTCTCATGAGTTGTCTAATTGATTAAATGGTGGCCTATAAAATATGTCTACTTCTAAGCTCCTGAGTCTGGAAAGTGACATGTTTTCTTTGAAAAAGAATTTTTTTTTTTTTGCAAATGCAATTAATCATCTTTTTTTCTTTCTTATTTTTGTAATTAATCATCTTGAACTGAGATTAAACTAGATTTAGGGTGAACCCTTAATGCAATAGAAAGTGTCTTTTAAGAGCAGAATAAAAGAAGACACAGTGAAGAAGAGGGGAGCAGTTGAAGATGGAGGCAGAGACTGGAGAAGTGCACCCTAGAGCTAGAAACCGCCTGGGGACTCCCGTCCTCGAGCCTCTGGAGGGGTCTAGTATTGACCGTAGACACTGGACATGTAAGTCCTAGAGTAGAAGCAGCCAGAAGACTCTCACCACTGAGCATCTGGAGGGGACTAGCATTGGATTCTGACTTCTAGACCGAGAAGAAAATTGTTTTCTATTTATTTTTAGTCATGCAGTTTGGGGCTAGCAGCTTTAGAAACCTAATGAAGGCCATACGAGGTTCAGCTGAGGAAAATCAGTCCCAACCTTCCAAACTGTGTGGGCTGATCTACAAACTTCACTAGAGCAAGGCATGGGAGTCAGCTGCTCAGGGGATTTGTGTAAGTACCACTCTTTCCCCACAACAACATGCCCTTTCGCTCACATCTTCCCAACCAGCAACAACTCAACCCAACCCCAAACAGCAGCTGATCCATGCATCACACGGATGATTCACAGTGCTGCAGACCACCCAGCCATCACAACATTTTTTCAGTCTTCCTGCTATCCCTACCATGAGGGAACCCAGTCACCTTTGTGCCTGGTGGATTATGGATGGGTCCTCAGACACCCAGGTGAGCAGCTGAGACAGGAACCATTGTGGCAGCTCTTTCCTACATCAAAGATCTGTGATAGAAAGACACCTTCATGATCACAAGTAGTTCTTTCTTTAATTTTAATTTTTATTTATTTGAGACAGAGAGAGAGGGAGGGAGGGAGATGCAAGAATGGGCACACCAGGGCCTCTAGCCACTGCAAGAGAACTCCAAATGCATGTGCCACCTTGTGCATCTGGCTTACGTGGGACCTGGAGAATCTAACCTGGGTCCTTAAGCTTCACAGGCAAGTGCCTTAATGGCTAAGCCATCTCTCCATTCCACAAGTAGCACTTTGATGAAGACATCTTTGAAACTATGTTCTCCTGTCACCATCTGTAAGTCTATCACATATGTTGACTCTAGTAAGTCCAAACCTCCATTTTCATTTATTTATTTATTTATTTATTTATTTATTTATTTATTTATTTATTTGGTTTTTCGAAGTAGGGTCTTGCTCTAGCACAGGCTGACCTGGAATTCACTATGGAGTCTCAGGGTGGCCTTGAACTCATGGCGATCCTCCTACCTCTGCCTTCCAAAGTGCTGGGATTAAAGGTGTGCGCCACCACACATGGCTCAAAACCTCCTTTTGGAGTAACAACCATGTGAATAATCATATTTCTAGATTTTTATTTATTGGTTTCAGTTTGTTCTCCTTTTACACCTGCAAGTGATCTTTGAAAATTGGCACAGTAACAGACACAAACAGCTAGAAGCCTCAGGTCCCTGGCTCAATGATCAAGCCATCCTTGTTTCTCCAACCCAGTTCTGGAGCGCACATAAGCACAGGTAACTCATCTATTACATGACAGGCATGGTGGTATCTGCAGCAAAGCTGAAGGTCTCACATCACAAAGAGGCTCTCTTGCTCCAGCTGCCTGCCTGCAGAAGTGTCCTGCACCATGAGTGTGGGAAGAACATCTAAGCTGGAGAAGTGAGCTACCTATTCAGGAAGCAATACACGCAAGGGAAGGTACACAGTCCCTACCTCAATATGTGACACCCAGAAGATGATATGCTGACCTGAGGCTGACGATTTTCAAGTGTGTCCCATAGCTTGAAACATCTTCATCATGACTAAGGAACACAGGTAACTACAGACATAGACACTCACGTTGCCAACATACAAATGCATCTGCACATATATAATCTCACCTGGCCAAGACAAGAATGCATATAAACTCACTCGACCAAAATTAAATGCTGCTTTGTAGCACTCTGTGTTTTCTCTTCTACTTGGCTCTATTCTCTTCCATTTCTTCCCATGAATACCAGCCCCTCCCGATTTTTTGGAGAGAGACACAGAGAGAGGGAGAGGAAGACAGATAGAGAATGGGGGCACCAGCAGCCTCTCAGCCGTGGTGAACAAACTCTAGATGCGTGCGCCCCCTTGTGGTCAAGTGCAGCACTGCGGCCTTGTGTCACTTTGCATCTGGCTAAACGTGGGACCTGGAGATTGGAACTGGCGTTCTTCTTAGGCTTAGGAGGCAGGCACCTTAACCGCTAAGCCATCTCTCCAGCCCCCCTCCAGATTTTTGATAACTACCTTCTCTCCTTCCTCCACTGGGTCATTGATGCACTCTGAAGAGCATCTATCACTCATACAATGGGCCCACACTACCTTGGTAGGTAAACTGTACTGTAAGGAAATCTAGCCAGTTGTGTCCTTTGGCCTCATTTCTCAGGAAATCATCATGGTGAGAATGACAGTCATTTTAGTTTCTCATCCCTCCCACCAGCATTAAGGACATGTTTTCTACAGATGAAGGCCAGGGCTTGCTGGCAGTATCAGGATCACATTGGAGCAGCTTAGTGTGACTTTACACAGCAGAAGCACATAAAGGAGGAACACCGAAGGAGAAACTGAACTCTACACCCCATGCTCACTGCTGGGCCTAGGTCCATGAGAAGGGAACCCTCCTGTTTTGAAGTTTATATTATAAACAAAAAATGAACTTCATCCTCATTCTGTGTCACTTTTCTTACTGTTGTGACCAAAATTCTGACAGGAAGCAATGTAAGGGATGTGTGGTTTATTTTGGCCCCAGGTTTGAGAGGGTAGGGTCTATCATGGCAGGAAAGGACTGGGACTCCTCATTCCACAGTGGACCCAGAAGCAGAGTGCTCAGGCTGGAACAGAAATCTCCATCAAAGGCGTAGCCTAGTGACTGACGTCAGCTTGCTGGACCCTACATCCTAAAGGTTCCACAACCTGCCAAACTGTGGGATGTTGGGAACCAAGAGTTCAAACACATAAGCCTGTTGCACATGAATGCGAACCATAATCTCTTCATTTTAGTCATCTTTCAATAGTCATTATTCTTAAAAATGTTTTTTGAATGACTACTTTGTCAAAGGGTGATTTTAGCTTTTATAATTCCAAGAGGCTCTGGGTAATTTCAAGTTATGATCTTTTGTATTTTTATTTTGTAGACAGAGAGAGAGAGAGAGAGAGAGAGAGAGAATTGGCATGCCATGGCCTCAGCCAATGAAATTGACCTCCTCCTGATGCTTGGGCCACCTAGTGGGCATGTGCGACCTTGCGCTTGCCTCATTTTTCGTGCGTCTGGCTTGCACGGGATCTGGAGAGTCAAACATGGATCCTTAGGCTTCACAGGCAATTTTGTAAACTGAGTCACACTTGTGTACATGCTTCAGTCTCCTAGGGCTTTACCTAATGCTTCCAGCATACAAGTTTGTTAGGCCTGCCATTCTTTAAGTCTGCTGTTCATCTTTTCTGTTTGGTAGTAGTAGATATTGTGTGCTTCTTTATATATTTAAAGTTTATATTTAAAACAGAAGAGTCTGAAGATTTCTTTTTAACATATCATAATTTGGGGGCAAGAAGATGGCTCAATGGGAAAAATGCTTGCTACACAAGCATGAGGACCTTGATTCAGATCCCCAGCACCCCCCCCGAAAAAAAGCCAGGCATGGTGGTACATGCCTATAATCCCAAAGCTGGGAGACAGAGACAGAATCCCCAGGGCTCACTGGCTAGCTTGTCTGGCCTATTTGGTAAGCTCCAGATTCAGTAAAAGACCTTGTCGCCAAAAAAAAAAAAAAAAAAAAAAAAAAAAAAGGCGGATAGCAATAGAAGAGGACACCTGATGTTGACCTCTGACCTTTACACACATGCATACCCACTATACCCACACTCATACAAACATACATGTACATCTCTGTACATACCACACACACATTCGCATGCAAAAATACAGTGAACCATGAAAGAAAATTTTATTGTGAGGCAAGTAGAAAAGTTTTAGACTTCTACAACATCCCAGAACACATTCTCTCAGCACTTTTGAAATGTGGACCCTGAGACCTTCATAAATCAGGAGAGGAAAAATGTTCTTAATGCACCTGGTTACTTTAAACCCAGGAAATGATTAGGGCAGGCTACTGCAGAGATTCTTTGGTTCACTTACTTGAAAAAAATCCTCCACTGATAATTTCAAACATTCTCCTAGTGATTACAGCTTCCTGGCAATTAACAGCTGCAAAGCCATCGCTATCTCCACAGCCTCCTCCAAACAGAAACCAGAGAAAACCAGCTCTCAAGCTCCCCACAGTCTCCAAGGCACGGGGAAGGAGACTGAAGCACTCTGGCCATCTCTGTAGCCCAGTACCTTCTGGCTTTGCCTGGCTTCAGGCTCACTTTAAGCACCCCAGACTCCATATACTCCATACCCTGCCCTCACGCCCTACCCTGCAGGCCCTGTGGCTGTCCTTTTCTTCCCTAGACATCCCATGTTTGTGCAGGCCTTGAAACCCAACATAATGACACCGTTGGCCGTTTGAGGACTATCTCCCCTAACTCCATCTCAACACATCACTGGGTCTCACTCTTTTGGGTAAACTCAGTCCTCCAAAATGATATGACCAACACCTAACCCCTGGTGTCTGTGAACTGACCTTATTTAGAAAGTCTGGAACATGTAATCAGGTTCAATAAAGATTCAGTCATTAGTATGCAGGTACATGTGTGTGTGGAATCTGGGGGCTGATGCTTCTTCAGTCTCCATCCATCTTCTTTACACTGAACATGGAGCACACTGATTCAGATAAACTGGCTCCCAGCAAGCTCTCAGGATCCTCTGGTCTTGTCTCTCCAGCACTGAGATTTCAGGTAAGCCATCATGCCTGGCATTTTATGTGGGTCCTCATGCTTTTACGACAAGCACTTTAGCCACTGAGCCATCTCCCCAGCCCCCTAGACATTTTTTAAGCTCGCATAACTCCATTCACTTGCCAGACTTAAACTGCTGCTCTGGGACAAAGTCTAAGCGAGAAGCCCTGCATTCAAGGCCATCCATGTCCTTGTCTGTATCTCTTACACTCTGGTACATCAACACAGTACTGGTTGGATTTCCTCCCAAATCATGAGAGGTTGTGGATATCCTGGTCTTAGCTCATGTTCCGTATTGTGAGTCCTTTCTGTATTTGCTCTACACCCCCTACTGAATTCTTGCTTATAGCTGAAAGGCCACAAATCCAAGATTTTTGTTTCCCTCTCATGCTACAGCTCACCTTCTGCAATTTAAGTTCATTGTGGATCTCACTATCATATGTACAGAGAAGAAAGACACCTACCTAGGAACTGGTCCACCCCACTCTAGCCTATGCATAGAGGGGAACCATCTACCTTGCAACCAGACTCCCTCTATCTTATACACAAATAGGAGCTATCTTCATGGGAACTGATCATCATCATCATTAATCAATCAAATTAAAAACTCAAATTAATTAAAACATAACAGCATCTCTCTCATGGAGCCCACTGTAGGCTTCCAATCCCACCAGCTGAGTTCTCTCTTCATCAGGATAAAGTCTGCTCCTCTGCCTGCCCTTGGTGTGATCCCCTCCTTATTGAGACACTCTACCACTTACTCTCTGTTTTTGTGAAATAGGGTCCATTTGGGTGTGAGTAGTAAACACACATAGTTACCTATAAAGAATGAGCATAAAAAATGGTATTTCATAGGCTCATCCTGTAGGAAGATGACCAGACTTCCATCCAGACGTAGAGGAACTTTATCCTAAAAGACATTTGTCTTCATGGTTTGTTCTCATGTCCATCCTGCTGGGCTCAGTCACAACAGCAGCTAACATTTATGGAGTGATTACTGCCTGACTAGGGGTGGGCAAGGGTGGGGGGAGATTAATTAATCCCATCACCTAACCCACCAGGGAGGGCCCTATTATCATTGCTACTTGACAGATGGAGAAACATATTCAGACTTCCTATACATACACTGACAGTTGTCAGTGATAGGCTGGATTCAGGCATGTTTGTCACAGAGATGGCGACTGCCACCACTACATCACCTTCTATTGAGTACAACTAAAACAAGTGACAGCCGAGCAGAGCAGAGAGGGATGTAACCTTGAGCAGCTCCATACATCGGTGCTGACTATGGTCTGGATAAGGCTTCTAGCCACAGAGGGCATGCACTGTGCCTCATGTCCTCTTCCCAAGCCCTGTACCTGCCTGCGGCCTAGAGAGGGGTATTTTCTTCTGCTTGTACTAAAGAATCCGCTTCCTCTAATTCACACAGTTTCCATGTATAGAGCAAGAGCTCAATCCTGACTGTATGACATGGCCTCATTCACCTCCAAAGTCTAATGAAACATGCAGCTAATATCTGGACCAGTTGGTGCTGACTGACAGGCAGAGTTGGAGGCAAACCTCAAATACTGGGCCAGGCGTATTAAATTTTCTACTAGCCATGTTAAAAAGTAAAAGAAGGGCTGGAGAAATGGCTTAGTGGTTAAGGTGCCTGCCTGCTAAGCCTAAGAACCCAGTTCCAATCTCCAGGTCCCATGTTTATCCAGATGCAGTGACACAAGGGTGCAATGCCGCACTTGACCATAAGGGGGTGCACACATCTGGATTTCGTTCACAGCAGCTGAGAGACTGCTGGCACGCCCATCTCTATCTGTCTCCCTCTCCCTCTCTGTCTGTCTCTCTCTAAAAATAAATAAAATAATAAAAATTTTAAAAAAGTAAAAGAAGCTTCTCAGCTGGGATTAATATTAATAACATATTTTATTTAACCCAGGATATCCAAAATATCATTTCAATGTGTAATCACTGTATAAATTATTCATGTGATTTTTTAAAACTCTGTGTGTGTATGATGTGTGTTTGTGTATGTAACGGGAAGTGTGCCACAGCACACGTTACAACCTCAGTGGTAGGTGGGTTCTCTTGTTCACCACTGTGTATGACACGCTAAGTGATATGTGAGCTCCCAGGTCAGGCATTCTCCTGTCTCACACTGTGGACCTGGGGAGATGGCTCAGTGGATAAAGTGTTTACCGCGCAAGGTGAGGTGAGGCCAGAGTTTGGATCCCCAGCGCCTACACAAAAGCCAGGCATGGTGGTTCACACCTGTAATACCAATGCAGGAGGTGTATAAACAGGAGGACCCTTGTCTGTGGCTTGATGGCTTGCTAGACCATGCCTTAAGTAAACCGCAGCTAAGGAAGACACCCAACACTGGCCTCTGGCCTCCACACACATGTAGACACATATGTGAGCCAACACATACAGAAATACACATACACATGCACAAAAATCCCTTCCATGAGGCATGACCAACAGAGAGAAGTAATCCACTTGCAAGGAGTGCAGCTGTCCAAGCTGGAAACAGGTGATAACAATTTGCGTCCTTCCAAGGCTGCAAAGTGAGAGGCTACAGGGAAAGACTCAGACTAAAGGCCAGTGGATCAGAGGCTCGCAGTGGCCCTGTTGGAGGAAATCTGTGGCCAGGACAATAAACAACGTCTTCTCCATTCTCCTCCGGAGCAGAGCAGGAGCCAGGGCGGCCAGCCCTCTGCAGCACACTTCTGTCTGTGTGAGCCTGGCCAAGGGAAGTGCATTTACATGGCCTTCGGAAACACCATCTCAGCAACAAAGCGGGCAATGTGTTTCATCTCGGCCCGAGGATCCAGCTGAGTTTACAGCAGTGGGTGGCTTTCAAACCTAACATTTGATCAAAATGAAAAAGTGGCCCTTCCTTTCACCCCTTGACAAGCCCGTGCGTATAAATCACAGCCTTCCCCGGGAGGACTCCTCTGCACACAATCGACCAGGCAGCCTGGCCACCTCCATCCCCATTTGGACAAAGGGGGCTGGGAATTTTCATGGGGCCCAGGAGTCTTTAAAGGCCCCTTGTAAAAATGAAACTCAGACACCATCCGGAGCACTCTGCAGGGGAGGGGGGAAGCCATGGCCATCTCTGGGGATTTGCATTTTATGTGGTCTGAGCTCTCAGTGGGAATCAGGGCTCAGCAGGAGTGTCTAAGTTTCAGAGGAGAGGTGCTTCAGAGCTCTAACCAAAGGGAATTTAGATATGTGCATTTGGTTGGGAAAAAAGAATAATGCCTTTTAACTTAGAAAAGTCTCTTGTTAATGAAGTTTCAAAATGCCATTTCATAAATTCCTAACAGGAAGTCTACATTATGTATAAGGATGTGGTGACAATTACACCCAACTGACTGCCTTCAATGATAGAGCACCACTATACCCCTTCTACATGCTCTCCCTCCCTTCTAGGCTCCACAGCCCTGCCCTGTGGCATCTTCATCACCCCACCTCACAGGCCAGGTCCACAGACCTCCAAACTCTTCTTCAGCAATCAGAGGACCAAGTGGCACCCAGGCAGGAGTGACCTTTCCAAATCTTTGCCTAAAACCAACCAAATGTCTGCTACTTGCACATGTCCTCCCCTATAAACCCTGCAAGGGTTTGTACGTGTTCGTGTGTATGAGTATGGATGCATGTGTACCACTGTAAGCATGTGGAGGTCAGGTGACAGAACTCGGTGTCAGTCCTAGCCTTCCACTTGTTTGAGTCAGGGTCTTTTGTTTTACTGCTGCATTTACTAGGCAAGCTATCTTGCAAGCTTCTAGGCAATTCTCCTGCTTCTGCTCCCTCACCCTAGGCACACTAGAATTACATGTGCTCACTACAGCATCCAGCTTAGTACAGATTCTGGAGATCTAAACTCACATTCATACTTGTGCAGTAAGTACTTTATCCACTGAGCCATTTTCTCAGCCTTCCATGAGCTTGTTTTAATGTAAAAATTTGCCATTCTTCAACCTATTCCTTGCTGGGGCTCATCTGAAATCCTCAACACTGGGAGTGGGTGTGGCTGGGCAGTGTCTATAGGGATCCTGGTTGACTGGGTTCCTCCAGCACTCATTTTGAATCAGTGAGTAGACTGAGGTGCTGGGAGAGGCCCTGAAAAGCCACAGGCATGGACACTCTGCAAGGTCCCCAAGCCCTTGATGGATGGAGGAAGGGGGAATCAGGTAGCTTTGTTAGGCAGTTAGGGTGAATGGGCCCCATAAAGTAATGTAAGAGGCAAGAATGTCTTTGGGCCTCTCTTTGCAATATCTACTTTGCTACAGATCAAAGGATCTGACTCCTATCTCTTGCCTAAATAAGATCTGTTTTTCCACAAACAACCTGGCCCCTACTAGGAGGGTGGTCTTTCCTAGGATTTCAATCTAATACTAACATTGTGGCTGGTCAAGTTCAGTCTCCAGTACTCAAGTATTGGCATCATGGCTAGCCTCTTCCTGAGATAGCCTCTAGCACAGACCAATCAGCTGTCTCTCTGGCTCATCTGAGCTAGAAAGTAGGGCCCACCACCATAGATTATAAATATGTTTTGTGGTGGGGGGCAAGCACTCTCTGGGCTGCCTGACCATTCTTCAACCCCCAGCTTCTGGTAATTTTGGGCCAAGAAGAGGGGAGAACCCCTGCCCCCTACTTTCCACATGGGCTCTGTAGACTCGTCTGCCTTCCACGTGGCAGGAGCTGTTAGTATTTTCTTTTCTGTCCTCTCTACCTCTCTTTTTACAGCTTTTTTCAGGAGCACCATGTGGGCTCTCAGACTATGTGCGTGTAATCATTTTCCTTCCCTTGGTTCTGTACTGCCCTCAATAAATAAATATAATAATTTAATAATAATCCTTTTCAGTTTGGTTTGCCCAATTGTTTGGTTAAATGCAAACGTGAACCCAGGGTTTGAGATTCAAGGACTTGCTTAAACCCGTAACACCCAGTTTCAGGAGGAAGCAGAGACGCTGCCCTTCATGAGTGCCACCAGCTCTCATTCTGGGAGCACATGATCTTCCGCTGCTCTCCACTGGAAACGTCTGGTGCAGGGGAAGCAAAGATGAAGGAGGCATGGTTTCACAGAAATGGCCCACCTCTTAGACTACACCAGAAACAACTGTCCACAGGGATCCAACAGGGGTTCAAAGAGAAAGGCAAAGAGCAAAGATAGAGAGCTGCACACTTGGGTAACAGAGTGGATCCCAAGGGACCAAAGAGAAAGAAGCACATGTGTTTCTGATATAGGAGGAACATCTGTAATCCTGGATTGTGTGTGTGTGTAAAAGAAGAAGAGGAAGAGAAGGAGGGAGAAGGAGCAAATTAATTTCAAACAGAGATATAAACAGTTCTGGGACTGGGTGCCCCATTTAGCAATCTCTAGTTTAAGACATTGTAGTGGACACTTTCCGGTTCACTGAGATGAACTTCCAGACCAGGCAGAGATATGGAGGAAGGGATATTTATTGAAGCTTACAGATGCAGGAGAAGTTCCATAATGGCAGAAGAAGCTGGTCTGCTTTCACAGGACCACAGAGAGAGAAGCCACCCAGCACAGCACACCTCAGGAACTCCAGCTAGGCACACTTTGAATATCTTTAGATTGAAATCTCAAACCCACCACCACACTTTAAGATCCATCCAGTGACACTGCTTCCAGCCAGGTGGCTGCACATGCAAACTACAAATTAATAAAACACTGAATGTATTGGGGGGCCATCTATTCAAACTACCACAGACATCATTCCTGTATCCTGTTCTGCAGCCAGGAGATTCCCTAATTCAGTCTCATCTTTCCCCTCTGCAGCCAGTTCCATATGCCATCCTCCACACCCGCAAACTCAGAGAAAACTGCCTTCTCCTGGGGTGCAGACACTCATGTGCCCAGCACTCTGAATAGGAGGACTTGAACTATGAGCCACTATCATTTTCATCCTTGTCTCCCTGAAGCTCCAGTGGGTCCTGATACAGGACCCAACCGAGACTCTTCTCTCAGCATCTAGGTCAAAGGCCAGTCCTCCCAGGGGAGGTTCAGCCTCACCTGCTGCTGAGTGTGTGGGAGGAAAACCCTGGCTCATCCAGTGACTCCTTGGAAATGAAACGTGAAAGTGCCCAGTTCAAACACAAAATAAAATGTCACCTAAAAGGCTTGGGGTGGGAGGGTAGGAGGTTTTGACTGGGGCTTTCTTAAAAAAAAAAAAAAAAAAAAGCTATAGAAACAATTACATTTGCTGCCTTTTCAGAAAATGTAGGTTTTAATAAAAGCCACGTGGTCCCTGTTAGCATACACAGAAAATGAAACATGTTACTTTTGGTGGGAAAAAATAGGTGATAAAAAGCTAAGCCTTACTAATCAGTATGTGTGTATGTGAGTCATAGGAAGGGAAAGAGGAAGGTCATGATTTACATGAGACTTTGCAGCTCAAAATATTTTCTTTTTTCACAAATGCTTAAAATGTTTTACCATTTTTGCTCCCTCCTTTCTGTCTCTATTGCTACTCAAATCATTCTCTTCTTTTTTTCTCATTTGGGCTGATGGAACATGGCCCAACACTCACTTTGCCACATTTTCGGTACCCTCAGTTCAAGAAACAATAAAATGCCCCTATTCCACAGTCACTGCAATAACAAATTGCCTTTCAAACAAGTCATGGCATGGATGAATCTTTGTGTGTGTGTGTGTGTGTGTGTGTGTGTGTGTGTGTGTGTGTGCACATGCATGCATGTATAGTGCACGTGTGTGCATGTAAAGGCCAGAAGACAACCTCTAGTGTCATCCTCAGGTGCTGTCCACTATTTTTGTATTATGTATTTATTTATTAGGGGGCAGATAGACAGAATGGGCATGCCAGGACTCTAGCAAATTCAGATACATGTGCTAACAAATTCATCAGATTACATGGTCCTGACCTTGTGCATCTGGCTTTTTTTTTTTCCCTTTTTTTTTTTTTTTTTTTTTTTTTTTTTTTTTTTTTTTGAGACAAGGTCTCTCATTGGTCTGGAGCTCATCGATTAGGCTACAGTGACTAACAAGATAAACCCAGGGCTCGGTTTGTCTCTGCCTCCCCAGCACTGGGAACACAAGTGGCCACCATGTCCAGCCTTTTTTGATGTGGGTTCTGGGGCTCTAACTCCAGTCACATATATTTGCCGCTTGGATTTTCAGGAAGTGTTTGCTGTTTGTCCACAGTTACACCGCTATCTTCTGTGCTTTGTACTCACCAGAGTAAAGCCCATAACTGCTGCTTTCCTAACCATAAGGGCAGCCATGGGCCCAGAGGTACAGATGGACAGGAGCTATGGCCCCTGATGCCTTGCACTGCAGTTGGGTAGCTGATTGGCAGCAATTAATCTTGGATTTCAAAACTGCTACTTGAGAGGATTGAATGTTTGCAACACAGAGCCATGATAAACATCTAAGGGGAAGGTTGTGCCAATTACTCTGATTGATGCTTACAGCCTGTGTACGTGAATTCAAATGCCACACTGCGCTCCACAAATATGGACAAGTGTGTGACAATTAAAAATAAAAAATGAATATATATTTTTTGAAGTTGGATGTGGAGTCTGTTTGGAGACAGCAGAGAGAGGGAGTGGCTTGTGACATGTGAGAAGAATGTGCTCCCGGTGGAGACCCCACGGCACAGTATTCCATGCTTCCCACTCTGTTCATCTCCAATTCTTTCCACTGCCTTCCTCATCCTTCTCTCACTCTCATGAATGAATCCCACAGGGTTTACCCCTGTTGGAGTTTCAGAGCCTTGGAGTTACCAAATGACCTGTGATTCATATTTGTTCCCTAAGTGGAGAATGGGGGGCCCCCATCTCCTTCCAAAAGTGCACAGGGCCTCAGGATGGCTTCACATCAAACACCCATTCCTGGAGTCCACTGCAGAGCGTTAAGTGCTCGGGAATTAGAAGCAGATGGCCTTCACCTCCTCCACAGGCACCAGGTATAAAAAAAGAATTAAAAGAAAGAGGAATGTGGAGAAATATGCTTCAGCTTTTACAGAACTTCAGCCGCCTAAAACCAGTTCAAGATGTTGCCTATCCAGCCCACCAATCATTACAGACTTTCTTTTTCCAATTACTAAGTGCTTGAGGACCACCAGTGGTGATAATGCCATGTGGGGGTGCCAGACTTCAAAGGTCTGTTCTTGCTAAGGCTCAGGAATGAGCCAGCACCTTCTGAGGGCCTCCAGCTTCTGCATGGTGAGATTCCCTACACAGATGCACAGATCAGCATCCCAGGAACTTTGGGCCACTGCATGGCATCAGCACACAGCAGTCCCTGGTGTCTGCAAGGCAGTTCCCCACTGAAGAATCCCCAGTGCTTCAGTGACATTGGTCACCTCCCCACTTTATAACAAATGACACAGGTTTAAAACAACTGGACACTTTAAGTCCCCCTTATTCAAGCCTTTGGGCTATGGATGAGGGACCTTAGGCCCAGAGAGGAGGAATGACATTTAGGAATGAACAAGATGAAACTCAAGTGTTATGACTCTTCCTACTTCCTCCCTGTCCTACCCCAGCACTGTGAGCATCATAAACGCAGATGCTATCTCATTCTGGATTTTAGACACCTGCAGCAGCACTTTATAGCTTAGCAAGGGCCTGTTACATGTTGTTGAGTGACAGATAATGTCATGTGAAGACTCTCCAAGAGATACACTTTGGCTTTCGAGATAAACTTTGTGTGTGCATAAAAATAAGCCACTAATGCCCTGAGACAGACAGCCCCCAGGGTGGTATTGGGGGTTGGGAGAATCTCAGATTTAAGGCTGGCTCTGAGTGAGAGTCTTTAGGGGAATTGTTTCTAAGATAATCAGTTCCAACAGTCTCAACTCAAGGTTCAAATCCAAGAAGAGTCCCATGTGCACAGTTCATGGACATGTATTCCATGTATTCATGAATTGGGTTGCCATTCAGGATGCCTTTCAGAGTCATCTGTGGTAGGGTCAATGGCTCCTGACCAAGTGGAGTAGGAGCAGGAGACAAAAGGTTCCCACAGTAATATGAGGGATCCTCAGCAGTGTGGCATTTGAGTGCAAATTCATTGCAGTTGGAGAAAATAAAGAAGACAGTGCTTGAGTCTTGTGAGCTGCATCTTAAGTGTTTACTGACCACATGTGAGTTATGGCATGGAATTCTTCCACCTCCAGACTATTTCTGCTGGAGGGCATCACTCAGTCACATGCAGCCTCCTGTGGGTTCTGTCCCATGCCACCTTGGCGTGTGTGTGTGTGTGTGTGTGTGTGTGTGTGTGTAAGAGAGAGAGAGAGAGAGATCGGCCACCCTGTGGATTCTGTCCTATGCCACCACAGGGTGTGTGTGTGTGTGTTTGTAGGAGTCACATCCAGCCTCCTGATGCTTCTGTCCCATGCCGTGTGTGTGTGTGTGTGTGTGTGTGTGTGTGTGTGTGTGTGTGTGTAGAGGGAGAATGCTTCAGTTTAAAACTGACATCAAGGGTTGAGATGTAGTTCAGTTAGTACAGTGTTTGCCTAGCATGCATGAAGCCCTGGCTTCCATCCTAGTACTGCATAAACTAGGAATAGTGGGAACACCTTAACTCCTAGAACTTGGGAGGTGGAGGCAGGAGGATCAAAGGTTCAAGACCCTCCTCTGCTACATAGTGAGTTTGATGCTAGCCTGGGCTATATGAGACCTTGTCTCAAAAAAAAAAAAAAAACCCAAAAGTATTAATAATTAAATTCACATAAGTTTATTCTATGAGTGTGTAAGACCCACTAGGCTCTCAGAGCAGCATCCACAGCACTATTTTTGTTATTATCATGGATCTGGTTCTGAGCCAAGGGTTTTATAGATCAGATTCCCGGTAAACACCTGCAGAACTTAATACAAGCATGACACTCAAACCCTCCAATATGATTACCCCTCTATTTGCAATTTAATGGAATTTATTAAAAATTATTAAAAATTAAAACATCCTTCATCACCAGCCCTCTGGGTTCTAGAGTAATATTTTGCCTTCTCTGATGTAAAGCTTCACTCTCATTAGCATGCTTCAAATTGGCTTTATACCACTATAAAGACTAATTAGCTGCTGTCTTTAGTTAGCACCACTCAGGTTGTCATCCAGCTGCACGAAATTGATGAGCAATGTAAATATAGCAGCCCAGGAAAAAAAGCACACAGTGTTCTTTAGGTGTGTTGGGTCTGTTCAGATGCTACACATCCAGTATATAACTCTAGTCATCATCGAGGGAGGGTGCAGAGTGACTGCACCCACAGATTGGACATCAAAAAATGTAGAATGGAGATAAGGGGCCGGGTATGGTGGTGCACGCCTTTAATCCCAGCACTCAGGAGGCAGAGGTAGGAGGATTGCCATGAGTTCAAAGCTACTCTGAGACTACGTAGTGAATTCCAGGTCAGCCTGCACTAGAGTGAGACCCTACCTTGAAAAAAAAAAGTAGATAAGGGGCTGGGGAGATGATTCCCTGGGTAAAGTGCTTACAATACAAGCATGAGGACCTGAGTTCAGATTTCTAGCATCCACTTAAAATGCTGGGTGTGGTTGCCCATGCCTGTAGTCTGGTACTGGAGAATTGGAGACAAGGAATCCTCAGGGCTGTCCTGCTAGCTAGTCTATCTAGCCAAAGCCATGAGCTCTAGGCTCAGTGAGGGATCCTCTCTCAAAGAATAATGTTGAGCTGGGCATGGTGGCACATGCCTTTAAGCACTCATGAGGCAGAAGCAGGAGGATCGCTGTGAATTCAAGGCTAGGCTGGGACTACAGAGTGAGTTCTAGGTCAGCCTGAGATATAGTGAGACCTTACCACAAAAACAAAACAAAACAAACAAAAAATAATGTAGAGGGATGCTGAGGAAGGCACCTGGTGCCAGTCTCTGACATTCACACACATGTGCACACACATGCCTGTGCACCCATCCATATAAGTGTCCCCACACAGATATGCATGCACATATACCACAAACACATCCACATCCAAAACAAAAAATAAGTATAGGATATTAGCATTCATTTGATTTTAGGATGAGGTCAAATGGAAGTAAATACTCCATCAGTACGGTTGGCTTTTTATTTTCACATAATTATATCAAAAAAGCATGTGGAAAGTTCCTAGAAGTTCTTCAAAGAGATGAAGGAGCAAGAGGGACTATATGATGGAAATGTGAGCCCTGGGCTGTGTTCTTTGTGATTGTAAGCATGTCCCAGAACCTTTAAGAGTTTCAGTTTTCTCTTCTGCAGGATGGAACACTATCACCTATTGCTGTTGATAATTTGATGGGCCTGGGAAACTACAGTGTCAGCACAGTCTCGGTCATGTGACAGGACTCTCTTGGGAAGTGTGCCACTATTTTCACACCTACCTAGTTGGGTGCTTTCTTCCTATGGGCTGGGAGAACACAGTGGATTTTTTTAAATATTTTTTTATTTATTTATTTATTTATTTATTTATTTATTTATTTAGGAGAGACAAAGAGACAGAGAGACAGAGAGAGAGAGAGAGAGAGAGAGAGAGAGAGAGAGAATGGGTGTGCTAGGGCCTTCAGCCACTGCAAACAAACTCCAGATGCATGCACCCCCTTGTACATCTGGCTTATGTGGGTCCTGGACAGTTGAACTGGGATCCTTTGGCTTTTCAGGCAAATGCCTTAATGGCTAAGCCCCACAGTGGGATATTTAAGTGACTATATGCCAGCTTTCTTACTAAATGTCTTGAAAACCTATGTCAATGATTCCAACCTTACAGCTGTTTTTCCAAATGCTCTGAAGGTCTGCTCATTGTATGGGTCTAATAAATCTCCCATGCAAGAGCCGGGGATAGCTTCCAAACTACATGGAGCTCTACACAGTTTTACCCCAAAGCACATGTTTTTGTTCCAGGGATATATGGCTGGCTCAGGTCTGTATTCCTGTGTCATGAGAGGCTATGACACTTAAAATCCAAAATTATAACACCTGGACTTGTTCTATAGGAAGCTTAGGTAGTACACACATGCACACAAAGATACACAAAGGTAATGTATAAATGACCATGGCAACTTCATACATTAATTCATAGAACGTCCTACCCATGTTCTTAGTACGAACCCAAACTCTGACAATAGAAAACACTAAAAATAGTGATCACCACCATCACAACCATCACCATCTCCATCTCCACCATCACCATCTCCATCTCCACCACCATAATCTCCATCACTGCCATCACCATCTACATCTCCACCACCACCATCTCCATCACTGCCATCACCATCTCCACCACCACCACCACCATCTCCATCTCCACCACCACCATCTCCATCACTGCCATCTCCATCTCCACCACCACCATCGCCATCACTGCCATCTCCATCTCCACCACCACTATCACCATCACTGCCATCTCCATCTCCACCACCATCTCCATCACTGCCACCACCATCTCCATCTCCACCACCACCATCTCTATCACTGCCATCACCATCTCCATCTCTACCACCACCATCTCCATCACTGCCATTACCATATCCACCACCATCTCCATCACTGCCATCACCATATCCACCACCATCTCCATCACTGCCAACACCATCTCCAACTCCACCACCATCTCCATCACTGCAACCACCATCTCCAACTCCACCACCATATCCATCACTGCCATCACCAACTCCATCTCCACCACCATCTCCATCATTGCCATCACCATCTCCATCAGTGCCATCACCATCTCCATCTCCACCACCATCTCCATCACTGCCATCACCATCTCCATCTCCACCACCACCATCTCCATCACTGCCATCACCATCTCCATCTCCAGCACCACCATCTCCATCACTGCCATCTCCATCTCCATCTCCATCATCACCATCACCATCACTGCCATCTTCATCTCCGTCTCCATGACCATCTATATCACTGCCATCATTATTTCCATCTCTATCACCATCTCCATCTCCACCACCATCATCTCCATCACTGCTATCATCATCTCCATCTCTACCACCATTTCCATCACTGCTATCATCATCTCCATCTCCACCACCATCATCTCCATCACTGCCATCAACTCTATCAATACCATCATCTCCATCACTGCCAGCATCTCCATCTCCATCATTGCCATCATCATCTCCATTTGTACTACCATCATCTCTATCACTGCCATCATCATCTACAGCTCCTCTACCATCATCTCCATCTTTAACATCATCATCAATGTCACTATCATCATCACTCTCACCATCATCATGATCAACAACATCATTTTTCTGTCATCACCCCCATTACTTTCTCTTCTTCCTTCAGCTTCATCTAGTTCACAGTACATCCATTCATCCAGGTAGCAACTCTCTCCCTTGTTTCTTCTTACATCTTGAGTGTTAGCAGACACTGAAGGTTGAATTTTCCTTGCTGTGAATGTGTATGAACTCTTCTTTTTAAAAAAATTATTTATTTTTATTTATTTATGAGACACAGAGAGAGAGAGAAAGAATGGGCACACCAGGCCTCTAGCCACCTCTAGCAAATGAACTCCAGATACATGCACCACCATGTGCATTTATCTGGCTTACGTGGGACCTGGAGAATTGAACCGGGGTCCTTAGGCTTTGCAAGCAAGTGCCTTAACCACTAAGCCATCTCTTCAGTCTGACTCTTCTTTCTTTATCAAACAGTTTCTATAGACATACTTCTCCGAGTAGGTATGACCCTGAGCTACTATGTTTGTTGTTGTTAGCCAGTTTGTTTAGTTTTAACTCTCAAAATCTGTCTCTACCAAAGAAAATCTGCCCAAAAGGATCCCGTCCCTTCCTGGTTCTCAGAAGCCTAAGGTGAGACTTCAGCTCAGAGTAGCTGCAGGTCAGAAATGCAGACTGGCCTTCAGGAAGTGGTCTCGTACAGGCCAAGCAATTCAGGCAGGGATGATACAATCAGGCAAGAAGCAAGGAGACCAGTAGTCCCTGTGTCTCCTTCACAGTGCTTGCAATTCCGAAGCTGGAACCTGAGAGAGACTAGGGTAAGGTGCACATATGCTGTGGTGTGGAGTGGGGGTAGACTGTGGGTGGCAGGTGCATTTCTGTGCTATCTATAAGTGCAGAAGCAAGGAACAGAGCCAGCACCTGACTGTCCCTGTTCCTAGGGATGAAGGGCATCTTTGCTTCTTCTGGAGCCCTGTAATATGGCAAAAGAAAGCCACATGGGCAAAATGTGGACAATGGAGGCAGCTCATCCTCAGTGGCAGGCTCTGTGAATGAGACTTTGGCCTCTTGTAAGAATGCAGAGATGCAAAGGGACTGCCTGAGATATAGGGAAGTAACAGCCAGGTGGCAAAGGAGTCTGGGTTCAGTGAGCTGAGAGGCTGGCAATCTGGATGCTTCTCCATAAAGCAGCTCATGTTGCCTTTTTCATTTTAATTCATGCAAGATGGGCACATGGACATCACATCTATGGGAGTAGGGAAAGCAAGAGATGTAAGAGAGACAGAGGGAAAAGTGGCAAGAGACAGAGAGAGGGAGAAAGACACAGAAAGACAGAAAGACAGGGAGAGAGAAAAGAGAAAGAAAAAGATAGGGGTAAAGACAAAGAGACAGGGAAAGAGGGAAAGAGAAGAGAGGAAAGAGAAGGATACAGGTAGTAGAGAGAGAAACAGAAAAGAAAGAGGTGCTGATAGTATGCTATAATTCTATACTTGGTTTTTGTAGTATAAAGTCTGGAGATATTTTTGAAGAGCAACAAAGAATATGAACCAGATATGCAACTTAGAATATATTTTGGAGGTGTGTGTGTGTGTGTGTGTGTGTGTGTGTGTGTGTGTGTAAGACAGACACAGATACAGAGAGCAACAGGAAATGAGAAGAAAAAAGTAGGCATGACTTTGAAGATAAATGACCCCATCATTTGAATCTCTCCCAGAAGGTGGAAGTAAAGACATTTTGGGGAAAATGACATAAGCAGTCTTCCAGGAAGGCTGACCCTGCCGGCTTAAGGACAAGTGCAGGACTTACTGCAAGGCTAGACATAACATGACACCTCTGCAGTGGACAGGAGGCTGTGATATTAACACACAGTTCATTAGAACCAAATTACAGGCTGGTTACTTGGCACTTCAGAACTGAGGGCTGGCCAGCAACAAACTGATTTTCCCAGGAAATCAGGAAGCACCGTGCCTCACCCTGGAAACCCATCAATTCTAGTGCAGAGATCCACCTCCTGATTGTTGGTTTAACTCTGTAACTTAAGGTACAAAACATTCTCCTATTGCTGGCCAGAGAAGGCAAGAAAGCCAATGAATTCTAACTTTGTTTCTTAGGTGAATATGCAATGCCATCAATGCGTTTACTGATGCAGATTCACCCTTCCGTGCTGCTGGCCCTGGGGCTGGGGGTATATGAGCTGGATAATGTTGAGCTATATGATTTATGTTTTCACTCATTCAGTGGGCTGCAGATCTGGGGATCCTTAAGATGTCTGTGTCCCAGATACTTGGTGAATTGCCTTTAAATTATTATATATCTATTTAAGAGAGAGAAACAAGAAGATAGAGGAGGAAAGAATAGGCATACCAGGGCTTGTAGCCACTGCAAAGGAACTCCAGATACATGTGCCACCTTGTGCATCTGGCTTACATAGGTATTGAGGAATCGAACTCAGGTCCTTAGGCTTCACAGGCAAGTACCTTAACCACTAAGCCATCTCTCCAGTCCCCCTCCTTTTCTTAAAAAATATTGAGTTGCCTTGAAAGACACAACATTCATACAAAGTGCCCCAAAATGCAAGCTAAATATTTCTTCCGGGGTTCCCTTGGAAAAAGCCACCAAGAGTTCTTTCATTGTGTGTGTGTGTGTGTGTGTGCGTGCATGTGCAATGGCATGCATGTGGACATCAGATGGGCACCTTATCAGAAATACGGTCTCTTACTATTCAGACTACCTGTCTCATAAGCTTATGGGTGATTCTCCTGTCTCCAGCCTTTTCTTGACCTAGGCATACTGTGAATTCAGATGGTGATGCTACAGTATCTGGGTTTATGTGGGTTCTGAGGATATGAACTCAGGTACTCGGGTATGAATAACAAAGTTTTACTGCCTGTACTGGCTCCCCAGCTCCCTAAGAGCTCTGTATAACTGAGAGTGGAGAAGGGCGGAATTACCAAGTACAGGGCAGAAATTCCCTCTCCCCCTCCATCTTCCTGACAAACTCTGAACCTCATACTTAAGGATCTTACTTCTCTCTCCATCTGGACATTTCTCTCATATATTGCTTCCAATTTTATCAGAAGGAACTGTCTGCTTTCTGTTCTCATTAGAGCCTCAGTGATAAAGCTGTGTCATGATCTGGCATTCTGAGGATCTTGCTGAGAAAACTTCAAGACAAAATTCTTAAAGCATTAAAAAAAACACAAAACTACTAGTATAGTAAATTCATAGGAGGCCAGTTTGAAACACTTGAAGACATAACAAATCAAATCTATACATTCAAAATCAAGTCAAAAGTTCCTCAAACATGCCCGCTGCTCAGTCTCCCAACTTTCCCCTCACCTGATGGCCAGCTTTATGTGTTAACTGGGCTGTAGGGTGCCCAAAGATTTGATCACTTTGCAGATATCTCTGCAAGGGTGCTTTGGAATATGATTTACCTTGACTCAATAATTCAAATACAAAACACTGTCTACCTAAATGGGCAGGTTGTCTGATTAGGACAACAGGACAAACCTGATACTTCCCATGTAAGAGAGTTCCTCCATCTGATCTAAAAGCAGCTATTCCCCTGCTCCTGAAGCCTTCAGGGATCTGAATTCAGGTTCTCGTGCTTGCATGACATTTTACTCCCTGAACCAGCCCTTCCAGACAGTTTTTACACACCAAAAGTTAGAACTTTACCACAGGTCTACATGCAAGTGTCTGGAAAAGGCAGTTACTACATTGAATGCTCAGTGCCTAGCTGAACATCAGGAATCATATTCTTAGAAGGAGAAGGGAGAGCAGACATTGGTGACAAACCCAGTGACTGGCACACATACCCCTCTGGGAAACATGCTTGGTCCTCTGCCCACAACCCATGCTGCTGTCCTTACCTCTGCCATGCCCTTTGCCTCTGACACATGGCTTTAAGGTTCTTCCTACACACCCACTCTCAAGACTCTGGGCCCACTAGCAGCTGCTCCCACATGCTCACAGGGACTCCTTCCCTTCCTCCCACCTTTGGTCCCAAGTTCAGCTCTTGGATGAGGGCCTCCTTGCCAACTCCCCGCCCCCCCAGAGGTGGCTCAGTCATGTTCTATCTCCAAGACTCTATTTTGCTTCACATCACTTTTCACCCTTACATGGCTGCTGCTTTGTGGACAGCTCACTTTCCCCACCCTGGATAGCATTCATGCCACAGGAGCCCAGACTTTTGTTCCCATCTCGGTCACAGTCAACCCCAAAGTGCCTCAGAAACAACAGACAAGTGATGGAATCAACACAGATGGATGCAACAAGGTGATGATTCCATGTGTACTTTGTATGGAAGAAATACTCAATTTGGGAATTCATAAAGCATTATTCAGGTGAGCATTCTAAATGGAATGAAACTACGCGTGAAACAAATCCATTGGCAGGTAACTTTTTAGAGGTGAGTTTCTTATACAAAGTGTACTTCTAAGAAGACCTTGGCAGCTAAAATTATATTCATGCACAGGTATGTATCAGTGTGCATTAAATATGCTCACACACAAGCAATGACTCAGGTAGACCAAGTATGTACACAAGAAGGAGACAAATAGAAACCATTCATGGACATTCTGCCCCACAGAACAGACCACTGCACTGGGGAGAGGCTGTTTTGGCCAATGAAGAAATTATATGACAAATGTGAATTGGGCACAGCTTTCTCCAAGAACCATCATAGCCTTCACAGTGACAAGTGCCAATAACAATGACTAAAACACCATGGTGGACAGCCCGGAGGAAGAAGGGACTCTGGAGCTGTCTAAAGTGGAACTGGCAGGGAGGGCCATCATGCCCATTTGGCAGTTATTGCCTAAGTTTGAGCTTCCCAACTCATCTGTGCCCACCTGCACTTCTGCACACAGGTTGGGGATCACTGATGCTCTGTCTTGTAGAAACCAGGACTTAAACTCAAGGAACCCCATGTTTTCTTTCTTCACAACATTTCAAGATCACAAACAAGCTTCAACTATCATGGCAGGCAAATATTCTCAGCCTGTTCCCTGACCTACCTATTTAGGTCTCTAGTGACACCTCATGAGAAATAAATAGATGGTCAAGAAGGCAATGAAGTAGACACTTGGACTGAGGTGATGCTGAAAAGGGCTTTGAAAAATGAATGAATGAATGAATGAATGAATGAATGTACAATCCCATCATCAGAAAAGTCAGAAGGTATAGCTTGACTAACTTTTAGACAACTAGGAAATGAACAATCTCAGGCAAAGTGGGATGGCTAGAAACCCACAGAGGGGCCTTGATGACAGCTTTTTAATGCCAAAGCTTGGCTCACCACACAACCATCACAGTCAGTGGTGGTAAGCCAAAAGCTTCACCTTGAGATCAAGAATGGAGGCAGTCAGTCTCTGGCCCCACTCCATGCCATACTTCTTCAGGATCTGGTTAGGGTGTTTTGGCAAGACAAAGACATAAAACCATCTAGATGAGAAAGGAACTTGTAAGGCCATTTCTAGTCTCAGATGAGTTGGTCTTCATTTAGAAACTTCTAGCAAATTCATAAAGAATGATTACAGTTAATGAATGAGCTCAGCAAGGTCACAGGATGCAAAATTACTATGCAGACATCAAATGAACTTCCATGTAGTGCCAACGGACTATCCCAAAATGAAATTACAAAGCCAGTTCCACTTATCACAGCACCAAGGAGAATGAAGCAATTAGGAATAGTTTAACAAGGTAAGTAATAAGACTTGGACTTTGACATGTAGAGTGAAGTTAAAAAACCCAAATGAGTGAAAAGACATCTATGTCCACATGGTGGAAGACACATTGTCAGGATGGCAACACACCATCAATGAGCAAAATGATTTACAGACCAAATGTAAATCCATTCAGTTCCAGCTGCCTGTTCTGTAGAAAATAATAAGCAGGTTCTGTAAGTCACAGGGAAGTTCGTGAAACCATGAACAGCCAAAATGGTCTTGAAGAGAAAGAATGAATTTTTAGGGCTCACACTTTCAAAATGTATAATTTACTATGAAGTCATTGAATCAAGATGGTGTGGTGCTTGCATGAGGACAGACATAATCAGAACCAGGGACTTAAAGCCCAGAAGGACACCCAGTACATGTGGTCTTCTGATATTTTGTAATGAATGAATCAAGATCATCCAACCAGGCAAATCATAGTCATTTAATGCTGCTCATAACACTAGATATGAATGTATTCAGGAAGGAAACTGGATGAGTGTTTCACACTGTATGTATAACTAACTCAAAATGGATGAAAGGTTTAAATGTAAGAGCTAAGCCCATGAAAGTGCTAGAAGAAAATACAGGTATAAATATTTACGATTTTAGATTGTTTCTTAATAACTTAAAACATATACAACATATATAAGATAAATTGGGCTTTGTGGCACTTTAAAATTTTGCACTTGAAAAGACAGGATATAAAAAGGATAGTCCACATAATAGGAGAAAGTAATTGTAAATTATATCTGACAAGGAACTTATGTCAAGAATACATAAAATATACATATAAATTTGAAAACACAAAGCAAAGTGATTTAAAATGGCAAATGATTTAAATGTATATTCCCCCCAAGATGACATACAAATGGCCAATGAGTACATCAAAAGATGGTCAATACAACTGTCACTCAGGAAATGCCACTCAAAGCTGCAATAAGATACTATTGAAAACACAGCTAAAATTAAAATATAGGTGTTAACAAGTGTTGGTGAACATGCAGAAAAACAGGGAGTGTTTTCTGTTTGAACTATAGAATGGGGCTGCAATTCTGAAAAATTCTTACAGTTCCACAGAAGGTTAGATATACATTTACCATATGACACAGAAATTCTACTAAGAAAGTACCTACCCAAAAGAAATAAAATCATTGTTCCTCACAAAACTTGTACATATATGTTCATGAAAGCAGTATTTATAAGATATCCAAAGTGGAAAAGAACTAGAATATTCACCTGTCAATGAATGTATAAATGAAATATGGCATATCCATATAGCAGAATATTAGTTATGAAAGCACATGAGCTACTGATACATGCTACAACAGGAGTGAAAGTCAGAACTTTCAGAATTATCCTGAGAGAATTAAATCACACAGCACCACATATGTATTGCATTGTATGGGCTATTGTACATAAGATAAATCCTTTTATGATACATGGTATCACCCACTGATGTGAAAAGTTCCATGTAGGAAAATCCATGGAGACAAAAACCATAGGGGCTCACACATGAAAATTGTATTTTGACTGTGCACTGTTCTCCATAGGCTCATGTGTTTGAACACTTGATCCCCAACTAGTGACACTGTTAGGGAAGGTCATGGAACCTCTAAGAGGTGAAGCCTTTAACAAAGAAATGGGTCACTGGGGGTGACCCCACTTCTTGTTCATCCTTTGCTTCCTGGTTGTGGCTATAATGTGACCAGCCAATTTCCTACTCCTGCCACCATACCTCCTCCACCATAATGAAATGTATCCCCTTGAAACCGCCAGTCAGAATAAACCCTCTCCTTCCTTAACCTGCTTCTGGCCAGATAACATAGCAATGAGAAAGCAACTAATACAAGCATGAAGGAGTAAAGAAAATATTCTAAAAGCACAAGTGACAACTCAAACTCTGAATATACTAAATATTCACCTTTGAGCGAAGGACTTCATCAGTGTGATGGTTAAATTCTGTTGTCATCTTGATCAGATCAGGAATTAAGTAACAGACATGCCTCTTAGGTGGGTCCAATGGGATGTTTCCAGGAAGGACTGATGTAGGTAGAAAGCCCTTCCCCTACAGGGGCAGCCCTGTGGTGGTGGACTCTACATAAAGAATCACCAAAAGAACACAGTGCCTTCTGCCCGGCTCTTCACACTACTCTCTGGTGTTGTTTCCATCCTTTGAGAACATCAGAACCCAGCTTTCTCCCACCTTCCAATGTGGACTGAAGACCAGCAGTTCTCCAGAAAACCTCCAGGCCTTCAGTGCCAGAGTGGGACTACTGAGGTATCCAGCCTTATGTACCAGGTTCCCAAACTCTCCAGCCTGCAGACCGCTGTTGGTGGATGGCCCAGCCTGTATCCTGTAAGCTAATCTAACAAAATATCTTTACAACACATGTGAATTCTATCAGTTCTTCTCCTTGAGAATGAGAAACCTAACACAAATGATTAATTTTATATGTAAATTATGTCTTAATAAAGTCATTATTAACATAGTGTCTAGCCACAGAAGAGGATACTAAGTAACATAGCAGTCCTCCAACCTTACGATGAGTTATTTTCTGAAGATCCAGAGTCTTAGCTGCTCCTTCTCTAATCCCCAACCTGCCTGCATAGACTCCTAACCTGCCCTGATGTTCCCTTTGCCTTCTGGCCTCTTTCACCTTGAGCTTCCCTTGGCCAATGTATGCAGATCCTGCCACACGTTTGGGACCTCTCAGGTCCCTGCTCACTCTGCATTGTGAAGGTGTGGAGGCCCACCCTGTTAGCTCCCTCCTGCTCTGCAGTGGCACATGTCCACATCCCAGGGCCTGGGCAGGTCCTAGCTGCTTACTAAAAGGTGATCAAGAGGAGGGAAAGTCTTGGTCCAGCTCTTCAGGGACAGACAAAGAGCAGAGGAGAACAGCAAGGTCAGACTTGTGAATTCCGTATCTGTTATCCTGGGAAGGATCAAAGCAGGACAGACACCAAATCCGTCCAGTACATAGAGAACCTGAATTTGTGCAGCAAAATCTACCACAAAGGCTTTTCCCTGCTTCCTGGCTTTTGCAAGCATCACACTAAACATAGGAATAGAGGAGGAAATGGTGCAGAGTGATCAAACTCTTCTAGAATGGTAACACCTCAGCTGGGGAATCTACCTGGAGCCACACTTCAGCTTCTCTCACCTGCTCATACAGGTTTTGGGAGCTCTCTCTCAGGGTGTGCAGAAAGTGACACCACTCTGTGACTTCATATGGTGGTAGTCAGAAAGGCATGGGAGGGGCTTTTCTTGCCTTCCTTCTTTCTGAAAAGTTCAAAATGGCCAGGTGAACTTTTAAAATGGAAGTTGGCTGTGGTAGCAGGAGAGAGAGGAGAAAAGAGGAGAGTAGAGGAAGAGAGAGAGAGAGAATATAACATATATAATAAAGATAAATGAAAGCACCAGTAGTTTGCAAAGCATGTGTTTCTTTCTCATTTAAAGTCCACAGAGCAATCCAAAGGTTGTGTGCCATTTCCAGTGTGTGAGGGGCCACAAGCACACCTACAGTATCTGTCTTCCCCACATGGCTGCCTCACATGTATATCCTACAGCAACAAGAAGAAACCTACTCTTGGCTTCTCAGAAGATGCTTCCCATGTTGGTTGCTTTTCTCTTTGCTGTGACAAAACAATGAACAAAAGCAATTTCAGGATGAAAAGGGTTAATTTTGGTCCGCAGTTTGAAGGTGGGGAAGGCATGTAGGCAGGGTGGGAGGCAGCTGGTTACATTGCATCTACAGTTGGGAAGCAGAAAGAGATGAATGCTATTGTTCATCTCTCCTTTTCATTTTTATTTAGTCCAAGAAATCATCCCATGAAATGATGACACCCACAATCAGGGTGGTTTTTTCCCAATCAGTTACCCCAGTTGAGAAACCCCAGAGAATTGTCTCCTAGATGATGCTAGATCCAATCAAACTGACACTAGGAATTAGCCACCCCACACCCCAAACCCGCCCAATCTATAGGTGTATTACGCATGAATTATTACAACCAACTCTTTTTGTTCCTGATGTTACTGAATCTGAAATGTCCCCCAAACACTTAGTGGTAAATGGCTTCAGTGCCAGGAGATGGACTTTTGGGAGAGTGACTTGATCATGAGAGTCTGATTCCATCAATGGATTGATCCACTAATGAAGTCATAATCTGGTGATGTTACCAGGAGGTAAAAGAAAGTGGGATGTGGGCTCTGGCTGGAAGAAGTTGGTCACTGGGGTGTGCCTGTGAAGGCCACATCTTGCCCCTGCTTCCTGGACACAAGGAAGTGAGCATCTTTGTTCCATCATGCTCTGTGATATTTTCTACCTCACCACAGCCCATACAATGGAGGCAGCTAACCACAGACTTAAACCTCTGAAACCATGAGCAAAATAAAACTTTCATTCTTTAAGCTAATTTTCTCAGGCATTTTATCACAGCAACAAAATTTGAGTAATATGCCTAGTAAACCTCACACTTTTGCTTGAGGCTTGACTTTGCCTGAAGGTGTGGGTGACACTGAGCTAAAACATTTTCACAACCTTTGGAGTAAGATAAAATTACTGGGAATAGATAGTCACTAAAGAAAGTGCTTATTCAGTTACATCAACAGACTACTTTCATCACCCTTTACTGCTCCAAATTGAAATGCTCATGGAGCAGTTCCTGATAATCAGAAGGAGGACCCAAAGAGACCTGGGCCTTTTCATCCTAGACATATGGGGAATGCATTCAAGGGAACACAGCAACCAGGCAAAGCTCCACCAGCAGAGATCTACAAGGAAAGTACAAAGTGGCATCATGGCACTCAACACTCCCAACAAGGCATGGTTCATCCATCTTGCAGGACCCATTTCAGTCCACCATGTCCAATTTAAGCCAGTGAAGACTTGTGGTCAGGAAAAACAGCCTGACTTCTTTAATGCATTGAATAATACATTTAATTATTTAAGACATTAATCATTTTGTTCTGAGGATTCATGGCCCTTGCTTTTCCTTTCCTAAGAATCCATTATATTTCTGAGTCGATTTATAACAGAATAAAATATGTTTAGCATCTCTGGGCAACTGAAACAAGCTTTGATTATAAAGCAACAGGTCTCTGAAGAAAATCTTAAAAATGAAGAACCACAGGTAGGGTGTATAAAGAGAATTAGACAAAATACTTTTGAAATCTAGAGAAAGATGAAGCCTTTAGGGCAAACACACAGCCTGTAGTGGAGCACTCTCACTTTCTATACCTGTACATGTTAAGACAATCAGGTTTCCAAACACAGAATCTTCTACACATTCACATATTCCCAGCAGAATCCATCCATTAACAGAAAGCAAAGGCTGCTCTGCTCTGAGCAGTTCCTGTCCCTCACCCCTGTGGGTGATATATAGCTCCCTGCAGTTCCAGAGAAATCTCAAGAGTCTCTGCTACTCTTCCTATTTCCAGCTGTTTACACAGACTTGCAGCTACCACCCTATGTATGACAGTTCCATGGAGAGGTGGACAAGTGTTTCTCCAGAGTGGACCTGTGTGCTCGTGTTCTGAAGTGCTTCCTCCACCGACAACAAGATATGGATGAAAGCAGGACTTTGTAGCCATCTTGAGCCAGCTGAAGGTCTGCTCTCTCAGGGGCTGCCTCCAGAGACGAGGAAAACTCCTGGCTCTTGTGCTGGGAGTCTCTCTGGAAGTGCTGATGCCAGGAGGAGGCAGATAAAGAGAACCTTAAAGGAAGTATGGGATAAAGTTTGCCTTTCATGTCATCCAGAGAGTTCATTCTCTATGGGAGGACCACAGAAGCACTAGGCAGCAGTCCCCTGTCCCTGAGATCACCTTGACTCCTTCCACGCCTGGCCTCCAAGCTTTCCTCCTTTCCCTAAATAGGTGGGAGAGAAGCAGGCACCCTTTTCACAAGTGCAGTAAAGTCTTGGAGTCTCTCTGGACAAACCACAAAGGCATGATTATTAGAGCAGGAGAGAGGCCAGCCTCTGGTCCCTGAGCTGCTGTTCCAGAAATGGAAAAAGCTAGAAACTCTGACACGCTTGGCAATCGCCCTGGGATAGGAACACATGCTGAGAGGAAGAAGTGATTGCAGAGCTTTGAAGGAGGAGACACTCAGCTTAGACACTCAAAGAAAGCTCTGAAAATGAGCAGGGAAGTACAAGGATTCCAAAACCTTTTTTCATCTTCTAGATGTGAAAATCCAGGCAACCCAAGAGAAGCACTCAGAGACATGAGACATGGAAGAACCTTGAGTGCTTTAGTCAAATCCTCCTTAAGATCCTCACACTAATCATTTAAGCCACCCCAACATCTTTACAAAATCAGGGAATTATCCAAAACCCTGTGTGCAGACACTTCTAAGTGGAACCCTACTTCACCTCCTCCCTGACACCATGTGAAACAACTCAGGCAACAGTTCATAAATCTTAAGATCATAGAATGGATTTCATCTTCGCTGAAAACACACACACACACACACACACACACACACACACATCTGAAGAAGGTAAAGAAGAAAGGAGCACAGATCTGAGTGGAATCAGTTGGTTAACCAGAGAACTGGTGTCACAATAGCTGCCAAGAGCTAAGAGAGTTTTTTGCCCAAAACTGTCTGTAGACCTTCTCTACATGCTTGCTGAGGTGCTAAGCTCTGTTTTAGGCACACAAGACACACCACTGAGCAAATCTGACACACACCTCACCTCTGAGGCTTCTGTCCCACCAGGATATGGTGACACACAATATTAGTAATAGGGGAGCTGCTGTCATAGAGAATTAAGGAAGATCCATGTGACTGGCAGCAGAAGGGATAGGTGTTAGCTGCATCTCTTTTTTTGAAAAAAAAATACTTGTTTGCAAGGAGAGGGAGGAGATAGAAAAGACAGAGAATAAAAAAGGGCTCACTAGGGTTTGTCACTGCAAATGAACTCCGGAGGCATGCACCACTTTGTGTATCTGGCTTCGTGTGTTACTAGGGAATCGGACAGACCAACAGGCTTTGTAAGTAAGAGCCTTAACCACTGAGCAATCTCCCCAGCCCTGCATCTTTTAAAACAGTAATACATTTAATTCCCTAGATCACTTATACTAAAAGCATATGGAAAACAAGGAACTTCCATCTGACTGCTTTCTCCTTACATACACATTCTTCCTCTATTATCGTCTTGTATAACCCATGTAGTGCTACATATCATTTTCTCTGCACATACAGAACTGTTTCACTGTCCTGAAAATTCCCTGTGATTCACATACTTGTACATCTCTTTGCTAGTCCCCCAAACTCCCTGTGGCCACTAGTTTTTTAATTGCATGTTTCCTCTTCTAGAATGTCCCAGAATTGGAATCTCTCCATGTACAGCCTTTCCTGGCTGGCTTTTTCCTCTTTAGAAATACACATGCAAGGTTCTTCCATGTCTTTGTGTGGCTTGACAGTCCATGTTGTTGATAGCTGAACAATGTTCCATTATTGATGCCCCAAAGTTTGTTTGCCCATTCACTCTTGAAGGACAGATGTCCCAGTTATTTCCATGTTCTGGCAATTGAAGATAGAGCTTCCAGAAAAAAAAAGTACATGAAGGTTTTTGAGAGACATGTTTACAAATGATATGAGTAAATACAGAAGTGTGATTGCTGTACAATGTGGTATATCTATGTTTAGTTTTGGGTGAAATGGTCTGTGATTGTTTATACAGCATTTCAACTTGACAGAACCTAGAATGACCTAGGAAACAAGTCTCTGAGGCATTATCTTTTAGGCTAGTAGAGATGAGAGAAGCTACCTTAACTGTAGGGGTTACCACTCTTTGGTCTGGGGTCCTGGACCTGATCAGAGGAGAAAGGAATCAAGGTGCATGAGCATGCCTGCATTACTCTTTGCTTCCTGACCAGCTGCATCAAGTTCCTGCTACCACGCTCTGCCCACCATAACCCCAAACTCTAAGCTGAAATAAACCTTGCCTCTCTTAAGTTGCTTCTGGTCAGGTACATAGTCACAGCCATAAGAAAATAAGTAATCCATGGTCAAACTGTCTTCCAAAGTGGTTGCATCGTCTTGCTTACCCCTCATCCCCAGCAACAAGTGAGCATCCCGATGGTTCCAAATCCTTGCCAGCTTTGGTGTTATCATTACTTTGGTCTTCAGCCATTGTAGTAAGAGCACAGTAGCTGAATGTTGAACTTTTAATTGAAGTGCTTTTGAGGAGATGGCATTGGCAGGCATGATGAAGAAAAGCACACAGATCTCAAAGTCTGGCTGCCATGTGTTGATTATTCTTTGTAAAAGTTGATGAGATGGAATCATTGCTTTCTCACTTATCTGGGGGGAATGTCTATGAATCTACCACCATCTCAAAGCTGGTCAGAACCAGAATTGGGCCAAGAAGATACAAAGTCTTTGACTATGAAAGTTTTCATGAAGCATTGGTCATAATGTGTTTTATGCAGACTTAGATGAGAAGATGCATTAAAAATTCTTGGAGCAGGAGAGATGGCATAGTGGGTAAGAGTACTTGCCATGCAAGCATGCATGCATGCCTGAGACCACCTGAATTCAATCCCCAGCCCCCATGTAAACAACTGGGAGAGCTACACATGCTTGTAACCCCAGCCCTGTGAGGAGTGGAGATGGGAATTGCTGGGGCCTTATTGTCAGTCAGTCTGATGGGACAACTGGCAGTTTCAGGTTCAGTAAGAGATTCTGTCTCAAGAGAACAATGAAGATGAGCAATAGAGGAGGACACCTGCTATACTACTCTGGCCCCACACGCATGGGCATACATAGCCGCACACACCAGTGCATATATTATACATACACACCACACCACATAATATTACACACACAGCCCATGCCAAAAAATTCTTTCAGATAGTTCTAACTAGTTTATCATTTTAATTATTCAATGATAAAATTAATTAAAATGAGAGTGTCTAGGGATTAGTGAAGCCGGGATGCTCCCCAGGTCACCTAAGAACAAGGGTGGAAAAGAGTTTCACCAAGAGGAGGTGGACAATCAGGCAGCCATCTATGAGGTTATTTCTTAAAGGACAGACAATCCCTTTCCCTCCATAGGTTTGCATGAGGCTCAGGATACCATTATGCGTTTGTTAATGATGGACCAAAAGAGAGCTTCTTTTTTTTTAAATTTCTTTTTATTTATTTATTTGAGAGAGGGAAAGTGGCAGAGAGAGAGAGAGAGAGAGAGAGAGAGAGAGAGAAAGAATGGGTGCACCAGGGCTTCCAGCCATTGCAAACGAACTCCAGATGCATGCACCCCCTTGTGCATCTGGCTTACATGGGTCCTGGAGAACTGAACCAGGAACCTTTGGCTTTGCAGGCAAGTGCTGTAACAGCTAAGCCATCTCTCCAGCCCAAAAGAGAGCTTCTAATACATGGTGAGGCTGACTATTTAAACAGACGGAGAGGTTCCCACCTTATGTGGAGATTGTTTTTAATTCATTATGTATGTGGGTGGTGCTGGAGATGGAACCCAGGGCCTCACTTCTAATAGGGAATTACATTTCAAGCCCTCATAGAGATAATTTCTACCTGGAATCATGACGGGGTAGTAGTAGTTTTTGAAGAGTTAAACTTTCTGTAACTGAAATCTACCCTTATGTATTTAGAAACCCCTTTCTACCTAACAGAATGAGTAATGTTCCCTCACTGTGATCTCAAAGATGCTCTGTACAATTTCCTTACTCCAGAGACAGCTGATGTCGGATCCCTTAATGAACTGGTGACATCACTGTGACAACTTCTCCAGACATGTGGTAAAAACTGGAGGCAAAAAAAGACAGATTCAGAACACTCCCTGGGAGAGCCAGCATCTCCGCAGAGAACAGGAGTGTGAAGTAGGGAATCAAGGGCCTTTTACCAGGTTGGTATTTCAGAAACATCACACATCTGGTCTTTCCTGGGGTGTCACTGTCCTTGGTGTTACTAGAGCAGTGTTTGTGAACTGAGATTCTGAAAATCTACTTTCAAGTTAGCGTGTCCATTTGCAGAGCTGCAGAAGGAAGAAATTAAGTAGACAGGAAGGCATCCAAACCCAAGGATCAAAACATCTGACAAAGTGTTTGAAACACGAGAAGGGGTGCTGTGAACTCTCCCAAAGACAAGAAACAGAAAGGCGACCGCTTTAACTGCAAAGGGCTGTGGAGAACAAAAGAGTGCAGGGAGTTGGGGGGTGGGTGGGTCTGTAGCAAGAGACTTTTAATTCTATTTCAGCTTCACAATTGAGCACAGCGAGTTTGGAGGTTAATATGGGTGCTATAAAGCCAGGGGCTCAGTCTTCATTTTTTACCTCTGTCCCAGTAAGGGGCATTCCAACCTGAAAGAAAAAATACAGGATAAAAGTACAATCAAAGGCCACCTTGTAACAGGCCACCCTCATTCTTGAAGCTTCCTTGCAGTTTAGCTTTGCCTAACCATCTCAGCCCAGATCAGAATAAGGCTGAACTGTGAGTCCAACAGAAGTCTTTGAACAATAAAGGAAGATAATCAGGGAGTCAAACCCTAGCACAGTGATAATTATTCATATCAAGTCAGTGCCCTGTTGAATATAATGAGCCAGACATTATAATATTTAGGCAAAATATTGCAGGAATGGCTGCATAAATGAAAGAACATGCTAACGAGAGGAGAGAGAGGAAGGGGTAAGAGAGGCTGGGAGGAAGAGAAGGAGAAAGGGAGGGAGGGGGTTTCTCCTCCCCATGTCTTCCTGAAGTTCTGTCTTTTAAAACCTAATTTCTCTGTGGCTTGTTTCTCTTTGTTCACTTGAAACAGTCTCTTCAGGGCTGACTGGTTTCTGATTTCCATGGCTTTAGTCTTAAGTCTGTTATGCCAACTTGGAATGAGGCCAAACTGTAAAACAACAAACATTCTATGCAAAAACAATAGGGTATCCAACCAAGCAATCAGGGACAAGAGCGAAGAGGAGAGTACAGCCCTTCTCTGAACCAAGAACAATTCTGTCGCCAAGAATCCTCTTGGCGGTAGCCAGGAAGGGACAGATGTGGGCTCTTAAAGTATTTCACAGTGAGCTGGGTTACTGGGCCTTTGGCATAATGAATGGCCCTTCACCTAGTATGTATCCTGCCTACAGGGAGTGGAAATGTCACCATGGCATGGGGACAGACAGATGGCTAGCCAAGATTGCTTCTCATCTCAGTTGACTTGTTTCATCTTCTTGCATGGTAACAACACACTGGATAAATGGCCTTCTTGAGAAAATGATACATATTTGATATTTAACTTGTGGAGTAAAACAAAAGGCATGACTTACCAACATTTCAAAAGAATGGTCTTGCTGGAAATAGTTACTTGAGTTTATATATAGACTTGTAGCTGGGACATCCTCCTCATGTAATTACTCAAATACAGATATTCGGTTAGGAACCGGCAAGGGTGTCAGCATACCCCCCGCCCCGTCCCCCGTGCATAGAACTGCAGCGTGTGCAAGAAAATCCTCACATAATTCTGTAATGCCCATGTCTATAAATAAGTATCTGAAAATGCATATGTACCTATTTAAATGCACCAAAGCATGCATATACTTCTATAAATTAAACCTCCTCCTGATGAACAAACCCAAAAACAATTGTATTTTATCCAGTGCACTGAGTAGTAATTACACCAAAACTACTTAAACCTTTATTGCACAATATTAGATAAGTATTTTCACAATGAAGCTGGTTCTATTTATTTACAATACAAATTATAATGGAAAATTACTCTAAACATTTAAACCCCAATACTACAGAGGCAACTAACACTCCCTCCCCCCACTACTGATCACTACTCATCTAATTTAATGAACTAGAATAAAACATTGTGGATAATTATAGATTTGATCTTAGAGAACATTTATGCTATGTGTTTCAAATAAAACAATTCTGAGAGAGGGGTAGTTCTAGAGTGATGTTAGAACACATGGGCTAGGAATCTATCACTCTTAGAGTCTATGCAGGAAACCTTTAGGATCCAGATGGAATCCCAGATCTTTCCCTTCACTTCCTCCCCATCCTTACTGGCTGTGTGACCTTGGGGAAACAGATGACCTTCTCTGTGCCTCACAACTCCCAACTTTGGAAAGGAGATAAAGAAACCTCACCCAGTGGGATGCTGGGAAGCCAAGCAAGCTGGCTCTGGTTCTGTCACTAAGTCACTTAATGAACCAGATTGGTTCCTCTTCATAGCTGTGCATGAGGTGATGCTAGCATGGCTACTCCTGCATCCCAGCCAGGCCATCCACTGTCAGAATGCAGCTGAGATGACAGTCTTTCTGCCATCCACTGTGGGTCTAAGGATGACCCCTTCAATATAATGATGGGAAGTCAGAATGCAGCTGAGATGACAGTCTTTCTGCCATCCACTGTGGGTCTAAGGTGGCCCCTTCAATATAATGATGGGAAGTCAGAATGCAGCTGAGATGACAGTCTTTCTTGAAACACTGTTCGCTCTTCAAAACTCAAATTCCAACATATAAAATACATGAGAAGGCATTATTCATTTATTCTAACTTCAACCTACTTATCATAGAGGGCATGTACAGTAAAAATTGAGTATGTTTCACTGGATAATACACACATAGCTAAAATGTCTTTGCCAAAGTTGAAAATTCAGATGATACGCCAGAAAACATAAACATTATGCCATCATAGTATCATCATAGGAATGTTGATTTCTCAGCAAGGAGTGGCATCTGAGAATGGAACACTTTGTTTTTATTTAAAATTGAGGGGCTGGAGAGATGGCTTAGCGGTTAAGGCGCCTGCCTGCTAAGCCTAAGAACCCAGTTTCAATCTCCAGGTCCCACGTTTAGCCAGATGCAGTGACACAAGGGCGCAATGCTGCACTTGACCACAAGGCGGCGCATGCATCTGGATTTCATTCACAGCAGCTGAGAGACTGCTGGCACGCCCATCTGTATCTGTCTCCCTCTCCCTGTCTCTCTCTCTCTCTCTCTGTGTTTCTCTCCCAAAATAAATAAAATAATTTAAAAAAATTAAAATTGAGCAGTTCTACAACTTTTGAAATCTTATGATACATGTTAACTACCTTAAAGGAATGAAATGGAATTCCCAACTAGGTAGAACTAAATGACCACAGCACTGTGTTGCTTGGCCAAGGTGGCATCACAAGGCAAACTTACAGCCTTAGATCTATAAAGGAGGCTGGGACATGGCTTAATGGAAAAAGGGCTTGTGCTACATTCCTCCGAGTACCTGAATTCAGACCCCAGGCCCCATGTAAAAGACAGAAGCCATAGTGTGCTCTGTAATCCCACTGTGCCTACTGTGAGAAGGGAGGTAGGAGAATTTCCCAGGAGCTTACAAATGGAACAACATAAAATCTACCTTTAATAATGAGGTAGAAGGTGAGGACCAACCTGAAAGTTGTCTTATCTCCACACACAGACCAGGGTGTTCTCACTCATACAAACATGGACATGCACACTAAATGCACTTAAAAATGTTTCAAAAAACAAAGTTGTGAATGAACTAAAACTGTATCATTTATAGAAATTAGTGCAAAAGCCCAAATAAGTGGAAGGTGAGATTTTAAAAATATGAATAATGGTTTTTTTCTGCTCATGGAATTAAAACTAAATGCTTAAGCCTCTTCTGCAGAAAGATAGCCATAGGCTGGACTTCTGAGAAGCACAGCTGGAGGCCACAAGGCTTCTTGGGAAATATTCAGACTAAGTGCTTAGACCCGGGAACTGACAAATCAGACACACACTGGCCTCTGATCTTACAGCAGGGTTCAGGTCTCCACCCATGCAAATATTTTACACTTTGAATCTTAAAGATATGGTGGGTAGTATGGTTCCACGACTGGGCTGACTTTGAGCTTGGGGCCTAGGCACATGGCTATCTCAGTACTTCTGTAACTGTTACCACTATGCCAGGCCAGCTGAGCTGAAACTATGGAAATTCAGCTTCTGAGATTCAGTTATTGAAGTGCAGTGATGCAGTGGGGAGGCAGTTCTAAAAATAAAGAAAAAGATCAGAAGTTTTCTCTTTCTTTCCTCCTCCTCTTCTTCTTCTTTCATCCTGCATGGAGCACATAAACGTAGCCAGATGCATACACACAACACACATATTCACACTATCGTACATACACACACAAAGCTTACATGTGCACGGAAATGTACTCTCACCTGAAAACAGCCATATGTATGCACACAAAGTATGCTCTCACATACATACAATGCACATATACATACAGCACAGTTATACATGAAGCTCACATGCACATACATACAATTCACTCTATGTGTATGCACGTGTACATAAAATTCATACACACACATCTGACACACATACATGTAACATATTCTCATGCATCAGCTCATACATGAAATGTACAATAAGCATACACATATGAAACACATCCGGAAGGTACATATACAGACCACATGCTCACATACACAAATAAGAAACCCACACTCTTACACACCATAACATAGACACACACAATGAGCAGACCATCTAACCCTAACTTTTCCAAGGCCAGACACACCATGGACCTATTCTGTGTTTTCTCACCCTGGATTCCAACACTCATATTTTCTTTCCTATATTGTGTGTTATCTGCAGGGTAGAGGGCCTCCACAGAGGCCCTGGGCATACTTCCAAGATTCTAAGGCACTTGGCAGGATGTAGAGAGGCCACAGTAACTCCTTGTAGAATAAAGATAATCTCAGAGACGGCTGGGAAAATCTGATCCCCCTTCTGGAGAAAATGAAGGCTGAAGCAGAACTCTGGGACAGCCATTCATTTCCACAGTAGATGACACAGGAGGGAAGGGGGCCTCCACAGGAGCTGGCTTCTTCCCACAGCAGGGTGACAGGTGCACCATGAAGGGGTTCACCACTAAGCAAGTACAACCTCTTATTTTTAATCCTTCAAGCAAACCAGGGGCAGTGCTGGAGGGCTTCTGCGTAGAACCTTGACATGTGAGAATTACATGGTCTATCACTTCTGAGAAAACCACCGTGGCTCACAGTGGAGAGAGGATGAGAGGGTATGCATGTTCAAGGGAGAGCTGCTGACAAGTTTGAAGCAGAAAACAGAAAACGAAGGTGGCGTTTAAGGTACACCTCTCCAGATGACAGACAGGCCTGGGCTGGGGGAAGATGCAGCTCTTCGGATGACAGAAAAAGGGCAGCAGAGAAGCAAAGCAGGCCAGCCTGCAAACCTATCAACTGGCTTTGCCTTCCAAGAAGGGACTTACAGGCCTGAAAACATTTTAAAAAGTTAAACAATCTTCTCAAGAACCCAGGCTTCCTGGAGCATTGTAAGGCATACTATTGAAAAGCTGGAATGTGCTCAGCTGCCCATCACACAGGAACTGTTTGCAAGTGTGCGCTACTGGCACATGCTGGCATAAAACATAAGGGCTGGAACTCACAGGCCAGGCCTAAGGCATGCTCAGGTCCACGGTCTGCAAGCACTCTCTTGAGTAAAATGTCACCTGGAGGAAAGTCCATCCAGATACTCTGCATAGTTTCAGAACAAGCCAGGAAGGTTGATGCTTAGAGACATATTAAAACATACATGCTGGAAAAAGTAATGCCTTGTTCATGTGAGATGAGTGATAGGTAGGCAGAGAGAGAGGGAGGGTGGACAAGGAGGGAGGAAAGAGAATGAGGAGGGAAAGAGAACACTGAGGGAATCACACAGAGGGACAGAGGTAACTGCATAGAAGGGGAGGGCTGAGAGAACATTGGGGGAATCACACAGAGGGACAGAAGTAGCTGCATGTAAGGGGAGGGATGAAGGAAGATGCCCAGTACAAAGCTAACTTCAACTTTATCAGAAACGCTTTTTTTTTTTAATTAAAAATAAATCTGAACTGCTGGGTATGATGGCACATGCCTTTAATCCCAGCACTTGGGAGACAGAGGTAGAGGGTTCACGGTGAGTTCAAGGCCACTCAGAGACTACATAATGAATCCCAGGTCAGCCTGGGCTAGAGTGAGACCCTACCTTGAAAAAAAAAAATCTGAAATGAACATGATGAAATTTTAATTTGTGTGTGTGATAGTTATATTCTAAGATTCCCTATATTTCAACTGCTCTATTTTTACAAAGGTCTTTTCATTTTTCCAACTGAAATATTAAGTCACTTAAGTTTCTTAAAGCTTCCTTTAAAATTATACCTTTCTGGTTGAAAATGCATAGATTTTACTTTCTGCTAAAACCAGACTTTTTCAGCTGTATATCCAGAGTAGGGTCATGTGCCATACCTGACAATGTATGAAGGAAGAGTTTAAAGGGAGAGATGAATTCATGGATAAAGCCCTTGCCTCATAAGCATGGCAACCTGAGTTAGGATCACCAGCATCTGTGGTAAAGGCTGGGTGGGCATGGAGACCTGCCCGTCAGTATCCCAGCACTGGGCATGAAGGTGGAGACAGGGGATCCCTAGGGCAAACTGGCTAGTTACAGTAGACAAACTGGTGAGCTTTGGACAAAAGTGAGAGACCCAGCCTCAGCAAATAAGGTGGGGAGAAATAGAGGAAGACATCTCATGCCAATTTCCACATGCACATATGTATAAATGTACTGCACACATGTGCCGACACAAATGTGAACATGCATATTTTCTCTTGCTACCTGCCCACAGTGATTAATCAGGAAAATATCTTGGAAATGAGCTTCTTCACACCATCTATTAGAAATGGACTTGCAAAATCTGTGTTCACATAGCATGCTTGTGATTGGTTTGTTAAGCACTCAGCAGAGAGAACTTGACAGCCTCTCAGATCATGTCAAGTTACCCCATCACACTGTGACACTACGACTATTATAAACCAGACATTAACAGAACCACAGGTATTTGTTCTTCAGCAGAGGTATGCACAGATCGTGTTCTTATATGTGTGCCACAAACATGTGTCTGAATGCTTGCAGAGATACCAAACCATGTGGTGGCATAAATTAGGCACCTGCCTCCCACGGTATAAGCTTTTAAGGCAGGAGCTACAACTTGGGTTTTAGGCTTCATGATGTTTACTCACAGATCATGAGATGCCTGACTGTGGGGTCTACAGACTCAGAACAAAGGGAGTCAGAGTGCTTCATGCCATGTGGCCAGTAAGAAAAAACACATGTACAGACAGACCCAGTCCAAGGCTGTCATGAACTTCCTTATGCCTGCATTTTACCAATTCCCATGCAAAGTGACAAGCCGAACCTCAGCCTCTTTCATTAAGACACTCTCCACTAAATATTTGGCTTCTGTGTTTGGGGAAGATTTTTTTGACTATTGTGTAACTGCCAGACATTTTGGGACCAGCTTAATGGCCTCCACATGCCTTCTCTCTATTGGGTCAGGCTCTAGGTCTCCCTACCCCTCCAATACTGCTAACTGCAGAAACAGTGGGGGGCTGCAAGAGCCCAAGTCCCTGCTCTTAGACCTCTGCATACCATCTCTCCCTGTGTGGCATCCATCTGTGGAGAGATAATTCATACCATCTCCTGGTCCCACACACATGGAGAATAAAAGGAGCCAGAGAACTCTGCTCCTCTATTGATTCTGGGCTGGAAAAACACAACGCTGGGCAACTTCTTCCCAAGAACTGATATTTTCATAAATCAGTAAAGTTAATCCTCTGGCCTCTTAGCTACCTTTTCATGGGCATTCAGCCTCACACAAATGCCTGGGGTTCCCAGGTCACAGGCCTGTGAAGGGTTAATCTGTAGTCTTCCTAGTTGCCTTCCTTTCTTCCCAACTCCCTGGCAGAGTTTACTGAGATCAAAGTAGTTAAAAAAAAAAAAAAAAAAAAAAAAAAAAAAAAAAAGCAGAGAAAAAAAAAAAAATCCAATTATGTTAGAGTAGTTTTGATGTGAATTCAGGCACATTGGGGTCTTGAAAAGAGGAATACTGGATAGCTTAGAGGAGGCACAGAAATACCTTGTAAATCCCTGGGTTACCAAAGCCTCTCCTGGTCCCCTAGTGTGTGCAGGAGACTTGTCACCTTGTCACTCACAGGCCAGGAAACTCCTTCCCTTGATGAGCCCAGGCCTAAGGCAGAAATCTGTGACCAAGAAAACAGCAGTGGAAGTTCCCATGGAAACCAGGGCAGGGAAATATGAAGGAGGTCTAGGACCAAAGGGAGAGCCAGGGATAAACCACAAAGCAGCCTGCATTTCTGGACCCTGGATTCCATATGCAGGGATACTTTGTAGCAAGAAGCTGAATGACTCTGGTTTCTTCAGCCTTGGCTGAATTTGCAGTCATAGTGTAGGACAGGCCTCAGTAGATAGCAGTAGGTCCCATTTGTTGATCTGGGGTCAGGGTATAAAAAGTCCTAGTAGAAACAAAGATATTCTAAAAAGAAAACAACCAATGCACTCCCCCAACCTTTGACCTTCAGACTATTGAGACAAAGGTTCCCAAGGAACTAGAATTTCTCCAAGAACCCCACACTGGAAGAAGGGATGTGTCAGTCCTTGACCAGGACTGCTAATTATGTATTTAGTTAAACCTAATCCTCATGTCAGTATCCCAAAGATGGACTTAGGGGATCACTGGACCTTTTAACCTCTTAACCCCAGTGAATCCATCTTCTTTCCCTGCTTTTCACTATTGCTTATCTCTTTAATTATTAAAGAGCTATTAATGTGAGATATTAATGCAAGAGTGTGAGCACGTGTGTGCATGTGTGTCAGCGACATATTGAAGATCAGTGGCTTGCTATGGTTGCCAGAGGCCCAACTTTGCACCCTAAAAATCCCACTGATAGGGCTGGAGAGATGGCTTAGCAGTTAAGGTGCCTGCCTCCTAAGCCTAAGAACGCTGGTTCCAATCTCCAGGTCCCACATTTAGCCAGATGCAAAATGACACAAGGGTGCAATGCCACACGTTCCCACAAGGGAGCGCACACATCTGGATTTCGTTCACAGCAGCTGAGAGACTGCTGGCGCGCCCATCTCTGTCTCCCTCTTCCTTTCTCTCTCTCTTTGTCTCTCTCTTAAAAAAAAAAAATCCCAGTGATAAAGCCAATGTCCATTTTGTTCATATGTAAGTCACCATTTCACCTTGCCTTCCCCATTGACGAAGGGTGGACTGGTGTTTTGTCTTGTTTTGTTTTGTTTTTAACTCAATGGTTATTCTTTCAACTAGCTCTCCTAAACATCAGCCTTGCCCCAGCAATGATGTCTGTGAAATCAAAGGCTTGCTAGGCTACCCACCTTCAGGACAGTTTAAGGATCGCTTAAAAACACAACCCTCCACTAGCCTTCACTCAGTCTTCATCATAGCTGTTGTGTCCAGTGAATGTAACTGTCTGTGTCTGTCTTTAGATGTGGGCAGCCCCACATCTAAGGCTGCCTGCCTATAGGATACAAACAGGTATGTCCACGTGAATAAAGAATGAAGGATATGATGAACATTGAGTCACACAGTCAAGGAATTCAGGAGCAAAGAAAACCTAAGAGGAAAATAAAGGCCCCAGAAGGGAGTCTTTCTAATGTTTCTCCAAAACAAACTCTTCTTTAATGTCTCAGAATTCAGCAAGTTCAATGCAGAAAAATAAACAAAGAACTGGGCTCTGCTTTACTAAAACTACAATTATGTCCTGATGCTATTTTTTTCTTTTTTTCTAAATATTTAATTTTTAATTATTTGAGAGAGAGAGAGAGAGAGAAATAGGCAGGTAGAGAGAGATAGAATGGGTACACCAGGGCCTCCAGCCACTGCAAATGAACTCCAGATGTGTGCACTCCCTTGTGCATCTGGCTTACGTGGGTCCTGGGGAATCAAACCTGGGTCATTTAGCTTTGCAGGCAAGTGCCTTAACCGCTAAGCCATCTCTCCAGCCCAAGTCCTGATGCTATTTTACTATGATGTTGAGAAGGGTAAAACAGGCGATGATTCTTCCAGCCTCTTTGCCTACCTTGCAGCTAGCTCAGTGCTGGGAGTCGAGGTGGCAGAGGCTAATGGAGACCCTCCTCTGATGTCCCCTTTCTTGAAAGGGACAGACTGATTTTCCCAGCTGTGGTCAGGTCTGGGTCTGGGCTGTCTCCAAGCATGCTTTCTTTTCCTCAGGCTGCTGTTTCCACAATAGATATGATGGAGCCCAGGGCTGTGCACCCTCACACTGGGCTTGGGGTAGGATGAGCAGCTCAGAATATAGGGAGAGCTGGAATGGGGTATGAATTTACATTTGCAAACAAACAAAACTCAAACACAGTAGTCAAACGCTTATAAATGTAACTTTCTCATGCTTTACTTGAAGTGCAAGCCTGCCATGGTCCTATAGGTTATGCCAGGTAGCATAACCATCCCTACCAGCCAGTCAGAGGAGGGAAGTGCCCAGTAGACTGCAGAGCTGATTAGTCATAACGATGGGGATAAATGGAGAAAACAAATCCAAGACAAGCGTTGCCTTAATGCCATCCCTAGAATCTGAGAAGTAAGTGTGCACTTCCTTGCATTCATGAAAACACAATAGAATGCAACAGGTGACATTTTTCCATCATACAGGTCAAAATAATATGTTTGGCATGTGTATATGGGTGTGGTACGGGTGTATTTGAATGTGTGTGCATATATGTGTGTTTGCATGTGTATAGCCACATGTACTACAAGCAAGAGTGTGACCATGTATGTGTATATATGGAGATCAGAGGTTGATGTCTGGTGTCTTCCTCCATCATTGACCACATTATTTATTGAGGTGGTCTCCCTTTTGAACTCAAAAGTTCACAAATTCAGTTAGGCTAGCTAGTCAGCTCACTCTAGGAAATCCCCCATCTCTGCCTTCTGAGCACTAGACTTGCAGTCAGGTCATCATAGCTACCCAGCACTTACATGGGTGTTGGAATCTGAACTCCAGGCTTCAAGCTTGAGCAGCACATATTTCATACACTGAGGCATGTCCCCAAACTCATTTCTCTTGATATATCATGCATTTACATTTTTTACTCATTCATTCACTGCAATACTGAGTCCCTACTGGTCCTTCTTTGAAAGCCCAGGATCCCAACCTGCACAGACACCACACCCAGGCAGGAAAGACCACATCTGCCATGTGCACTGTGGGGTTGAAAGCAAGGACTTTCCAAGAGAAAAGAAACTACTGCAACCCCAGGGCTGGCTTTGGGTCATTTACAGAAGAGCTTCAGCTGCTGGAAGATCAATGTGTTGTCAGGTTCTGGGAAATGCATGCCCAGGTCACCAGATGAGGAATCAACAGGATGGTATGAGGGCATCAAGTGCTTACTGGTCATGGCCCATATGTGGAAACAACTACAGTGCCCATCAGTGAAGCATGGGCCAAGTGATAGTAAAGTCAGGCAGCAGGGCATGAAAACAAAAGAATATCCCCAGACATAGTGAAAATATCCCAGTGAGGAGCTTAGAGGCCTGGGACAATAGTTCTGTCAGCAAAACACTTGCTGTATAAGAAAGCACCTGAGTTTGGATCCCCAAATTCATGTAAAAATGCCAGGCACCTCAAATCTCAGCGCTGGAGAAATGGAGATGGGGAAATCCCTGGGGATCAGTAGTTAGCTGGTCTAGCTGAATCTGTGAGCTTCAGGTTCAGAGAGACACTGCCCACAAATATAGAAACATGCACACACATACACACACACGCACACACAATGTACACCTGCCTTCAACACATACTCAGACACATGTAAACCACATATACACATACATGTATACCACACACCCAACACACACAAAGAGAGGGCTACTTGTTAAATGACACAGGAAGAACACACATACACACACATGTGTGCATGCACTTGTAAAGGTCTAGCATGTGCACACATGCATGTTTCTTTCATGGAAGGATCACAGAATGAATGGTGACCATATGAAAATCACATACCATGAATTCAGCAACCTTTACTTCCAAGTTCACCTCTCTCTTGGCCCAGTTCTCAAGCAGACACAGACTTCAGTGCTGTTGTTTGGAACTTCCTAGACTGTGAGCTGATCTGTGTGGAACTAATGAACATATCCACCTACCTCTTCACCTTTTCCTAGACAAAGTGATCAGCAGCAGAACTAGAGACAATTACAACAATGAACAAAGGGAAGGCGCAAGCAACACTGATCTTGGATGGGTACACCTGCAGACTGGAAGATATGGGTCTATACTCAGCAGACAGTCTCTCTCTACATATATATAGATACATGATATCCATATGCATGACACATGCATGTATATGTTATGGCACATACATGAATGGACCAAGAGCAAGTAAACACTGCACTAAGAGAGACTGAACCTGTCTATAAATGACTGAGAGTTGCTTTGGGTGGGTGGAAACCACTGCTCATCTTCATTTTTCAAAAATTTTTAAATGGTTTTGAAGTGTTCAGGAATGAACCAGAGCCTTGCACATCCTTGGTAATTGATCTACCACCAGGCTGCATCCCCAGCCCCTTAATTTCATTCCTTAGGAGTTTCATAACCTGAACGAATATGCCTTTACACACGTCCCCACTTAAATTTCTACCACTGAAGTCTACCAGGAGACCTACTGTTTCCACTTCCACATGCTCTCTTAGGGAGCAAAAGAGGAAGACAGGCTTCTGACATGTAACTCTTGCCTGCTGACAGGCCCACGACAAGTCTCTCAGCAGTCATGGGTTTAAGACAACTATCCATGTGGCATGGGTCTTACTTGGAAAACCCATATGTGGCCTGTTCCTTTTTGTAAAAGACTACATTCTAGCCAAAGACCACTAGGGGACACTTTCTCCAAGCTGCTGGTGGCCTTTCTTTCTTCTAGACTTCTGATCCTACCTTTTCCTTTCTCTTCTTTCCTTTCCCCCTGTTTCTTCCCCTCCTCTAGTCTTAACCAGTGGCACCTCCCTTCATACAGGTGCCAAAGCCTCCTGCAGAAGTCTCTGGCCCAAGCGTGCAGCCAAGCATATGTGATCAGGCAGGCCGCTTCCAGGCTCCCTCCAGGATGGCTTCCTGCAAGGGAATTGCATTAGCTCCAACACTATTGGCCACAGGCTGGTCTGTGATGCACACTCTGCTACTGTGCTTATTGGCAAAGCTCACAGATTCTATCTGGAGCCTGGGGAGGCGACAGAGGCACACCTATCAGCAATCTAATTCCACATGCCCAGTGCAAGGAGCCAATATTATCACAGTGAAGACTCGCCTCCTGCTATATTGATTTTTATATTAACAATAAAAGACAGCCAGTCCCCCCAGCAAGCGAGGCTCTAAGAGAAGACGAACATCCCCACTTCTTCCTGGCCTGCAATTTGTGCATACTCTTCAATAAAATTCCTGTTTGTCATGCTTGACCATCTCTCTTCTGGACTGGGAGCTCTCCATTCAGAGTAGGCTGTGATTCACAGGACACACTGCCTTCCACCTTTCTTGAAAGGTCAGGAAACTGAGCTGCTTTAAATGGATCACCTCTGGACTCCAATTACATTTTCCTGTGTTGAGAAGACAGAGCACTGAAATACTTCTCCTGGATTTGATATATAAATTCTCCATTTTATCTAGAAGTTTTCTTCTGGGATGGTCTCTATGCCTGTGTGCCCGCTCCCTCCTATCGGAGGTGAGCATTAGGTTAGCTTGTTTGTCTAATGCTGTCTCTCTCCACTAAGTACGAAGCCCACAGTTACATTTTCTGCCCCAGCACTGGGCTTGCACTTGAAAATGGATGCGCGATGGATGGATAGGTTCTGCTTTAGTTTGCATGGTAATACTGCATATTTAACCTTCTTGAGTCTACTCCTCCTGCTTAGCACTGCAACGGGTGTTCTGCCCTCAGCAAACACAAAGCACCACAGTGTAACAGCTTATGTAAAAGTCAATAAACCTTAAAGAAAATGGGTGCTTTCGCTGAGATTTCTTCGAAGCATACAAGTAACTTGGGTCCAAAATATTGAATAAAACATCATCGATTAGAGGCTGGGGAGATGGCTCAGTGGTTAAAGGTGGTTGCTCTGTAAGTCTGCTACTGGGCTTGGATCCCCAGCACCCACATAAGGCTGGAGGCACAACAATGGGGCAATGGGAGGAGTCAAGAGAATTCCAAAGCTCACAAGCCAGCTAGCGGGTGTTCCCAGTAGAAAAATAGCAACAGCAGAGACCTTGCCTCAAAAAGGGTGGAAGGTGAGGCTCAACACCCATAGGTTGCCCTTGACCTCCATATATACACCATGGCACATGTGCGCATGTGTGCGCACGTGCATACACACACACACACACACACACACACACACACTTTTTTTTTAATTATCAATTCAATTCTCAGAAGAATCTTCTGGCTTGGATTCTTGGTCCTGAGTTCTTGGGGTCACCAAACTTCCCAGGGTCCCTGAAGTGACATCTTTAGAGCAGCAGGTGAGTAGAAAGATGAAACTGGCCCACTCCATCTGAGGATAGCCATATGCTATTTTTAGCCATGCAGCAGTGTCCCAGCAGGGAGGCCCTTCTTTTCCCCAACACATGGCACTTACAAAGAAGGCTGGCTCCGTCACTTGTTACAAACCTTCCAAAAATTTCTGGCTTAAAACATCTATTTTGCTCATGAATCTCTAATTCAGGCAAGTCTCAACCACAGCATCTATCTCAGCCCCACATGGTGTTAGCTGAGGTGGCTCAACTGCTGGGGATAAGAATAAATGGAATCTTCAATCCCTCACAGGTCTGGAATTCCATCTATCTGTCAGCTGGATTGTGGACCGCAACACTTACATATGGCTACTTCATGGGGTTTGAACTTCCTCATGATGTGGAGGCTGGATTCCCAGGGTAAGCAACCCAAGAGAGAGGCTGCCAGACCACGCATGAGCTGTCTAACATCACACAGAGTCATCAGTACAAACATCTGCAACATTCTGAAAAAGTATATGGGTTTAGAAGTATTACAATGGCCATTTTGGGAGATACATTTTGCCATACTAGGTAAATCAAGATCAGAACATTTGGGGGTGGGACGATGGATCAGTGGATAAAGTGCTTGCCACCAAGCATTAGTACCTGAGTTCAGATCCCAGACCCCATGCAAAAGCCAGAAGCGTTGGCAGGATTCTGTAATCTTGGCATGCCTATGGCCAGATGGGAGGGACAGACAAGAGAAATTCCCAGCTTTGAGACTAGCTAGTTTGACAACTGGTGATTAACAAGAAACCCTGCTTTAAAATGAGGTGGAACGTGACTGACAAAGTTGTCATCTGACCACTACATTGCAGTGTAGCATGCATCACCTGCACTCTCACACATATACAGACACTATACAAACATACATTAAAATAATGATTCTAGCTTCCCAACACACACATTGTAGGGTTTTTGAAGGGTTTCCTTTCACATCCGCATGAGTCTTCTTAGGAAATAAGTTGAATGTGTGCACTCCCAATTTGTTTTTGTGCATGCTTTTGAAAGCAATAAAGTAGAGGGTCCGTTGGACTCTTTATCCCTTTGTCCCCCATAGTTCCACATTGTGAAGTTGAGTATCACAACCTGGATATCAGATGTCCATGCTCAAGTGTGTGCTTTGCAGTTGTGTGCTCATTTTATACAATTCCATTGCAGGTGTGGGCTGGATGTTTTCTACCTCTACTCACCACACTTGACTGTACTAGGGTCCTTCTGGCTACCACCACACTCCTTCCCTGACATCCCTCCCATCCCCAGCCCCTGGCTATCTTTCACCTGCTCTCCACTTCCAGACTGTCTTTGTAAAATGCTGCTTGTATGGAATCACACAATGTCACTGTTTAAACTGGATTATCACTCAGCATCCAAGTGCCCTCCAAATTGCTACCTCTGTCTGTAGCTTGTTCCTTTTTTAAATGCTGAGTCATGTTCCTTGGTGTGGATATAGCACTGTTTAGTAAATCATTTTCCATCTATCCAAACTTTTAATCATAAAATGTCATGGCAAGAGAAATAGTTGGGTTGTCTACTTTTCAAAGTCGAACAAGATCAACCTGCAGCACATGACAGGTGAAGTTCCTCTCTAGCCATCTTAGTTTCAATCCAAGTTTGGTGAATCTTCAGAAAGTCTCTGATGGGCTTGTATTGGCTTATATTAGCCCAGATCAGTTCCTACTTCAGAAGGCAAAGGACTGGACTAAGCCCTGCCCTGGCACAAGGACATCAGGTCCAGTGGTTACTAGTGATGGCATCTGACTCCCTGGAAACCTATTTTAAAAACTCTTATGATCAAATAATATTTATGGGGTGGAGAGATGGCTTAGCAGCTAAGGTGCTTGCCTTCAAAGCTAAAGGACCTTGGATGGATTCCCAAGGACCCACGTAAGCCAGATGCACAAGGTGGCACATGCATCTGGAGTTCATTTGCAGTGGCTGGAAGCCCTGGTGCACCCATTTGTGTGTTCTCTCTCTCTCTCTCTTTGTGTGCACATGTGTGAGTATGCGAGTTGAGAAGAGTGCAGGCCAGATATTGAAATTCCTGGTCTTCAGTCATTCCTTGCCTTAATTTTTAAAATATTTTATTCATTTATTTGCAAGGAGAAAGACAGAGAGAATGGGCATGCCAGGGCCTCCAGCTTCTGCAAACGAACTCCAGATGATTGTGCCACTTTGTGCAGCAAGCTTTATGTGGGCACTGGTTAATCAAACGCAAGTCCTTTGGCTTTGCAGGCAAGTACCTTAATCGCTGGCCATCTCTCCAGCTCCCCTTCACCTTATTTTCTGAGTTAAGGTCTCACACCTATTACTCACTAACTCAGCTAGACCAGTTATCATGCCCTAGGGATTCCCCTACCTCCATCTCCACACCCAGCTTTTACATTGGTGCTGAGGATCCAAACTCAGGTCCTCATACTTGTGTTGCAAGCACTTTACTCAATGAAGCATCTCCCAGCCTTCAATGGGACTTTAAATGATAAATGAAAATGAGTTTTAAAAAAGAAAGAAAGAAAAGTGGTATACACCTTACTTATTGGGGCACAAGAAATAATGCAAGAAAAACTATGTGCCCCAATCAGAAAAAGTCGACAATAGCAAAACTGGCTTATGTAGCTCTGCAAAGTGGAGATTTGCTAAGCACTCAAAATGCAAAAATAGGAGAAAAAGTAGAAACCATATAAGCAGTCTCACTTGTTCTCACATTTCACTATGTTTTCAATACTGAAATAAAATGAATTGATTTTATGACAAGGGCAATTCATCCGAGACAAACACACTTTTAAAACAATCTATAAGAGCAAAAACAGAAGGCAGAAGTATGTCTGACTAATAACTTTTGGGGACTTAGGTTGAGTCCTACCAGACTGTTGGGCAAGATGATTAAAGAATGTTTTTCTTTCTTTCTGTTTTAATATCCTCAAGATTCACAATCTCTCTGCTGACTTTTTTTTTCTGCACTAGCTGCCAACTTTTTATCACTTGGAACTCTCTGTAGTCTCAGGCGAAGCAGAGCTTTTTTGGGAACAAGTCAGACACAGGCCATATTTGTTCTAGAGGTTCACGATGGGAGGCGAAGAGGGAAGGGGATTCATCTGGGCTGCTTAGTATTCCCTCCTTTGCTCTTGGTTACAAGATTCTCTCTCCTTATAGTAACTGTTCCTCCCCATCACATGAGACATAGTGTGACTGTTAGTCAAGACAGAAGTTGGTAGCCCAGCTAGGCCCAACACATTCTCCAGAGATTCTGAATCTTGTGAGTAGTGAGGCAGGGTAGGAAGGATGGTGGACAGCTAAGGAAATAGTTCAGCTGATAGAGTTTGTGGCACCTGCACACACATGTGCACATACATGAACACACAAGCCATAGAAGTTGGCATCCCTCTCAGAACACGTCGACAAGGTCATTATGATTCTACTAAAGAGATCAGATGGGGCTTTTCTGGAGCCTTGATCTGGTGGACCTTCATTCTTCTAAGATTCCCTGCAATTCCTTCTGATAGGCTGAGGACAGTCCCACTGCTTATCATAAGAAATCTCACCCTACAAAGGATACATACTTCAGACCCTACACAGTTTCTCTCATACTCATTCTCCCTCACCTGGGCATCTTACCCTACTAAGGGACAAAGGTGGGATTTATAAGCTAATAAATGGGATTTTTGAGACTCACCCAACTCTGGGATAAAGAAAAGTAGGCCCTAGGGGAGAGAGTGTTTCTGCTGTGGGGCTTGGTGAGAAGTTAGAGCCCACAATTTCCCCCACCTTGTCAAGTGCTCCAGACATTCTGGCAGTGAAGCCAAGTCCTTCTATTCTAACTGCTTCCCCGGATGGCATACAAGCACCTTCCCAGTTCTATACCCAAAGATTCTCCCCCAGGCTTGCATGTAATTTACCTCTCAGTGATCACTTAAACATACTCAGTCTATTGATAAAAACCTGATTAAGTTTTGCCTGTCAATTAATTAAAGCTTAGACAAATGAAATACTCATTTTTATTTAAAGTTCAGTTAAAAAATGTCATGTAGTTAGCTGGCAACAGACGTGATCACAGCAGGGTTTCAATTATGTTATGGATGACAGTTCTCTAATCCAGTACACAGCTATAATTAAGAATGTAATTAACTATTGAAGTTGTACTGATGTCATCCACCACAAGAGCCCATAATGGCCCTCGCTGTTCTCACACAAAAGCCTCTGGCAAGTCAAATTATTCCTCGAGGGGAATGTGTTTTTACTTATCATTTATGTACATACAGTGGTTTCTAACAGGCAGCTAGCCAGTAGTTTGGTTACATGTACCACGCCAGAAAAATGCAAGGGACATAACTTCATGGCATCTGCTTTCCATGGATATGGGGAACTAGAAATCTGGCGTTTTTGTTGTGGCAGAATCACTTATGGGCTAGGGAAATAGAAGAGGATACAAAATTGGTTCTCCTACATCTTATCTTCAAACACAAGTCAAGTTCAGTATCTTTTTAAAATACCTGCTTTTGACTCTCCTCTCTAAGGTTTAAAACTGAGGCCTTATTTTATTCATCACCATGTCCCAAAGCCCAATTTCAAGCGGGTCTAGCCCATGTTCCTGAAAACCATGGCTGTACTCATGAACTCACAAATAAAATGTGTCCACATCCCAAAATGTCCATGAGATGTTTTTGATAATTTCTCCAAGCTCAGAAGTTAACAAACCGCAGGGCTTGCACTTACTTCTGAAAGCTATAGTACATTCACTGCCTTACAAATCTAGTTGTCCTCAGAAAACATTTTCCTGTATGGGAATTATACAAGTACACAGGAAAGAATGCAAAGTCTTATTTTCTCCTTCCATCCCTCCCTCCCTTCTTCCCACTCCTTTGTTCCCTCTCCACTCTCCTCCTCCCCAGTCTCATTTTTGTTAGTTGGCTGTGTCTTCCCCAGGGTATGTCTGCCTAGGTGTCCCCTCTGTACTTTATCACCTAGCACTTGAGCATATGACTTCAATCCCGAAACTCTAAGTAAACATTCCTGGCATGAGCAGATAGATTTATCAGCTGAGTTTACTGAATGTCTGGTCTTATTCTTCCTATTACATAACAGCATGGACACTCAGTTGCTCCTGGCTTTGTTCCTGACAGAAATCACTTAAGAAAGGACACAATTTTGATCAGGAAGCAAAAATGCAATCACAGGCTGGGATTTGGTGCAGGTCACTAGGGAAGGGATGAATTCACCAGGAGACAGAGCACCAAACACTCCTGCCTGGAGGGAAAAACAGACATAGCCAAGAGCTAAAGAAAAAAAATACAGCCCACAGCACATTATATAACTGCATTTTAAAAGGCATGTGAGTGAATGCTCTTCAGAAAAATGAGGTCAGATAGATGGGCCATCCCACTTTTGTTTTGGGTGATGGGTTCACAGGTGCTAAATACATTATTTAAAAAATAACTAATTAAATAACTATATAAATTCAAGTGAGTCACACATGGTACAGGAAGGAAGAGTATCAGGGAACAAGGGCTGTTATTAAACCTATTCCACACCTGGGTCCCCCAAATAATAATACTGAGGTGAAAGAAGTATACCAGTTTTCAAATGAAAATGTGCAAGAGGAAATGGCCAACAATGTGAAATAAGACAGTTCCCGTGCCAGAGTTCATGGAAGCTTGTACCACAGTCCTGCTATGTCTATACCTTGAAAGACTGCATTCCCTTGCCTCTCTTGCCTCCTTCCCTAACCCCTTCAATCCTGCCCCCTTTCCTTTCCCTTCTCCTTCCTACTTTTCTTGTCACCAGAGACAAAATTCCTAACAGAACAGAAGGGTTTATTTTGGCTCACAGTTTAGGAGATACAGCCATTCATGTCAGAGAAGACTGGGGTACATCCAGTCCTTGGAGGCAAGAGCTTATGGCTCATCACATCTCAGCAGCAGATGGTAACCAAGAGCTCAAACCAGAACTGAGTAGGTCGATACCTTCTATCTTTGCCTCTGTGTCCCTATGTCTGCCCTCTGGGGCCCAAATCCTAAAAGGTTTGACAACTTCCCCAAACAGTGTCACCACACTAAAACCAAATGTAAAGTTGTGGGCCTGTGGGGGGCATTTCACAGTTGAACATGAGCATAAACTTCCTTTTCCCCTTCTCTTCTTTTCCCTGTGATAGAAAGTCCTATCTCCAAACTCAATCAGAACTCTTCCAAGAAGTCTGTCAGGTCATCTGTGCAGCTGGTAGAACAGAGAGAGGTGTCTGAGAGGGCAGAGAAAGGGAATTTTCCTAGACAGTATAGCAGGACGTCTAACCACCCACCTGGGGCCCCACCTGGCCATGGCCACCCTGGGGTTATGCTTGAAAGAGAAACATTAGGTCAGCCACAAAGTGTCTGGGAGGTGACCAAGAATAAAAGGTAAAACCAAACAAAACCAAGAAAACCTACTTTCTTAGGCAGGTGGCTTTTTCTCCTTTCTCTTCTAAGAAGACACCACCGTCCACTAGGGGTAGGAAAACTTCTTGAGAAGCTACTCTATCAGGTTCCTTCTGTCAGTAGGCTGACATCAGGACTAGGCAAGGCCATGGTCCTTCAACAAATCTGTTCCAAGCTTCTGGCAGCTTCCATGGCCCTTGGTACTCTCAGCCAGGACACAGTCTGTGTATGTGTGTGCCTAGGTTTTCATGTGAGTTTCTTAAAAGGACCCTAGTCACTAGACTTAGGGTCCCTCTTATTCCACTATAACTTCATTATCATTAATTGTATCTGTCAAGCCCCAGAAAAGGTCACATTCTGAGTTCCAGGTGGACATGGACAGGTAGGAGAACTATTCAACCCAGCACAGCTCCTGCCTCAAATACCACCATCCCTTCATGTCTTGCCCCCACTCATAACAGGCTTTGATTGCATTTGTACAAAGACAGCCAATCTGAAAATGTCAGCTATTTTTCCAGGAAAAGATGGCTTCCCCAAGCAGGGAAAGAGCATTGCTCTTGTGCAAGCCTTACCAGTCGTGCTAGGATTAAGCCTAGGGCCTCACCCATGCTAAGCAAGTCCTCTACCACTGAGATACAGCTGCAGTCCCTTATTCACATTTTTATTCATTATCAACAAGGTCTTGATAAGTTGCCCAGGCTGGTCTTGAACTGACTCTACAGTCAAGGGAGAACTTGAACTTTCCATCCTCTTGCCTCTGCCTCCCATGTAGCTGGGACTGTAGCTTGTACCACCAGACCTGGCTTCTCCAGTATTTTCAAATGATTCACTCAAGGTTTACCATTTCTACACAGTCCTATGCTCACCTCCTTGGCTTCTTTTCTTTCCTGTTTATATTTAATATGGTTAGCATCTCTATGCCTATAAAATCAGCATGGCCATCTTGGCCTGTATATGTGTCTGGAAAGCTCCAAGCTGCTCTGATTTCACTGACTCTCCATCTGGGATGTCCTCCTCTGAAGGCTGGAAAGGCAGTTTCTTTTCTGATGGTCCAGCTCAAAGGGCTCCTTTCAGAAAAGCCTTCCCAGCCTGTTCTTTCTGTTTGAGATACCCTCTACCTACATCCTGACTCCCGGTAATACCTCACTCGGCCCAGTGTTCCAAATAGCACCCATGAACATTGATGCATATGTATCCATCTCGTTGCTGGTTTCCCCCTCTCATAGAACAAAGAGCAAGAATACCAACACTGCTCATGGTCTTCCAACTGTGTACCCCCTGTGGCTGCTGTGAGAAAGACACAACCTGTGTTGCTTAAAACAAGAGACGTCTTCTGACATGGCTCTGGAGGCTAGAAGTCCCAGAACAAGGCTTTGTGTGGTTGGTTTTCCTGGAAGTACTTGGTAGAGAAGCTGTTCCAGGTATCTCCAGCTTCTGGTGCTGCCAGCACCCTTGGCTTGCACACCCCACTGCTCTAATCTCTGAATCCTTTTTCCCTGTCCTGAGTCCTCATCTTCTAACTATTTCAGCTACTGAATTTACAGCAACCTCAATCCAATGTGACATCATAACTAATTATATCTGAAAAGACTAGGGCGAAGTAAAGCTACATTCTGAGGCAGATGTGGGTTTAGGGAAACACTATTCATCACTTGATTCCCACAAGACTGAGTGGCCCAACTCAGCATCAAACTCCAAGTCCTCCTTCTCCAGCCTCCAGAGTGCGAAGATCATAAGCATGCACCATCATGCTTAGCACATAACAAGATTTTAATCACAAGCTGAAGAATAAATAAATCAGCGAACCTTTGGCCAATGACACACTCAGTTGCTTCCAACAGGGGCAAGTAGACGATGCAGTAGTCAGCTATTAATTCATGTTTTCCACAATTAAAAAGAGTTCCTTCTCAAGTTCAGAAATCACCTGGAAAGCCAACACTCGTATGTGCAATAAAGACAGAATGGACAACATATTTCTTCCCTTTTTCCTCACTCCAGGGGTATTTTTGGCTCAAACAATAAGTGATTGAAGTAACAGATTTCTCCACTGAGTGAGATAAAAGTCCTTTGATCTCAGAGAGATTCTTGTTTGCTTTCTGTGCCAAGAGCTATTAAATAGATTCCAAGTTCAAGTGTCTCCCAGGGACCCTAGCCATTTCTAGGGTTTCCCATCCTTTCTTCTCAGCTGTGAGTGATGGATTTAATCAACTTCTCAGACAACTTGCAGCATGAAGGGAATCACTCGCCTTCAATGAGGTCCAGAGCTTTCTTCTTTGTGGGAACACAAAGATTCTTTTAGGGGGAAATATAATAAAATAAATGAATCCCCACATGCTGGGCCATTTCTTCGCCCGCCTTGTTATAACTCACTTATTCCCCACACTGATTTTACTGAAGTTCTGCCGAAAGCATCTGGGCTGTTTCACTGTTTCTGACAGCAGGTACAGGCTCCGCACTTGTCCCCTCCTTTCCCCCCTTCCTAACCCAATCCCAGTTTGGCCAGTTGCTCCTGGCCTCTGCTGGCCCTGTCCACAAGTGCAGGGGATGGTGCCCGATTGTGCTGAATGCGATATGAAGGTGCTTAATAATACAAGGCCTAGGACAGACAGAAATTCTGTCCATCCACAGACACAATACTCATCAGGAATATCCTTGGCTCATGGGTAATAGGGAAAGAGGAAAGTCAGCCATGATTCCTGGGTCCTCACAGCCTCTGAGACAAGAATGGTCACTCCTTCAAGGGTCTCCAGTTTGCCTTCTGGCAGCAAAGTGCAGAATGGGTAATTGGGTAGGCATTCCCAGATGAAGACTTAGGCCCTGGGGGTCCAGGTTATTCTGTTATTGAATGAGAAACCTTAGACAGGTGACTTATCTGCTCTGGGCTTTTACAGCATTCAGGAGACAACAGAGGTTCAAATGCAGGAGACGGAGTGAGGCTGCAGAGATGGACAGCTGCCACACAAGCATAAGGATCTGAATTTGGACCTCACATAAAAGCTGGAAGCTGTGGCAGATGTCTATGGACTCAGCATGCCTACTGGAAGGGAGAGGTGGACACAGGAGCCCACGGTTGTAGGTCAGCTAACCTGGAGAACACCACATTGAACAAAACTCCACTTCAGACAAGGTGGGAGGTGAGAGTGACACTGAAGTTGTCCTCTGACCCCACACACTCTGTGGTATGCTTGTATCTGCACTCACACATGAACACATGCACACATACACCACCCACATACATGTCCAAAAACAAACAAAAATCCAGCTATGCTGATCCAAGAAGTGAGGTTTAAAGGGCTCTTGCTCTACACTGGCCATGGGTCAAAGCCACGGCCCCCACCCCCCTAGGCTGAGTCTACCCTCTTCATTGAGAACAGATGAGAAAACATTCCCCGCTGGAGACAGGATCCTCAAAAACTACCACCAGCCTGGACTTGTTCAGCCTTCCTCTCTGGTCCCCTACAGCCCATTGCTTCCATGGAGGAGTAAGCAGCTGGCAGGGATGGAGCCTAGACATGTAGTAGAGGCAGTCCCCTAAGAGGACACATAAAAACAGGGGGAGGGGAGCTGGAGAGCTGGCTTAGTGGTTAAGGCCCACAAAGCCAAAGGACCCAGGTTCCATTCCCCAGGACCCATGGAAGCCAGATGCACAAGGGGAGCCCTTGTCTGGAGTTCATTTGTAGTGACTGAAGGCCAAGGTTTACCCTCTCCCCTTCCCCCAGCCTATTTATCTCTCAAATAAATAAGTATAAATAAAATATTAAAAAATAGGAGTGGGGTAGGGTGATGGTTCATTGGATAAAGTGATTGCTGTGCAAACATGAAGATCTGTGCTCAGATCTCTAGCACCATGTAAATACCAGGTGAGCATGGTGACTACCTGTAATTCCAGTGCTTCAGAGGCCGAGACAGGGGATCTCCCAGGCAAGCTGGCTAACCAGACTAGCTGAATCAGCAAGATATGAGCTCAAATGAGAGCCCCTGACTCGGTAAATAAAGAGGAGAATGTGATGGTTTATACTGATTGCCAACTTATAGGATCTCGGATCACTTGCAAAAGATTAGGTTAGCCTCTGGGCATACTTGTGAGGGATTATCTTGATTGAGTTAATTTGAAGTGGGAAGACACTACTTAACTGTGCAGCACCATTCCATGGGCCAGGGTTGTGGACTGTATGAAGAGGAAAGTTGTTTTGAGCAGCAGCATTCCTCCCTCTCTGCTTCCTCACTGTGGGCTGAATGTGACCAGCTCTGCTTCCAGCTCCTCCGATCATGCTTTTCTTCCATCAAAGACATCTGTAAACTGAAAGAAACCTTTCCTCCCCAAAACTGATTGTTGTCAGCTAGGCATGGTGGCACACACCTTTAATCCCAGCACTTGGGTGGCAGAGGTAGGAGGATCACCATGAATTTGAAGCACCCTGAGATTACATAGTGAATTCCAGGTCAGTTGGGCTAGAGCAAGACCCTACATTGAAAAACACAAAAAACCAAAAACAAAACCTGATTGTTATCATGTATTTTTCCCTAGCAACAAGAAGATAACTACTACATAAAGCAATTGACCAAGTCAACCTCTGGCCTCCACACATACAGGCATATTCACACACCATCACACATATGTGCATCCACGTGTAAACACACCACACACATATTTAAAAAAAAAAAAAAGGTAAAGGCTTTCTTTTATCCCAGTCCTGTTTGCCAAGGTGAGCCTAGGCTGGCTGGATGCCATCTCAGCTTCCACTTGAGAACTAGTCTATGAAAGAGGAAAGTTAAGTTGCCCTTGCTTCTTAGGCTAGAAGTTGGAAATCACAGTACCCGCAGGACTGGCTCCTGCTGGAGGCTCTGGAATGATTTCCAGCCTGCCTCTGCCTCTGGTCTTCTTGTGATTGCTGCAAATCCTCAGGTCTTCCTGGCTTGTGAATACCTCAATTCTACCTCCACCTCCCTTGTGACATGGTCTTCTCCCCTGTGTATTTGTGTCAAACTTGCCTCTACTTTCTCTTATAAGGACAGCAGCCATTGGACATAGGGGCTGTTCCTCATTCGCTAGTACACTGTCTTTAATTGCCTCTGCAAAGATCCTATTTCTAAATAAGATCACATTGTGAGATTCTGGGTGAAGAATTTTATGGCAGACAATTCATATCCACAGTATAGAAGCAGAACCATGAGAGGGTACAAAGATGATAACTGGTCTTCTTGGGCACTTTGAATCAGCTCTTCCAGAGGAGGTAGCTTAATGGTAGACTTTGTGAAAGATGAGCCAGGTTCCAAGGATAGCTTTAAATGAAGCTTGGAGTTGGATTTCTGTCACTTGCTATTCAGAATCTAAATGAATCCAGTCTGTGTTAGAATGAGGCCCAAGGATATGATTCAGTTTCTTACTTGGCATTATCCCTTGCAGAACACAGTCAATGGCAAGAGAACTTTCTAGAGGTGGACAGGTGCTGAGGTCAGTGTTGTATGTGGGCTACCGACATCAGGGCAGAGCTCCCCAGGACAGTACTGGACAGGAAGTTTTGAGCAGGCAAAAAGGGGAGATCAGGACATCTTATTGTAAGTCTCACACAGAAGCCCACTCTGCAATTTCAAGCTCCCACCAATTGTGGACTACAAGAGAGCCTGCACCTACAAAATTCTCTCTGAAATAATAATGGTTACCCCATTTATCTAGGGTTGACTTCCCTCTCCATTGGAGAATTTGCTTCTCTTTTTCAGATGGACGCCAAACCTGAGGAGAGGATCAGCCTATGGCACCTGACTAGAACACCAGCTGAAGCCATAGAATAATTGGGGAAATGATCAAGAGTGCTGCTTTCCTGGTGAACCTGATACGAACACAAGGGGGAAGGAGATAGACACAGAAAACACTCAACTCCTACTAAACCAGATATACAGAGACACAGAGGCTCCCAAGACCTCATCACTGAAGCAGACCTAAAATGAACCCAACATAGCTCAGGGAAATTCACAGAAGAGGAGGTAGAAAGATTGTTAGAGCCACAAGTTGGGTCATTATGCATAGAGACATTGCCTCTTCCACATGACTGATGGCTACCCCCACAATGCATGACCCACATTCCCCAACAAGGAGAGTCCCTTCAGAGGGGGAAGGACAGGGAGGAGGCTACTGATGGCACCAACATGAATGTATTCACATTATGTGCATAACTAATAAAAAAAAAAGGTATGGGGTTCTTTGGGGAGTGATAAATGTTGAAATTAGAGAAGTGTCAGTGGTAGGGCACTGAGATTGTGATAATTCCATGCAGTCATGGTTACTTAGGGCTGGGGAGGCAACTTAGTCAGCAAAGCCTTGTTAGCACCTGAGTTTGACCCCCAAAACCCACATTAAAACCTAGGTGTGTGGCATGCTCATGTGATCCCATACTGAGGAGACAAAGGAAGTAAGATCACTGGAGCTTGCTGGCTAGTTTAGTCTACTTGGCAAGCTCCATGCCAATAATACACCCTGTCTTAAAGGATGTGGACAGTACCTGAAGAACATCTAAGGTTGTCCTCTGTCTTCCACACACACATTCACATATATCTACCTACACATACACACAGATGGTTACCTGTGTAAGAATTTCACTTCCATTTTTTGAAAAAAATGCATGCAGGAACTGGGGAACTAGGGAAATGGCTCAGGGGGTAAGGTGTTTGCCAGACAAGCATGAAGACTTAAGTTTGGATCCTGAGATCCACATAGAAGGTGGGTGGGGCAGTGTGTACCTATAATCTCAGCCCTGGGGAGGTGAAGACAGGAGGATCTCTGGATCTTGTTTGTGGCTAGTAAGTCTAGATGATTCAGTAGCTCCAGGTTCAGTGTGAGACCTCAAACTCAAAAAATAAGGTGGAGAACAACAGAAGACATCTGACATTGACCCCTGGTCTCCATATCCACACCCACAAATGTGCACACACACACATACACACACATTAATACTTATGCACATATACATGCATAACACACAAACATGCAAACAAAATATACAAAATGCATGTGCTTGTGCTTGCTGGATGCCCAAGTACTTCAAGTTTAACAAGATCTCGAGACACTGATAGTATAAATATCTTACCAAAAGTCAAAGTTTAAGGGAGAAAAAGAAATACTTGAATTTTTCTCTTCTTGTGACTACTCACACCTGGGCCATGACTGATCTGAGTACTGATCTGTTTCCTTTTCATCCATACCTATGCAGAGGGCCTCAGGCCCAGGCAGCAATGCCATGAGAGGAGTAAAAGGACTGCTCTCTGCTGGCTCCATTTCGGGCACTCAGCCCCTTATCATCTCAGATCTCCAGGATGACAATCACTCCCACTGCCTTAGCTGGCTAAAATGCTACCCATCTCGTTCATCAAATGCCATTTGCTTATATGGACACTTAAGTAAAGAAAGGTCATTGAATCTAAGAGCCAATTAGTTCACATGATGGAAGAACCTCAGCCCAGGATGATGAGCCCAAAAGAAGTGCAGAGCAGAGATGTCCTAAAAGCACCCGAGGACACCAGCCGGCTGCACAATGCTCAGAAGAAGCTCTGTGAAGTCAGCACAGCAAGGCGAAGGGCAGGGGACAGATATCAGGTCCTTCCCTCCATGTTTCTCAGGGAGAAGCCTGCAGTTCCTCTCAGCCTGGGCCCTTCTCTAGTAGAGGAATTCTTACAGATCCTCCTCTCTTTCCAGGCACTTCTAAGACAGACTGCAAACACTCTTCTGCACACCTGGCCAAGGCTGCCTGAGGGCTCACAATCTCACTGGTGCATTTCCAGTTTCCCTTTTGTTGAATGGCCCCTGAGCTCTATCAGCTGTCCTAAGCAAGGTGCTTCCAGGTGATGAAAAAGCAAAAACCTTTCTGAGTCTGATTCATTACCATGAAAAGAAAACAGGACAGTGTGTTGGATACAACTTAGTAACAAATAGAAGAAGTTTTCTATGGCATAATAACAGGATTTTAAATGACAATATCTAGGGATGCAAGAGAGACTAGAGCTCAGAGCTGGGATGACATCATGATAACCATCAAGGCTTCCACCATCTGCAAGGACTTTCTTAGGCAAGACTGCCACTAGCAGTTCCTATACCAACAGCCCAGTTGAAATGTCACTTCCTGTAATGCCTGTGGAATATCTGCTTCCTACAGTTTCTGTGGTTACACCCAATACCCCATAGATATCATAGGGTACTTCTGAATGGCTCCACTTTGAACACCTGTCAACATGAAGTGCACTTCTCTCCTTGGACAAGCCTGGTCCTTAGGAATGACTCTGAAGCCAGTAGACAGAACCCACAATCCAAAAGACGAAGAGCCAGGGAAGGGCAGATACCCCAAAGAAAGACCCATTATACAGATGGCAATAACTTCTGGGGATGGATGTGAAAGCAGAGACAATTTCATAAGCCACCAAACAAACAAACAAACAAAAAAAAAAAAACAACAACAAAAAGGAAACCTCATGAACAAAGGGTAGAAAGCCATGGGCTAGGAAAGATGGAGTTCTTTTCTTTTATCACACTCATATGTATAAATGTCATGTCTGTATGTATGTGTGCGTGCTGGTGCACATGGGGGCCAGAGGATAACCTCAGATAGTGTTCCTCAGGCACCATCCATTTTTTTTTTTTTTTTTTTTTTTTTTTTGGGGCCAGACCTGATAACCTCAGATAGTGTTCCTCAGGCACCATCCATATTTTTTAAATTTTATTTTTATTTATTTATTTGAGACAGAGAGAAAGAGAGAGAGAATGGGCACACCAGGACCTCTAGCCACTGCAAATGAACTCCAGATGCATGCACCACCATGTGCATCTTGCTTACGTGGGACCTGGAGAATCGAACTGGGATCCTTAGGCTTCACAGGCAAGTGCCTTAACTGCTAAGCCATCTCTCCAGCCCCCATCCATATTTTTTATGACAGTGTTTATCATTGGCCCAGAGCTCACTAATTAGGCTAGACTGACAGGACAGTGATCCCCAGGTTCCTTCCTGTCTCTGCCTCCCCAGTACTGGGGTTCTGAATGCATGCTACTATGCCTGACATTTTCACATGGGTTCTAGAGATTGAATGCAGGTCCTCATGTTTATTAAGCCAGCAGTTCCCCAATTGAGCCACCTTCCCAACACTCAAGCTGGAGTTCTTCATTATCCTGTCATAGAAGGGAATACACCAGGAACATTCCTTCCAAGAAAAGAAAGTCAAAATGATATTAAAAGATAATATAACTTTTGCTTTCCTTAATTATTAATAGACTTTGAGAATAATTTAGAGTTATATTACAACTGGATAGAGGAATTCATAATCCATTTTGGTCACAGGAGATTATAAAAATATCTGGCCTCATTTTCATGTCACCTGGTAGAAATTCATCTGGCAAAACACTGTGAAGTGTAGTAATGTACATTAATATATGGCCCTTAGCAACTTTGCTCTTTGTATTTTCCTTTGCAAATTTGGGGTTTGAGCTCATAGTTTTATCTGCATAACACTCTGAACATCTTTACTCAAATATTCCTGAATTTCTAAAGCTAATATTGGCTCTCACCTCACAGGTTTGTACATTCTAACAACTTGGCATCTTTACCCATCAGGATTATGCCCTAATGTAAGGAGAGGATTACAAGTCCCTGGTTCTTGCAGGATAGGAGGAAGAGTGTCTCTGAAGCCAGCTGAAAAGATCTTGTCATGGTGCCATACGTGATATGAAACCAAACTCTAGCATACCTGATTCTTCTTGAGACTTAGAATCTTAAGAATGCCTGAAAGAGGTCTTTCCCTCCAGCAATGGTAGAAGGCTTTGCCAATTACATTCTTTGATTCCTTTAGTAACAGTTCTGGCTTTTCAGTCACCTTCTCAGTCCCTGGGGGTCAACCATGTCTTCTTTTGCCGCAGCTTTTTCTTTGCCACCAAGAACCCTAAGTGACCTGTTTGTAAATCATCCTGGGGTATACCTACACCTTTCACAATTTACCAACTAAATTATACCACCCCAGCTCACATAGTAATTTAAATTTTAGACATCTATCACTGAGTCTTCCATTTGTCCTTTTCCATAAACCCTGAGCAGTAATCCAACTGATAGTTGGTAAATTGAGAAGTTGACAACAACCTCTCTTTTAGATACCCTTTCTGAAGGCTTCCAAAGCAGAATACAACTTAGAGCATGGTAAAGCCCACCTTTAATCCCAGCACTACTTGGGAGGCAGAGGTAGGAGATCTCCAGGAGTTCACAGCCAGCCTGGAGCTACAGTGTAAGTTCAGGATCAGCCTGGACAAAAGTAAAACCCTGCCTTAAAAAGAAAGAAAGAAAGAAAGAAAGAAAGAAAGAAAGAAAGAAAGAAAGAAAGAAAGAAAGAAAGAAGACACAAAAATGTAAACACCTGCCACAGAAATCCTGCTGCCCACTACCTGCTGTCACATAAATACAAGGCCTTAATCATGAGCATTTCTCTTTAGCCTGAGAACAATGAAAGAGAAAAAGCATAAACTGCCAATGGCACATTAGAATTTCCTTACTGGTTTAAAATGGCTATTCTAAGACAATTTTAACTACAAAAGTAAAGTTGGGGACTGTAGATATGGTTCAGCAGGTAATCTTGAGAGGGCCTAAGATTGCCTGAGTTTGATTCCCTAGTGCCTACATAAACAGCTGGGTGTAGACACACAGGACTGTAACCCCAGTCTTGGGGGAAACAAGAGACCAGAGAATTACTGGGGCTCACCTAAATGGCAAACTCTAGAATCAGTGAGTCTGTCTCAAGGAAGCATGCATATGAACAATACGGGAAGAGCACCCGACATTCTCCTCTGCCCTTCCCATGCATGAGGCACAAGACACATGCCTCTACAGACACACATGCTGCACACCACACCATACGTACCACACACACAGTGAAGATTTGCTTGAGAAAGATTACATATTAGCTAGAAGATAAAATCTAGTGTCAGTGTCACACCCAGCATGAATGGGGTCATACATGATTACAGGTTCCGAGGTCCAAAGCGTGTCTTTAGTAAAGCCTCAAGTTGACTACTGGCTCCTTGAAATAATCTCTAAACTGTTATATCATAATCATAAACATCACCAGGCTGCCAGTGAAATGCTGTGTCCATGTGGACAGGAACCAAACTGTCACGATTCCACAGGAGAGCTCTGCCAGCAATCAGCACAGTCTTCAAACATCCAGGCATGGATGAAGCCAGTGCCACATTTTATCCGAGACTACAGGAGTCTTCTTAAAATAGGCCATTTTGCAAATGACAACTCTTCTGGGTACCACTGTCAGGAGGTCTCCTTTTTAATCACCAGCCATTTTTTTCCATTAGAGCATAAGATAATGATGTTTAAATGTCATCTAATGCCCACTGTTTAACAGCTGTGGTTTCGTCATTCCAGATAATTTAATTTCCAATGGAAAAGAAAAAAAAAGAAGTCACAAAACACATGAAGCCACAGTCATCTCCAATTTGGTGGGAGCTTAATGTTTAGAGAATGCAGGGTGCTCTAGGCTGCAGGTGATGGCAGGGCTGTGGCAATTAGGGGAAATGGAGGAACTACTAGGACAGGGATGTTATCGAAATAATTGAGATGTTAAGTTTCTGCTTTCTTACAACTGAAGCCCTCACACCTTTAACTGATATGTCACACAAAGCTGCCAGGAAAGGTTGTTTGGGACAATGTGGTCAAAGTAGCCCCATCTCCAAACTTGTCAATGTGACATGCTTTGCAGTTGCTCACTCTCTGATGTCCACTCAGGGAAGTGCAGGGCACCCTGAGATCCCACTGAAGCCACTAGGAACTTGGAAACGTTTCTACCGGTGCATCTTTTCGTCTGCAGTAACACATTTCCTTAAGCAATGTGGAGCAACAGCGATTTCCCACTGTTGTGGGAAAGCTGGGTGCTCGTTTATTGCTCCTATCACTGATGTACTCATCATATTTCTGCTCAGGCTGGGAATGGAGTGCCCACATCACCCTAGGATCCAAAGATGCTCCCCAAACTCTTAGCCATGACATCTTCTTTGGGAGATCTGACATACAAGAAGGAGATCTAACACGAGTAACACTTCTAGGTTAGCCAGCTAGGCCAGCCACCAGGGTCCTCTGTTCTTGCCAATCATTCCATACTGATGAAGATCAAGGATGTGAAGCTTCCTTTTGTGTCATGCAGATGCATTCATTGACCTTCATTTAAGAACTGCCTCACAGAATTTGTCTCTCAACACATTATACCCTGTCTTAAAACTCTCTTCTCCCTTAGGAACCTGTACATCATGGGTGCTTAATGAAAGCTTGCTCAAAAATCTGTGACTCAGCCCAGTTATGTGGCACTTGGAGAGGGGCCACGTGTCCATCCAGCCCTGCACTGATACTGGTGCAGTCTCTGCTGCACTGACATCTTAAGTCTCTTCCTACCTGGGACTTACTTACCCATCTTCCCACTAACATTAGTCTTGTAAGCCACCTTTAGTCACATGGTGGGAGATGTCCAAGGAATTCAACAAATACCCAGGAATAGGAGACAGAAGGGACCACCTTCCAAAGGCTTGAGGTCTGGAAGAAGGGCTAGCTAGGGTAAAGACCTTTTTTAGACCTGGGCAGCAAAGTTCTATGCAGTTTTCCTTCAAGCTCTGCACTGGCTACCTGCACTTGCCTGAATGTCAACTTACTTTTATCAAATGATTCCTGCTTAAAAAAATCATCTTCCCTTCCTGCCTGGGAGGAAGGCAACACATCCTATGGAGTTTCTCTGGGTCACTGTCTCTCATCTCTGGCATCATCAGGGGATGTCACTGTCTCCCATCTCTGACACCATTAGACTGTGGTACTGATATCATTGGCCTTACAGCCAGTATCTCAGCTGCTGCTAAGTGGGCACTGCACAACTCAACTAAGAACCTGCATGGACTAAGTCATCCTCTCTACACAAGGTGTCCTCCTACACTTTGGCCAACCTCAGAAGTGTTTTCTGTGCTCAATTCAGTTTCGGGCTCAGGTATGGAAGATGGGAGTTACATGGTATGACACACAGCCATCTAAAACACAGGACTCCCTGACAGCAAGGATCCCTACAGCAGTGATAGTTCCAGCAAGGTTTGAGTTTTCAGAGCATAAATTAATGCTGATAAAGACTTACAGTGGGTTACTGGGGAGATGGTTCAGTGGGGAAAGATCTGCCATGCAAACATGAGGACCCAAGCTTGAATCCCTAGAACTCACATAAAAGCTGGCATGGTAGCATGTACCCATAATCCCAGTGCTAAGGAGACTGAGACAGGAGAATCACTGGGCTCACTGGCCAGCTAGTCTAATCTTACTGATGAGCTCTAGGATTAGCAAGAGACCCTGCTTCAAAGAACATGGTGAAGAATAACTGAGGAAGACACCCAACATTGACTTCTGGCCTCCACATGCATGTACACACGCATTTGCCCGCATACATATGAACAAACACTCATAGACACCATACACACATACATCCACATAAACTAAAAATAAAGACCTAGAGAGATGAGTAAAAGGTGAATCCAAGGCTGAGAGTCTGGATACCTGGACTTCTGCACTAGTTCACCATGAGCCTCCAGACAAATTCTCATTCATTCTATGGATATTATGCAGCTCCACTAGGCACTGAGTACACACTCTTCAGTCAATTCAGTGCCACAATGCAGACATGACAGTGCATAAAACTAAACAGAAGAGACAGCCCCGTACTCACGGAGTTTCAAGTTAGTACGGCCATACACATCAGCACCTGGGAAGACAGGGTAAAGGTTACAAGGAACAAGTGCAGGGCATGACAACAGAGCCCCTGGCCTGTTCCCAGATGGACAGGAAAGTTCACCAAGAGGCAGCCTGAGGTCCTGTACATGAGTAGAAGTTGGGTGGAGAAATTCAGCCTTATCTACAATGTCTGAACTTTTTTCATCCAAGGGATGATATCCATTGTGATCTGTACAGAGGCTGGCTTGAGGACAAATAAAAAGGATGTAACAGAAGCAGAGTTTCTCAAATGGTCACAGGCTGTATGTGGTGGTTTGAATGAGATGTCACCCATAGCCTCATGTGTTCTAAATATTTGGTTCCCAGATGGTGGTAATTTGGGAGGAAGAGCCTTACTGGTGGAGGTGAATTGCTGGGAGTGGCTCTGGGGTGTTAAAGACCAGCTTCTCCCTTGCCAGAGCTCAGCTCACTCTTGATGCTATCTTCCAGCTATTATGACAAGAAGGGATGCTCAGCCTCTGCTCTGCCATGCTTTTCTGCCATCATGAAACTTTCCCTCAAGACTGTAAGCCAAGCATGCCTTTAATCCCAGCACTCAGGAGGCAGAGGTAGGAGTTCGAGGCCACCCTGAGAATACAGAGTGAATTCCAGGTCAGCCTGGACTAGAGTGAAACCCTATCTCAAAAAAACAAAAAAAAAAAAAAAAAAAAATCTGATGTCCTCCTGGCTCCTTCCCACAACCCCTGGCAATGTCCCATTCATTCCCAATTTTCTCCAAGCTTTTTTATCCTTCCAGAATCCAGAGTAAAGGGTTAATGACTGTCCCTAATACTACAAGGCCTTTAAAAAATTAGACATTCAGTACCAAACAACCTGACAATTCCCCTAATTGATAAACTTTCATTAACTCAAAAAGCCTTTAAAAAAATCTAAGACATCCTCCCTCGACAATCTTGCTAAAACAACTTATTCTGAACAAAACCACAACTATCTACAGTTCCTTATCTACTCCCCTTGGACCTGCACCTGGTCCAGTCTGTTTTTCTTAGGATCCTCTTTATAAACTTGAACCCCATATTGGCTCCGTGCTTCAGCCTCCATCCCATGGGAAGGTTGTAGCCCCTCACTGTGCTTCAATAAACAGTCTCTGTCTGTTGAGATAGACTATAAGCCAAAATAACCCCTTTCCTTCCATCACTTGCTACTGGCAGGGTGTTTTGTCCCACAACAAGTAGGTGACAATATGATTCTACTTGAAAAATGCTGTGGAAATTTCAGACTCCCAGACATAATGGAGAAGATCAGGGAAGGAGATGGTAGGATGTGAAGCTAAGATGGAAAATGGAAGGGCCTGGTAGAGGACCCCACAGTTCAGTCTTTTCAATACAGTGGGGCCTGCAGAAGTTACTTGTGGGCAAAAATAACACACAACTCTGTGCATGCTCTGCACTCTGTGCATGCTATGCACCAATACCAGGCTCCTGGCATGTTGGCATCATAGTACACTGGTACAAGGTGCAGAACTGGGAGGAGCTGAGGGAGAAATAAGGGACTCTGTACTGGCTTTTTTTTTTTTTTTTTTTGCAATTGCACATGCATGTCTAACTGTATAATGAAAACAGACCCAAAAGAAAAAGCAAGTTGCCCTGAAGTAAGAAGAACATTTGGCACACTGAACAAACCAGGATGTCTGGGGCTGAGCAGGTGGGGACAGGGCTGGGATCTGAGGAGGTTAGGAGGAAGCAGCTGGCAGGAGGTCAGGGGTTTCTGCTGAGAACACAGAGGCTAAAAGTAAGGCGGTAACATGATTAGACATATATTCTTAATGTTGCTCTCTGGTACCATCCTAAACTCATTTGGGGCAGAGTGGGTCAAACAGACTGAAAATACGAAATTGCTTTGGAATCTTTAAGGCTCCATTCTCAGAGAAAAGCTGGGTCGGCTAGTCCCCCACAGGCTATCTTCCCCACACACAGCAAAACAGCAGGCTGCAAGCAGGGGGTCCTTGTTTTTGAAAAGCATCTAATACCAAAACCTTCATGAGAAATAAATATTGTGTTGGACTTATCTTCTTTCACTTTATGTCTAAGTACTGCTTTAATTTTGAGTTATAGGCAGGTCTACAAGGGTCCCTCTCCCATTTGTTTTTAAAGCTTGGAATCTAAAATGGATTTGTTCAGATCCACAGTAAAGGATTATGCTATCATAAGAAAACAAATCATTAAACTTAAAACTTTCCCTTAAGATCATGTGGATGTCAGAATGAGAAAGTTCAGGTGAGATCGTGAATCCTAAAATAACAAAATAAAGCCATACTGCCCACCAGAAGATACTGTTTTTGGTCTTCTAAAGTGCAAGGAGAGTGGGGCTAAGAATTAAAGCTAGCCTTTTCCAGCCCAGCCAGAGGGCATCTGCAGGCCCAGTACCACAGAGGAACACATGGGGACGATTCAACATTAGTGAAAGAAGAAAGATGGCCACTACCCCAAGAAGGGGGCTTATTTGGGCCTGAAACCATGCTAGCAGCCGTAAATTACTCCGCAGCATGACCAAGAGGTAATCCAATAACCCATTTATGACTCTAAGTAAATCGGTTGAAGGTGCAAGTCCTTTTACACTTGAAAACCCATAATATTCAGTCACTGGCCCCACATCGGCGGGGGGAGGGGCATCACGTCCAGCCTAAGTCTGCACCGTGTTCAAATCACAAAAATTCACCAGAGCTGGGCAGTCGATGGAATATTATCCCCTTCATCACAGTACCGAGTCTACTGGCTGCTACTTATTTCAAACCACTGCGAAGTGAGAAATCGGCCAATTCTACTGCTCAAAACAGACCCTTGAGTCTACTGCATCCTGAAAGTCCAGAAAGTCATGGTTAGGGAGTATGAATTCTTCTCTCACTGCTGGCTTTATTCAATTGTATCCCTGGGCAGCATTCCACACATGGCACTGCAGAGGGTAACTCCTCTCTTTTAACCATGAATCCAGCATGCTTCTAATGACTGCCTAGGAAAGGCTTTGAGTTCTAAACAGACCAGTAAGACAGGAAGACAACACTGGTATAGCACACTCACTCTGCCAGGAGAAAATCCTGACAAGCTAGCTTTGCCTTCCAGCCATAAAATATACAGCTGCACCATAAATACTACCATGATCCTGTGATGGTAAGAGCCACAGTCTAGGATGAAGCCAGCTCTGGGGACGCCACAAAAAGACAAACGTGTCAGCCATTATGGATAATAATATGCCACCATGTCAGTTAACTGCAAAGGAACTCTCCTTCTGGAGTTCTGTTCTGTTGACAATAAATTTCCTTACCATGGCAGCAGGTTGTATTAAAGTTGCTTGCAGTCAAATAACACAAATTACAATCCCCAAAAATGGACAATGGCAGGAAACTGGTCTGAGTGTTGGATCCACATTGAGTACTCTCTGTTGGGTTCAGGCTACAGGTGAAACACGTTGTACATCTAACTGGTGAGTCCTCTCTAAGACTGTGCTACAGAGAGGCAAAAGGGTCAGAGCCAAGGAAGAATGGGGAGCAGAGATTGATGAGGAAAGCCAGGTGAGGCAGGGCTTTCAAGAATTCTCTCCATTTTCGGGATTAAGACACTCCATGGCATCCTAAACATGAGGACTCCAAGGTAAGGCCATGTCTTCATGACACCACAGAGCAGAGGGAGAGGAAAAGGAAGGCAGTCAAAGAGTGTTTTAAAGTGTGATGGAGCCATTGAAGTAGAGCCTGAATGTTAAAACAAAAAAAATTTCTGGGCCAGTCACTGGTTCCTGGGCAGGATTTTAGAGACTAGTTGCCTCCACCTTCTGCTCTTCCCTTTCTCCTTCTCTTCTTCCTGCTCTTTTCTTTCCTCCCCTTTCCCCTGCTCTCCATTTTCCTCTTCCTCATTCTCCTTCTCTGTCATCAGCTTCCTCTTTCTCCCTGTCCTTTAATTTTCTTTTTGCTTTTCTGGTTGCCTCCTTATCAACAGGATTGGAAGGCACTCACTAGTATGGAGAGAAGCTTAAGACGTCAAGCAAGTAGTTATATTATGCGTAGCGGAGAGGAGCATGAGAAATTCCAGGTGGTTATCATGACTTCTTCACAGGACATGAAGTATCTCAGCTTCCTTGTGTAGCATGGGAATGGCAGCTCCATTCCTCTCTTACTCTATAGCTGGGAAGTGAAAGGACCTTGTGATGAGGCATCAAAGGAGTTTAGATTCACAGCAAGCACTGGTTCCTCAGATGCAGGATGGGAAATTAGGAAGTAGAGAAGTCAAAAATAAGTATTTAAAAGTTGACAACAGACTTAGTTAAAATCTACCCCTTGGAAATCCATGTACTGAATCCTAATTTGCAAGCTGATGGTAGCAGAAAGCAGAGCTTTGGGGAGGTGACAGTTTCAAGGGACTGGAGCCCTGGCGAATGGGATTAGTGTCCTTATTAAAGGCTCAAGGAGCTTGTCTGTGCTTTCAACATGAAGGGATAGAGCAGAAGGAACGTCTCTGAGCCAAAAGGTGGGTAACTCTTCACTAAGCTCTAAACAGGCTGGACCTGGTCTCAGACTTACGCTCTGCAGACCAGACAAAATGACGTTGCTTAGAAGCTACCTGCATCCTGGCATTTTGCTGCAGAAGCCTCAAATGGACTGACATATGAGAAATAAAACACACTTCTTCCCATGCTCAGAGACCCCTAGCCATTTTCAATTTATCTCCATTTTATACTCTGAAGAACACAGGAAGGGAAGATAGCTGGATAGCTGAGGTTTGAGTCTTTGGGAGAGCCACCTTGCTGTCACACATCACTGGATATACCCCACTGAAGCCCCACTATCAGTCAGAAGCACTATAGCAGGCCACACCCTCTGAGTCTTTATAGGCAGCTAATTGTTGCTAGGGAACAGACACTTTCTTTTTTTTTTTTTTGTCTTGGTAAATTTTATACATGTATATAATGTATTTTGATCACAATCCCCTCCCATTACCTACTTGTCCCTTCCCCCTCCTCATCCAACTGAGCTCCTTAGTCCCAACTAGTTACTGTTCTATTTTAATGTCTCTATAATATGTGTGTGTGTGTGTGTGTGTGCTTGCATGAGCACAGAGGGATGCGTTTATTCACTTAGAACACATTAAACTTACCTGGGGCTACACCACGGGAGAAAGTTTAAACTCAGTACCCCTCTCTCTCTCTCTCTCTCTCTCTCTCCCTCCCTCCCTCCCTCCCTCCCTCTGTCTCTTTCTCTGCCTGATGTCTTCTCTTTAAAAAAGAAAAGGGAATCTTATGAAACAGGAGCCTGCTTCCCCTTGATGGTCTCATTGGTTTATACTGAGCTGTCAGTGAAACACCTCTAGGCAACTTTGTGTGGGAGGTTCACAGAAGATGGCAGGTTGGGGTGTCAGGAACCCTAATCACTTGAGATAGACTCCATCCCCCACTGCTCCTCAAGACACCACCATCCTTGACAGGAAGCACTGAGGTTTCCACTGCTTTACAAAAGCCAAGATAGGTCACAGTTCCCTGTCATTCTGATTCCCTAGGAGTTCCAATCACCTCATTCCCGTTTGGAAATCTGTGCCAAATGAAATCCAAGTGAGGTCATTAATTATGAAAATTCACAATGCGTAATTATAATAATTACTCTGATCACATAAACATTATACCATCATGAATAATTTAATCGGATTCGTGCTTCCAAGAGAATGGCAATTAAAATAAAACCCAGGGAGGTGACAGAGAAGACACTGGAGATGCAGGCTCTGGTGTGCTTTGAGGGAGGCTATATTGTTACCAGAATTGTTTTTCTGTGTCCTAAAAAATGGTCCTGACCTTAAGAGGCTAGGAAACAAAGGAAATGAGGATGTGTCTGAGTGGTTATAAATGAGACACGGTTCTGAAAATGGAGATTAAGAGACCCAAAAAAGATGCTTTCCCTTGAAGTGCATGTTTCTGCCCTTACCCACAGCAAAAAAAAAAAAAAAAAAAAAAAAAAAAAAATCCTTATTGAAGAAATGCCTCTGTGTATGTAATGTCTCTTTCTGTGTGTGTGCATGCACGCGTGTGTGTATGTGTGTGTTCATGTAAGCGTGCATGTGCACATGCCACAACACATGTGTGGGGGTGAGAGGATAATCTCAGGTTTCATTCCTCATCTTACCACCTTATTTGAAACAGCATCCCTTGTTCATCACTGTGTTCACCAGGCTTTCTGGCCCAAAAGCTTCAGGGGGTTCTCCTGTCTCCTCCTCCCTTCCTGCCAAATTCACGTACTAAGGTTTTCACACAAGTGTTTTGTCCACTGAGTCATCTCCCAGCTATAGTACCCACTTCATAGTACAAATAGTACAACACCGAAGTGTTCATGGGTTCTTTGAAACTGTGTGGCATTACTTCTAGAAATAAATAAAAGTTTTCTGATTTCCACATAGACAATACAGAATAAATCAAAAATAATCACCAAGAGTGGAGGAATGTTAATTTTCATGAAACGTAAGATATAAAACCTACTGACTACAAATTTTATTAAATATCACTACATGTTATTTAATAACTTAGTAAATTTTTGAGCAATCAACAACTGGCACATGTCACAGCCTTCCCAAAAGAGGGAAGTAAGTTTTCTGCAGTGGCTGGAAAGTAGGGCTTACATTGCAGAGACCTCTGGAAAGGTGGCTGCAACTGCATTGAAGTTTGAATCTGAAATGACCTCACAAGTTTGATTTTGAATATTCCAGCCCCGGCCTGTACTGCTAGTGTGAAGGTCTGTAGGAGGCGGGGCTTGACCAGTGGGTCTGTGAAGCTGATGCCAGCTTCTGCTCCACTATTTTTACTCTGGGTCCTGGTCCACATGATGTTTCCATGATGTGACCAACAGTCATGAGCTGTCATGGCCAGAGCTGGAGACACTCCTGATAGCATGCCTTCTCTTTCATGACCAACCAACACCTCTGCCATCAAGAGCCAAAACAAATCTCTCCTCCCTTAAGCTGTCACGGTGACAAGGAGAATTCCTAATACAATCTGAATTTTAAAGAATATTTGTGCTCACTAGGAACAATCCAAGAGTAAAATTTACACAGATCTTTACTATTTCACCTATGTTTCACCCACCATCTTGCACATTACCACTGTTACTTTCCAAAATGATGATCTATTTTTAAAACCTGATTTGTGTGCAGGCTTGCACACAATCAAAGAATACACTGATCTGCCATGGGACATGTAGATACAAGTTTTTATTCTGTTTTGGTGATTAAAGGGAAACACTGATAACTAACCACTCAGTTATAATCCATGGTTCCTATTACTTGATAAGAGGAATTTATAAAGGATCCATTGTGTGCCTAGAATTTACCAATGTAGTTGGGTGTCAGTAAGGACACAGGTGACAAAATCCATGACTGAAAAGAACTGACTCAGAGAAAACACTGGCAACTCCACTCCTCACATCCATGCCACAAAACATTTGGGCATATATTGCCAACTTCCAGAGATTTTTCAAGTGGGGAAGGCTAGCCCATCCCCATTTCACACAGTAGGGAGTTGAAGGAGCAGGCTTTGTTTAAGTATATTTTCTTCTTGGTCAGGATTCTTTTAACTACAGTAACAGCAAATCTGTACATGCATAAGAGGGGGAAAAGAGCTATTTGGCTAGGATATGACAGAAAAATAAAACAGAGGAAATGCCGTAGGAAATTCAACAGTGGAGCTTGAACATGATCAGACTACACAGTAATGAAATTAAGATGCTATAGATGCCCAGTAAAAACAACAGATCTTAGCTACCATGGGGTGTCACTGTTAGCCCTTAGGGGTGAACTGGAGGATGGAGATCGAGAGACCAAAGCCACCTATTGAGAGTAAAATGGGATGTGATGAGAGCTGCTGCCTCAGGCTGCCAGAGCATCAAGGAGATGCTGCCACAGCTACAGGGAACACAGGAAGCAAGACAAGAAATGGAAATAAACACACTGGTACCTCCCCTTCGGTCACCCTCATATTCATCTTCTTCCATTGCCTCATAATGAACTCCAGTCAGGAAGACAGAAGGCAACAGAATCGGATAGGTGCCATTCCCTATAAGCCAGGAGGGAATGGGAGAAATGGATAACCACCCATGCCATGTCACTGAGGTATGGAAGCCCCAGGACAATCAAGCCTGGGGGATACAGGAAAATGAACCAGGGATTCAACTCTCCTCAAGATTCCCCCATCCTCCTCATTTCTGTTTTCCTCAGAAACTCTTTTTCTCCCATGGCAGACTGGCTTCCTTCACATAGCTGTATTGGCTGTAAGCAACTCATGGCCTCATTTCCAGCCTAGCCCACCAAGGACAGGGCCATCTAGCAAGGCAGAGGTGTTCACAGTTTGATGTTGTCAAGGTGCTGCTGGCATACAGTAGATGGATAGAGGAACTGGCTTTTCTTCAGGTATGCTCAGAGCTCTGAAATCTGGCAGCAGGCTCAGAGTATAAGAACATCCTTTAAGAATTCCCAGTTTCCTGAACTTGGCACACCCCTTTATCAGCAACTAGATCTGTAGTCTAAACACTGAAGTACTTGACTTCACCAGGAGGACACAGCGCTCCCATCAACAGCACTATTTAAATTGTGTAGACTTCTATTACAGCTATCAATTTTCAGTTGGAGTGTGAGATGTATGTATCCAGTATCCTAGGATATGTTAAACATTAAAATATAGTCTTTGAAATATATCCTATTAAATGGAAAATTATATTTTAGTTATAAGCAGCTGAGGAGATAAAGAGGGTTTTTTGGGTTTTTTTGTTTTTGTTTTTGTTTTTTTGTTTTTGTTTTTTTTTACATAAGACAGTATGTACTCCTGGAGGAGCTGTATGTCACTCTCTGGGAGAAGAAGTGGAGAGAAGTCTCTGGGTTTTTATACTTATTTTATTTTATTTTATTTATTTATTTATTTATTTTGGTTTTGCGAGGTAGGGTCTCACTCTGGTCCAGGCTGACCTGGAATTAACTATGTAGTCTCAGGGTAGCCTCGAACTCTCGGTGATCCTCCTACCTCTGCCTCCCGAGTGCTGGGATTAAAGGCGTGCGCCACCACACCCGGCTTTTATACTTATTTTAAAAGGGCATAGTTAACTCAAAGTTAGGAATGCTGGATTAAATACTGGGTAATGACTATAGCCTGAATGGTCTCATGTCTGATTAAGGGTGTATCACCTTGATAGAGGTTGACACCTGGGCACAACTCACCATCCTCCATGTCCTGTTGTCAAATGTTCTGTGGCCGCAAAGAATGTCTGTTTTTACACTTTCAGAATTTCACTGTGGGGGTATGTAGTAGTTTGAACGGATGGTCCCCAATATATTCAGAATTTTATTAAAGTTTATAATTTAGACCTGCAGCCACTTGGCTGGAGAAGGTGTCACTGGGCAGATCTTAGGAATTCCAGTCTAAAGATATGCAGAGTGCTTGAGTTTTGCCTGGAGTTTCTATAGTATGCTTGTTGGCTTTTTGGTGGTGGCTTGTGGCTTTTCTCTCAGCTCAGACCTGTGAAAGTAGGCCAGCTTCTTCTGCCATTATGGAACTTCCCCTCTATCTTCAATAAATCTGTTCCTCCGTAACTGTGCCTGGTCTGGAAGTTCATCTCAACAATGTGAGGCTGCCTTCTACAGGGTGTGTGTGTGCATGAATGGGTCTGTGTATGTTGGCTATGATGACCAAATCCAGGGCATTGCACATGCTAGTCAAATGTTCTACCACTGAGCTACATCCCCAGCTGTATGCTTTAGAATTTCATGAAACCTTTTCCCCATCATTCCTGGAAACCCTGCTTCAAAGCTATGGCAGAGGATGCAATCTGGAGGTGAAAATCATAGGGAAAAGTGGCTGGTATCAGATCTGTCAGCTCCATCTGCACCTGGGCCCCAGGCCAGTGTTTTCCCACATGCACACTAGGAGATGATGTGGGATAAAACACAAAAGCACCTTTAAACATGTTAGTGACTATGTATTTATCTTAATGTTTTGTAGGGGGTTTTGCAGAAATGCAATTAGTAAATAAAACTGTGACTTTCATGTAAATGACTGCTTAAGGCAAAGCTCAGATTAAAAGAAAAGATTTGAAAAAGAGAAGAATTGTATTAAGTGACTGGAAGTGAAGGTGACACTAATAATACCACAAGAATCACAAAGAATCCCACAGGATGGGCTGAAAATTAGAAAATGCTGATTTGGAAGGTATAAGCCATTTTCTGTCATTAAGATAGGGATTTTATAGGCAATTTTTATACATGTATATGATATATTTTGATCATAGTCCTCTCCCCATTACCTTTTCTTGCCCTTCCTCTCCATCCCTCTTCTACGGAATGCCTTCATGAATGAGAGGTTATTTGTCAAGAATGCACAACTTTCCAGTGAAGAAAGTATTTCCAGCAACCACAACTGCCAGTTTCTTCTCAGGGAGGGATGGGGGCCTCATGTCCTCCTCCAAAAGATGAGTACTTTAAATACACTTCTTGGGCACACATCCTATCTTTTAATATATTTAATATATTCTCCACACTGAGGAGTGTGTGTATGTTTCAACTGAAAATCTATAAAAGCTAAGTATTATATGGAGGAAATGATTAAGTCACCATTAATGTAAGTGAAATGTTTTGTTCAGTCATGGAAACAGACACAGTAGCAGGAACATATACTACAAAGTTGAGGACTGCTTTCTATTCCCAAACCCACAATCCAATACACTTGTATCAAAAGCTTAATAGTTAGTCTGCAGTGTGCCTGCAGATGCTTGTGTCTGTCTGTGAGCATGTGCATACACACATTTACACACAACATTCTCTATGCAATCTCTGCAGAAGAATGAAGATCAAAACTAATTGGTTATCTAAAGGTGTGGTGGTTTGATTCAGGAGTCCCCATAAACTTACGTGTTCTGAATGGTAGGTTCCCAGCTGATGGAGATTTGGGAATTAACAACTCATGGAGGGAGAGTATTGTTGGGGATGGGCTTATGGGTGTTACAGCCAGCTTCCCCTTGCCAGGGTTTGGCACATTCTCCTGTTGCTATTGTCAACCTTATGTTGGCCAGGGGGTGATGTTCACCCTCTGCTCATGCCATCGTTTTCCCCTGCCATCATGGAGCTTCGCCTCGAGCCTGTAAGCCAAAATAAACCTCTTTTTCCCATAAGCTGCACTTGGTTGGGTGATTTCTGCTAGCAATGCAAACCTGACTGCAACAGTAAAGTAGTATCAAGAAGATGTGATTTTTCTCTCAAATATTATGCAAGGATTTAATCCTCGCAGTGCAGATGTCAGAATCCAGGGTAGAGGCTGACCCCACAGCTCACAAGAACAACTTCTGAAGCAATGTGAAGACCCCTACTTTTTTTTTTTTTTAACCAGTTCAGAGGATTCAGTTAAAATCCCTGCCTAAGGGCTTGGGAGATAGCTTAGTGGTGACAGTGCTTGCCTGCAAAGCCAAAAGACCCAAGTTCGATTCCCAGGACCCACATAAACCAGATGCACAAGGGGGTACATGCATCTGGAGTTCATTTGCAATGGTTAGAGGGCCTGGGGCACCTATTCATTACCCCCCCCTCTAATAAATAAATTAAATTAAATTTTAAAAAAATCCCTTCCTGGTTTCTGTGGTATGAGGGGAACTCAGCACAGAAATGTATTCCCTAGTCCACACCTGTCAGGCAGCTGTGCTCAAATGTCTCTCATGGAGAAAACTTCAGTAGCAAGAAAACACCAGAGAAAGGGACATGGACAGGGCAACCCAATGCACCTTAGGAGGTGGGGAGGACAGTCTCAAGAAGAACTGAGAGAATGTGTGGTAGTTTAAATGTATGTACTTCATTGACTTGAGTTTCAAAATTAAACTTGTAACTTGGATCTCCAGCTGCCTGGCTGAAGGTATCATCATGGGGGTGGGGAGAGGAGGGAAGGGAAGGCTCTTAGAGTCCAGTCCTAAGGTATAAGAGAACAGTTTGAGCTCTGGGAATCCTGGTTGCTGCCAGATTTGTGCTTGCTGCTTTTTTGTGTTGCTGGCTGCTGCTGGTTTCTCAGTCTGGCTGCATTTAAGAATGGGAGCCAGCTTCTTCCACCACTGATGGAATGTCCCTGGATCTATAAGCTTAAATAAATCCCTTCCTGCCTAAACTGTGCCAGGTTTGGATGTTCATCCCACCATCATGGAGTTACAGTGACCTGTGGAGCCTGCTTCCATAATCTGGACATAAAAAATGAGAGGATTCTGCAGGAGCCATGGGGGTCATCAGGGACACTTGGAAGGCACAGACATGCAATCCTCTACGTTCATAGCTCAGAATTCAATGATCAGGTCAGTTTGAATGAAGGACAGATTATTTTACTCATGCATTGGTAAACACACTGGCTTGCATATGTCAGAACTATCACATCTACAGAGGATGAGCCAAGGCTGAGGAATCACTTCTGATTAAGGACACCACAAAGCCACAACAATAAAATGCACTATGAGACCCTGGGCTGGATTCTGGGACAAAGAAAACTTTTTTTTTTTAAACATTTATTGTCAATGACATCAACAAAAATAAAAAAACAGACAATGATAATTTTCACATATTTTCACATATTTATATAATATATTTGGTCAAAATCTCCTCCTGGTACTTCCTCTTACTCCCCTTGTCCCAAAGTTCTTCCACTGGACCCTTTCTTCTTTCCAACTAATTCCTCTTGTACTTTGACGGGTCTTGTTGCCCTCCCCTATCAGCCAAGAGGGAATATTGATTGGTCTGATATTGAGCAGGTCTTGTGCAGTTAACCATAACTGCCATAAATTCACAAAAGCAACAGCCACGTTATGTCTGTCAGTAAGACAGTATTCCAAAGCACTTCTCTCCATCCTCTGATTCTTACATTCTTACTGTCCCCTCTCCTGCAATGTAAAACTGACAATGTTTGAATAAAGCTCACGAGTAGAAATATTGTGTCAATGTTATTTTCTTAATTTTGACCATTGTAACATGTTAGGTAAGAGAATGTTGTTTTATAGGGAATATACTCTCCAGGGATAACATGTGGATAACTTATTCATAAGTAGTTCAAAAAATTGCAGAGAGAGGAAGAGAGAGTGAAGAGATACAGAACAAAGAAAAACTGACAAAAATAATGAGAAAAAAGCAATGTAGTAAATGTTTAGGAACAGAAGCAAAAAGCATATGATATACTTCGTAATATTTTTTCAACTTTTATAGAAGTCTAACGTTACTTCCAAGTGAAATGTTTCTAGAAATATTTTGATGCAGGAAGCTCTTTGTATACCCTGGGCAGTGTATGAGCTGTGGTTCTCCATGCACCAGGGGATATCTGCCCATGTTTGGAACCACTTTGGCAAGTTCATACAATAGGCATGCAGTCCTGCCCAAGAACAAGTAAAACTTGATTTCGCTATGCACTTTTATTAAGATGGAGCAACCATGTTTCACAGTGCTGTAAGACTATTTATTTTATATCACCCTCTGCATTCAATAAATGGCATTCAATTGTTAATGTTTAATTTGTTTTGGGGGCGAATGTTTTGATTGGGAAATCAATCCAGCAAGCCAATTTATTGTCAAATAATCCAGAGAAAGCAATTTATTAAGATTTTGCAAAAGGCAAGCCCTTGGTTTTTGATTTCGAGGGCCTTAATGATTGGGAACAAGAAATTAAGATTTTTGCAAAAGGGATGTAAAGTTGTCAAGAAAGCTTAACTATTCTCAACTTAAATACCACTGGATGCCTTATCCTAAGCCCATGTCAACACAGCAATTGTTCTGAGTCTGAGAAAGGGATGTAAAGTTGTCAAGAATAGGGGGGAATTCCTCAGATTATATCAGTCATGAGGAGCCCTGGGAGAATTCCTCAGATTATCACATATGGGGAGTACTGGGAGCATCCGTCAGATTATCAGTGTGGGAAGTTCTGGGAGAATTCCTCAGATTACCAGACGTGGGGAGTCCTGGGAGAATTCCTCAGATTACCAGATGTGGGGAGTCCTGGGAGAATTCCTCAGATTACCAGATGTGGGGTGTCCTGGGAGAATTCCTCAGATTACCACACATGGGGAGTCCTGGGAGAATTCCTCAGATTACCAGACATGGGGTGTCCTGGGAGAATTCCTCAGATTGTCAGATGTGGGGAGTCCTGGGAGAATTCCTCAGATTACCAGATGTGGGGAGTCCTGGGAGAATTCCTCAGATTGTCAGTTGTGGGGAGTCCTGGGAGAATTCCTCAGATTATCAGATATGGGGAGTCTTGGGAGAATTCCTCAGATTACCAGATTTGGGGAGTCCTGGGAGAATTCCTCAGATTATCAGATGTGGGGGGTCCTGGGAGAATTCCTCAGATTACCAGATGTGGGAGTCTTGGGAGAATTCTTCAGATTATCAGATGTGGGGGGTCCTGGGAGAATTCCTCAGATTTTTCAGACGAGGGGAGTCCTGGGAGAATTCCTCAGATTACCAGATGTGGGAGTCTTGGGAGAATTCATCAGATTACTAGACATGGGGAGTCCTGGGAGAATTCCTCAGATTTTCAGACGAGGGGAGTCCTGGGAGAATTCCTCAGATTATCAGATGTGGGGAGTCTTGGGAGAATTCCTCAGATTACCAGACATGGGGAGTCCTGGGAGAATTCCTCAGATTACCAGATGTGGGGAGTCCTGGGAGAATTCCTCAAATTACCAGATGTGGGGAGTCCTGGGAGAATTCCTCAGATTATCAGACATGGATAGTCCTGGGAGAATTCCTCAGATTATCAGATGTGGGGAGTCCTGGGAGAATTTCTCATATTATCAGATGTGGGGAGTCCTGGGAGAATTCCTCAGATTACCAGATGTGGGGAGTCCTGGGAGAATTCCTCAGATTACCAGATGTGGGGAGTCCTGGGAGAATTCCTCAGATTACCAGATGTGGGGAGTCCTGGGAGAATTCCTCAGATTATCAGATGTAGGGAGTCCTAGGAGAATTCCTCAGATTATCAGATGTGGATAGTCCTGGGAGAATTCCTCAGATTATCAGATGTAGGGAGTCCTAGGAGAATTCCTCAGATTACCAGCCATGGGGACTGTTGGGAGCTGTGGAGACTATGGAGCTGCATGGAAGGCATCCTCTTTAGCCTGGTTCAGTGACTCTTATCCATTTCCACCCATTGCAACCTATCTCCACCAGCCATACTCCTATCCTGTTCAGTGGACACTGACTTGCTAGCATTTCCTCTATTCTTTCTTCTAACACTAACACATTTCTTCTTCTGGGAAGTTTCTCCTCTCAATTCCAAACATGTGGGTTAGATGAGAACTACAGTTTCTACATTGATCTTCATACTGTGACTCCTCCCCATCCTCCAGCTCTTACATTCTTTCTGCTTCTTTTCTTTGATGTTCCCCAAGCCTTGGAAGTGGTGATGCAGATGTTCCGTTTAGAGTTGAGTACTCAACAGTCCCCAGTTCTCAGCATTTGACCAGTTATGTGTCTCTGCAGTACCCACATTCAAACTGGGACACTTATAATGTCACCACTTCCAACAAATTCAGCAGTCAATGGCAGAGGTGGGAATCAGTGTTCTGAGGTCTTCCAGAAGGAGGATATGAATCCTTCCTGGCTCTATTCACACAGAGCTTGGGGTTCTCAATAGTAATGAGCACATCTGGATTCCAGATCGTGTTTTATTTATTTTTTTATTGACAACTTCTATACTTACAGACAATAAACCATGATATTTCCCTCCCCTCCCCCATTCCCCTTTAGAACTCCACTCTCCATCATATCCCCACCCTATCTCCATTAGTCTCTTTTAATTTGATGTCATCATCTTTTTCTCCTACTATGGAGAGTTTTGTGAAGGTACTGCTAGGCACTGCAAGGTCATGGATATTGAGGCCAATTTCTGTCTGAACCGTTGCATTGTAAGGAGTCATACCCTTCCTTTGGCGCTTACATTCTTTCCACCCCCTCTTCCGCAATGGACCCTTAGCCTTGGCGGGTGTGACAGAGATGTTTCAGTGCTGGACACTCTTCTGTCCCTTCTTCTCAGCACTATGTTGCCTTTTGGGTTATCTCAGTGGTCACTATCATCTGAAAAGAGAAGTTTCTCTAACCAGAAGTGAGAGTAGCATTAATATGTGAATATGAACATTAAGTATAGTGCTTTCAGGGCAGTTTGGTGGGAATAATATATACATTTAGCCAGACAAGAGCAGGCTTTATACCCCTAAGGCTTATGACCTCCCCTGCCATAGACTTTTGGTTAGTTTTTTTCAGTACCAGGCATGTATTCCTTCCCATAGAGTGGGCCTTCAGTCTTATTAGGGAGCAGTTGGTTTCCCCAGGAGCAGACATGCCACTATTGCACCCTTTTGGTCATTTGGTCTGCCTGGCCAAACTTGAGGTTTCCAGAGTCCACTGTTTTCACCACTGATGATTTCTGTCTCCTATATGGCTGCATGCAGTGTGGCTCTTTCCAGCTTTCAGTTGGCTGATCTACAGGGAGAAGGTTTTCTGCTCAGCACCAGCTTGATTTCTCAGTGACCTTGCCACTCACAAGTGAGGTCTTCAGCAATAGAGTCTTACCATCAGTTTCTCAAGGGAAACCAAGGGCCTTTGGAAATAGCCTGTAATGTTTTGGAGGCAACAGGGACCTCCCTGGCCAACAACTTAGTGGAAGGTATCCCATCCCAGGCACTGAAAATTTTCTAGTAACAATCTATACCTTCTGGATGTGCCATTATTCAATAAAGTAGGTTTACATAAGTCTTATGCAGAGTATCTTGAATTTTGATTGACACCCCCCCTGACACACACACACCCTTTCTTTTACACATTCTCTTCCCCTGGCCTCACTTAGGCCTTTCCCCTGCCTATAATCTGTTCTTCTATTTCATATATACAATACCATCCCCTTAAGTCTAAAGACCATTCATCACAAAAAGAAATGAAGCTGACTGCTAGGCTAGGACACAGGAGGTATCAATAAGCCTCAAAGATCTTATATGCAGAAAGTAGGGCAGAAAGTAAATAATAACAAGGACATGTCAGAACAACATGGAAATCATCCTAAAATGCTCCCATTGGCCAAATTCAAGATATTTTAAGCATTAAAATAAACAGGAATGACAACAGGATAAAAACAAGAAGTAAAATAGGAAGGCAGGAGTCCATGTTGTGACACATACACACAATACCAAAATTCTAACAAGGAGCCAAGTGCTTATTCTGGCTCACAGTTTGAGGATCCCAACCATTACAGTGTAGCAATCATGATAGAATGATCACATTTGCAGCTACAGTTTATAGTCAGGAAGCAGAGAGAGATGAGTGTTGTGCACTTTGTGTGAGTGTATGTGTGTGAGTGAGTGTGTGTGTGTGTGTGTGTGTGTGTGCATGTTTGCCCAGATGACACACCCTGTGGTGCATGCATGTGTGGAGGACAAGGAGAAAATAGGGTGCCTCCTCTATCCCTCATCTGCATATTTCCCTCAGAAAGAGTATCTCCCTCTACCTGAAGCTGCCAGCTCTCTGTTTTTTATTCAGTCCAGTACACCAGCCTAGAGGATGGTGCTGCCCACATTCAGGGTGGGTCTTCCCTACTCAGTTAAACCTCCCTGGAAACTCCCTCACAGACACAGTCAAGCTGACAATCAAGATTAACCATCACAGCCATGAAATAACCAGCCAGCATCTTCAATCATGTCAAGGTCAAGAAACTCAAGGAAAACTGAGGGAAAAAAGAACCAGGATAACTCAATACAGCATGCACTTCTGAGCCACATACTCTTCCTATGATGGAGAGGATTAGGACAGCAGGGAACATCAAACTGGGTCTTTAGATGGAAGTAATACAGCAATGACATTCTCTTATTTTGAAATATTATGGCTATGAAATTGCCTTCATTTTTAAGAGATTTCAAAACATTCTTGAGTAATGAGCATCAATTCACCAAGGTTCCTGAGATGGTTTGTGAGATAAAAGTTTGAGGAACTTTTTCTTGAAACTTTTCTGTTTTCTGATTGATCTTATTTAACCATAAAAACATCCACAAATGCCTGACCATCTTCCACACTATGCAGGTGGCTTTTATCTGTAGTTGTGTCAGCCTCAGGAGGAGAGGATCCCATACCTGTCAGTCAAGGTCCCCTTAATGAAGAGACTACTTATGGACAAAGTCAAAAGGCACATGAGTCCCTAAAGACAAGAAGCAGTGAAGCACTGTTTTCATTGGGAGAGGCAAGAGGGGAAGGAGCTGAAGCTCAGACAGGAGCCCTGGAGAGACTCTGGAGTCAGCACTGCGGCAGCACTGAGGAGCCAACCCAAACAGGTGGTAACAAGAGACCCAGGCAAATGTCTTCTGCAGCCCGCTGATGTTCTATCAGCACCCCCACCAGCCAATTTAAATAAAGTCCATTGGGCTTCAGTATCAGGAACTTTCATGGACAGGGTTCAGGAGGGTAGAGAAAGACAAGAAAGAGGGTGATTGTATCTAAAATATGGAAATAGGGGTGCTAAGTACATGTTGTTCTTGTAATCAGTCCATATGACCTCTTTCTACAGCTCAGTTATTTGAGCCCAGTATCTTCTAGGAACCAAGGTGAATGGTTCTGAAATTGGACATATGTATCAGAGCCAATGAAACACAGCTAGACCTTTTCTGTGATGATCAAGAGGGGCCAATGGACTATGCAGGGCCGTGAACCTGGAGCCCCACAACCACAAACAGTGACTACCTAGAACATAAAATTAAGCCAACACACAGTAGGCAATGTTACTGGAACAAAACCAAAGGTTCTGATTCATAACTGAATCCCTGGATTGAGCCATATCTGATGCTGCATTTGAGTTTCTCATCATATCCCCATAGATGTCACGTATTGATTAGTCACTTGTTTCAACAAAGTTTTAATCAGAGGCACTTCTCACTCTTCACAGTGGAGTTGTGTTTTGTCTGATGCTGATATCTGTTATATAGTGGTCACTACTGGGAACCCATGAACCTCAAGGAGAAAGGTCCTCCATCTCAGAAGGGCACATAAGAGAGCGGAAAGACAGATATGAAATTGGTGTCTGTATAATGTGGCCTCTGGCCAGCCCATTCCACAGACCTGAATGACTCAGGACCACATTTCTGCTCTGGAGGATTCTCACCTTGAATTTAACAGGTACTTTCCTAGAGACAGTTGTAGAAAGGAGGTGTGATAAGAGGTTCTATTCTCATAGAATTCCAAAATGATGGCAATCTACAGACTTATACCAGTGACCTTAAGTTGAGAGTGTAGAAAGTCTGATCTCTTTCTTGGCCTTTAGAACAAAATAGTGTCCCTGTAGGATTAGAAGTGACTTGGTAAGAGACAGCCCCAAAGCCTGAACAATGGGGTGCTTGATAGGAGGCTGAGACACCCGAGAGAGGAAACAAACTTCTCCTTCCCTAGGACTGAATCCCCAAGTCCATCTGTTAGTCAGGGTTCTCCAGGATCTGGACCACTGGGGTGTATACACACAATTATGTTTTGAGGAAGTTACTCATGAAATCATAGGGGCAGGAAGCCAGCCAGCTGGAGCCCCAGGTAGGTAATAAAGCAAGAGCCACTCATAAAAAAGATACAAATTGTAAAGGAAGAGAACAAATTATCATTATTTGAAGATGATATGATTCTACACATAAAGGACTCTAAACATAAAGGACTCTAAAGACTGTACCAGCAAACTGTTAGAGTTGATAGACACTTTTAGCAATATAGCAGGATACAAAATAAACACACAGAAATCAGTAGCTTTCCTATATACTAACAACAAACATGCAAAGATGAAATCAGGGAATCTCTCCCATCCACAATTGCCTCAAAAATGAATAAATAAATAAATAAATAAATAAAGTACCTTGGAATAAACCTAATCAAGGAAGTGAAGGATCTTTACAATAAGAACTTTAAAACACTCAAGAGAGAAATTGCAGAAGACACTCAGAAATGGAAAGACAACCCATGTTCTTGGATTGGAAGAATCAATATTGTGAACATGTCAATCTTACCAAAAGCAATCTACACATTTAATGTAATCCCCATTAAAATTCCAATGGTATTCTTCATGGAAATAGAAAAAACAATCCTAAAATTCATTTGGAAGCACAAAAAAAAGCCTAACATAGCCAAAACAATTTTGAACAACAAAAGTAAGGTTGATGGTATCACCATACCTAATTTTAAACTATATTACCAAGGCACAGTACCAAAAACAGCATGATACTGACACAAAGACAGACACATAGATCAATGGAACAGAATAGATGACCCAGATGTTACTCCAGGCAGCTATAGCCATCTGATTTTTGACAAAAATCCTAAAAACATTCATTGGAGAAGACAGCCTCTTCAACAAGTGGTGCTGGGAAAACTAGATATTTATATGTAGAAACATGAAAATAGATCCTTGTCTTTCTCAATATACACAAGAATCAAGTCCAAATGGATCAGGGACCTTAATATCAGACCTGAAACTCTAAAACTGCTAGAGGAAAAAGGAGGGAAACCCTTCAACATATTATTACAGGCAATGACTTTTTGAATATAACCCCAATTGCTCAGGAAATAAAACTACTAATCAACCACTGGGACCTTGTGAAATTACAAATCTTTTGTACAGCAAAGGACACTAAATACAGCAAAGAGACAACTTATAGAATGGGATCTTTTCCAGCTATATATCTGACAGAGGATTAATATCCAGAATATACAAAGAACTCAAAAAACAAAACAATAAGAAATCAAACAACCCAATTAAAAAATGGGCTATGGAACTAAATAGAGAGTTCTCAAAAGAAGTACACATGGCGTATAAATGTCTAAAAAAGTGTTCTACATCCTTAGCCATCAGGGAAATGCAAATTAAAACCACTTTGAGATTCCATCTCATTCCTGTCAGAATGGCTATCATCAAGAAAACATATGACAATAAATTTGGGCAGGATGCATTGTTGGTAGAAATGTGGCCTGGTACAGCCTTTGTGGAAATCAGTGTGGAGGTTCTTGAGGAAACTAAAAATAGATTTACCATATGATCCAGCTATAGCACTCCTAGGCATATATCCTAATGACTCTTCTCACTACCTTAGAGATAGTTGCACAACCATGTTTATTCACAATAGCTAGGAAATGGAACCAGCCTAGCTGTCCCTCAACAGATAAATAGATCATAAATATGTGGTATATTTACATAATGGAATTCTATTCAGTGGTAAAGAAAAATTAAATTATGAAATTTGCAGGGAAATGATGGATCTGGAAAGGATTGTACTAAGTGAGGTATCTCAGGCCCAGAAAGCCAAAGATCACATATTGTCTCTTATATGTGGATCCTAGCTACAAAAGTGTAGACTTGTGGGTGAGCTGGAACCAAAACTCGGTTGCAGAGGCCAGTAGGCTAGAAAAAGGTGGGAGGAGAGGGAAGGACTTAAAGGGATGATATTGCATATATGTAAGTATAAGAACAGATTACAGGGAGTGGAATGGCCTAAGCAAGGCCAGGGGAAGAGATTAGGTAAAAGAAGAGTGGGGTGAGGAGTGTTAATCAAAATTCAAGATATTCTGAATAAGACATATGCAAACATATTTTTTTGATAATGGCACATCAAGAAGCCATACATTGTTACTAGAAAATTTTCAGTGCCAGAGATGGGATACCTTCCAGTGAGTTGTTGGTCAGAGAGGTCCCTGTTGCCTCCAAAACATTACAGGCTATTGCCAAGGCCCTTGGTTGAAGACTTCACATGCCTGGGCAGCAAGGTCCCTGAGAAATCAAGCTGGGGCTGAGCTGAAAACCTTGTCCCTGTAGAGCAGCTGACTGAAAGCTGGAAAAAGCTGCATTGCATGCAGCCATATGGGAGACAGAAGTCATCAGTGGTGAAAACAATGGATACTGGAAGCCTCAAGTTTGGCCAACCTGGCCAACTGATCGAAAGGGTGCAAGAGTGGCATGTCTGCTCTGGGGGAAACAACTGCTCTCAAATTGGACTGGAGGCCTGCTCTATGGGAGGGAATATATGCCTGGTACTGTAAACCTAATCAAAAACCTATGGCAGGGGAGGTCATGAGCCTCAGGGGTATAAAGCCTGCTCTTGTCTGGTTAGATACAGATATTATGCTCATCAAACTGCCCTGATAGCACTACACTTAATGTTCATATTAATGCTACTCTCACTTTTGATTAGAGAAGCTTCTCTTTTCAGATGGCTTTGACTACTGGAATGACTCAAAAGGCAACATAGTGTGGATAAGAAGTGACGGAGGGCTGGAGAGATGGTTTAGTGGTTAAAGTGCTAGCCTGCAAAGCAAAAGGATCCTGGTTTGATTCTCCAGAACCCACATAAGCCAGATGCACAAAGTGGCCCATACATCTGGAGTTCGTTTGCAGTGGCTAGAGGCCCTGGCACACCCATTCTCTGTCTGCCTGCCTGTCTGTCTATCTATCTTTGCCTCTTTCTTTCTCTCTCTCTCTCTCAAGTAAATAAATAAATAAATAAATAAATAAATAAATAAATAAATAAATAAAATTTAGAAAAAGAAGTGATGGAGGAGTGTCCAGCACTAAAATATCTCTATCACACCTTCCAAGTTTCAGGGTACATTACAGAAGAGGTGGCGTAATGTAAGAGACAAAGGAAGGGTACAACTCCTTACAATGCAACTGTCCAGACAGAAATTGGCCTTGATACCCATGACTTTCGCCCATGTTTTGTGAATGTGAAAATGCTGTTACAGGATCAAAAGAAATTTTATTTAAATCAAAAGGAAGGACACTATAAGGCACTGCTTGGTTTTTGCAATCAAAATATATTTGAGTCATTAAAATTATATACATACAAAAAAAAAAAAAGCATCCTGCTTTCAGTTGACTTAGGATTTCAATTCATTGGATGAGCCCCACCAACATATAGAGAAGCCTCTCTATACTCAAAGTCCACTAACTTAAATGCTCACGTCAGCTCTCTGGAGGCTGCAGTAAGAAGATGGCTGTGAGTTCAAAGCCAGCCTGGGGCTACAAAATGAGTTCCAAGTCAGTTTGGGCTAGAGAGACCCTGCCTTGAAAACAGCAACAACAAAATTAAATGCTATTCTCATCCAAGAACAGTCTCAGAAAAGTGTCTGACCACCTATCTGGGCACTGTAGACCAATCAGGTCAACACTTGAATGAGCCCTCATGGACCTCCAGACCTCAGAAATCAGTCAGCAGCTGACCCTTGCAGGCTTTTGCCATTGAGGATCTGCAGAGCCAGCAGGAGACCCCCATGCACAACCATTTCTGCATGCCCTGATGCTCTGGGGAAGGCTGGGCCCAAGGGCCAGACCACAGCCAGGAAGACAACTGACCCTCAGAAGAATGAGATGGATTCCTGCTAGGAAATGGTGATTTGTTAACAGGACATGAATACCAGAGATGAAAATGTTGGTATTTGAAGGCAAATGAGAAAAGTCTGTTCTCTTGAGTCAATTCATTAAGGAAATGCTAACCTGGGGCTGTGTACTGACCCAAAACATTTACATATACAGAATAAAAGAACATACTGCTACTTAGGAAGCAGAGATGCACACAAAGCTAGAGCAGAACAAATTGCCCCAGATGGAAACTTCTCCCAGGGAACCCATTTCCTATCAGCCAGGACACCAGAGCAGAGCCTTTAGGGACTGCCTTACATTGGGAGACTTTACAAACACAGAGCCCCACTATAGTCCTAGGAGAAAGCAGGGAAAGGGTCTCCATTCTTCATGGAGGGAGACAGCCATGAAGAATGTCACTGCTGCACAGCCTGTTCCATAGTCAGTCAGAGAACATTATATGAGTGAGTGAATAAATGAACGAAAGAATGAATAAAGGCCAAGGCAACAGAGCAAGTAAAGACACTGAGTAGGAGAGGACCAGGGGAGTGGAAGATCACGCTAAGTAGACACGTCCTGGACTTAGTTATGGAATGCATAGGCCCATGAATCAAGCCGGCCACCCCTGGGGGCTCTCCCGCTTCCCATTACACTTGAAAGGAGCAACATTACAACCGCCGTCTGTCCCTGTTCTGTTCTATCCTGTGAGGTGGAACTTTAACCCTGCAGCATCTGCCCTGACTGTGACAACACTGCCTCACTGGTCTTTGGGCATCTTCACTCCTACCATTCTCTGTTTTGGTGGACAGGATGGAGTCGACCTTGCTCCCAGCCTCCAGGAACTGATGCATCCAAAACCTAGTTAACCAGAAACTCCCATTCCCTATGTGGTAGTGACTGGCTGGGGCTGGGTCACTATTGTCCTAAGATTCAGTCCTGCAGCTTCTAAGTCACATGGGAAGTTACTCTCTTGGTTGGGAGTGCTGTTAGGGAGCTGGTAATGAGCACTCCACAGTGAAGGTAACACAGAAGAGCCAAAGGAAGAGGAACAGTATACTGGGACATTGCTGGATTCTTAAATATAGCTGTGCCTGAAGCCGGCATGGACTTTCCAGATACCAGCACTAACACATTATTCATTCACTTTTTTTTTTTTTTTGGCTCTGTTGTGGTATGCTTAAGTTGTTTGTCTTTTTTTCCCCAACATTTTCATCTAAAGGTGCATGATTAAAGAGCTGAAGAATTTGGTTCACATTCAAAGATTGCTTCTATCAGGCAGGTGCACAGAAAACTGCCTCCTACCTTGTCACTGTTTCCAATAGAAACAAAATGATGTTTTCAGGAGTGATTCTGTTTATGTTGTGAGATTTCTTTTCTTTCCTTTTTTTATGGTATAAGCTTTATGGCAAGAGATTTCTTGGGTTTATTGTTATTTGTTGCATTTAGTTTGTTTTTCTTAAAAATCACCACTCAGCTGTAAGTCAGTGATAAGACCACAAACTAGCTGTGTGTGTGTGTGTGTGTGTGTGTGTGTGTGTGTGTGAGAGAGAGAGAGAGAGAGAGAGAGGAGGAGGAGGAGGAGGAGGAGGAGGAGGAGGAGGAGGAGGAGGAGGAGGGGGGGAGGAGGAGAAGGAAGAAGAGGAGGAGGAGGAGGAGAACGAGGGAGGGAGGAATCCCTAATCACCTTAATGAGTTACTAATGGGCCACTATGTGTCAGAGTGGGTAATGTTATACCCACATTTTCACAGCCTCAGAGTCCACAGGGACAGTGAGAGAACAGTGGAAAGCAAATATAATTAAGGACCAGAGGGACTGATGGGGCAAAAAAGACTACAAGAGTCAATTGCAGAGCTGGGTAAGCAGCTTTTCCTACTCCTTGACATGGTCAAATGCGTTGGTTTTGTTGGCTTGCTTTAATATTGTTCTCAGACATTTTTAACATATTCATGGTGTGGCTTCAGTGTGTGTAAGAGTCTTGTGGGAGTCTTCTCCATGGATTTAATAATGGTCATGCATTTTGAACTGTACTATATTATATGGTCAAGTATTTGTGTTGTGTGTGTGTGTGTGTGTGTGTGTGTGTGTGTGTGTGTGTGTGTTTGTGTGTGTGAGAGAGATGCTTGTGTGTAAGCATGTTGGAATGTATAGGCACATGTGGGTGTGTGTATGTGTGGGTGTGTGTGTTTGTGTGTGTGTACATGCATGTGAAGGCCAGAAGACAATCTCAGGTATCATCCTTAGGTGCCAAACACTTTTTTTTGAGACAGGGTCTCTCACTGGTCTGGAGCTTACCAAACAGGCTAGACTGGCTGGACAGAAATCTCCAGGGGTTCTCTGATCTCCACCTGCCCGGCACTGGATTACAGCTGCACACTGCCACACCAGGCTTTCACATGGGTTCTGAGGATCTGAATTCAGCTCATCATGCTTACACAGAACGTGCTTAAGCTAGCCTCATCCCCTCTCACCCTACTTTCTTTCAGTAACAAACAGCTTAAGTTTCTGTATACAAGAGAGAATCTTTTCTGTTGAATATGCATGTTGACAGTCCATCAGGATGTCTGACCTGATTGTAGACAGCAGTGATCCAGATGGTTTAGTCACCTGCCTGGCTGCAACTTAGAGGCACTTGAAGAGTTTGTAGGAGCTTTGCGATTTGCTTTGTTGTTGTTGTTGTTGTTTTGTTTTTTTTGAGGTAGGGTCTCACTCCAGCTCAGGCTGACCTGGAACCTGTAGTCTCAGGGTGGCCTTGAACTCACGGTGATCCTCCTACCTCTGCCTCTCCAGTTCTGGGATTAAAGGCGTGAGCCACCACGCCGGGCTCAGGAGCTTATTTTTGATTGGTTTGTTTGCTTTGCTATGCTGAGGATGGAGCCCAAGGCCTCGTATACCTAAGTAAGGCTCTACCATTGATCTGAGGATTGAACCTAGGAATGTGTATATGATAAGTAAGGCTCTACCACTGGGCTGCAGCCAAACCCCAAGGAACCTTTTAAAAATACAAAGGATCAACATTCCCCTAAGGTTGATTCTCAGGTTCAGCCAACATTGTTGGCTTCTTTCTTCCTTGATCTACATTCTGAGCACAGTGACAAGATTATCCCAAATAACCAGTACCAAAGCAGCAGAGGCCCTCTCTCCAGTGACGTCCTAAGAACAGCAGACATCAAATCACAGACTCCAGGCCACCTTCTGTTCTTAGGAAACCCAGGCCTCCAGCTTTTTGTGGAGCCCTGAACTTTTAATCCCTTGCTCCTTACTTCTTAGGGGCCTAATATACATCTGCTGCTAACAACCACTGGTCCCTAAGCAGTTCCTCCAGAAAGTGGCAGAAGTTCAGAACAGGAGCTTCTCTTTCAGTAACATGGATTGTGGCCCTAATGAGCCTGAAGGTGACACCTCTCCACACTGCTAACAGGACCAAGTGTGCTGAAGAAGAAGGAGAAACATTTTATTTAGAGAAAACCTAATTTTTATCAAGTCCTTGAAGACTTCAGGTACCAACCATTCACAGGTATAAGTGTGAACATCCTAACATATTGCTAATATGCAACCAGGAAAAAGAATATGTGCACACTTCAGAGACAGGAAGTTATTCTCTCTGAAGAATAACTATAACTTATTGTCTTAGAAATTTTGCTAAATCATACTCTGCTGGGCTGCAATGACCTTCGTCATGTCCTTGAAGGCAGCCACTCCTAAGTGCTCTGGAAGCATACAGAGAATTAAGTATGAGGAAGAAGAGTAAACAGAAACCCACAAAGACTGCTTTAGGAACATCAGAAGTGCCCTGTAAGGCCTACAGCCATACCACTCTGAACACACCAGATCTGATTTTATCTAAGAGGCTAAGCAGGGTTGAGCCTATTTAGTACTTAGATGGGAGAAGTGCCCCTCAGAAACAAGTATAAGCCAACTAAATGTGATTTTCACACCTTTTAAAACTGTATACAAACTCTAACCAACAATTCTCTTATCTACACCTGTGCTATAAAGGTGCATGCACTTGAAACTGGATTTGTGGAGTGGAAAAGATATTGGAACATAGTATTTTAAGGTTATTATAACTCTTAGGAAGTAGTAAAATGCAACTTGAATGTAAGCTTTGATGAATTCAAGCTGCATTTTGTCAACCTTAGGGCATTAAGTAAAATTTGAATAGAAGCGTAAATGAGCCAGTAGTGAGATAAAATGGAATCAGAAAGTATGCCTAATCCAAAAGCAGGAAAACACAGGGGAAAAGAAAACAGAAGGAACATTAAAAAATAAGCAGTGTTAGCTGTTTATCTAAACATATGAATAATCACTATATATATGTATGTATGTATGTGTGTGTGTGTATGTATATATATGTATATATATATATGGCCTAAACACTGTGATTAAAAGACAGAGATTGTCAGATTAGGTAAAGAAATGAAACCCAACTACATACTACATGTGATTGTCAAAATGAAATATAAAGAGCCTGATTCAAAGTACAAGGATGGAAAAGACATGATGCTGCAAACACTAATTAAAAGAAAGCTAAAGTGAGCAAGCTAATGCATAAGAAATAGACTTCAGAGCAAAGACTATTTCCAAGAAAAAAGAGATCGCATCATGATTAAAGAGATAAATGCTAAAAGGACATCTCCTACATGTACATAGAACAGTGCTTCCAAGTGTTTGAAGCAAAGGTTGGTAGAACTGAAATGAAAACCAGACCAAGTACTTCACTTGTGAGTTCAATACCCCCTCTCAGCAACTAGAAGAGCAACCAGACCAACAGGATATAGACGAGACCTGACCAATACCACGGACATGTAGAGATTCTTATGACCTTGGGTAGAGCAGTGATTTCCTCAAAGTGACATCATAAACACAATCTTAAAGAAAGCATTAGAGGCTGGGGAGATGTTTCAGCAGTTAAAGACACTTGCTTCCAAAGCCTGACAGTCTAGGTTCGACTCCCTAGTACCCACCAAGAACAAGAAGCACAAAGTGGCACACACATCTGGTCTAGAGTTTGTTTGTAATGGCAAGGGGCCATGGGATGCCCATATTTTCTCCTCTCTCTCTCTCTTTCAAATAAACATATTTCAAACAAACAAATATTTTTAAAAGAGAGCATTAACCATCTAAGTTTCATTAATTTAAAATCTCTGTTAATCCAAAGACATACACAGAGAAAAGACATCTCTAAGACACCAAATGATGAGGGCTTGCACCCAGAACACAGAAAGCACCCAAAGGCCAGCAAGAGAAGAAACAACCAATAAGAAGAGCACAATATTGAAAAAAGTAAGTTCAGCAAATGAGATGTAAGGGTGACAATCAAACACAAGAAAAACATTTAACAGTATTTGTCACAAGAGCAAAGATTAAAATAATATGATCTTGACAATAAATGGAGCCTCTCTCAAGATTTTATTTGAGGGATCCAGGCGTGGTGGTGCACACCTTTAATCCCAGCACTTGGGAGGCAGACGTAGGAGGTTCTCCATGAGTTCCAGGCTACTCTGAGATTACATTGTGAATTCCAGGTCAGCCTGGGCTGCAGCGAAACCCTACCTTGAAAAACAAACAAAACAAAACAAATTTTTATTTGAAAGAAATCTCAGAAAAATACCTGCTGCCCAGGTATAAGAATAGGTACACAAGATGAAATCAAACAAACAAAATAGTACCAAGTACCATGGAAGATATAAAAGGACTAGGATGTTTATCAAGCTGGAGGAAATGCAAAAGGTTAAAATTGCATTTAAAAAGAGTTTGCAGTGACACTACCAAAATATCTAGCAACAACTCAGTTGTGGGCATTTACACAGGAGAAATGGAAATCTGTGTTCACAAAAACTGATTGTCAATATTTACAGCTTTCCTATAATCATTAAAAACGGAGTAATTCAGATGTTCTTCATTTACGAAATGAATAAACAGCCTGTGGTACAACCACTCAATGGAGGATTACTCCACACTAGAAGGGTATACACCACCCATGCACATACCTGCACACATGCATGCATGTAGCCACACATATAAAAAATGCATACAAACATGTTTGCATAACACATACATACACATGCAAAAAAGCACACACTATTTGATGCAAAGGTGAATATCAGATGTGTTGTGCTGATTAAAGACAGCAGGTTTGAAGCTGCGTGCTGCATGAGCCAATGGCATTAGTACAGATGGAAAAGCCCAGGGACAAAGAAATCCAGTGGTTGTTAGGGGTTGGGGTGGAGGAAGGAAGTAGCTATAAAGGCACACACACCTCTGAAGGTGATGTAAATATTTTATACCTTGATTGTGTGATGTTTACACAACTATGCCCATTTGTCACAACATGGAACTATACACTTTGAAAGGGAAATTTTTACTGTTTATGCAATTTTACCTTAATAAACCAGACTTTTAAACTAAGTAGCTAGCTGTAAAACAATTCCATCAATCAGATGTTCCATCTATCCCACAAATTCAGCCATACTCCCCTTCCGTGCAATAAATCTACAGAAGACTCAATTTCAGGAAACCTGCTCTTCGAGATTACAGGTGTACACAACATCTGAAACCCACACAAGCCTTTGTTTGCTTGTGCATGTGAGGAGCTAACTGGGAATACCGAGGTTCTGGGCTTGCCTCTACCTGACTTGAGACACCCTGTGAGAAAGCTCATAGTTGGCAACTTCTGATGGCCAAGGGAAAATCCAGGCAGGCAAGAGGTAGAAGACTTGACTAGACACCCCCTCCAGAGGGCTCCACATGCTCATGCTGGGCATTGCACAAGGCAAGCTCATGGGAAGGTGCAAACTAGGCTTGGCATTCTATGGACAGTTCTTGGAGCAGGGTAGGAGGACATGATCTCACAATGAGTCTCCACTTGAACTTGATGCTCCTGCCTCCACTCTCTGCTGAGATTACAGCCCTGCACCAACAGGCCCAATTTAAGTACTGACTCTTTTTTTTTTTTTTTTTTTTTTTTTGTTTGTTTTGCAAGGTAGGGTCTCACTCTGGTCCAGGCTGACCTGGAATTAACTATGTAGTCTCAGGGTGGCCTCGAACTCTCAGTGATCCTCCTACCTCTGCCTCCCAAGTGCTGGGACTAAAGGCGTGCACCACCACACCCGGCTTAAGTACTGACTCTTTTAAGGGAAATTAGAAATCATGACTTTTTTCAGATTAAATATCATTTATAAAACAGCTTATTAATTGCAAAATAGCATTTGAAAAAATACTATAGGCAACTCCTAGCAAATAAGGAAGAGGACCTATTCTGAGGGATATGGATGTGTGTGCATATGTGCACACACACACACACACACACAGGCTGTGGGAATCTTGATCTTCATGTGACCTCTCCTATTTTGGATGTTGGTGGCCTGTTCCATTTTTTTAAAGCATGATGTGGACAAAACAGTCTGTGTTTGCCAGTCAGTAGTGAAGAGAGTTGGGTTAGAGGAAGAACCAAGACACCCACTGTATGGAGCGTTATCAGAGTGGCTTCCAGAGGCTAAGGAGATGGCTTTGTCAGTAAAGCCCTTGTTGTGCAAGCACAAAGACCCGAGTTCTGTCTCCAGAAGCCATAGAAAAAAGCCAAGCATGGTAGTGTATATGTAATTCCAGCAGTGAGGAGGTGGAAACTGGAGGATCCCTGTCTAGCTCACTTGGTCAGCTCCAGGTTAGTGAGAGGCAACATCTCCAAAATGTGTATAGCACCCAAGGAATAACGCCTAATATTGTCCTCAGGCCTCCCCAAGAATGTGGTACATGTGCATACACAACACATATGCATACATGTGTGTGTGCACACATAGAAGGAATGGCTTCCAAGGACTTAACCTTCAAACGCTGATATAGAGTATCAACTTGAAGGTCAGGGACATTAAGAGTTGAATGGGGGTGGGCAGGAAATGCCCATGGACAAGCATATATATTGAGTGTCCCAAGTACACGTATATGGTGAGCTCCTCATTCCCAGGTGGCGGCACGACTGTGGTCAGGCTGAGAAGGATGATCCCACCCTAAGGACCTCCCCCAACTAATCTAATCAGAAATCCAAAGTCCCTGGAGTGCAAACAATCCAAAGGCTGGGTTGTTTCGATTTCATTTGTCCCACTGCAACACGGATCTAAGGTAAAGTGAAGTTTTTGGGGTCTTTACAATCCTCCTTTAAGGGAAGATGCTAATGTTCCACGCAAAACCACTGATGTGTGCAATTACTGTGCCCAACTGTAGACCATGGCTCATGGTATCACAGAGCATGGCACTCAACTTCACCTCTCTATGAACCTATCTGTGCAACTTGTCACACAAACACCTCAATCATGGCATATCTTGAAACACCCACCAGAAAGCAGATAGCAATACTGCTTAAGCTACATGTGAGTGTCAACCATCCCTTCCTTTCTGGAAGCACCTTAGGCCACATCCTCCTTCCACCCACCCCGGATAGAACATTCTAGAAGCACCTCAACCCAGTCTCCTTCCACCCACCCCGGATAGAACATTCTAGAAGCACCTCAACCCAGTCTCCTTCCACCCACCCTGGATAGAACATTCTAGAAGCACCTCAGCCCACAGCCTCCTTCCACCCATGCTGGATAGACCATTCTAGGAGCACCTCAGCCCACAGCCTCCTTCCATCCACACTATATAGACCATTCTGGGAGCACTTCAGTCCATAGCCTCCTCCCACCCACACTAGATAGAACATTCTGGGAGCACCTCAGCCCACAGCCTCCTTCCACCCATGCTGGATAGAACATTCTAGGAGCACCTCAGCCCACAGTCTCCTCCCACCCACACTAGATAGACCACTCTAGAAGCACCTCAGCCCACAGCCTCCTTCCACCCATGCTGGATAGAACATTCTGGGGGCACCTCAGCCCACAGCCTCCTTCCACCTACGCTGGATAGATCATTCTGGGGAGCACCTCTGTCCACAGTCTCCTCCCACCCACCTTGGACAGAACATTCCATCAAAACAAAAATAGCTCTGCCTCAGCTACCTAAGTCTTAGGAAAACATTTATTCTTTTTCCTCAATGCTATCCTATTTATGGAAACTCCCCAGAACAATATTGTCTTTTGAAAACTCTGGTGAGTTGCCACACTTCAAAATTCAGTCAAAATACACATACTAGGGGCTGGAGAGACTGCTCAGTGGTTAGGAAGACTTATTGCATAAGTACGAGGGCCTGAAAGGGTCTGAGCTAGTCTGAGTTCAATTCTCCAGTACCCATGTAAACAATTGGGTGTGGTCATGCACATCTGTGTCTGTAACACCAGTTCTGTGGAGGACAGGAACTAAAGAAATCAGTGGAGCTTGCTGATTTAAAAAAAATTCGTGCAAACACCAGCTCTGGATTGAATGCTACTCTGTCTCCAGAAAACAGGAGGATGAGCAAAAAGGGGAGGGCACCTGATGTTCCCCTCTAGCCTCTGCATGCATGCTTACAGGGCATGCACATCTGCACACACATCACATGCCAGAATACTCCATACACCCTCTCCCCCACCCTCCACACACACCAAAATACGCACAGTAAGTGTCAGTCACTTGACAGTGTTCACAGGGTTCCAGGAGTCAACATGTAGACAGACACTGGTACAGGACAAGGCAGGGTGGCACTGTTACTATTTTTTAAGACAACAGAAATTTAAGCAAATTGTTTCTGTAAGATCTTTTGTGGAGCAAATATTGTGTATGTTTTGGAAACAACGAGTGGTAGGAATTGCTCTTGATCATGACGAATAAACTGAAACAACACTCTGCAGAGTGTTCTTTGCAGAAGCTTACAAGCCCCAAGACATGTGGTCAACGCCATGGAGCAGAGGCAAGCAGAGAAATGCATATTAAATCCAGGTGGCCCTGAGCCTGGGTAGGCGGGATCTACATGAAATGGACTACTCCAATACCACAACCTCCATCACGTTCACCCCACCTCCTGTAAACACAGCTACACAACCAGCCCAGACCCACCTTCCTATGAAAATGCTACCCCAATCTCTCTTCATGAACCTCTGTGATAGTCACGACTCAAAATCAGAAGTGAAATCTCAATCTCTCTCTTATTCTCTCTCTCTCTCTTTCCCTCCCTCCCTCCCTCCCTCCCTTCCTCTCTCTCTCTCTCTCTCCCTCCCTCCCCCCCTCTCCTCTCTCTCTCTCTCACACACACACACACACACTAGATTTAACTAAGAATAGCACATGTGGTTTCAAAAACACATTCAGATTGTTCACCTGGTGGAGAAAATGGGAAGGCTAGTGCCCTTCTCTTAATGTAGTGTGACGAAGCTGCCCTCGACAAAGTGCTCACTATCCATTAAGTCATTTTGTCATCAAAAAACTGCTGTGCGGTGTGCTGAGAAGGGTATTTCCAATGGCAGCTTTATCTTTAGGGAACTTAGGTCTTAGAGAGCTATCAGCACAATTCAGGCACAGGCGCCTGAATGTTTGCCTTCTGAAATAAGGGAGGGGGGAGACCCTCGTTTCAAGCCGCCTTTACCTAGGGCTGCTGGAGGAGCAGGACTCCACCAACTTATCCACTCAGTGGGTGTGTGGGAAACTGCCCCTGAAGGAAAGTGGCTTTCTCTGGGATTTCAGAGAGTGTGTAATGACTTTTGAAAGGCAAACCCTACTTTTTTTTAACATCAATTGGCAACTTGTCTCTATAGATGTATTTCCAGCCTAGCTCTCAAGCCCCAGGCAGGACAGAGAGGTTGCGATGGCTTTTGCGTGAGGTGGCTTTGAGGTTTCTCTGTTCAGTCAGCGCCAAAGGCAGACACGAACCCGCCTCACTGCGTGACGGTTCTGGACACCCTTGCACAACTCAGTTTAACCCATGGCACCTGAAACCATCACCAGGGCTAGGGCAGTGAGAAGGCGATACAGCGGTTTCTGGTTCCTGACCACCGCGCTCGAGATTCCTGGTAGCTGATGCAGATGCAGCCGCTGTCCCCAACAGGGACCACCAGTGCCTACTGCTCCTGCCTGCAGCTGGACACAGAGTCCGCTTCTCTGCCCCGCCCGCCGCCAGCATCCGCATGGCCATCCGGGCCCACGGACATATAATAAAACAATAATAATAATAATGACAGCAGTTACCTTCTGTGTGCCCTTTGGGGACCCTCCCTTAGCTCATTCACACAAGTCTCCAAATCCTACAGCATGAACCATTTCCATTACCAGGATGAGGGCAGAAGTGAGGGCCTCGGGGCACATCTGCTGGGACACAACTTCTGGCCCCTAAATGCGCACTCACCTGCCCGTGCGCGCCCCCAAATACCACTAGGCCTAATTCGGGGATACAAGGAGTTTTGTGTTTCTCTCAAGCTGGGGTCCCCATTGAGCTGGGCGACAAGTAGCCGGCTCTCAGTAGGTCATCTGAGGTTCTGGAGACTCCTAATGGTGGAAAGGCGAGGCAAAAGATCGGGTCTCCCTCTTGGATCCCCAGTTTCGAAGTCTAAGCTGAGGATGGAGAGCAATAGCTGGCAGGAAAGAGGTGCAAGGAACCTGGGTGCTCTCTCGCGCATCCCAGAGGCCCGGTGTGACTGTTCTGGAAGCTCGGGCTGCTCCCCATGGAACTGAGGGGTGCGGACCAAACACAAGGTCCCACAGCCACACCCCCTACTCGTTCCTGAGGTAGTACCCAGTTTGGGATGGTCTGGGGAGACGAATTTGGGAAATCCCAGACCAGCCTGATTGGTTACAGTCCCCGCATCCCACCGGCTCCCTTCCTCGGGCAGTGGCCTCTACGCCCCGCGGAGGCGCTCTCGGTCGGTCCGCGTAACCCTCACCCCAAGCTCTCCGGCCCGGGAACCCTCGGCGCTCCCACTCCCGCCTTACCTTTGCCCAGAAGCGCGCCGAGCACCAGGCTGAGCGCCCAGCACAGCGGCGCCGGCGGCCCGGGGGCCGCGCCCTCCGAGCGCATCCTGCTCCGGGCGCTCACGCCGTTCGCCTCCGGCCCGGGGCGTACAGCCCGCTCGCCGCCCCCTCCGGCTGCCCCATGCCCCGGGACCACCCCGGGCCGTCCTCTCTGCTGCGCTCGGCGCCCGCGTCCGCGTCCAGCCTCGGCAGTGTCCACGCACCGCCGCTCAGGCTCTCGAGGCCGCTCCGCCCCGGCCCAGACAACTTTTCCACAGCTGCCGCCCGCTGCAGCCGTCGCTGCCGCCCGGCCGCCCCGCCCAGCCGGCTCCGCCCACGGCGACTCCGCCTACTGCCCGCCCCGGCCGCTGGTGGAGGGCGAGTGCTGGACGAGCGGGGAAAAGCGCGCCGGCGTGCGTGGAGGGCTGGGCGGGCCAGCTCGAGAAAGGAGACCTGCAAGGGACAGGGCGGTTCCAGCATCTGGGAGGTCCGCTCCTCCTGCCTCGGACCCGGTGTTTGCATCATCCTGCCTTCATGCCGTCCGAGTCCCTGAGAATTCTGCCCAGGAACCCGGGGTGCTGGATGGGGCTGGATCCTCGCATCGCCTTCTTCCGAGGTCATTGCGAGGCCCGGTGGTCGTCAGTTCAGGTCGTCCTCCGCTTTAGTTTGGAGAGCCGGGAATATCTGGAATTTAATGTCACGTGCAGCTGTTACGGGAAGATCTGGACACGAGAACCAGTGGGAGAGGCAGCCTGCAGGGCCGGGACACCGATGCGTGCGCGCGCCCTTTGCACTGCGCGTGGGAAAGCCCGGGATAACCGCGGTGTCCCTGAAGGGGGCATGGGACTCAGGGCAGCAGGCAGGCTTTGCTTTTCACTGCACACCCTTTGATACTCTTGGACTTCCAAATGCCACGTCTTGTGGTTTTTAGTAACTATCTTGGGTTAAATCAAAACAGCTCCTCCCCGACGCCCCAGACTTGCTCCTAAAATCTCAATTTCTCTGCGAATCAGACTTCCTACCCTGAATCTATTCTCTCTGATTTTTCCAGCGCTAGGGTATCATGGGGTACCAGCAGCATCCCTGGCGGCTTGCACTAGGGCTCCTTTTCCTGCTCAGCAGTCTGACTCGTGTGAGGATTGCACTGCTTGGGTCTAAGAGTGAAAAGCTTTCGGGGCTCTGAGGTGGGAAACCTCCTCTGGGAAACAGCCTTCTGCCAGGCATCAGTTCCCCAAACTGTGCAGCAGCACGTGGGGTTGGACAGGTCCCCGCTCACTCATGGGTTTCTCACTGACCTAGCTCAATGGCCCCTCCACCAACCCAGGCTGACTTAATGTCACCTCAGAAAACAGGCTGCCTGGGCTGCATTCCCATCCCTCCAGGACAGCATTTCAAAACAAAACAAAACCAACAAAACGTTGATTGATGAAGAAACAACAGTGAAATATTACAGGCTATTTCAAGCTTCAAGCCCACTCAGTGTCTAGAAAGGTGGGGTGGTCCTCCGCTTTACAGGGTGCTCCAGCATGGGGGGCTTTCCCCAGCTGGGTGGGGCTGGGAAATTTGGACCCACGCTGCTGGGAAGATGCCTAGATGACCTTCTCAATGAGCTCGCTTGGAGAGCTGAGACTACTGGAACCTTAGTCAGGAGGAAGAGTGGGTTCTGACAGGCCTGGGTAGTGAAGACTTAATTTTTCAGGAGCAAGGTGCTGAAAATTGCCAAACCATTCAGCTCACTCACCTATAGTAGACACATCCTTGGGGAGCAGTCATGAAGCACACTTGGGCTTCTAAAATGGAAGGCACATTTTCTTCCCATATTTTTTAGCCTGAAAGTCACAGGAGAATAAATATTTTTCATTTACATGTCTCTAGCCTCCTACCATCAGGGAGAAATTCAACACTTCCCATTATTTCTGACTGAAGGATTGGGATCTGTTTATCCTCTCTCTCCTAGCTAATAATAGGAGCAAAAAAATTAAATCCCAAAGTGGAACCTCTACCTTCCCGCTCTTAGCAGGCTCATAACTGCCCCTCCCCTCCCCATCATTGTTTTCCTTCTATCTAGAATAATGCCTTCCCCACTGCAAAGCCAAGTGCAGTTCCTGGACTAAGGATTCTGTGGTGCAAAGAATCAAAAAAGAAAGAGAACAAATGACAAGAAAATAGAGAGCTAATCAGAATGAGAGGAAAATAGAGATGATTCTTACCCTAGTAAGCTCACTTCACAGGAAGGCACCTGCTTTCAAACCCCAGACCACCCTCTCTTCCTGGTCCCTTCACAGAAAACAGGAGTGAGAGCTTCCTTCTGCATACCTCAGTTTGTGTCATTTAATCTGCTTTGTGACTTTAACTACCACTCCCGCGCGCACACACACATCTCTCTCTCTCTCTCTGACACACACACACACACACACACACACACAAACACCAGATAAGACAGATGATGTCATCCATTTATCTTGGTTAGGGAAGTCCACTAAAAAAGGAGGTGTAAACTTAGAGGTTCCCAGGCTAACAAAGGTTCCTGTATTTATTTATTTTTTTAAGTTCTTATCATTGAACCTCAAAATCATTAATTCCTTAACTTAAATGACTTCCAGATGCTTTTCTGCATTTCATAAGGAACATCACAGACTACTAATCTTCTCAAAGGCTGTTGCAAAACTCCCTGTGGGCCTTGGGCACATGGAGATGATTGCTTTGATTTATAGGAAAGCAGAGGTATTGGCAAGAGGAAGCTTACTGTTTCCACATGTGCCTGGTGTTCCTAAGTCAAAGGGACAACTTTGGGTTTGCACACAATGAAAGATGAAACTTGTTCATTTGGCTTAGGGGTTTCTTTTTTTAAAAATTCATTATTTATTTGAAAGAAAGAGATGTAGATAGACAGAATGGGCATAGCAATGCCTCTAGTCACTGCAAATGAACTCTAGATGTATGTACCACTTTGTACAATTGGCTTTTGTGAGTACTGGGGAATCAAACTTGGGCCCTTAGCCTTTGCAGGCAAGTGCACTAACCGCTAAGCCATCTCCAGCCCTGACTTAAGTATTTCTTACACTGTCTTCCTCTGGGCAAGGAATGTATATATCACATGTACTAATATGTTATAAATTGTATATACATGTAAGTGAGAACATGGACAAGAGCGGCTGTCATAGAGCAGTTATGTTCATTCTGTAAATCAACTTAAGTCTTAACTATAGTGCTTGCTAGTAGAAATTAAAAAAAAGAAAAAAAGAGAGAGGAAGGAAAATGGAAGAAAAGTATATGTTTAGTATGATGTGCTGACATGGCTTAATGAACATAGACACACCTTGTATACCCATCAGGATACACTGATCGAGAACAATAGTGCTTCTTTCACATGCCACTCATCCATTCAACAAATATTTGTCGCTGCAGGGTTCTATCGGAGTAGGGCAGACAAAGGTCCTAGGACTCATGTATCTTCCATTCCAGGGAAGGGGATGGACTCTTAAGAGACATAAGTAAAGCCACCTAACAAGACAGTGGTATGTGTTGTGGGTAAAACCAAATCTTTTATCTGGGAATGCTTAATTTGGGGGCCACTTTCAGGATGCTGGGTGAAGGTAAGCAGGTGAATTTTTAGGAGAAGAGCTTTCAAACTAAGAACACCAATTGTGCAAAGGCCAGGCAATGGAGGGACTTACTTCTCTCTCAGAAGGATCATAATGTGGCTTGTAGAACATGGCCTATAAGAAGTAGCCGAAGAAGCCCAAGTTCAGTGAAGAGCCACTGAATGCATGCAGACGTGTTAGAGGCTAGCTAGATTAGGGTCAGTCAGGAAGAGGGATGAAGCAAGGCATGGATCGGCTAAGGATAGATTTTATGTGTATCATGGGAGGGTGAGAAGCATCACCAGGCAACTGGGTATCTGAGGGTGCCTTTGATGGAGGCAGGGAAGGAACAAGCAGCCTGGGGATGGTTGATACACGTGTGGAAACAGATCCATAGAGGAAGTTAAGTCATTCCTATGCCTAAATAGCACAGACAGTTTATAACCACCACCTATGAGTTGACATTGGATGTTGGGCTGGTATGTACTGTGATCCCTGCATTGTCTTTCCTTGTAGAAGAACCCAGGTCAGTGTAGCTGAGGTGGAGAGAGAGGGGTTTGGGAGTTAACATCAGGACCTCCACCTTCCTGCTGCAAGGCTTTGGCACCATCCAGTAAGAATTTACCTGTTCAGGGAAGATTTTGGGGAGACTACTGGTGGGATACTCTTGTTTGTTTTCTTGTTCACTTGCTTACTTTCCCACCCTGTGTCAGCCACATAGAACATGATGTCTCACTTGCTGTCCTCTGTGTTCTCGGCCCCACAACACACCTGTGCACAAAATAAACACTTATCCCATGAATAATTGTAATAAATACAATATTGTTGACCCCATTTTACTAATGAGGAAACTGAGATTCAAACATTTTGTTTTTAGCTCATTTAGTTAGTAATAGTGATGCAATGTTGATAATAACAATTAGCATTGATTACATATTTGTTAATGGCCAAATACTCTGGCAACCACCTGAGCATATATGGTCTTTTGTTGTCCTCAGTTTACAGACATAAAAATGGATGTTAAAGGGTTGAGGTGGCTCCTTATGGTCACTCAGACTTGAAGGGGCAGAAGTGGGGTTGGATCTGGGCAACCTGATGTCAGAGTCCACATTCAGGATAATTCACTGGGCTGATCTATGTATATATTGTGCTCAAATTCCCTAGACTAGGTGTAACTTTTCTTAAGACTCATTTGAAAAATTAGTCCTGGTTAGAGTCTAACCTAACCTGAGACTGGAAAGTTCTTGATGGAATTGGTAAATAGACTGTGGTGTTTTGAATATAATGTCCCAAAACCTCTGGTTTTGTGACTAAGTGTCCTTCTTCATTCCCATCTAGTAGAGTATTTGGGAGGTGGAGCCTTGCTGGAGTAGGTCTGTTGTTGGGGGCGATCGTAGTGGTGTTATAGCCAGCTCCCCCTGCTGTTGTTTTCCACCTGCTACAGCATGGAGGCAATGACTAGTTTCTGCTCCACCATTTTTTCTCTGCAATCTCGAAGCTTCCACTGGAGACTGTAAGCCAAAATAAACCCTTTCTTCCCATCAGTTGCTTTTGGTCAGGCGCTTTGTCTAGCAGCAAGAAGGGAACTACAACTTAGCATTAACTCTATGGCTCTCAGTGAGCCCACTATTTGCAGAGGGGGCTTCAATGAGCAGTCTTCTGTCATCCAGAAATGGACACAAGACAGTGAGTGAGATGGACGTGTTGTGTTTGAAGCCACCAGAATCCAGGGGTTATCCGTTACTGTGCCATAGTGTAGTCCTTCCTCACCAAAAAAATCCCAGGATCCACATGCAGTATATGTCATTGGCTCAGCTGTGTCCCCATCCTTCTGGATTATGCAGTCCTTCATGCAAGAAGGAGACACTCTCCATGTGTAGTCATCTTTTTATTCTTTATTTTTGCATGTGCGTCTGTGTATGCATGTGTGTTTGTGTGGGTACATGTGTATGTAGGTTCTTGGCTATGTCTGCATATGTGTGGAGGCCACAGACCGATGTTGGGTGTCACCTGAAATTGTCACCTTATTCTTTGAGTCTGTTGCTGAACTCAGAGTCCACCTACTTAGATAGAAAAGTTACCCAGCAAGCCCTAGGACTCTACCTGCCTCTGCCTCACCACACCCTGGGATTACAGGTGCATGTCACCTTGCCCTGTATTTATGTGGCTTCTCAGGTCCTCATGATGGCCTCAGTATGCTGCACCACTGAGCCATCTCCTACTCCCCTTTAATTCTTAAGTGACTGTTGAGTAATTAGCATGTGTCTGCTCATAGAAAGCTCACTAGGAGAGTAATACACATAAAATTATCTTGAATTAACATCAGAACACAGCCTCCAAGGAAATGTTTTTAGGTTCCCAGAAGGTAAGATGGCTTCATGGTTCACCTGCACCCATGTTCTAACATTGTTCCTATTGTCCCTTGGGTTCTGATCATTTCCCAGTCTACGACTTTGCACAGGTGTTCTTTTTCCCTGCCACTCTACCCAATATCTCCTTGTCCTCTCAACCATTAGGAACTCTACACATTCTTCTTCCTGTGACCACATTTCCATAACCCAACATGCATCCTAGAATACACCTTGAACCATTGAAAATTGCTGAGCACATTGCCCATGACACCTGTGAGAAAGTGGCATTTGATTGCAGGATTCAGAGGTACCGAAAGAGAGAAGGGAAGAAAGGTGTTTGTAGGAGAAAGGACGAGACAGGAACACTGGACAGTCCATAAATGGGGGTGGGATCTGTTACTCCCAGTTGTTCCCCATGACAACTGCCTGAAGAAATACTCAGATTATGTCAGCTCTGAAGGCATTAATGTCAAGCTGCCCTGGGTTCAAACATGGCCCTGATTTCACCTTCTATCCCCAAGCCCTTAATTTTTTTTTTCTCAATTTTACTCATATTGAGAAATGAGACATTCATATAGATCTTAACTTTGAACTTGCAGGTGGGGAGGGGTAAGGATAATTAAGGTCAAAGTAAGCACTATATGATATTAATCTATCAGTGCTCCTGACAGACCATGGAGTGAACTAAATTATGACACCACTTGTGACCAATTGTAGATCTAAAAGGGGCATTAAACAGCAACATTTGCCTAGGACTAGTTCATTTAATTCATCTTTCTCAGGTTCAGGGAATCCTGGTAACTTACAAATCTTACCCTTAATTCTTCTTAAAAGTCTCAGCTAGTCTGTTAAAAAAAAGATTGAATTTCAAAAGAACTCCTCCAAAAAGCATGTGATGAAATGCAAATACCCTTAATTTGTATGAGGAATACCTCTGCTCCAAACCCAGCCAGCCTGAAGCTAGTTACAGGGCCAGCATCGCCCCCTAGTGGTACTGACTGGTATTAGCTGCTGGCACAGGGGAAAAACAAAAAATGCTCCTATTTCTGGGTCTAAGACTTTAACAAATCAGAGGAGGGTTCCTTAATGCAGTAGTGCTTCACACAATTTCTTCACAAGAGGCATTTGGTTACCACTGCCCCATTTATACTTGAATCCTGTGGAGGCCCATCCCTAATAAGGTCTCAGGAGACAGTGGTGCCTACCAAAAGCTCATGGGCTAGACATTTGATAGTAAGGAGAGTTCCTGAGATGACTAAGGTTCAGGCCAGCCAAGACCAAGATTAGAGAGATAAGGGAGTGAAGTTCTTCTCTTGCCTGTCCACAGCATAAGGCAGGAAGCCTGGATTGTTTCGATGGCAGTGGCCATTCTATCCACTGATGAATTTAAATCACTGTCTTGGTCAAGATTCTGTTGGAGAAGCAAAGCCACTCTTCATATGGGCTTTAGGCTAGGATGACTTTTATGTACCGAGGGAGAAACAGAGACGTATGAACCAGAAGGGGGCGTTGAAGGATAAGCCAAACTCACTGACCAGTTTCCTAGCTGTTGCCTGTGACTCAGGGGCAGCACTTGGGTACAATTCAGGAGAACAAACTAGAATTGCAGGAGAACTTGTAGGTAAGAGTGTCTATCAGCAGGGCATGATGAAGGGGAGCTAATCAAGGAACTGACAGAGGGCAGCCTTTGGACAGCTAAGAAAATGCCTGCTGGATCCAACTCCACAAAGAAGTAGCCATAAATTCTGCAGAAAATATGAAACAAAACAAGCACAAACATGTTAACAGAAGATTCTGAAAGGGTGCTGACATGTGGAAGTGGGAAAGGCATGAAGTGAACTGACCTGGTTATTGGTGCTTCCCTTCTAATGAATGACCAGCCACAGTCGTACAAGCATGGATAACACCCTCAATCAGAAACCCCCACTTCAAGGCTTATAGAACCATGAACAGAGTTTGCAGCAATCAAAGCCATTGCAATGTGAAGAAAGAATTCCAACAAAAGAAAGGACCAGACAGGAGGACCTCTGCATTCATAGCATAAACTTTTCCCATCTCTTTGAATGGCCCATGAGCCACATATGTGATGGGGAGACCCCCAAGCCACACAGCTGAGGAAATAAGGACTGAGTTGATTTCAACCAAAAATCATGAAGCAGTTTATAACTTTAATCCAACTAAACTGATTGTACTCAAAACTTGAAAAATAAAGTTCATGCTTTTGTCTATACCATTTAAAACTCAGTTATTCAGAAATATGACATTGGCAATATACAGGGTACAATCCAAATTTACTTGATATTGAAAGGCCTGGATAATGGGAAAAGCATCTAAATATGTCTTTTTTTTTAAAAGAAGACATACAAATTGCCAGGAGGTATATGAGTGTAAGGTCAAAAGATGAAAATAAAGTGCTATTGAGATGTTACCTCACATCTGTCAGACTGACTCATCAAAAAGATGGTTCACAAATATAAGTGAAGATGTGGAGAAAGAGAATCTTTGTACAATGTTGTGGGAATGTAAATTGATGCAGCCATTATGGGAAAGAAAGAGTGTGAAGATTTCTCAAGGACATAAAAGTAGAACTGCCAGATGACCCAGCAGTCCCCCTCCCGGGCATGAGAGGAAATGGAATCGGCATATGGAAGGAAGAATCCTGAATCCATATTCATTGCAGCATCATTGATAGTAGCAAAGACACAGAATCAACCTTCATGCTCAGCAGTGGATGAATGGAAGAAGCAAATCCTGTCCTTTGTACAAAATGAAGCTAGATGATATTATATAAATTGTTGAGTTACAGAAAGACAAATTTTTCACCTTCTCCCTGACATGTGGAATTTAAAACATCAAATGACATAGAGCGGAGCTATGAAAGACTGGGGCTCTGTTGGTCAAAGGACATACAATTTTGATTAGATGTGAGAATGAGTTTAGGAGATCTATTATAAATGATGACGACTATTCTTGACAAGAATATATTACATTCTTGGATCAGGTAAATGGCTCAGTGGATAAAGCACTTGCCAGTAGGCATGATGACCCGAGCCTGGATCCCCAGGTGCCATAAAGATTCGGATATTACAGTGGACATCTGTAGTCTCCATATTTCTAAGGTGAAATGGGAAGAGGGAGCCTGCTGGCCAACTAGCCTAGTGAACGCAGTGGTGAACAATGGGAGATGTCTCAAACAAGGTGGAAGGTAAACATTGACATCGGAAGTTGTCCTCTGATCTCCATGTACACACTATGGCACGTGCTGTTACACTCATGGGCACACGCGCACACACACACACACACACACACACACACACACCAAAAAAGAATATATTGCATTTTTAAAAATTGTTGAAGAGTTACAATATTCCTGTATACATAGACAGGTATGTGATGTAGTGGATATATTAGTGTTCTTTGCCTGTTCTACAATGCAGACACACATAAAATAGTGCTATACACTGTGAACATACATAATTTTTATTTGACAATTAAAATTTTAAAAGAAAAATAAGATTAAAAGATGTGAACATCAGGCAAATAATAAGGGGATATCTGGAATGCCTATTTTAAAATCAGATGGAATAGACTTCAAGGAATGAGTGTAACCAGGTACAAAGACCTATGTGACAATAAAGGTATTAATTAAAGAGAACTATACATCACAAATGTATATGATTCAAACACCTCGAGTAAAATGGAGCACAATCCTCCAGACCCAAAGTGGCCTTGATATCCATGACCTCATAGTGCCTGACACTACCTACACAAGACCATCATAATAGGAGGAAAAATGATCATGACATCAAAATAAAAGAGAGACTGATTGAGAGATGGAGGGTATATGATGAAGAGTGGAGTTTCAAAGGGGAAAGTGGGGGGAAGGAGGAATTACCATGGGTTATTGTCTACAATTATGGAAGTTCTCAATAAAAAATAAAAATTAAAAAATGGAGCAAAAGAGATCTGAACAATGTAAAAATAATTGCCATGGTAATTGGAATCAGATGTCACCCACAGGCTTGTGTATTTTGAATACTTGGTCCCCAGTCGGTGGCGATTTGGGAGATGGAGACTTACTAGAGGAAGTGTGTTACTGGGGATGGATTTGGGCGTGTTATATTCTAGCTTCCCCCTTGCCAGAGCACAGCTCACTCTCGTGACACTTTCTACCAGCTGCTGTGGTAAGAAGTGATGTCTAGCCTCTGCTCTACCATCCTTTCCGTGGTATGTTGAAACTTCCCCTTGAGACCATAAGCAGCTACTTTGGGTTGCTTTTTTGTTACAGCAACAAGATGGTAACTGCAACAACTGCTAAAGATTCAAACATTTTCTAATCACCTCTTTCAACTTTGTTTAATTTATGCACATACTTGTTATCTGTCTATAATCTACTATCAATCTAGCTATCATCCATCACCTATCAATATCATCTCTCATCTATCTATCCATCTATCTATCTGCCTATCTATCTATCATCTATCTATTGTGGTTGTCACCTATCTGTCTTTCTATCATCTATCTGTCTATCATGTCATCATAGACATATAGTATGTAGCATTGTCGACTACCTTGACCTAGTTGATAATTAGGAAACTCCACACCTGAGGAACTGCAAGCACACATTGTTTTCAAGTTCATAAATATAGACTGTTTAATGAGAAGGATTCAAATATAAATAAATTTAAAAGGATTACAATTACCTGGGGTATATTATCTGTCCCTAACTGGAAAACAGAAATTCATAATGATTTCTAGAAACAGCCAAGATGTTTGGAAATTAATCAACTCTGAACTGACTCATGAATTAAAGAAAATCACAAGGGAAATTAGAAAATACTTCTGACTGAATGATAATGAAACTATAAAATAATATTTGGGGAATATGGTTTAAAAGCCTGCTAAAGAAAGAACTTATTGTGTAAATGTTTAATAGCAAAAAAAGAAAGCTCTAAAATCAACAAAATAAAGCTCCACTTTGAAAAGATAGTAGGAAAACTAACGCAAATAGGAGAAAGGAAACAAAGAAAGAAAAAAATTAAATATAGAAAAAGGCTGGAGAGATTGCTCAGTGGGTAGGTGGGCTTCCTGTGTAAGCATGAGGGTCTGAGACTGCCCAAGTTCAAATCTCCAGCTCCCTCATGCCTGTACCCCCAAGCCCTGGAGGGGAGCAGAGACCTGATAATCTTCAGAGCACCTCAAGCTCCAGAATTAAAGTAAAAGGAAACTCCTGCTCAAAACAAGACCAGGCGGAAGAGCAATGAAGCACTTCATAATGTCCACTCTAGCCTCCACAGGCAAACATATAGGGTGCCAAGAAGGGTCCATGCAACACCACACACACCACATTATACACACACATAAGCAACATTAAGAAAATAAAATAAAACAAATACAAGGAAAAGAAAGAAAGAAAAGATAAGCAAAGCCTGAGTCATCTTTGGTTTTGACTTTATATTTTTAAATATCCCTTTAAATAAAACTTCACTGACCAAGACAAAAAGGAAAATATAATTCACCAATATCAGTAATGAAGGAAAGGTTATACCACCACAGATCATCTGAACACTAAAAGAAGAAATTTTGATGTTTTTTTAAAATTTTTTTTTATTTTTATTTTTTTGCCAAAACAAAAGCCTTTAAAAATCTTCTTACAACTATACAATTTCACCTGGCATTAGGGTTGGTCTGGACTCTAGGGTAACAAACACTGTGATCTCTTGTGCATGCTCTCTCTTTCTTTCTCTGGGTATACCCTCCCAATATGTGGCTCTTACAATCTTTCCACCCAACAGACATTGGATGGTGCTGTTGAAGTTTGTTTGCCTGGTCCTGGAGTCACTGGACCCTGTTCCATATCAGTTTGGACTTACTGGTGTAGGAACAACATTGGTCCTACAGAAGGATCCATTGGCTGCCATCCAAAGGTCAAGTCCTCTGTGATTTTGGAGCACTTCAGTGGATAGGGAATCAAATTGACCTTGGATGGAGTCAATCTGATCAGAGATTTCTTTCAGGTTTTCTGACAGCTGGAGAGACACTGAGTCCAGCTGTTGCTGTGGCCACACCTGTACAGATACCTAGTGCTGTGGCCAAGGGAAAAATGTTACATTTCTATTTTTAAAAATTTTTTGAGAGTGTGTGAGAGAGGAGAGAGAGAGAAAGAGAGAGAGAGAGAATGGGCACACCAGGGCCTCCAGCTACTGCAAACGAACTCCAGATGCATGTGCCCCCTTGTGTACCTGGCTTATGTGGGTGCTGGGGACTTGAACCTGGGTCCTTTTGTTTTGCAAGCAAATGCCTTAACTGCTAAGTCATCCCTACAGTCCCCTTTTATTTAGTTTTATATTAGCAGTTAAGAATTGGATAGGGCAGTAAGGGGGGAGGTATAAGAGATTTAGCAGGAGACAGAAAGCCAAGAGTGTAAGTACCAGTGCAGTGAGTGGGGAGACCTATATATGATGAGGTTGACATATTCAAAAGGCAATCAAGGAAACCAGTGGAATCTGGAGAATGGGCTGGAGGCCATTTTCAAGGGCCAATTTGAATAGAAGTGGGTTTTACAGGAGCAGGTTCCAGGAGTATGGTTCTGATTGTGGGGAACGAGGTGGATATGTGGCTTTGTGTGACTGTAACATGAGTGCAGATCTAATCTGGTCCTTGGAAGTAGCTCTGGAAGCAAAAACTGATAAAACAGGGGAGAAAGAGGCAGTGGGTTGAGGGAGTAGGAGACTGAATTTTCTTTAGTGAAAAGAAATGAAATCACTGAGGTTTCCCTGGAGTTCCAAAAGTCAAACTTTAAAAAAAAAAGTTTTATTGGAGAGAGATAGAGACAGAGCTAGAGCGAGAGCGAGAGCGAGAGCGAGAGCGAGAGAGCGAGAGCGAGAGAGAGAGAGAGAGAGAGAATGGGCACACTAGCAGCCTCTCAGCTGCTGTGAACAAACTCTAGATGCATGCGCCCCCTTGTGGGCAAATGCAGCATTGCACCCTTGCGTCACTTTTTGCATCTGGCTAAACATGGGACCTGGAGATTAGAACTGGTGTTCTTAGGCTTGGCAGGCAGGCACCTTAACCGCCAAGCCATCTATCCAGTCCCCAAAAGTCAAACTTTGATCCTGATTATTTTTGTAAGGCACTAAGTAATTTTAAAGACAGGGCAATAAGTACTAGCAATTTGAATTTAAAACTGACACATTTTTTTTTTTGCTTTTGGGAAGACTGACATGTGGGAGAGATCTGAATGTCCTCTAGGAAGGCATGGAGTTGATGAGAAGGTCACTTTACCTGGTGTCACAAAGAACAACTTTGTGTAAAGAGGCTGAGGCTTAGAGAGGCATGAGGGTAGGGGCTTGAGGGGATATATCAGTACTAGCTTGAGGAAGGCAGAAGGGGAGGCTGGAGGAAAGGGGAAGTTATGTAGGTTTGGTTGAGGAAGAAAAATGTGCTGAGGGAGTGAATGGGGAGGCAGACTTTGAGTGCTGAAGTACATGGCAGAGGTGTTTGATACGGAGGGGGTTTGTCAGTTGGGTTTGGATCTGAGGGCGGTTCTAGGGAGCTTGGTGGTGGGGTTTGAGCTTAAAGAACTTGGTAGTGGAAACCACAGAACATAGGAAGGAATGAGAATGAGGTAAAAGAAAGCCTGGGTGGAAGGAACCTCTGACCATCTGCCATGTCTTTGGAGAATATGAGGTGCCAAATTCAGACCAGCAGTTTTTTTCTAGAATGTATTGAGTGGAGAGTTCAAATGAGACTCAAAGTCTTAAGGTCTGACTTTAAGCCCAATTTTTTGAGATATTATTAGAAGATAGGCTAAAGGGCTGTGTTGTGCAATGGAGGAAGCAGTGCCCATTTGGGGCTTTTTTAGGTGCGTCAGTCTCTGAGACTGAAAGAGTTGCCTGAAATTCCTGAAAGTTTTCTCAATCATCCCTGAAGAGGCTGTGAGGGAAGGTCTTTCTGGTGTCCTGAAAAGACTGTAAGGAGATGTAAGAAGACCTTGCAGTGGCCTTAAAGGCCATTAGGAGATGTGGAAAGATCCCCTGGGTCTTGGAAATGAAACCAAATTCCCAGGGGGCCCCAGAGAATGGAGGGACCCTTACCTAACTCTTTGACTGTAGTAGTGAATGGTAGTGTTGAATGTTGCTTCAATAATTGCAAGGATGGACCTCTTTAGGCTCCAGATTAAGAGGATGGAGGGGAAGCAGGAAGTGAGAAGAAAGAATGAGATAAAAAGTGAAAGAGAACAGGGTGGAAGCCAAAGACTCCTCGGGGTTCAGGAGCTAGCCTGCGGTGAGTTACCACTGCCAACCAACTGTTCCCTGGGTTGTAGGAGGGTCCCAGCTCCAGTGCATGTTCCTGGATTCTGGCACCAAAATGTAAGGAAAAAGTTTTGAGGCAAGTTTGGAAGGAAGAAATTGCTAGGAACCTCAACATGAAAGAGCAGGCCTTATTCAGAGTGAGGGGCCTGGGATGTTGCTGCCTCAGCTTCCAATGGCACTATGACCCTGGAAACAAGAGTGAACACCGGGGAGAGTGTGGCTGAGAGGCTTTTATCACCTTGGGGTTAGGGGTAGGGACATTCTGACTACAAAATGAGGAAGGGGGGAGTGAAGATATGGGGGCTGTAAACTGAACAGTTATTTTAGTGTGATGAGTCAGCAAGTGGCTTCTTGTGGCTTAAGATAGAGGGGCAATTGGTTATCTTTAGGCAGAATGTGGCTCAAGTTTGTCAGCATGCCTGTAATATCTGGGCAAATACCCTGGCATTTGTCCAGGGTATGTTTGCTGACTCCTTCAGGTGTCATATACACACAGCCAAGTAATCCTGAGTGTGGGTTAAGCTTTCTTGCATCTTAGCTCAGTCTATTATGTTTCATTCTCTTTTTTCATTAACAATGACCAAAATACCTTGGCAGGAATATGGTAGAAAAAACAAAGCTCACTAAAGAATCATGAACCACAGTCTGAGTGGTGAGCTGCTTTCTGCTCCAGGCCCTCCTTCTTGAGTCTGGCTTTGGAGCTTCAGGAGAGCCAAAGTGTCCTTTCCCTCAGGAGGAAAGAGCACTCCAAGACACCCCGCTGCAGTGTGGCTATACTTCTCACCATACAGAGTGGAGCAATAGCTTTGGAAAGTACCAAGCCATGAGTTTGGCCACCGGACTGAAGATCCGCACTTCTTCACTATGTGAATCAAGCCAGAGTGGAAAGTCCTTGCTCCCATGGAAAGGGAAGTTCTTGTTGGGTCAATACACTGACAGTACTTTATGAAATAAAAATCAGAACCAAGAGCACCGTGTTGCTCAGATGGCCCAAGAGCACAGGGAAATCACATTACCTGTCTGACCTCATTAGGTTACTTGCTGGGAAATGCAGAAACAAGATGCTGCAATTTGCTGAGTGAGATGGTGTTTTGAATTCTGATGTGCAGCAGAAAGACAGGAAGATGAATCTAGTGTGGGTGCATCAAACTGACTGCTGATTCCAGAGTTCTGGAGAATGAGGGCTTCCCTCTTTCCCTAGGTGAAGGAAAAGGAGAAGGGCAAGTCTGGAAGCTTCTTTCACCTTATCAAGAAAATGCTGTTCAGGTTGAACCATGTAGAGTCTTCCAAGCAAGGCAGAACTAACTGTGGTAGATTAGCTTTTTGGGTGTGACACTAAATCAAATACAAACCCTGCCCTCTTAAAGAAACTCCTGTCTTTACTGGGCCTCTTGATTAAAATTAAGATTAAGTCCTCACCAATTTAAAACATAACTAAAATCTTAAAAGGATGTCTCTCCATGCTTCATATTGTTATGTCTAATGTTGACCAACCATATCATGTCATGTGTTCTATGTTTCATGTAGTCTGTCCTTATGTATGACTAAATTTATGTTTATTAATTGTTCCATTGCTTATGGTCATTAAATATGCTGATGCTCATATATTTTAAGATGATGTCATTGATATTAATCTGGTCATGATAACAGTTGTAAAAGACTGGCTTTAAATGTCTCAACCATATATTCCTCTATTTGTCAAAATTTTACTATTTAATAAGATTATCATATCTAAAAAGAAAACAAACAACTGTAACCTTGTCTTGTTCATGCTGTTTTACTGGGTGATTATCACTGAGATTATTGTCTAAGTCTTATAAAAGTTGATTTACTCATTGTAACTTTGTTCTTAGGGAAACTGAGGAAACTCCTCCTGTCCCAGAAAAGCTTACAATATACAAACAATGTTATTATAGTTTGTCTAGGCTTCATATATTCTACCATTCATAAATATTGCCTTATTTTAAATTTAAAAATGGTTCAATGATTAAAGGTAAGATGAAGAAATCACTTTATGTCTATCATAATGTCTCTAATGTATGTCAAAGTCAGACCAATTTAGCTCAGTAATGACCAAGTTTGGCTTTATTCTTAAGCTATGTATACTCAGTCTCAATCAAGGTTTTACTTAAATAATTGTCTCATTTCTTGTATCTAAAGTTCATTGCTTATAGATATATTGATATCTAAGACATGTTCCCTGCTCTAGAAAAATGATCTTAAATGCTGCTGTTCTGCTTCCAGGGTAATTGGTGCCCACACAAGTGTCTAAACTAATCAAAGAAGTTACCAAATACAAATGCCAAAACTTTATGCTATCTTACTTGACATGTTCTGCCTATAACTATTACACATTTAAAAAATAAAATGTGCCTACCTTATAAATAAGCTGTTTCTCTGTATTTCTCTTGCCTCAATTGTTTTCATAGTTCAAGCAATTCTCTATAATAATGTAATGAATTTATTCATAATGTAGTACCTCATATTATGATAAAAGAAAAGTTAAAGACCTCTGGCACAAAGTTGTGCCTTGTACTGTAATAAAGATTCATGCTAACTATGACCCATACTACATAGTCTTTTTTTAAAAAAATATTTATTTATTTATTTATTTGAGAGAAAGTGGCAGATAGAGAATGTGTGCGCCAGCCACTGCAAACAAAGTCCAGACATATGCATCACCTTGTGCATCTGGCTTATGTGGGTACTGGGGAGTTGAACCTGGGTCCTTAGGCTTCACAGGCAAATGCCTTAACCACTAAGCAATCTCTCCAGCCCCCTACATAGTCTTTTGTTCTGACACTGTAGTTTTCATACTGATTCAAGGCCATAGTTTGTATTACAGCTTCTGGCCAGTACTAAAGTTATCTTGTGTTTCTTCTTAACCCCACAACACAGCTACAGAAATCTCTCTACTAATTAACCATTTTCTCAGGCTTTGGAAGAAATTCCCATGGACTCACACTGATGTAAAAATAGACAGATTCCCCACTCCATCTCTGGTGCTGGTTCTGTAAGCATTAATTTCCCATATCAACATCAAGGTTAACAAGATCAAGATATTTTAACTAGTTTTGTCTACTTATTTAAACTCTATCTGAATGTAACATAAGAATCAAAACTAAGTCTATTTTGTTACATAGGACACCTGTTAACAACTACAGGTTTCTTAAATGTTATACTCTTCTATGTTTTCTTATTGGATAAGACTTACTTATTTGACATAAACTTATTCTAATAAATAAAACTGTGTCTAATCATATAAAATATATTTCATTGTATTATATAACCAGTGTAATTCTATAAAACACAATTTCAGTATGTTTATGAAATAAACAACTGATATAACAAATTATCAAGATTAATCAAAGTTTTAGCCTTTCAGACTAACATACTTTCATTAGTTCTCCTAAAGATAAGACCTTTTGATCTTTGGACCAAGTAAGTAAAGACCATGAACCTTCTGTATTAAAGACAACACAAAAAGAAATCTTTAAACCTAAATTTCAGAATTAGTTAATTTCTAATCTCTATTATATCTATTATATCTATTATATCTAAATTTAAAATAATTTAAGATATTTCAAATAGTGCTTCAATACTAATCTCTTATACTTCCTACCTTACCTAAACCAAGCCTTGATACTTCCACAAATTCCAATTAACCTCTCATCCAAGTAAACAACTCCTTTACCCAACTCCTATATTAATATTTTTTCTACCTTAAATATAATGTTCATGTCACCTATAAATGTCATGTCACATGCAAGAAAACTCATACATGGATAAGAACCAGATCATAAATGGTTAATAGATTTGACATAATCTAGGTGTTTCTTTCCTAATGGCTCTGATAACTATCACTCTCCTGAAGAGTTGCCTCCTTGCCTATTCGTAAGATTGACTTGGGATAATAGCTTAGTATGTACACAAACTACAAAATAAAGTTTGACAAATGGGAAACTAAAAGCTAAAACTCCCCAAAGCCACACCTGTATTACTAAGACCTCAATGAAGGACTACAATGATTGTGGAGAGATAAATGTTACCAATCCAGAGACAAAAATATTTGGGGTTGTATTAGCCTTTTTAATGGCCAATATTATTTCTCTATATGTGACCTGACATCTCTCTGTGACCAACTAAAATAGCTATTGCTATAAGTTAAGATATCTCACAACTCTACTCCCTTCAAGTTAAACCTTTCCTGTCTCTGACATGTACTTTATTCCCCTGATTATGATAATGTTCATTCTTTCTTTTGGTCCTTGCATATTCAGATGCATCACTGAATTCCTCCTGGATAGAATACATGCCTTCACTTCACAGTGAGTCACTGAAATTTTCATGGTCACTGAATATCACATTCAACTTCCACAGGACTATGTGGGACACCTCAAGAGAAGCTCTCCCCCTCAGCTTGAAATAGTGGGAGATGAGTCTTCATCCCCAGTCCTGGCCCATACAGTCCTCCCCAATATGTCCCACTCACCCCCAGTTCTCCCCAATTTCTTTTATCCTTCCAGAGTCTGGACTGAAGGGTTAATAGACTTCCTTGAAAACTAAAGGGAACTAAAGAGTTAAGAACTATCCCTAAGACCAACAGGCAATAAAACTTCAGATTATGGCCTTGACAGGCCTGTCTACTCCCAAATGATAAACTAAACTTCCCTTAGCTCAGAAAACCTTGAGGTAACAGAAACCATCTGCTGAGTTATACTCCCTAGACAATTTGGCTAAAAAAGCTTATTCTGAGCAAGGACACAAATAACTACAGTTCCTTATCTATTTCTCTTGGACCTGCAGCTAGTACAGTCTGTTTTTCTTAGCATCCCCCTTATAAGCTTGCATCCCAGCCTGGTCCAATGCTTCAGTCTTCATCCCACAGGAAAGCTGAGGCCCCTGACTGTTTCTCTCAATAAACAGTCTTGTCTGTAGAGATCAAATCCAGTGTTCTCTCTTGTTTTTCTCTTACATTTTCCTTATACTGTGACCAAATACCTGACAAAAGCAATTGATGGTGGCTCACAGTTTCAGAGATCTCAGTCACTGGTTGCTTAGCCCCTGTGCACCCACCACAGTGACAGGAGCAAATGGTGGAGGAAGCTGACATAAAAACACAAAAGATGGTTAGAGAAGCTTCTCTTTTCAGATGGTGGTGACCACTAGGATGACACAAAAGGCAACATAGTGCTAAGAAGACATGATGGAGAAATGTTCAGCACTGAAACATCTCTATTACACTTTTCAAGGCTCAGGGTCCATTGCAGAAGAGGTGGTGGAAAGTATGTGAGAGCTGAAGGAAGGGTAGAACTGCTTACAATGCAATCAACCAGACATAAATTGGCCTTAATATCCATGACCTCGCAGTGCCTAGCATTATCTTCACAAGACCCTCATAATAGGTGGAAAAGATGATGACATTAAAATCAAAGAGAGACTAATGGAGAGAGGGAAGGGATATGATGGAATGTGGATTTGTGAAGGGGAAAGTGGGTGAAGGGAGGGAATTATCATGGTTTATTGTCTGTAAGTATGGAAGCTGTCAATAAAAAGGAAAAACAAAAAAGAAAAGAACACAAAAGAAATATGCTGAAATGTGGGAGAGAAGATCCCAGTTGTCTGCTGTAGGAGTGACTTTTGGAATCCTAAGAATGGGACATGAGCAGAAGAAGAAGGGTTGGGTGGGGCTTCCAACTAGAGGCATGATAAGTCCTATACCCAGCTATAGCATGGGGAGCACAAGTCACAGAGTGGAGAAGAAACCATGTGGAGAGATCAGTCATACAGTGGGCAGGACATGCTGTTGCACTGTGTTTGAGTGCAGTATATGTGAGCAAGAACTCTGAGTGAAAACAGGACTGGATGGGGGAGTGGGGGTTCTGTGTGCTGAGAATGCACCAGGAGAGGAAGTACAATGATGCCTCCAGTTGTGGCTCAGCGCTAATAGATTCTTGCCATTTGCTTATGAGCTCAAGAAGGAATTCTTTCACCTGCCAGAGGAAACTTGGAAAGAAACAGGATGTCTGGAGTTAACTCACCTGGCTAGCTCTTCTTGCAGGCATCTATACAGATCATCATTCCTTCCTTCACAGCAGGCATACTGACTTCCTTCCTGATGCTGGAACCAAGCATACCCTCCTCTGGTGTGTGCCACTCTGCACAGGTTCACCTCCCTGAATCTTTTTATTTACTTTGTTTGCAAACGATGTGTATGCCTCACCTCAGTCTAATTATTACTCTCCAGAGGTCCCTTCCAGCATCTTTGCCCACACCATCTCTTTGCACTCACCTGGTTTATTGCCATTCCTGCTTCATCCTCCCTGAAATTAACATTCTTCTCCTATTGTTTATGGTCTCTCCCACTGGAACACAAGATATTTCCCAATATATCCCCCACCCCATCTCCTGCATAGTCAGTTATCTTTCAAGTGGCAGTTGCACTGTATAGAGACTAGGTGAAAGAATGAAAGGAGACTCGGTCCTATTTGGGCAAAAGCAACTGTGGCTTCTCTTAGAACCTCAAGTTTTATGTGTTTATTTGATTATTTTCTAAATGTTTTTATTAGCACATATTAATTATATATAATTAGTTTCATTATGACATGTATATTGTTCTAGTCAGCTCCACTTTGCTGGGATGAACATCTAAGCTAACAGTTTATGGAAGGAAGGAATTTATTTCAGTTTACAGATCCAGGGGAAGTTCCATCAATGTTGGAAGAAGCTGGCTCCCTTTCATAAATCCAAGCAGAGAGGGAACAAAAAATCAGCCAGCAAACATCAAACACAAGCAAGCAGGAACCACCAGAGCTCAAACTCCTCTCTCCACACCTTTGGACTGGACTCTGATCTTCCCCCTGTCACATACCCCCTCCATCAGGTTGCTGGAGTCTTAAGCAGGAAGCTCAACCTTAATCCAAAATACCTGAGTCTATGGGGGACATGTATCCAAATTCAGACTACCACATACATAATGTACTTTAATCATATTCATCCTTCCATTACCCTCACCTGTCATGCCTGGACATCAGCTTCCACACAACTGCTTCTTCCTTCCATCTTATATTCATTCTTTCTTTCAATTTTTTGGCACGTGCATAGTATGTGTGTGGTGTGGTGGGTGTGATGTATGCACTCATATGTACTGATACTGTACCCCTTTCACTCACTTGTGGTGGTCATAGTCACAACACTCAAACCGTAACTGATGTTGGAGCTCAGGACTCACCACCTCAAAACTTGACCAAAAGGGACTAGATTGTGCTGCCTCAAACATGTGTCTTTACCCTGTTTGGAACTAAGTATTGTGGAAAATTAGAGACATAACATTAGAACTTTAAAAGAAGAAATTTCCATGCACAAAGGAAATCCACATTATCTCTGCCAGGGTTAGGACTGTCCTGAAAAAGCTTTTATTACCTGGAGGTTCTATCTACCTAACAAGCTAACGTCTATCTCCCACACCCTCTCTAAAGTTCTCTACACCTGGACTTACTCCTGTCTGAAGCTTGGGATCTGAAGCTTCTCTGGGCTTTGTTGTGCCAATACTTCATTGAAATTGAAGCTCAGGAGGTAAAGAAAACTTCAATATCTCAGGAAGCTTGAAATTTAGAAGGTTGACAACATTCCTCCCCATGTTTATGCAAGCAATAATCATCTCTGGGAGAGAGAAGATCCTCTAACAGGCTCCCTTTCATAAATCCAATTATGAAGTGAGCTCCAGGGATACAGCTTTCAAGAGTCCTCCCCCATGCTGAGGCTGAGGGAACTTTCAGGTGATGTAGCTACCTTTGAGTCACCCATATCCCTATAAGTAATACCTCTCTCACACTCCTACAAGTAACCCCTTCACCCCCTATAAATGCACTGTTACTAGCTAAACCCATGGAATGGCTCCTTTGGTCTGTTGTCTGGTTCCTATCTTTTACAAACTGTTCATCTTCTCAAATAACATCACACAACATGTGGTTTTGTGGGACTCTAGCACATATCTATTTAACTAATTTTTTTTTTGTTAATCTGACTTAACTTGATTTAAGATACAGATCACCTAGGAGATGGGGGAAAGCCATGTTTTTCTCCCCTACACCCCTACAGAAACCTATCACCCATTTCAGCTCATTAAGAAGCCACTATATATATTTTTCAGGAGTTACAGCATTTCATCATCTGATTTATATAATAACAAATACTTTTAAATGTGTGTCTTCTGTACCAGCACTGGCAACCTGTCTGCCCCAGGCACACCACCTCAGCATACTGGGACACCCCTGTACAAGTGTCATATAGCAGATTTCTCAGAACCGAAATATTCCCTCCAGAAGATAATGAGTCTCTAGAAATTCTGGAAGTCAAGTATGGGAGACCTGAAACTTAAAAGGTAATCTAATGACTCTTCACATTTACAGGAATGAAAAACAACCTTTGAAGGGCAGATTTTGACCAATGTCAATTAGCAATTGAAACATTTCCTCCTAAGGAACAGAAGGAAGCTCAAGAGACTCAAGAAGTCAACAAATCTGGGAAAGGGTTGCAAGATCTTGCCTTAAGACTATACCAAGGGTTTTGTAGTATTTTTCCCTTTTGGGTCCCCATTTGTATCCCCCCCTTGTCCTCCCTCCCACCCTCTCATTCCCTCCCACCTTTACCCTCCCTCCATCCCACCCTCCTTCTTGTCTCATCCTCAGAGTGTTTATTAGGTTTGGCTGCATGTCACGTGGAAATCCGGTTAGGGGCGACAGATAAATGAGACCATGCGACGATTATCTTTTCGTGCTTGGGTGAGCTCACTGAGGATGATCTGTTCCATGTTTGACCATTTTTTTTTTCAAATTTCCTTATTTCATCTTTGTTATCCATTCATCTAGTGATGGACACCTGGGTTGATTCCAGCTCTTTGCTATTATGAATTGAGCAGCTATAAACATGGTTGAGCAAATGTTTCTGATCTGAGGCTTGGGGCCTTTAGGGTAAATGCCCAATAAGGGAATAACTGGATCCATTGGTAAGTCTATGGTCATGCTTTTCAATAGTCTCCATATAGCTGTCCATAGTGGTTGGACCATTTTACATTCCCACCAACAGTGAAGACTTGTTCCTATTTCTCCACAGCCTCGCCAGCATTTGTTTTCATTGTTTTTTTAATGCTAGCCATCCTTACTGGGGTAAGGTGGAATCTCATAGTTGTTTTAATTTGCATTTCCCTGAAACCCTTTACTCTGAACAACAGGCTAAAACAGTGATCCTTCAGCAGGCCTACAGAGGGAATACTCGAATCACAGGAACCTGGAGAGAACATGATGAAGGCCAACTTTAATCTTGTCCTGCTTCTCTTTCTCTTCTCTCTCTCTCCCTCCCTCCTCCCCCCTCTCTCTCCCTCTCCTCTATACTCACTTTCTCTTTTACATTATATATCTTTCTCCTCCCTCACCTTCCTAGGTGCAGACTTATAACTCCCAGTGCCAGCAGGGGGTTAACTTCCACAATGAGCTGTTGATCTGAAACACCTACAAGGTTCCCCAAAAAAGACAGACTTCGGTCAGAGTACTAGGTGACCCACCAAAGGTTAATGGTAAGACCCTACTGTCGAAGACAGCATACGTGTGTGAGACCAAACACAGAGAGAGACCTGGCCAGAATATGGAAGAAGGTCAGTCCCCAGACAGTTAGCTAGTCTAGTACCAGAGGGTGCTACACAAGCAATTGGGGGAAAATGTCTGACATTGGTCCAAACAACTTGCAGTCTTAGATACCCAGCAGGAAACAATCTGATGTAATGCTCATACAAGTGCAGTAGTGGCACACAGCCATGGTGGGTAACCAACTGCTCTTGATTTGGCTAATAGATCCATTCAGTGGAATGGAACTCATTGCTGGAACTGAGAAATAAGTCAAAGCCATGTACAAAAAATAAGCTCAGTCTCCAAGATCTAGAGGCCACCAAATGTGGGCTAGAAGAGAGCCAATGCATATAAAATTCCCTCCAAAACATGTATGGTTATCCCTTCTATCTAGTACTAACTTCTCTCTCTGTTGGAGAATTTGCTTATCTCTTTTCAGGTGGACAACGAACCTGAAGGGAGGATCAGCTAACCACACCTCACCAGCTGAAACCATAGAACAACGAAGGGGAAGGGCAAGAATACAGCGCTCAAGGCGATCACAACACCAGAAAAAGGCTGAAGGAGATAAACACAGAGAACATCCAACTCCAACTAAGCCAGATATCAAGAGACACAGAGGCTCCCAAAACCTCATCAAGGAAGCAGAACTAAAATGACCCCAATGTGGCTCAGGGAAACTTGCGGAAGAGGGGGCGGAAAGATTGTTAGAGTCACAAGTTGGGGCATTATGCACAGAGACTGGGGCCTATCCACCAGAACTCTTGAGCAAACCCACAATGCACGATCCACATTCCCCATTGATGAGGTCCCCTTTGAAAGTGGGAGGACGGGGAGGAGGACAATGGAACCAATACTATGAATGTAAAATCAGAATAATATAAATAAAAATATATATTTATAACAAAAAAAGACTATACCAAGGGAAAACCATTTCTTGGAGATGAGACTATCCCAATGAGCTGCTGGTAAGACATGTAGTGTGCTTGAGACTCTCGGACCAGCCAAGCTGTCTGCAGGTTGTGTAGTGTGCTTCAGAGATGCAGCTTCCATGAGTCATCACTTATCCTGGAGTGGGATTTTTGGTGATGCAATTGAATTTGAGTCATCCATTACTCCTGTAAGCAAGCCCTCATCATGCTCTATAAGTAACCACAATAAATGCATTGGTTCACAAAAACTGGTTTTGGTGGAATCATACTTTTTTTGTCTGTCATCTGAGCCTTATCTGGGGTGAAGATGCATCTTCTTGTCTTTCCAGGGAAAAAGTTTACTATGACAATGAACTATTCCAAGTCACATGTACTCAACCAGCTGTATCATAAAACTGGCCAAAACATTGTACTAATAGTTTTCTGAAATATTATTGCAGTTCTGAGGTATCACACTCTAGGATTTGTCACTTAAAGTAAAGATGTTAAGGCTCTTCATGTATATCATTTTCTACTTATGGAGTCAAATTTAATACTGAGAAATTAGCATTTCTGAGTGCCTATAATCACTCCACTTGCATGACCTCAAGATCCTCCCTCAAATGTATTAATTATGTACAGTGACTATTTAAATAGTATTAGGATGGTGTTTGCATCTGGGAAGAGAAGAGGTAGAATCTGTATACACCCACTTGTACTCTTACACACCAAGTGTCAATTCTGGAGGAGAAATGCTGTATGTATAGGAGACCTGTGGGAAATGGGTGGTAATTAAGAGGCGGAATAGCTACATCCCCCCACTGGTCTTGAGGGAAAGTGTTATTTCATCTGATTTTGCCACAGTGAAGGGAAAATGTGTAAGTGTGCATCTTAACAATTCCAAGCATAGAGAAATACTTCCATTGAAAATAACAGGTGGGCCCACCTCCCCAACCTGAGTTCCCTGCATGGACAGTGTGTGGGCAGGTGTGGAGGTCTGGAGTGAGTAGCCTGACGCCTGCTTCCTGGTCTGAGTTCCTGGCACCGGTTTGTGTGCAGGCAGGCATGGCAGCCTGAAGTGAGCAGGCCAGGACCCTGGTTCCAGGCTCCTCCTACCTCCCCAGTATGGGTTCCCTGCACCAGTCTGTGTGTGATCAGGCATGGTGATCTGGAATGAATAGGCCAGACCCCAGTTTCCAGGTTCCTCTCACTTTCCTAGTCTGGGTTCCCTGAACAGATATGTGAGAGCAGCCTGGCAGTATGGAATGAGTAGGTCAGACCCTTCCTTCCTGGCTCTTCCCAGTTCCCTGGCCCAAGTTCCATGAGCTGGTCTGTGTGCAGAAGGGTGCAGCAAAGAGAAAGTAGGCCAGATCCTGTTCCCTTGCTCCTCCCAGAACCCTGGTCCTGGTAGGTCCCATTGTGCCTTGGTTGGGGAGGCCTGTTCCTGTGTGGACTGTGGAATCAGGCCTTTTGCTCAGGTATCCTGAATAGACACTGGGTACCAACATCCCTGTTCACCTGAGTCAGAGGGTGCATGAGCCAAAGGACAAAAACTTGCTTCCTCCTCAATAAAATAAAAAGTCTCCCTAAAATGGGTAGACAATAACACAAAAACACCAACAAAAGTCAGAAAACTGATAGATCTCTACCAAGGATCTCTACCTAGTCCTACAATGGAAGCCTCCAATGAAATCATAGAGAAATCAGTGGAAATTCATTCCCAAAATGAAAACACAACAACCAATAAGACCGTGATCAAAAGAATTGCTGAACTGTAAGTAAACCATCAAAGAACTAATAATCGTATTAATGAAATTGAACAGAATCATCTCCTAGAGTGTTCAGGTTTTGACAGTAGCCTTAACTTGATTGAAGAAAACATTAGAACCCTTCAAAAAGGTATGAATAAATTGAAGGTAAGTCAAGAAATGGAAGATCTCAACAACAGGTTGATTAAGCTTAATGAGGACGTAATCAAATGCAAGAATGAACTACAGGAATCATCAAGAAAATCAGAACTCAAATTGAAATTGTGCCTCAAAAAAGAGATGGACATGATGCAAAATAACACAATAGAAAACAAAAATCAAGTAGAAATTATAAAAACCTCTCTAGAGGTCTCACCAACAGAGTTATTCATGTGGAAGACAGAACCTTGAACTGGATGACAAGACAGAAGAAATTGATTGGGAGGCCAAAAACTTTGCTGAGTTCAAAAAAATCAAATGAACAGAATATGAGGGAACTGTGGAGCACCCTAAAATGACCAAACATCCAGATCATGGGTATACCAGAAGGAGAGGAAATCCAGGCCAGAGGCATAGAGACCATATTCAACATAATTATTGAAGAAAATTTTCTGAATCTCTCAAAAGAGAGGCCCATCCAGATACAAGAAGCCCACCAGAACACTAAACAGATAGGACCCAAGAAGAAATTCTCCAAGACACATCATACTTAAAACTCTTAACAACAAAAACATAGAGAAAATGTTAAAAGCATCAAGAGAGAAATGATTCATAACATGCCAAGGCAATTCCAACAGAATTACAACAGATTTCTTAATAGAAACCCTAAAAGCCAGGAGGGCCTGGAATAGAACACTTCAAAGTCTAAAAGACTATGCCTTCTAACTCAAGCTACTCTACCCATCAAAAGTATCCCTCATAATAGATGGTGAAAGGAAAACTTACCATGAAAAAAGTTAACTCAATGATTATATGAACACAAAGCCAAACCTACACAGAATACTTGAGGCAATAATCCACAAAGAACAGTCAAACAACCAATTTCAAGAGCCAACAAGAAAAAGATCACCATAACCAAAATTAACCAGGCTCAAAATAGTACAAAACACAAGAAAGCACCAAACTCCATAAAACACTTCATCATGGCTGGGATTAATTACTACCTCACAGTAATAAACTTTAATATTAATGGTCTTAAAAGACATACATTATCAGGATGGATCAAAAAAAAATGGGCCCTTCTAACTGCTGTCTTAAAGAAACCCACCTCACCACTAAAGATAGACACCTCCTCAGGGTGAAAGGTTGGAAAACGATATTCCAAGCAAATGGAAATTAAATGGAAATTTTTTTAAAGTGGGTATTGCTATATTAATATGTGATAAGGTAGGCTTCAAACCAAAAGTAATCAAAAAGGACAAAGAAGGCCACTTTTACTCATCAAGCAAATCAACACATCACAATCATAAATTATATGCACCAAACACAGGTGCACCACAGTTTATAAAAAAAAAACAATCTACTCAACAATAAAACAGACACAAACACCAACACCATCATAGTTGGAGACTTCAGTATTCCACTATGATCAATATACAGATCATCCAAGCAGAAAATCAATAGAGAAATACTAGAATAATAGAGCTCAACAACATGACAGATCAATTGGACCTAATGGATATCCACCCCAACTGTATGGAATACAAATTCTTCTCAGCAGCTCATGGAACCTTCTCCAAAAATTACCATATATTAGGCCATAAAGAGTGCCTTCATAAAGTCAGGAAAATTGAAGTAACTTCCTACATCATGTCAAATCACAATGCTTTAAAGCTAGAAATTAACAAGGGACACATCAAGAGCTCCATCAGTTCCTGGAGACTAAACAACACACTTTTAAACAATGAAGGGCTGTGGAAGAAATAAAATAAATAAATTATAAAATTCCTAGAATTGAATGATAATGAAAACACAACCTACCAAACTTATGGGAAACAAAGACAGAGAGATCTCAAGTCAATAATCTTACTGTCCACCTAAAGGCACTAGAAAAATAAGAAGAATCAAACCAATGTGCACCAGATAGAAAGAAATAATCAAGAGCAGAAATTAATGAATTGGAAACTAAGAAAATAATTTTTAAAATTTATGAAACTAAAAGCTGGTTCTCTGAAAAAATAAACAAGATTGAAAAACCCCTGGACAAATTGATCAAGCAAAATTGATCATATACTGGGTCAGAAAGCCTGCCTCCATATATTTAGGAGGATCGACTTAATTTCCTGCATTATATCAGATAACAATGTTGTATTGCTAGAAATTAACAACAAAAGATGCTGCAGGAACCCAGGCAGCTCCTGGAAACTGAACAAAATACTCTTAAACAATAAATGGGTAGTAGACAAAATGAAAAAGGAAATTGCAAAATTTCTAGAAATTAATGACAATGAGAAAAAAACATACCAAAACTTATGGGACACATTGAACGCAGTCCTCAGGGGAAAATTCACTGAGCTAAATGCTTTCATAACAAAGCCAGAGAGATCCCAACTCAGAAACCTAACCATCCACCTAAAGACATTAGAAAAACAAGAAGAATCCAACCCCAAAAGCTCCAGATGGAAAGAAGTAAGTAAGATTAGAACAGAAATTAATGAATTGGAAACTAAGAAGATAATTAAGAGAATTGATCAAACAAAGAGCTGGTTCTTTGAAAAAATAAACAAAATTGATAAACCCCTGGCCAATTTGTTCAAGCAAAAAAAAAAGCAACAACTCAAATTAACAAAATTAGAAATGAAAAAGGAGAGATCGCAACAGACATAAGTGAAATTGGAAGAATCATCAGGACTTACTTCAAAAACCTCTACTCTGAAACCTGGATAATATGGAGGAAATGGATGAATTCCTGGACACATACCACCTACCAAAGCTAAACTCAGAGCAGATTAATCTCCTAAACAAACCAATCACAACCATTCAGATTGAAAGAGTAATCAAAAACCTCCATAAAAAGAAGAGCCCAGGACCAGATGGCTTTTTAGCTGGATTCTATCAAGACTTCATGGAAGAACTGACACCAATTTTTCTCAAATTGTGCCACACAATTGGAGAACATGGAAAGCTCCCCAACTTCTTCTATGAAGCTAGAACCACCCTAATTCCAAAACCAGGCAGAGATGCCACAAGAAAAGAAAACTACAGGCCTATTTCCCTGGTGAACTTATATGCAAAGATCCTGAAAAAAATCCTCTCAAATGGAATTCAATATCACATCAAAAGCATTATCCACCTGGATCAAGGAGGCTTCATCCTGGGAATGCAGGGATGGTTCAACATAAGGAAATCTGTCAATGTAATAAACCACATAAAAAAGCTTAAACACAAAAACAATATGATCATTTCCATAAATGCAGAAAGGGCCTTTGACAAAATACAACAGCACTTCATGATCAAAACACTGAAGAGACTAGGCATGGATGGTCTATATTTCACCATAATAAAGGCTATATATAAAGATCCTAAAGTCAAATAATACTGAATGGAGAGACACTGAAGGAATTCCCATTGAGATCAGAAACAAGATGGGTGTCCACTCTCACTTCTGCTCTTCAGTATAGTACTAGATGTACTAGCTCAAGCAATAAGACAGGAGAAAGAAATAAAGGGATACAAATTGGAAAGGAAGAGGTTAAGTTAGCCCTATTTGCAGATGACATGATTCTATACATAAGTGACCCGAGAAGCTCCAGCTCAAAACTCTTAAAAGTGATTGACTCCTTCAGTAAAATAGCAGGATACAAAGTTAATGCACAAAAATCAGTAGCACTTCTATATGCAAAGAAATCAGGGACATCATTCCATTTTCAATAACATCAAAAAAATATCTTGGAATACCATTAACCAAGGAGGTGAAAGACCTCTACAATGAAAACATAAAAACACTCAAAGCACTATACAGATTTAATGCTATACCAATAAAAATCCCAACATCTTTCTTCACAAAGATAGGAAAAACGATCTCAAAATTCATATGGAGTGGGAGAAGACCTCGGATAGCCAAGCATATCCACAGCAAAAGAAATACCTCTGGAGGCATCACCATACCTGATCTTTAGCTCTACTACAAAGTCATAGTAATAAAACAACATGGTACTGGCATAAAAACAGGATTATAGACCAGTGGAACAGAATCAAGGACCCAGACTTTGGGTCAAATAACTACAGCTACTTGATATTTGACAAAGGCCCTAACAATGTGGACTGGAAAAAAGACAGCATCTTCAAGAAATGGTGCTGGACAAAACTGGGTAAGCATATGCAGGAAAATAAAACTTGATCCACACATTTTGTCATGCACAAAAATCAAGTTCAAATGGATCAAAGACCTCAATATAAAAGCAGACACTCAGCTAGTACTGGAAGAAAAAGTAGGAGGTACTTTCCATCATACAGGAGTGAGAAAAAGCTTCCTGAACAAAACCCGAATAGCTCAGGAAATTAAACAATTGCTCAACCATTGGGATCTCATGAATCTGAAAAACTTTTTCACTGACAAACCTGTAATAAGCAAAGCCAATAGATTGCACACAGAATGGGAGAAAATTTTTGCTGGATACACATTGGACAGAGACCTAATTTCTAAAATCAACAAATAACTCAAAAACCTAAATAAAAAGTGAAACAACCCACTCAAAAAATGGAGCAGAGAACTGTACAGGGAATTTTCAGAGGAAAAAATACAGAGGGAAACACTCCCTTAAGAAAATGTTCAACATCCCTAATCATCAGAGAAATGCAAATTAAAACATCTATGAGATTCCACCTTACCCCAATAAGGATAGCAAACATTTAAAAATCTAATGACAACAAATGCTGGCAAGGGTGTGGAGAAATAGGAACCCTCATTCAATGTTAGTGGGAATTAAGCTGGTATGACCACTATGGAAAGCAATACGGGGACTCCTAAAAAGGATGACTATAGAGGTACCAACACACCCAGTTATCTCCTTACTGGGCATTTACCCTAAAACCTCCAAGCCTCAGTTCAAAGATATTTGCCCAACCATGTTTATTGCTGCTCAATTCATAATAGTTAAGAGCTGGAATCAACCCAGATGTCCATCATTAGATGAATGGATAACTAAGATGTGGTATATTTACACGATGGAATTCTGCACAGCAGTAAGGAAAAATGACACCATGCAATTTGAAGAAAAATGGTCAAATTGGAACAAATCATTCTCAGCGAACTCACCCAATCACAGAAAGATAAGTGTCGCATGGTCTCACTCATCTGTGGCTCCTAACTTGTATTTGCCCAAGATGCTGACATACCTAATAAACATCTGGAGGACTGGACAATAGGGATTATTGGGCTGGAGGGCAGAGAAAGGGGAAGACAAAAAAATGGACCCAAATGAAAATGGTACCATAATATCCTATATCCTGAAAGATGTACTAAAAGGTCAAACCTGCATTAGGTGCTTAGAGAGAACACCTGAATCACAGGGGCCTGGAGAGGGTATGATGAAGACCAACCTCAATCTTCTCCTGATTCTCTCTTTCTCTTTCATCTTACCTATATTTTTCTTCCTTATTTTCCCTTGGCACTGACTTGTAACTCCCAGTACCAGCATGTGGTTAACATCCACAATGACCTGTTGATCAGTGAGACCTACAAGGTTTCCCAAAAGAAGACAGATTTCTGTCAGAGTACTTGATGACACACCAAAGATTAATGGTAAGACCCTACTGCTGAAGACACCATTTGCTGTTGGGACAGAACATGGAGAGACCTGGCTGGAATCTGGAAGAGAGTCAGTTCCCAGACAGTTAGTTTGTCTAGTGCCAGAAGGTACTACATGAGTGGCTGGGGTAAAACGACCAACATCTGTCTAAGCAATTCATGGTATAAGCTACTCAGCAGCAAATTACCTGATGTGATGCTCACACAAGTGCAATAGTGGCACACAGCCATGGTGGTTACCAACAGCTCTTGATTTGGCTAATGGAGCCACTCAGTGGAATGGTATCCATACCTGGAATGAGGAGACAAGTCAGAACCATATAAAAAATGAGCCCGCTCTCCAATATCAAGCTCCCACCAATAGTGGGATACAAGAAGGCCTACACCTATTAAATTCTCTCTTAAATAATAATGGTTATCCATTTATCTTGCACTGACCTCACTCTCCTTTGGAAAATTTGCTTCTTTTTCAGATGATTGCAGAACCTGAGGAGAGAATCAGCCCATTGAACTTCACTAGGGCACCAGTTGAAGCCATAGAGTTATTTGGGAAATGAGAAAGAGTGCTGATTTCCTGGTTAACCTGATGCCAGCCCAAGGGCAAAGGATATAGACATAAAGAACACTGAACTTCTACCAAATCAGATATCCAGAGACCTAAAATGAACCCAACATAGCTCAGGGAAATTCACCAAAGAGGGGACAGAAAGATTGTTAGAGCCATAATAAGTTAGATCATCATGCACAGAGACATTGCCTCTCCCACATAACTGATAGCTACCCCCATAAGGCAAGGCCCACATTATCCATGGCAGGAGGACAAAGAGAAGGCTAACGATGGGACCATCATGGCTGTATACAGACTATATTCATAACTAATAAAAATATAAGTCTCAAATTAACAAAATCAGAAATGAAAAAGGAGAGATCACAACAGACATCAATGAAATTGGCAGAATTATCAGGGCATACTTCCAAAACCTTTACTTCACAAAATTAAATAATTTGGAAGAAATGAATGAATTCCTAGACTCATACCACCTACCAAAACAAAATTTAGAGAAGATTAATCTCCTAAACAAACCTATCACATCCATGGAGATTGAAAAGGTTATCAAAAACCTCCCCAAAAGAAAAGCCCAGGACCAGATGGCTTATCAGCTGAAATCTATCCATTCTTCATTGAAGAACTGAAACCAATTTTTCTCAAACTGAGAGGGTGACATGAATTCTAACCTCAAATTTCTCCTAGCTTTCTTTCTTCTCTGTCTTTTTTTCCTTTCCCCCTGGCATTGGCTTATAATTCTCTGTACCAAGATGCAGTCAACATCCACAATGAGCTGTTGATTAGAGAGACCTACTAGATCTCCCAAAACAAACAGGGCACTTGATTACTCAGAGGTTATGATAAGACCCTACTGCTGAAGACACCATCAGCTGTCAACATAGACAATGGAGTGACCTGGTTGGAATCCAGAGGATAGCCAGTCCCCAGACAATAACCCATCTAGTGCTGGAAGGTGATACATGAGTTACTAGAGAAAGTGGCCAACATCTGTCTGAGCAACTCAAAGTCTAAGCGACTCACAAGCAAACAACTGATATGATGCTTACATAAGTGCAATAGTGGCATACAGCCATGGTGGGTAACCAACTGCTCTTGGATTGGCCAACAGATGTGCTCAGTGGAAAGGAAACCATATCTGATACTGGGAAACAAGTCCAAATCATATCCAGATAATGATTCTGCTTTCCATTGTCAAACTCCCACTAACCTTGGCCTATAAGATGGTCTACACCCTTTTAATTCTCTCTAAATTAATAATGGTTATCCCACCAGTGCTGAATTCATTCTCTGTTGGAGAACCTGCTTCTCTTTTTCAGACAGGAGCTGGAGTTGAGGAGATAAACGATCCAGCACACTCCACCCTGGCCCCAGCTGAAACCACAGAGGAACTGGGGAAATGAGCAAGAGTGCTGCTTTTTTACTGAATCTGATATCAGCACAAGGTGATGTAGATGGACACTGAGGACACTCAACACCTACCAAACTAGAGGTCCAGTGGCTCCTAAGTGCCCATCACTGAAGTAGACTTAAAATGCTCCCAGCATGACTCAGGGAATCTTCCAGAAGAGGGGTGGAAAGATTGTTAGAGCCACACGTTGGGATATTTTGCACAGAGACATTGCCTCTCTACCCCATAATGCATGACTCACAATTCCCATGGGGTTGACCTACATTCCCAGTGAGGAAGGCCTCTTCAGAAAAGGGGCAGGAAAGAGGGAATGGATAGTATCAACATGTGTTGTTTACATACAAAATATGTCCATATCTAATAAAAAAAAACAGCTGGATGAGTCGTAGAGTTGGCCAGGGGAGGAGGGATCTTCCTCAGCACAGCCAGATCTCCCTGCAGATAAGACATGGAGTAGATAGCCTCTTCTATGTGGAAGAAAGCTCTAGGGTGTACCTTCTCTAATTCATGGCACAGAACAGCAGAGAATTCTGTGTAGAAAGATATTCCATGGTTCACAAAGCTTCTTGTCCTACCAGCATGTTCCATGCAGAGAAGGGTGATGAGGTGGTGGCAGGGGTCTCTGACTGGGAGTATGAGATCTGTTATGAGAAGTCCACGTGAGAGACATGTCTTTTAATTCCAAGTTTTAGTGACACTCCTATATTATCTTTTTTAAAAGAACATTGTATGGATACATCACTTGTTGGTACCATTTACTCTTTTCCTGACCCCATTTCACAGGGGGCCCTCCCTAGTGGCCCTGCTATTTCCCATGGGGCTGTGGGTTATGTGTTGTGAGAGCAGCAGTTAGTATTTGTGGGGGGAGGCAGTGCCTCTGGCACTGCCCCCTCTTCCACAAAATTCCCTGAGCCTTGGTGGATGTGTCCTAAGTCTACTTCAGTGATGAGCACTTAGGAGCCTCTGGAGCTCTGCTTTAGTATGTGTTGAGTATCCTCAGCCACTGTTTCCTTCACCCTGGAATTGTTTGTCTGGATAACCATGGAAGAAGTGTCTTGCTCGGCTCCCCACTTCCTTTGTGACTTCCTCTGGGCTTTGACTGAGATGTGAGGGGTAATTTATCTCCTTGAGTCTCACTACGTTATGAAAAATAAGAACAGATTCTTCAGTGGAAAATGAAGTCAGCATAGGTTAAATTGGATAAGCATTATTAATCTAGAGAGAGTTTGATGGATGTAGCTCCTCTTTTAGCCAAAGACTAGTGGGAGCTTGACACTGGAGAGCATAATCTTTGTCTCCATCGGATTCAGAACTGGTTCCCAGCTCCAGATATGGATTACTTTTCACTGAATAGATCTCTTAGCCAATAAGAAAACCATTGGTTACCTTCCAAGTCTGTGTGCCACCATTGCACTGGTGTGTACTTCTTGTCAGGCTGGTTGCTTCTGAATAGCTTAGACCCTTGCTTGCTCACACTGTTTTTGGCTCCTTTCTATCATGTAGCACTTTCCAACACTAGATAGGCTAACTGTCTTGGGTCTGGCTCTCTTACAGATTCTAGCCAGGTCTCTCCATAATCTGTGTTGGCAGCATATTGTATCTTTGGCAACAGGGTCTTCCTTTTATCACAGGCTGGTAATCAAGTGCTTTGACAGAAGCTGCTCTTGTTTGGGGGCCCTCTTAGGTCTCTTTGATCAACAACTCAGTATAGCTAGCACCTATTTCTGGTACTGAGAGTTACATGTCTGAGCCAAAATCTTTTAAGGTTAGGCTTCATCCCACCCTCTCTAGGGCCCTTCTTATGAGGCAATCCCCTATACTCCTGTTGAGAGTTGTATCTTTTAGTCTACCTTCAAGGAGAAACTGGTTCTATGGCACCCATTCATTTTTGAGTTTAGTTTTGAGTTTATTTTCCCCAGACTTCCCCTTCTCTTCCCCCAAACCCTTCCATCCCTATTGTCTGGGCTTCAAGTTGCCTATCCAATAGGCCAGCAACTCAAGCTGTTCTAAGTTTGGAATTGCAGATGAGTGAGATGAGTTCTCACATGTGGTGTTTGGTTTTTTGTGACTGTGTGTGTTTGCTGAGTATGATCTGTTCTAACTTGATCTATTTTCTAAAAATTTCATTGTATACATTTTTATTACTCCTGAGTAGAATTCCATTGTGTATATGTACCATAACTTCATTATCTATTCATCCAGTGGTGGGCACTTGAATTGATTCTAGTTCTTAGCTGTGATGAACTGAGAAGCTATAAACATAATTGAGCAAATATCTCTGTAGTGAAAACAAAATTGAGCAAAATTCTCCGTAGCGAAGCATGCAGCATTTAGAGCAAATGCTCAGTAAGGGAGTGATTTGATCTATTGGTAGTTCTATATTCATCTTTTTCAGGAATATCTGTATTGATTTCCATAGTGGTTGTACCAGCAGTCAATGAGGGTTCCTCACCAACAGTTGTTGCTGTTTGATTTTTTAAATGATTGCCATCCTTATTGGAGTGAGGTGGAATCTAATACTTGTTTTAATTTGCATTTCCCTGATGGTTAGGGATGTTCAACACTTTCCTAAGTGTGATAGCCATTTCTATTTCTTTCTATGAAAACTCCCTATTCAGTTCTTTACCCCATTTTTTGAGTGGGTTGTTTCAGTTCCTTGTAGATTCTAGATGTGGGACCTCTGTCAGTGGTATAGCTGTTGAAAATTTCTCCTACTCTGTGGGTAATCTATTGGTTCTGATTATGGTATGTTTGTCTGTGCAAAGCCTTTTTACCTTCTTGAGATCCATTGGTTGAGTGATTGTTTAATTTCCTGGGCTATTGGGGTGTTGTTCAGAAAATCCTCCCTCATTCCTATATCATAGAGAATTCCTCCTCCTTCTCTGCATCTATTGAAATGATCATGTGGTTCTGGTGATTAAGTTTATTTATGTGGTGTATTCTGTTGACTGATTTCACATGTTGAACCACCCTGCATCCCTGGGATAAATCCTGCTTGATCAAGGTGGATAATGCTTTTGATGTGTTGTTGAATTTGGTTTGTGAGGATTTAGTTCAGGATCTTTGCCTCTAAATTCTTCAGGGATATAGACCTGGAGTTTTCTTTTCTTATATCTCTGTTTGGTTGTGATATTAGGGTGATGCTACCTTCATAAAAAGAGTTGGGGATGATTCCTTATTCTCCAATTATGTGAAACAGTTTGAGAAAAATTGGTTTCAGTTTTTCAATGAAGTTTTGATAGAACTCAGACAAGCTATCCAGTCCTGGACTTTTCTTTTTGGAGAGGTTTTTAATTAGCTTTTCAATCTCAATGAATGTGACAGGTTTGTTTAGAGATTAATCTGCTCTGAGTTTAGTTTTGGTAGGTGATATGTGTCTAGCAATTCTTCAATTTCTTCCAGATTATCCAATTTTGTGGAGTAGAGGTTTTGGAAATATGTACTAATGATTTTTCCAATTTCATTGATGTCTGTTGTGACCTCTCCTTTTTCATTTTTGATTTTGTTAATTTGACACTCCCCCTTTTACATTTGATCAAACTTATCAATTTTGCTTATCAATTTTGTTTATTTTTTTTCAAAGAAGTAGCTCTTGATTTCATTGATTTTCTTAATTGTTTTCTTTATTTTCAATTCATTAATTTCTGCTCTGATCTTGAGTATTTCATTCCAAGTGGAGCTATTAGGGTGGGATTCTTCTTGGTTTTGAACACCTTTATGTGGATGGTTAGGTTATTGATTTGGGACCTCATTGATTTTGTTATAAAGGCCTTTAGCACCATGAATTTTCCCCTTAGAACTGCCTTTATTGTGTCCCATAAGTTTTGGTAAGTTGTGTTGTCATTATCATTCAATTCTAGAAATTTTATAATTTCTTTTTTTTTTTTTTAAATTTCTCCCACAACCCATTCATTGTTTAAGAGTGTGTTGTTTAGTCTTCAGGAGCTGGTGGAGTTCTTTATGTGTCTCTTATCAATTTCTAGCTTTAAAATTGTCATATGTTATGATGCAGGAAGTTATGTCAATTTTCCTGAATTTATGGAGGCACACTTTTTGGCCTAATGTATGATCTATTTTGGAGATAGTCCCAAAGGCTTTTGAGGAGAATGTGTATTCTGTAGAACTGAGGTGGAATGTTCTGTAGATATCCATTAGGTCTCATTGATCTATGGTGTAATTGAGCTTTATTATTTCTCTGTTGATTTTCTGCTTGGGTGATCTGTCTATTCATAATAGTGGAGTATTGAAGTCCCCTACTATTATGGTGTTGGTATTTATTTCTGTTTTGTTTTCATGTAGGTTTTGTTTTATAAAATGTAGTAATCCTATGTTTGTCACATATAGATTTATGATTGTGATATCATTATATTGGATTGTTCCCTTGATGAGTAAGAAGTGGCCTTCTTTGTCCTTTTTGATTGTTTTTGGTTTGAAGTCTATATTAACAGATATTAATATAATAACACCTGCTTGTTTATTCCCATTTTATTGGAATATATTTTTCCATCCTTTTATCCTGAGGACATGTCTGTTTGTAGTGGTGAGGTGGCTTTCTTCAAGACAGCAGATAGAAGGGTCCATTTTTTGTGATCCACCCTGTTAATTTGTGTCTTTTGATGGGTGAGTCAAAACAGTTAATATTTAAGGTTATAACTGTGAGGTTTGATTTAATCCCTGTCATGATGGGGTGCTTTATGGGGTTTGGTCCTTTCCTAGGATTTGTACTTTTTTGAGCCTACTCTAGTTTTGGTTACTGTGATCTTCTTCTTGTTGGCTCTTGAGATTGGTTGTTTGGCTCTTCTGTGTGCATTATTCCCTGAAGTATTCTCTGGAGTTTTGGTTTGTGTTCACATAATCATGGAGCTGACTTTTTTCATGTAAAGTTTTCCTTTCACTCTCTATTATGAGGGATACTTTCCCTGAGTACAGAAGTTTGGGTTGGAAGCCATAATTTTTTTAGACTTTGAAGTGTTCCATTCCAGGCCCTTCTAGCTCTCAGGATTTCCATTAAGAAATCTGAGGTAATTCTGATAGAATTGCCTTTGTATCACTGAGTTGTTTCTCTCTTGGTGCTTTTAGTACTCTCTCTTTGTTTTCAAGACTTTTAACTATGATGTGCCTTTGAGAGTTTCTTCTTTGGTACTGTCTGTTTGGTGTTCTGTGAGCTTTTCATATCTGGATGGGCTTCTCTTGAGAGACTGGGAAATTTTTCTTCAATAATTTTGTTGAATATGTTCTCTATGCCTCTGGCCTGGATTTCTTCATCTTATGGTATACGCATGCTCTGGAAGTTTGGTCATTTTAGGATATCCCAAGTTCCCTCATATTCTGTCCATATGACTTTTTGAATTTGGTTGGTTTTTTTGATCATTTGCTTCCTGTCCAGAAATTCTCTTGATTAGGTTCACATAGCTTGTTGTGTTTTCACTTGGGGATGGAATTTCAATTGTTTTGCCTATCATTTCATTGGAGGCTTCCATGGTGGGACTAGGTAGCCTTGGTGGAGATCTCTCAGTTTTCTGACTTTTTTTTTTTGCACTGTGCCTAAGCATCTGGTTGTTACAGTCTTTACTCTATTGTGGAAGCAAGTATTTTTCCTTGTAGGATCTTCAGTGATTGTTCTGTTTTAAACGTGACCTAGATTGGAGTAGGATGGGGTTATAACCACAGATGTGCAGATTATGGCAATTGCAAGTACATCAAAGATACCTGGGAAGCTGGGAGGTGGAAACTTGGAACTCTGACCTACTCATTCCACATATATGCACTATTCAGCACAGGAGATCCAGGGGTTGGGTAATCAGGAGCTGGGAAGCTAGGGAGCTAGGGGCAAGAGGTCAGCTCCTGCAGTGGCCTGTGCACCCTCTGTGTCAGGCAAACAGGGATTGGGGACCCAGGGACAGGTTAACAGCAATCCTGTGTAAAAGAGAGAGAAAGAGTGAGATTGGGTGCACCAGGGCCTCTAGCCACTGTATACAAACTTCAGACTCATGTGTGCCATGTGCATCTGGTTTACATGGGACTTGGAGAATCAAACAGGGGTCCTTAGTCTTTGCAGGCATGTACCTTAACTGCTAAGTCATCTCTCCAGCCCCTGCCATAGGCTTGTGATTAGGTTTTCAGTACCAGGAAAGTATTTTCTCCCATGAAGTGGGCCTCTAGTCCAATTAGAGAGTGATTGATTTCCCTATAACAGACATGCCACTATTACACCCATTTGGTCATTTGGCCTGGTTGGCCAAATTTAAGACTTTCAGTGTCCACTGTTATCACTGATGATGACTTTACTCTCCCATAGTGCTGCATGCATGCTTTTTCCAGCTTTCTGTCAGCTGCTCTATAGGGAGGAGGCTTTCAGCTCAGCTCCATCTTGATTTCTCAGTAACCTTGCAGATGCTTCTATTTTCTCAGAGGTACTTCACATGAAGAACCTTGGTCATGAAGTGATGGATGTGTTGCAGGTTTTGAGAGCAACATAGCTTTTCTCAACTATGGTTGGGCTTACTTTAGGGCTTAAAATTCTGGACATGCAAATGTCACTAGAATTCCCCAAACCAATGGTTCTCAAATCCACTGTTTTATGACTTCTGAGGAATTGAAAAGTGTAGGCATGGTAGAAGGGCAAATTAAGCAAGATTTTATTTTAGAAAAGAAAGTAAAGCAGAAAGCTTCTGAGCTAGGAAGGGCTCTGAGCCAGTAATCTACTTGGGGATTTGGGTCAGAGGTTCATATATCCTTAAGGATGTAAATTAGGCATCAAGTCAGGGTGGATGGGATGAGTTACTTTGAATGAATATGGGGGATCTTGATGAAAAGGAATAAGGGAACAAGGGACAGTGGCCAGACAACATCTTGGCGAGTCAGGGCTTTTTGTAACTTAGTCTCTGGACTCTGTTCTCTGGAATTGTCATAAGTGATATTCTTCTGGAGTGTATAACCTAAGTACCTAGAAAATGGGGCTAACTTACTCCTAATTCCTAGTAGAAAGACTTGTTCAGTTGTTAACTTAAACGACCTTTGCAGAAGTAGGTGGTCACAAAAGACAAGGGATTATAGTAGATTCATGTAAAGCTGCCAGTACATTTCCTAATGTCTGATCTAGCATCCCAGTGAGAGATTGTTAGCCTAGCATCCCAGTGTCCTCTTGAATTCACTCATACTTTTCTCTTCCTCCCTTTCCTTCCTTGCCCTTCAGGTATTTTTCTTTCATTTTTTCTATTTCTCCCACTTCCTTCTCCTCACCTTCCTCCTGCTTCTCCCCTACTTCTCCTTTAGCTCTTCCTCCCTTTGATTTTCCTCCTCTTCCTTCCCCTGTCTTTCCTTCCCTGCTTCCCCTCTTTCTCCTTTTCCTACTCTTTACTCTCCTCCTTGTTCTTGTTGTTGGGACAAATTACCTGACAAGAAACAGCTTATGGAAGGAAAAGGGTTTAATTCAGCTTACATTTTCAATGGCCAGTTTCTTTATGGAGGGGAAGGCATGCCAGGCCAGAGTGGGAAAACTGTGTCACATCTCACCTGAGTAAGTAGAGAGAGAACATAACATGAAGCTGGATTATAAAACCTCAAGCCTCACCCCCCCAGAACCTGCTCTTCTCCTAGTCATACTTCCTCCAGCAAGGTTTTGCCTCCTAAAACCTCCACAATCTTCCTGAGCATCACTACCATCTGGGTACCAAGTGTTCAAACACATAAGTCTATGGGTGATATTTACATTCAAACCACCACATTCTTCCTGTGGTAGAATAAATTCAACAAAGAAACTAGACATGGATAATGCTCTAAAACACTTTTTCTATTTTACAAGCCTTTACCAGGGAAACAGCATGACTCTGACTCTGTCTATGTAGCTCTTGTATGTTATCTGATTAGTGCTTCCACAGGCATAAACACCCCCAATTAAACAGATTTGTATTTTACATTTGTACTTTCTTATCATTTACTTATTACTAAAATATTTTCAGTTTGTGCTCTTAAATCATGTAACTTCAGAAACTCAAAATCCACCAATAGTATAAAAAACTCAAGATGATGTCAAACTGCCTGTCATGCCATCTATAAAAACCCTGAGCCATCAGAACTTGGTACTTAGGCTTTTGAAGTAATTACCCTGAGTCCATGTCAACATGAATAAGTTTTCTAATTCTCTGGTGCCATCTCTGTGTGACTCAGTTTCCCATAACACTGCTTGGTTTTCTTTATCTTCCTTCTTATCCTCCTCATGCTCCACCCCTTCCTTTTTCCCTTCCCTTTGCAGTTCCTAAGAATCTGTTCCTTACCTTGATGAATGGCCTAAATTCTCCTATCTCAGAAGTCCAAATGGAAAATCAACCCAAATCTTCTTTTACCCCAAGCATCCATGAGGAAAATTGGTGTTTAGATAGCATTAGAAAATTATCAGCAACCAACCTGTCCCTCCAATCTGTCCACTACCTTGTGAGTGGGCAGTGAATTCCAACTGAGAGAGGATTATGCATGGGGCTGCAGAAGGAAAGAGAAGAGTGGTCTTTTTCAAACATGTATCTGTGAAGTCAGGGGCAAAGTTTGATGCAGGATGAAGTGGAGGGAAGGGCAGGGCAGGCAGATGACTGATGATAGCTAAGGTCCCTCTAGCTTCCATTGCAAGGCCTGCTGTGTGCCCTACTCTGCTGGAGGACAGGATTGGTATTCTACAGTTCTCACTGTAACACAGCCTTGTATTTTTCCCCCATCTATTCCTGGAGTAAAATCAATACTTTCTCTTCATCACCCGGCAATGTCAAGTACACTGATTCTTCAATTCCAGCATTCTCATTTTCCAATAACTGGTGCATAACCAATCAGCAATCTCCCAGAAGGTAGGAGCTATGTTAGTAGAAATGCAGTGTGAGAGACAAGTGCTGACATTGGTGGGCCAAGTGAAAAGTTAATTAGAATAACTATAAAACATTTTCTTCATGATTAGCCAGCCCAAGGAGAATTTAGCCTCCCCCCACACTACCAGTGGTGGTGGCCAGGCCTGAAATAGCTGGGAGACCTGTCCATCAAAGGGAAGTGGATTCATTTGAATTCATTTGCATGTTCCGACTTGCTCATCCTGAACCTCTGCCAATCACTGTACAGAAAGCTCAGAAAAGGTATTCTTGACTTCTCAAACTGTTGGCTTCAAGTAAGACTTCTTCTCTGAATGATTATGCAATTTTCACAGAAGAGAACACATGCACATCCCTGCCACTGAAATAGGACATTTTCACTTCTTTCATGTTATGGCTTGAATCTGAAATGTCCCCCACAGGCTCATGCTTTGAAAGCTTTGTCCTCAGCTAGTGGTGCTAGTTTGAGAGGTTACATAAACTTTGGGAGGTGGATTCTAGCTGGAGAAAGCAGGTAACAAGGGCAGGTTCTTGAAGATATCTAGTCCCTGACCATTTACTGTCATGCTTTCTGCTTCTCAGTCTGCTGCTATATGAGCAGCCTCTACCACATGCTTCCTCCACCTTGAACTGAGATGCTCAGCCATGCCTTCCTGGCCATGATGGACTAAAGCCATATGAAACCTGGAGCCAAAATAACTCTTCCCTCCTTTGTTTCTGTGGGGATTTTGGTCAGAGCAATTCAAAAGTGACGAATACACCCTGAGTCCTCAAGGATCTGGATGTCTTCTTGGGATGTGGCACTGATGTGTGTGCATCATTGGTCATCACCATGGTGACCATTTCATGCTGGGCAGTCACAAGTCTGCTCTTGACTTGGATCCACTCTGCATATACCCAGAAGTCTCCTGAGCCAACAATCTTAAAAATAAAAGTTAAATGGTCTAGATAGATATATTTTCAGCACAGAACATGTTGGATTTTGAAGGAGTCCATTTAACTCAGTAGCCATCTTCCCAAAGTTAGGTAACCAGCCCAAGGACCCAGCTAATAAGCTGAGGATAAGAAAACAGCAAGGTAGAAAATTTACTTTTAACCATAGGTATTCATTTACTTAGAATTTTTATGCCTTAAAACATTGTATTATATGAGATGGTGGGTTTTTCTTTTTCTTAGCTACTTTGTGTCTGTTCTCTACCGTTTGCTGCTGGAAGGATCATCACTTAAATTCTACCCTGGCAAACACAGAGGTCATTAACACGAGATCCACCTCAAACAAACTAGAAGGCTAAGATGGACATCCAAGATTGTCCTCTGACCTCAAAATTTAGCAGCATTCTGTGTACAGTCTTTTTAGCATAAAGACAGACTTTATGAGGGGCTCCTTAGTGTATTATCTTTGTTTTTGACAGACCTAGGTCACATGCTCACTCATAAACCAATCATAGCAAGAAAAGTCACTCCACTATAGGTTAGACTAACTTAGTTTTGCTCTGAACTCGAGATAGATGGAGTCATCTCCTACAGGAGGTAGAATCCATTTTGGGAGGAGAACCAACAACTTTTGCTTTGAACAAAATGTGTCAAAGCATGGATTCAGGCATATGGAGTGGACCCTATCCATGGCCCCTTTATGGGTTCAGGGTTTTATGGACACATGCAGTAGTTTATTCCAGACCAACACTTGTTCACTGGCATATGGCTGGTGTTCACACTGAGTGGCCACAATCAGTACTCATTGCTCTAGAGCAGATAGAACTTGAATGAAGAAAATAAGGTCTATGGGCTGAGGAAATGGCTTAGTAGTTAAGGCATTTGCCTGCAAAGCCTAAGGACCCTGGTTCAATTCCCCAGGACCCATGTAAACCAGATGCACAAGTGGGCACATGCATCTGGAGTTTGTTTGCAGTAGCCAGAGGCCCTGGCATCCCCATTCTCTCTATAGATCTCTATCTGCCTCTTCCCTTCTCTCTCTCAGATAAATCAATAAAATATGTTTTAAAAAAGAACTGTGCTCCATGACATGTTCAAAATCATTTTTGTTCAATTTTTATTGGCAATTTTTAACATGTACATAATGTATGTGTATATGTATGTATGTATGTATGCTCATAATGTGAAAACATTCATGTTGGTGCCATCGATAGCCTCCCAATTTGTGGCTCTAACAATCTTTCCACCCCCTCTTCCATGAATTTCCCTGAGCCATGTTGGGTTGGTTTTAGGTCTACTTCAGTGATGAGGTCTTGGGAGCCTCTGTGTCTCTGGATATCTGGTTGAGTAGGAGTTGAATTTTTTGTTCCATTACTATCCTTTGACCCTCATCCCTCTTTTACTGAATCCCTTCTTCCCGAATTCTCTCTCTTCTACTTTGATGTAATATTTTTCTATTTCTTAAAAGAGAAGACTATGTGACCTACTGAGTTAACTGAGGGTTTCTTGCACAAGGATGAGTAAGGGCTTATTTACAGAACATGTGCAATCTACCAGTGGATCCATCAAAAGCATCTTTTTTTAAAAATAAGAACATACTTTGTATGGACATATCATGTGCTGGTCCATCATTACCATCTCCCTGACCCCATTCCACTGAGGGCCCTGCTTAATGGGGTTGCTGGTATTCTCCATGGGGTTGTGGGTTATGTGTTGTGGAAGCAGCAGTCAGTCATTGGGGGAAGGGAGCAATGCCTCTGGGTATAAGCCATCCCCTCTTCTGCAAAATTCCCTGAGCTGTGGTGGGTGTGTTTTAAGACCGCTTCATAGAAAAGCTCACAGGAGCTTCTGGATTTCTGCTTTGGGATGTGTTGAGTATTCTCTGCATCTGTCTCTTTTACCCTGGTGCTGTCAGGCTCACCATGGAAGCAGCACTCTTGCTCATCTCATCAGTTTTTCTGTGGTTTCACCTGGGCCTTGGCTGAAGTGTGTGTGTGTGTGGGGGGGGTGGCATTATCTCCTCGGGTCTTGCTACCTTCTGAAAAAGAAAAACAGTTTCTCCAATGGAGAATGAAGTCAGCATAGGTTAAATGGGATAAGCATTGTTAATTTAGAGAGATTTTGATGGATGTAGCTCCTCTTTTAGCTAAAGACTAGTGGGAGCTTGTCATTGGAGACCATAATCTTGGTCTCCACAGTATTCTGACCGGGTTCCCGCATCCAGCTATGGGTTTCCACTTAGTGGATCTCTCAGCCAGTCAGAAAGCCACTAGTTACCCACCAAGGCTGTGCCACCATTGCATTGGTGTGTACATCTTGTCACGTTGGTTGCTTGAGTATCTTTGACACCTGCTTGCTCACACCATTGTTGGATACTTTCTCCCAGTAGCTCGTGTAGCACTTTCTAGCACTAAAAAGGCTAACCATTTGGAGATGGCACCCCTCTAGATTCCAGCCAGGTCTCTTAGCATTCTGTGTCAGCAGCATGTGGTGTCTTCAGCAATAGGGTCTTACCTTTTACCTCAGGTGGGTACTCAAGTAAAAGCATCTTTTAAAAATGGGCCAGTGGCTAAAGACACTTGCCCTGCAAGCCTGCTAACCCAGGTTTAATCCCCAGCATTCATGTAATGCTGGACACAAAGTAGAGCACATGCCTGTAATCATGAACCTATCACAACAGGAGGTAGAGCCAGGAGACTCTCAAAGCTTAAGGACCAGATAGCTGACCTTTCCAGCGACAAAACAAGAGAAATCCTGTCTCAACTAAGATGAAAGGAGAGGACAAAGACCCCAAGATTGTTCTTTAACTTTCCTGTCTCAACCAAGATGAAAGGAGAAGACAAATACCCCAAAGCTGTTCTTTAACTACCACCCCATGCCATGACATACGTGTACATACACATGCACACAAATATACAAATATACACACAGATATTTAAAAAATGTAAAAGGTTTAATGAGAGCATTTGAAAGTGACTTAAAAGGCACAAAAACACAGCAATTGCTTGTGCAACTGCATGTTTTGCACTGAATTTTCCTCCTGTTGTGATGAAGAGCACCCAATCTCTGTGCTTTGAGGTGTTTGGTGGAAGGAGGAGCACAGACCGGCCCAGGCCAGCCTTAGTGGCAGCAGCTCCCTCCTGATTCTCCACTTAGTTACTTCTCCAAGCACTGTCACAGCTCCAAGTTTTCAGGAAACAGACTTCAACTCAGGAGACTGTGACTAACAAATGCTCGGCACTAAATTTTTCTTTTTCTGTGTACAGATCTTAACAGAGAGGGAGTTTTAACAGGGTCACTGAAAACTGGCTTTCTGTGTCCCTAGGGGACTGTGGTCCTTCAGCCAGGATCAATGACATAGACACCTCTAATAATGGAATCAGCAGGAGGTGTGCTGGACAGCCTTGTTGGAGGTCTTAGAGTGTTTCTCACGGTGAAAGGTTCAGACTGGATGCCACAACCATCCTCTCCAATCTTATTTTGTTTTCAGGAAACTTCTACCATCAACCGAGAAACCCCTCAGGGCACCACATATGCCTTTCTCTATTTGATTCAGCACCTCCAGCCAGCCAGTCAGCATCCCATGGTGTTTGCCCTAGGGTCCTGGGTGGCTTCAGCCTGGGGTTGAATGAGGAATTCAGCAGCGTCCTGGTTTCTGAAAGTCCCCAAGACTACACTTGAAGAATTAATGCATTCTGTGCTGGCTGATCACATTTTGAGTACAAGATTCTTCACTTTCTTTAAATGTCACATCTTTAAAGGCATAGCCTCTGAGTTGTTTATAGGTCATGAGCTATGAAGCCCAAAGCTTACTCATTACATTTGGATTGAGTGGAATTAAAAGTCTGGGATGGACAAGCATAAGTGTAGAGCTTCATTTTAGATTTGGTTGGATAATTAGAAAAGAAAAGAAAACATATTTTTTGTTTGCATGTGGATCTGTGCATGTGTGTACCCATGTTTGAATGTGTGTAAGCAGGCACATATGTGTGGGTGTATGTGGAAACTAGAGGTTTAAGGTTGGGTGTCTTTCTCTATCACTGTCCACTTTTTTTTATTAAGACATTATCTCTATTTTGAACCCTATGCTTACAGAGTCAGCTTGTCTAGCTTGCTCCTGTCTTTGCCTCCTGAGTGCTGAGATTATAGTCACATCTGGCACCTGGCATGTACATGGGTGCTGGGGATCTGAACTGTGGTCCTCATACTTATACGGCAGTGCTTTATCCACTGAGCCATCTTTCCAGCCCCAAGAAAGCATTTTCTGACAGATTAATATATGACCATGGGAAAGGGACTGATGTGCCATCCAGATTTAGTACAATGGATTTATCAGTAGCATAAGGAAGCATTAGGAAGGAGGTTAGGTACAAATGCAAGTTCACACCTCTAGGACCTCTTCTCCTTTGGTTTCAGGGAAAGTCAGAAAGCTGTGGTGGGGCCTGGATAAGACTTCTCATCCACTCCCCTGGTTTTGACTCAGCTCTTAAGGCTTTGTGATCATTCCCTACATAACTTGCACCTCCATCAGTGTTTTCTATACACCTTGCATTGACCCTATTTTAAAGTCCACTCCACTGGTGGGAAAAGCCCTGAACTGAACTAATGGGTCCTGGCTCTAGTATTGCCTGGGTCCCAAGACAGTTTTCTCCCTGGGACTAAGCTTCCCTAGTTTTACAATAAAGAGACTGCACAAGATGGTCATCCAGATGCTTCTGGGCTAATGCTCTATGATTCCAAATTATAAACAGATAATTTTATCACCTCATGAAGTGAAGCTAAGCCTGTGTTCTTCTATGGTTTCAAGTGTGATCAGAAAGACCAATGGTGGCTTAATATTAGTGTGGGACCCAAATCCCTATTTTGAAATATCAAAACTCCCATCCCCACAATTCTGTAAAATGGATATCTTGTGTAACTCTGTGAAGGAAATGAGGGGCTACACTCAGACACCTGCAAATACTGGGATGTCTTGTCATAGCTATTGCTCTGATGGACAAGATTTACCAACTATGCATATCTGCCATTCAAGATTGCAAGTCAGAACCTAGATCTAACACTCTGATGGCTGGGTGTATGTTGTAGTGATGGCTTAGACCGGAGTTGCTGGTCCCACAGTGGTCTGACACAGAGGAAATGCCATCCTTGGTCCGTGGAATGACAGGGGGAAAAGTTAGAAGCTAATACATGGGTATTGAGATTAGAAAGCAAATGTCAAGGAGACATGTGACAACTGCCAGGGGCACCTGCTCAGGCCCTATCTCATGTCTTCTCACCTCACCAATACTCTTCACACTTGCCTATTCAAGTTGTCACCAAGTTTTTTTATGCAAAAGGAGAGCAGAATAAAATAGGGATGGATTTCCTTAAAGATGATTAAATGACCTCCCCCAACAATGCACGTCTACTCAGACTCTCAGAATAAGGCTGTCTGCTTACTATGTAGACATTGCATACTCCCAGAAGGAAATAGTCTGAGCACAACCCAAGCACCTGCAGTTTAGCTGCAGAAAGCCACCTCATTGTGGTGTAGGGAAGTGTCCATCAGTGGAGGGAGTGCTTCTCAGTCATGTTCCCAAATGTCCCTAAAAGCCAGCCTTCTAGTTGACCTCTCCAAGGACAGCAGTCCTCTCCAAGGTCAGCAGGTTTAATACTGTGTGTTAGTCATTCCTGCACAGGCTCCCCCACAGCTGTTTGAGTATTAGGTAAAATATTTCATGAAAAATGCTGCTTGGACTTTATTATTTTCCAACTCTTGCAGATCACTCCAAAAGCACTGTTCTGCTTACTCATGAGATGCCCAGAGTGTGAATCATTCCATTTCACAGGGAAATTAAAACCTAAGTACTTTCTATCATGCATACATTTGAAGTGATTTTAAAGTAAGGTTTTAAGAAAAGTTATAGATTTTTCAGCCCTGTAAATCAAATATATTTTTATTGGAATGTGGCAAGAAACAGTTCTGTATATACAATAATAGTCCTTTAGCTCTGTAGATAAATTATGAAATTATATAGCTAAAAGAAATATATTAACAACAAAGTACTAGAATATGGCAAAGAAATATTGTGAGTAGTGTGGGAAATGGCATCTTGTACCTCAGGTATTTTATTGTTAAAGCAAGTGTGTTTCTGTAATGCAGAGAATATTGGGGGCTAAGCAGTAAGCGGCAATATGAAATAAATGAAGTTAGAATGAGATCCTCTACTGTACTTGCAGGCAAAGCAAATCAAACAACAATAATAACAGCAACAATCCCCGTAAATTTGCCTGAATTCCCACCCTGGTAGCCATTGTCCATGCAGTCACATCAATATTTCAGTAAAAAACAATAAAAACTAGAAGGGAAAGTAAAGGCTCTCGATCACGCTCATGCATAAGGTCAAAGCAAATCCTTCCCCGACTTGGTAGAACTAATAAGCAGTATGAAAAAAGAATGCTGGTCTGAGAAAGCCCAAGTCTTCATTCAAGAGTCGTAAGAAATTTCATTTCTCTTTGTGTCCTGGTTTTGGCTCTAAGAAATTTAACTCTGGACTGTGAAGGAAATACCTCAGCCTCACTTCTAATTTTCCAGTTAAAACAGGATGTTGGGGTTCAGGAAAGCACTTGATTTGTGTCTACTTTAAGCAAAGAATTGAATAAAATAAGATTGGGAAAGATGATTATTAAATTATTATATTCATTGAGGAAAATATAGAACCAAAAGAAGGAAAATGAATACACCCATGTGGCTTGAGATCCCACATGGTGGGCCTGGAAAAGGCATAGAGAGGACAGAAAAGAAAGTTCAAAGAGCTCCTGCCATGTGGAGAGCAGGAGAGGGTAAAGACTCCATGTGGAAAGAAAGGGCAAGGGGGTTCTGCCTTCCTTGGCCCAGTCAGGCAAGATGAGGGGAAACTCCAAGAAGCTGGAGGTTCACCAGTGGCCAGACAGCCCAGAGAGAGCTTGCCCTCTTGCCACAAACATATTTACAACCTTATGGTGGTGGGTTCCACCTTCTGGCTCAGGTGAGCCAGAAAGAGAACATTGATTGGTCTGGACAAGAGGCTGACTCAGGAAGGAGCCAGCCATGATACCAAGTTCTGGGGTTACTGTAAGCATGACCAACCACAATGTCAGGATGAGACTCAGGTATGGAAAAACAGGTCTAGGGAATTAGGCAAGAGATAAGAAGTCATATATATCATCCTTTGATCCCTAGCAAGTGCCTTTTTACTTCCTGCCTTATAACTTTCAGGGGCCACCCTAACTGCCTAACTAAACTACCTGACTCCCTCCCACAGTGATCTGTGTAACCTGAATCCAGAGTTGCATGTGGTCAGGAAAGCTCATCCCAGGGGGAGGTCCCAGCTATTATTTATATTGCTCTCCCACCAATGGCAAGTGATAGGAAATTCTAGAGGATATAGGAAGTAGAAGGTGAACCAAAAGAAGGACTTTTGAGGCAGCTTCCATGAGGTCTCCATTCATGATGGGTGGGACTTTGCAGGACTTTTTGGAGTCACCGAAATAACTCCAATAATCTCATTAATTCATTAAGTTGCTCTCTGCTGTAATTGTACTGATACATGAATTGGGGTATCTTTTATTTTATTTTATTTTATTTTTATTTTTTTATTTTTGGTTTTTCAAGGTAGGGTCTCACTCTAGCCCAGGCTGACCTGGAATTCACTGTGTAGTCTCAGGGTGGCCTCAAGCTCTCAGAGGCCCTCCTACCTCTGCCTCCCAAGTGCTGGGATTAAAGGTGTGTGCCACCACACCAAGCTGGATTGGGGTATCTTTTGAGAGTGACAGCCTTCCTCAGTTCTTGAGTGGGCAGTAACACGTAAGCTGACATGTCAGAGGGTCATGATCACACAAAGCTCTTAACTGAGGGCCTTTTCAGATCCTTGTCGAGAATTTAGATCTACAGATCAGAGAATAGTTAAGAAAGATTTTTATTAGTTAACAGGTAGAACGTAAGAGAAGGAAGGAAGACAGAGCTCATGTCTAAGAGTTGGGGTTCCAGGAAAATGGGGAAACCCAGAAATTAATAGAAAGAAGAAATGCAGAGCTCTTGCACAAGGAGGCAAGAAGGACTTGAGAAGCCTACCTAGAGGGCCAGATTGGAGCCTTTTCTAGGTTTCTGGATGGTGTCTCAGGAATCTTAATCTTCTAGGGCATGTCTAGCCTTCTCAGGAGGGGACAATTTTCTTTTCTAGTGAGGGACTTTTTTTTTCTGGGAAGAGCCTCAGGTTGAGTTCAAGGACAAACAGAGCTAGAAAGGAAATTCCTTACTGCAAGAATAGGCTGAAGGACATTACATTCCAGTCCTCATTTTTACTTCTGGGGCCTTGTCACTTCTAAAATGGTCTAAGTATTTCAGTCTGTTGTCTCTGCCCTATCTGGAGTGACTTGACATTTGTTTATACCTCCCAGGAAAAGTTCATGCAGCATTTCCTCTTCCACAGGCCACATGTCTGTTATATTGTCCTAAACAACCTCTCCTGTAAGTGACTCCACCAGCTGCTACCTACAGTGGAGCTCAAAAGCCTAATGCCAATATGTTCATGAAAATGAAGGTTCTCCCCTTCCTGTCAATCACCGTAGGAATCAGCAACTCACCTTTGCCTCATGCTAGGACACAGGGATTTCTGTTTTACCATGGCAGTGGTGACTAGAAATGAGAAACCCAGACCACGTCTTGACCTGTTAATCACTATGATCAAGAGAGGTATGGGCCACTAAAGAAGGGGAGATGACTCTCAGAAAGACCCTGTGGTAGTCAGTGTTCCACTGTGGTGACAAATATCTGAGAAAGATAGCTTAAAGGGATACATATTTATTTTGTTCACTGTTTCAGAGGTTTCACTTGCTGCCTTGACTTGCTGCCTGACTCCATTGTTTCCTGGCCTGTGGTAGGCAGGGCAGAGTTTTATTTTGTGATGATGAAAATGTTTTGGAAATAGATACAATTTATGACTTGTAGCACATCATAATCATGCTAAATGACACCAAATGGTTTACTTTAATTACTTTTATGCTGTATGAATTTAACACAATAAAAACCAGAATGGATCATCAAAGGTTTATGAAAAGAAATCTGGAGTTGGGGACATGGCTCAATCAGTGAAGTACTTATAGCACAAGCACAACAAACTAAGTGCAGACCCCCAGCATCTATGTAAATGCCGAGTGGGTGTGGAAGTCTCCCTGTAGTTCCAGCACTTTACCAACAGAGACAAGGCAAGCTGGATAGGTAGCCTAGCAAAATCAAAATCAGAGTCCTGTGGGTTCAAGTTAAAGATCCTTCATCAGTAAAATAAAGTGGAGAGTGATTGGGAGAGACACCTGACATCAACCTCTGTCCTCCACACACACACACACACACACACACACACACACACACACACACACACGTCCAATGTGCACCTACTCACATCAAACATGCATACACACATGCACACACATATAAAATAAATATAAAACATATACCAACTTAGAAATTACCTGGATATATAATAAAAACCAAATTCATGATGGTTGTTTCCATTTCCTTTCTCTTGTTTCTCTTTCCTCATCTCTGTATTCTCATCTTGCTCTATCAGTAAGCATCTTTGTAAGGAACACATAGTAGATTCTTCTTTCGTGAATCATCTACATACAGGCTAGTCCTGGCTTGCCTGACCCATTGATATGGTCTATGATCAAGCTAGCCTTCTTTTAGAGGTAGTCATCTAGGGACCCAGGCCCAAATGTATACGGATGCCACTCTGACTGGCAAGACTAGAACTCTAGTCTGAGTCACTGTGATCCAGGATGGCAGTAAGGAGTAGACTCCTGACTCTTCCTCATTTCCCTGCACTTCTGGGTGGCCTCTTTCTGAGTCTGTGTTCCTGCTGGGCTCAGTAACCAATCAAGGTCCATCATACATCTTCAAATGTGTCCATGAGGCTTGTCGTGATTGAATGTCTAATTAATAAAAGGACCTGATCCAAGCCTCCGTGTAAGATTTTCCAAGTTTTCCCCTTTCCTTCCCAGAGGTTGGGGGATTTCTCTTGGCTTGAGAGCTTTTCTGCATTTTTCCTCTTACCTCACCTCTCCCTTCATAAGTCTTTCATAATTTACCCTTCTTCATGTCTATGTTTTTCAGTTCTTTGTTAATAGTAAACAAGAACTATAAAGCCACTGGCTGGATGACTTGGAGGGTTCTGTGGGGAGTTCTAAGCCCACCCACAACACTGTAATCTCAACTACTCAGGAAACTGAGGCAGGAGAATTGCAAGTTTAAGGCCTGTTTGGGTTGCAGACAAAGTTCAAGACCAGCCTGGACAACTAAGGAGGACCCTGTCTCAAAATAAAAAGTAAAAAGATCTGGTATATAGCTCAGTGGTAGAAGATTTGCCTACCATGTGCCCATTTCCTTTTTGTTTTTATTGACAACTTCTATACTTACACACAAAAAATGCATGATATTTCCCTCCCCTCCCCCATTCCCATTTAGAACTCCAGTCTCCATCATATCCCCTCCCTCTCTCCATTAGTCTCTTTTAATTTGATGTCATCATCTTTTTTCTTCTATTATGAGGGTCTTGCGAAGGTATTGCTAGGCACTGCAAGGTCATGGATATCGAGGCCAATTTCTGTCTGGACAGTTGCATTGTAGGGAGTCGTACCCTTCCTTTGGCTCTTCCATTCTATCCGCCCCCTCTTCTGCAATGGGCCCTGAGCCTTGGAGGGTGTGACAGAGATGTTTCAGTGTTGGGCACTCCTCCATCCCTTGTTCTCAGCACTATGTTGCTTTTTGGGTCATCCCAGTGGTCATCGCCATCTGAAAAGAGAAGCTTCTCTAACCAGAAGTGAGAGTAACATTAATATGTGAATATGAGCATTAAGTGTAGTGCATTCAGGGCAGCTTGGTGGGAATATAATATACATTTAGTCAGACAAGAGCAGGCTTTATACATGTAAGGCTCATGACCTCCCCTGCCATAGACTTTTGCTTAGGTTTTTCAATACTGGGTATGTATTCCCTCCCATAGAGAGGGCCTTAAGTCCAATTATGGAGCAGCTGGTTACCCCATGAGTAGACATGCCACTGTTGCACCTGTTCAGTCATTGGGCCTTTATGGCCAAACTTGAATATTCAGTGTCCACTGTTTTCACTGCTGATGACTTCTGTCTCCCATACGGCTGCATGCACTGCAGCTTTTTCCCACTTTCAGTTGGCTGGTCTACAGGGAGGTTTACTGCTCAGCACCAGCTTGCTTTCTCAGTGACCTTGCCTCTCAGGCAAGAGATGTCTTCAGCAATGGGGTCTTACTATCTGTTTCTCAAGGGAAACCAAGGGCTTTGGCAAAAGCCTTTAATGTTTTAGAGGCTACCAGGACTTCCTTGACAAGTGTCCATTTTCAAAGAAGTAGGAGGGAGAGTTGTTGGGCAGAAGGAGATGTCACTGCATGCCAGTGTTGGTAATGGTGAGTTGCTGCCCAATAGGAAAAGATAAGTAGCCTTTGTAGTGATCCTACAACAGGGTGAGCCTCCTTCTCTCCATCTCGTGCTGACACTTATTACTGGCTGAGCTCGGGTAAGGGCTAGGGGCCCAGAGCAGCCCTGATGCAACTTGTAGGTCAACCTCTAGTGCAGACAAGTGAGAAGGTTAGGGAGAAGATGAAGGCGAAGGAACAGCAGATGGTCTGTGCTCATTGCATACCTCAGAACTGATGTGCTTCCATACTGGTCTTCTGTTTCCCACAAGATATCCGGCAGCATCTTGACTGACTGAGCTCCATCAGAATCTCCTATGTTTATGGACAAGTCAACTTTTTGGCGTGACTACACAACAGGTGTCCTGTGTAGCCTGGGCAAACAGTGCTCAGGAACCAAGCAGGATGACCTACACTTTACAGTGCAGTTCCCAGCCAACTAGACATGGCTTATATTCACACTCACCTGAGTGGTAACCTGAGTCAGTTACCACACTTCTACTATATCTTTCAATGATATCACCTCATTAGGCATGGGTGATAATTTCCCATTCTGAGGCTTTTCTTTGCATGTGTGTGAGTTTGACATTTCACTGATGACTATACCCTACATTTTTTGAGAGACAAAGAGAGAGAGAATTGGTGCACCAGCAGCCTCTCAGCCTCTGTGAACAAACTCCAGACACATGAACCCCCTTGTGGGCAAGTGCAGCATTGCACCCTTGCATCACTTTTTGTGTCTGGCTAAATGTGGGACCTGGAGAATCAAACCAGTGTTCTTAGCCTTCACAGCCAAGTGCCTTAACCACTAAGCCATCTCTCCAGCCCTAAACCCTATACTTTTGATTGGGGCAACCTGTAACCTTGTAATTTGATTTTTCTAATCTAAAAGTAAGAGGTATGCCTTGAGGTCAGGTCAGAACTAGCAAGATGTTCACATGGCTACAATTTGACCCCTTAGGGAGGAATCTCTCTGTTTTCTCTTAATAAAGATTGTATATGAAAGGGGTCATTGTAAGAGAAGAAGGATTTCTCTTAACAAGAGGAATGGCTTTTTTTCCTTTACAGATGTAAGAAATGTCCATCAATCAGAAAAACAACGGGAATGTACCTCCTGATTAGGAACAAGGTGTAGGGAGAGATAATATTCTGCATTGTGCTTGATGTGCTGGAACTTTTTATGTTTGCTATGAAAATAAGAGATACAAACAAATAAAATGGATAAATGGAATTGAATTAGAGGGCTACATGATACATAGATAAAACAAGTGGAGTACCAACACGGGCTTAATATGAATATTCATAGTGTTCTTATGTGTGATGTTTTGGTACTGTGAATATACATAAAGGCATCAAAATGCATGTTGTATTAAATATACATGAGATTTTTAAAAGCACATCCATGAAACTTCTAGAAGAATACAGGAGAAATATACATGGGCCATTCAAAGTATTCAATATTTATCAGGTCTCAGATGGCCATCCATACTTAACCCTGTTAGACTTTGGGTTTGGTGACAAAGGAATAAAATAGGTAGCTTTTTGGGTCTGAGACTTCATTGTAACAGTGGTGGTAAAGGAAGAAGGGTAGGAGAAAGATAAAGAAGAGAAGGGAGAGAAAGAGAACAGGGGTGTGTGCACCAGAGAAAGAGAAAAAGGGGAGAGAAGAAGCAAAAGAGAGTGCACCAGAGGAGAAAAAAAATGAGATTGAGGGTGGACCAGGGAGTGGGGTTTTAAAGAAAAGGCAAGAAGCTTTGTGTGAGGGAGGGGCCTTGGGTGGTGTGCACAGGTGACAGTTGGAGGAAGTTAACCTTCCCTCTTCTTATCCCAGAGGCATACTCAGTTACTATCCAAGATGCAGCCTCAGAGTCTCAAGGTTGACATGTCCAGCTGGTAAGGGAGAGTGAGAAGAAGAGTGGAGAGAGAGTGTTTAGACTCTAATGTCACACGTCCTAGAGACACAACTACATAGCTCAAGAAATGTAAGCGCTTATCATCCGGCTGCTGGTCAGGTGGACTTGCTCCAGAGGTTCTTCAATAGCATGAGTGGGTTCTGTCAGCTCAGGGCTGTTTATCTACCTTGTGCTCAACACCAGAACTACTGTTGGTTTCCACCATAAACCAGTGTGGGCTGGGGCCAAAGAGAGGAAAGGGTTCACATGAGGAGGGAAGGAAGGAGACAGAGGAGATTATGTGAGAATCGTGTGGCTTTCCCTGGCCTGCATCCTGTAGCAGGCATATTAATCTCTCTTATCTCAGTCTGCTTGCTATTTTAAAAACTAGGATCCGTATTTTGATACCATCCATATGGAATAGTGTTCCCCCGTTTGCAGTGCATAATCCATTGAGTTTAAGTATGTTTGGAGACTTTGTGCCAGTACAATTATTAAATATTAGAACATTTTCATCAACCCCCAAAGAAACTCACCCAGAGTAGTTACTACATTGTTTTCAATCCCTTCAACTCCCCACAGCCATAATTTATTTTCAGTCTTTCCAGAACAGTCATGCTATATGACTGTGACTTTCTGTGCCTGGCTTCTTACACATGCTTTTGAAGGTCCTCATGTATTGTTGAATCTGGATATAACAGCTTATTTTTGGATAATGGTTCTAGGAACATTTACACATGATTTTGGTGTGCTCCTTTTCTCTTGTGATATGTTTTTAATAAGACATGTATTTTGGTCTATGAGCCTTTCTGACTCCCAACTCTAGAATGGCTCACTTGACTGTGTGTTTAAAGATGACCTTTGGGGCTTAATGATTAGTGTGACCTTTACGGCTTAATGATTAGTGTGTTAGCCGGCAAAGCCAAATGATCCAGGTTTGATTCTCTAGGACCCCTGTAAGCCAGATGCACAAGGTGGCACATGTGTCTGGAATTTGTTAGCAGTGGCTGGAGGCCCTAACATGCCCATTCTCTGCTCCCAACCCCCGCTACTCCTTGCAAATAAACAAATAAAAATATTTTTTAACAAGTAATGGTGACCTTTGCACTAGGTAATTTCCCACAAGACAATTTTCTTTGTAAACTTTGTCATGGTCCCTTCCAGGGCATACTTGGCTATGGAAAAAGGGCTAATTCATGGGCTGTGACAACATGTGGAAGTCAATGACTGAAGCCTTGGCACAATTAACAAATCCTCCATGATAGAACATGATGTTCCTGTTGGAACTCCCACCCACGAAATTTATGACAGCCAGTATCATGGTGTCAGGGTACTGCTGGCTCTTACCAGAGTTGGCCCAAAGACAGTGTAGGTTTATCTCCCTGCAGCACTTAGACTCCTGCAAACCTAAGCAAGTGCTCTTCTCCTCATGTACAGACACACTCTGTTAAAACCCTAACCAAACCTATAGCAAGTGGGGGAAATCTGCTAGGGTCACATGACCACCCTCACCCAATCTCTGTCATTAAGGGGATGGCTTACTAATTGGCCAGAAATGTACCAGGTGACACCAGAGAGACCATTTGAATTTCAATTAGAACAGAAATAAATTTCCATAGAAAATGTCATATTAGCTCCACAATCCCAGGAGGGCATCCAAGGCAGGAAGAATATAACTCCACTAGGCAATTAGGACATTTGGAAATATTTATTAATTTTTAAAGAATACTTTTTATTTGTGTGTGTGAGAGAAGAGGTGCTCTAGGGTCTCTCATTGCACAAACTTCAGACTCATGTTTCACACTGCATCAGTCAGGATTTATGTGCGTACTGGAAATCAAACCTGAGCCAGCAGGCTTTGGAAGCAAGGGCCTTTAAGTGCTGAGCCATCCCCCAACCCCCATTTCTGAATTTTTAAGAGCACTTTGCATTTAGAATAAACTTTGTAGAAATATTTAGTAGACTCAGAATCCCAAGACAAGTGTCCTTCAATAAACCATTTTTTGTAAGTTAATCCTGTACATATTTCTTATAGAAGACGTAATATAGATATCCTCAAGTGAGGATGTGTGTGTGTGTGTACGTGTGTATACATGTACATGCATGCATGTGTGTGTATGACACAGGAGTTTGAACAGAGATCTACTTTAAGTGCAAGGCACTGATCTTGGCCTCCAGTAACCGGTTTTATTCAATGAGTTGTAGCTATTGGATGCCTCACTGTCAGTCCATTGGTATGTCTCTCCTAATTTCCGAGATGCCTGTGATCATTACAATTTTGTAAGAAAAGATTTTCCCGAAATGTCCTGAATGGATGCCTCTTTCAGAATGCTAAGTAGCTCATTCTGACAGATGCCCTCAGACTGAGTTTTTAAAGCTCCTTGATGGTTACTGACAGATGCTCATTTGTCTGCAGAAGCTAACTTCTGCCAAGTACATGACTTCCCTTTGTGTCGTTCTTCATCTAGTCTCCACCACCCCCCATACACTGCCATTTACAGGAATCCACACTACTCACTCTTGGCCCACCTTGAAAAGCACTTTCTGCAGTTTGTCTTTCTGGGTTTCTGGATGGATCTTGTGAAAATCAGCACTGAGGAGTCAGAGGCCAAGGCCTTTGGATGTAAGGAATGCTTTGTTAGGGGGAACCAAGCTGTGTATTCAGAATGCCTGGGAATTAGTGGGTTAGGAATTTGGTTATTTTGGGGCACTCTAAGCAAAGGGAGTGGGTTGCTTAATTTAGTGTTGAGAGCAGGATATGTCTGTGAGGAAGACAAACACTGTCAACAAACACACTGGAAGAGGAGACAGAAACAGAGCTGCCCTTAGTGGACCAGGGGGAATAGCCTCCTGCCTGTCTGGTCTCCCTTCTTGCATGCAGACTTCATCCAGCCCAGTGGCACTTCTATTATAATTACTACCCATACTTTTCCTACTTCTGATAAGTTCTTTCTCTCCTTGGCCTGAAGCATTTTGTCATGTTGCTGTTGCAAGTGAGGAAAACTAAACACAACCTGCCTTAAATGAGAAGGGAAAAGTAGAAGTATTGAAGAGGGTGTCAGGCAGAAAAATAGATGCCCAGATAATTCCATAACTGAGTTACTGGGATTGGTGAACTTGTCACCTTCCATAGCCACAGTGAATGTGCAGATGCAAGTAAGTGAAATGCTTCAATGTGGGGGAAGTTACCTTGCGTCACCTGGGTGGACTCAGTGTAACCACAGGTCCTTACAAACAGGAGAGGAGAATCAGAATAGAGAAGGGGACATGGGATGAAAGAAGAGTTGCAAGACACAGAGGTAGCCAGCCACAAGTCAGGGTGTTGCGGTTTGAATGTGGATGTATGTCCCCCATAGCCTCAGGTATTTTTGATTAAGGTTAAGCTTCCTGCTTAAATCTCCAGCAGCCTGCTATAGGAGGTATCACTGGAGACGAATCCTGGGGTCCAGCCCTGAGGTGTATTGGGGCACAGATCTTGATTCCAGCCCAAAGGTGCAGAGAGAGCAATTTGAGCTCTGGCAGCTCATGCTTACTGGTGTTGGTGTGCTGCAGTTGTTTCTCTCTGATTGGATTTATGAATGATAGCCAGCTTCTTCTGCCATTGCTGGAACTTCCCATGGATCTGTGCATCTGAAATAAACCCCTTTCTGTCATATATAGTGTCTGGTTGGATGTTCATCCCAGCAATGTGGAGCTACAACACAGGGATTGCATGTGGCCTCTGGATGTCTCCAAAATGGAACTTACGTTCCCTTGACCTGCAGATGGGAAGCACCTGCCATCACTTTGACTTTGGTCCAGCAAGTCTGAAATCAAGTTTCTAATCTCCAGAACCATAAGTGGATATGTATGTGTTGCTTTAAGACAGCTTTGAACTAATATGTGACACCAGAAATGGAAACAGATATAACAACTCTGTGAAGTTTTGTTTGTTTTTGGGAATAGCTGGAATGAGAGCCTCAGATGAAAAAGACAAACACACTCTCTCTCCTCCCCCCCCTTTTTTAGTTTTTAGTTTTTTGAGATAGGGTCTTGATGAGACAGGATAAAGATAGCTTTTTTTTTTTTTTGGAGAGACACACAGAGAGAGACAGAGAGAGAGAGACAGAGAGAGAGGAAGACAGAGATGGGCGCGCCAGCAGTGTCTCAGCTGCTGCAAACGAAATCCAGATGCGTGCGCCCCCTTGTGGTCAAGAGCAGCATTGCACCCTTGCGTCACATTGCATCTGGCTAAACGTGGGACCTGGAGATTGGAACTGCTGGAGATTGGAACCAGTGTTCTTAGGCTTAGCAGGCAGGCGCCTTAACCGCTAAGCCATCTCTCCAGCCCAAAGATAGCTTTTTATAAGCAGTCAGCCAGGAACAAAGGCCCAAGGAGAACATGGATGTCACCTTGCCTGCTCTTGCAGGACTGGTACCCATGTCTAATCCAGTCTCATCTAAGATGGCTGCAAGCAGCACTCCCTGACAGCAACTTCCTGCTTATCCCTCAGCTCAGCACACCTGTATGGGCTGGCCCCTCCTGAGTGAGCCCCTTGAGTCAACGAACCAATCAAGTTTCTCCCTTACCCACCTAAATCTGATGACAAGGCTCATCCTAATTGTATACATAAAGAAGCTTAACCACATGTAACTGCCTCTTGGCTCTTCATTTTCCTCTTGCACAGGACCCTCTTGGTTTTTCTTTGGTAAGCTCTTTCCTTTCCTAGCCTGGCTGGGAAGTATGGGGGATTCCTTTTTGTCTAGGTACCTTCCTGCCTTGTTTCGGGGTGCTTTCTCATTTTGTTACATATATGATCCCTTCTTCTTCACCTTGACCCCATTAATCCTGGGTTTTGTCCTAGCTCAAGTGTGTATGTCTTTCCCCCTTCTCAGCTTGCCTGGGAATGGGGGGAGGCACTTACTTTTCCCCAGGTATTTTCCTAATTTCTTCCTACATATCTTTTGTTTCTGGATGCCTTCTTTCTTTGTTACATGTATGATCTTTCTTTAAGCTCAGAGCCCTTCATTATCCTATTTCTTAGTTTTTTTCTGACCCCCCCCCCCACCATGTGGATGTGAAGGTGAGTGAATCTTTTGACCTGGGCTCTCATCTTTGCCTTCCCTGTATGTAAGTGCCATCTCCAGAGGCTTCTTCCCTGGAGGTTTCTCTATGTGAAGAAGATTGCCCCTATTACCTCTGCCCTCACTCCCTTTAAGCTGGGAAAGGAGAATTCCCCCTTGGCTTGAGTCTTTCAGCTAGCCTTCCTCAGAATCATAAATATTCCTAAAATACACTTCATAATTCATGATTAATCCTTGTCAGAGTCTGCTTTTTTTAAAAAAAATTCTTTGCTAATTGGATAAGGACCCAAAAATCGGGATTCACAGACATCTTGAAGAATCTCTGCATCTTGAAGAATTCCTCCCTGGGCCCAAAAAATCTGGCATCAGCCTGACTGTGTAATCCAGGTTGGCCTCAAATTTATTATCCTCCTTCTTCAGTCTCCCAAGACTGGGATTAAACATACAATATGGCATGTTTCCCGGTCCACTCCAATCTCTAGATCCTGCTTTCCCCTTGGTTATTTCCCAGATCTGTCCAAATGCTGAATGCCAAGGACTCCGCTCTGGTTGGCATTCATTCCCACTGACATTCTAAACCAAGTAAAGAGATAATCCATTCCTGAAACGTTGCAGAAAATCCAGGAATAGAGTTTCCTGCAAGACCATGGATCACCTTTGAAGCCCATCACTGTGGTCTTGGTGAGGAACAGCCTGAGTCATAGGCCTATGAGCCACAAGGACTGGGAGTGGGAGATGTGGCTCCTATTGATAAGTGGGCCAATTTGTAGGAACAGGGCTGCATAGGAAGAAGATAGGAGCAGGCACACCAACTCTACTGTATTCATTATGTTCTCCATGAACTGTCCATCCTTTGTTCACAGGGAGAGCAGATGCTGGCTGAGTCATCCTGTTTTTCTCTGCAGCTCATTCTTAGTTTGTAAACAACACATGTTGGTATGATCTTTTCCCTCCTCCCTGCCCCTTTTCTGAAGAGGCCCTCATCATTGGTGATGCAGGTCAACCCCATGGGGATTGTGGGTCATGCATTGTGGGGGAAGCAGTGAGTTATGGGGGAGAGGCAATGTCTCTGTGCAAAATGTCCCAAGTTGTGGCTCTAAAAATCTTTCCTTCCCCTCTTCTACAAAATTTTCTGAGCCATATTGGGTGCGTTTTAAGTCTACTTCAGTGATGGACTCTTATGAGCCTCTGGATCTCTGGTTTGGTAGGTGTTGAGTGTCCTCAGTGTCTATCTCCTTCACTCTTGTGTTGATATCAGATTTACCAAGAAAGCAGCACTCTTGCTCATTTCCCCAATTCCTCTGTGGTTTCAGTTGGGTCCAGGATGAAGTGATCTGAGTCATTTATCTCCTCAAGTCTAGCTCCCATCTGAAAAAGTGAAGCAGATTCTCCAATGGAGAGTGAAGTCAGCACTGGTTAAATGGGAAATCATTATTGATTTAGAGATAAGTTGAAGGGTGCAGACCCTCTTATAGCCCAAGATTAGTTAGGGATAGACATTGGTAAGCAGAATCATTATTTGGACATGATTCTGACTTGTTTCCCAGTTACAGATATGATTTCCTTTCCACTGAGCAGATCTGTTAGCCAATCCAAGAGCAGTTGGTTACCACCATGGCTGTATGCCACTATTGCACTTGGGCTATTTTCCTGGCCGTGGATATCAGGGTAGCATTGAGAGTGATACTGGTGTTGCTATTTCCTCCACAATTTCTTCTGGACCCCAGTAAATGTGGCAGAGGTAGCACATCTCTTGGAGAGCATTCAGTTGCTTTTTCTTCTGTTGATGCATCTTGGATCTCCCCAGGATTTTCTGCCATCTGTAAAATAATATGGATTCTCTGACAAAGGGTGAGAGCAGCTTTGATTAAAGAGGATATGCATAGAAGCTTGAGAGACATTTTGATGAGGCTACTTGATTTGTACAGGGAACACTGGAGACATCTCTCTGGGTGTTGTGATTTTCCTGACATGGGGTGCTGATTTGGTTTTAGTACCAGTTATGAGTTCTCTCCCAGTAAGCAGGTTTCTTGTATAATTGGAAGGCTGTTGTTACCCACAAAGGCTATGTGTCACTGTTGTACAAGTGTGTAGTTCTTATCTGGCTGGTGGCTTGCAGGGTCTCTTGCTTATTCATGCTGTTGGTGGTCATTGTCACCCAGTAGCTCCTATAGCACTTTCCAACACCATGAGAGTTTGCCAGGGAAGGACTAGCTTTCCTCTCAGTTCCCATGTTGTCTCTCTGTGTTTTATATATAGCAGCCTTTGGTGTTCTCTCTGTGTTCTGTATAGCAGCAATAGGGTCTTACCTCTTAGCTCTGTCTGGTAACCAAGTGCTTGGTAAAAGCCTGCATTGTCTTTGGGAATCACATGGATTACCCTGGCCAACTGCTCATTGTGGGAGTTAACCCAGATCTAGCCATGGGATCCATAAGCCAGAGTCCAAGGTTCAAGGATTAATTTTTCTCCACCTTCTACTGGGCATTTTTGTCAGGACTGTCCACCTCCCTTAACTGGGGTTTTGTCTCATATACTGGCTTCTAGAAGGAAGGGTCCTATTGTGCTGACAGACTTAGTCTTTGGTTTTTCTTTTTTCTTTTTTTTTTGTAGTTCCCCATCCTCCCTTTCCCTTAACACCTCACCTTTCCACCCCAATATTCTCTCCCTGTACTAGTTTGTCTGGTATCCCCTCCTCTCCTCCCCCCCGCCTTGGTTAATTTTTACTGCTATAAAATGAAATGTCCTTTTCCACATTTCTATGTTTTTTTTAAAATTATACATGTATATATGTGGTGATGCAAGGTGTATGTGTGTGTGTGTGTGTGTGTGTGTGTGTGTGTGTGTGTGTGTATACATCAGAGACATCCTCTGGTGTTATCCTCAGGAAATCTATTCACTTGTTTTTAAGATAGTCTCTCTTTGGCCTGGAACTCATTCATTAGGCTAGACTCCTGGTAAGTGACTCATCAGTATCCTCCTGTCTCCACCTCCCAAGCACTGGGATGAGAGGTATGTGTCACCATGCCTGGCATTATACATGGGTACTGGGGATTGAGCTCAGGTCCTCATGTTTGCAAAGCAAGCACTTTGATGACTGAGCCATCTCCCAAGCCCCACATTTCCATGTTTTTAATTTTAAGTACCAATTTTGGCTTTTATTAAGTGAATGTCTGGGTTAATCATCTCCCACTGAACTGAGTGTATTACCTTGTACACTATTTACAATATAGCACTAATGAGGACAACATGTATCAAAATTATGGGGTGTATCCAAAATGTTCTCAGAGGGCTTAATTTCTTCCATTAGTAAAAACTACTTAAAATGCATGAACTAATCATATGATTGAAAACTTCAGAACAAATTAATGCAAGCATAATTTCCACAAAAATCCCTTCTGGGATTATTCCCACAATTTAAAATTTTAAATAAGCCTTTTATCTTAGAATATTTTGTGATTTTATTTACAGAAAATTTTCAGAGGTAATAGAGGGTTTCCATCTACCCTCACTTGGTTTCCAATATCATCTTTCATTAGCATGGGACATGGATCATAACTGAAGATCTGATGTTGATATATTATTATTAACCGACTGTATACTTTATTAAAATTTTTTTCTAGTTTTTCCCTAGTATACTTTTCTGTACTGGAATCCCATACATATTACATATTACATTTAGTTGTCATGATGTATACTTTTCTGTACTGGAATCCCATACATATTACATATTACATTTATTTGTCATGATGCCTGAGCCTCTTGGGGTATGTGCTAAGAGGTGACTGGATTGTATTCAATCTATATAATACCTGGGGAAGCTAACAGCTTAACAAGACAGACACTTTGAATCCATGAACTTAGTTTACTTCTGTCATTTAGCTTGCAACAAGACTTTATAAATTTTACTGTAGACATCTTTTCAACATTTCTATAAGAATTGAAAACTCTTACAGTCTGGATCAAGTAGTATTTGAACAAAAATTGACAATTTCCAATGTTCATTGCTGGCAAGCAGAAAATAATAGGTGTTTTGGCTTTCTGTTCATTTCTAAGAGTCTTACACATACATGGTAACCTCCATCATGGTCTTAACTTGCATTTGATGCCAGGTATCTTTTCCTATTTAAGTTTTAAGCCTGTAATGGTTGGTGAGCTTTAACTTCGTTGTCATATGTCTGTTGATCACTTGTCTTTCTTTTTATAAAAGTTTCACATTCATGTGCTTGAGAGGTATCTCAATCCATAAAGTGTTTACCTTGCCAGGCATGGTGTTGCATGTTTGTCATCTCAGCACTGAGGGGTGTGGGCAGCATGGAGACTAGTGGATTGATTGCTAGGGCTCACTGGCTACCCAGTATAGCGTCTTTGGTGAGTTCCAGGAAAATGAGAAATCCTGTCTCAAAAAAAGAGGTAGACAGCCAGGCATGGTGGTGCACATGTTTAATCCCAGCACTTGGGAGGCAGAGGTAATAGGATTGTCATGAGTTCAAGGCCATCCTGAGACTACATAGTGAATTCCAGGTCAGCCTGGGGTAGAACAAGACCCTACCTTGAAAAACAAACAAACAAAAAAGAGGTAGATAATGCCTTCCAGGAATGATAGTAGAGATTGTTCTCTAGTCTTCATACCTGTGCACACAACTACACATACAGGTACACCCACACACACAGAAACATGCACACATATACACAATAGGTTTTTACATTTAAGTCATCTTGGTGCATGGAGTGCACAATCTGTAGGTGGCACTGACTTAATTTTGTAACATTCTACTATTCAGGAACAAAGTAGTTAAGTAGATGCGTTCAATTCCATCAAGTCCAACTCTGCAGAGAGCACAGTTTTCACAGGCTGGGTATTTGGCTTACTGATTTGCAAGTACTCTTTGTGTATTAAAAACATTTCTCCTTTGTCTGCTTGTTTTAGAAGGTTTTCCATGGGGAGACATAGGATTGTGCTCTGCCAACAGGTCTACTTATTTTTGTGGCTCTTAGTGAACAGAGCTGCGTCCCTGGTTGGGTCTGTAGTCAAAGAGATCAGGGAAGTTTATGTGAAAAGCTCCTTCATCTATAGGTTGCTTTATAGCAATGTTTTCCCTGATAACAGTAAAATAATTTCATTCAAGCAGTAACAGTGCAACCTTCCAACAGTTCTTTTTGTCATAAACGAAAACATTTTTGAAACTATGCAAGTATCCCTCTGTGTTTTTTAATAACAAAAAGATAGTACAAACACAAAAATGGAAATAGAGAATGAAAGACTCCCAAATTCCTGACTACTGAAGTGGTCTAAATTTCTGTATAATAGTCTAAAAAATGGGAGATAAAGAGCAGGAAGTTTGCACCCTTTCTTCTGGCCATTCCTAGCCACCTCTGTACATGTCACCTGTACCTCAGTGCAGGACTTAGGTTTCCACATACAAGAAGGGCTGTATGAAGAAAGATTGGAGAGTCTGGAGGCCCAAAAGCTGCAGCCTGGTGTGAAGGGTGAGCATGGCATCTGAGGTCATAGCTGGTGGCAGCTCAATTGTCTGAGTCCTGGAATAGTCAGGTTTAGACAGTATTTCCCTGTTGTATTTCCTTCATAACATGAATCCACTTCCTCCTTTATGGCTGTGGGAGTCTGCATGTTGATGATTTCTCTGCACATTAGTGTGGGCTTGGTTAGGATGCTAGCATAAGTCAAGGGTCTCTTGTCTGGGTGCTGGTCAGAGGCATTCTGTTTCAGGTTTTGGAACTTTTTTCGGATTTTGGAATATTAAAATATATTTTAAAACTGAGCATTGGCAATACAAATGTTCAAAATCAGAAATGCTCTAAAATTCCAAAATGTTTTGAGCAACATGTCAATACTCAAAAACTTTAGGTTTTCAGAATTTCAGAATTTTTTTCAATCTTATTTCATTTCAAAAACTTCAAGTTTTATTTAATATTTGAAAAATATATATGATATTAACTTAACCTTTTCCCATATTCTTTACTTCTCTATTTGTGTGTGTGTGTGTTTTCTGGGGATTGAACCTAAGACCTACACATGATAGGCAAGCACTCTACCACTAAACTACAGCCCCAACCCTAATTTTAATTTTTTAAAAGTTTTATTCATTGGAGGGAGTTAGAGAGAGAGAGAGAGAGAGAGAGAGAGAATGGGCATGCCAGGGCCTCCAGCCACTGCAAATGAACTCCAGAGGCTTGCGCCACCTTGTGAATATGGCTTACATGGGTCCTGGGGAATATAACCAGGGTCCTTTGGCTTTGCAGACAAACTCCTTAACTGCTAAGCCATCCCTCCATCCCTTAATTTTAATTTTTAATGACTGATGAGGTTGAGCTTCATCATCCTATGTCTGCTGGTTACTTGTTTTTTCTTCATTAAAAGCCTCATATTTAAGCCGCTTTTGTGCATGGAACAGTATATACAGGGTGGCAGGTGGCAGGTGCCTGTTACTAAACTTTGCAGTAAACTTGTACAAGAACCAAGAATGTTAAGTAAGGGATGCAGAACCTCAACTGCAGAAAGAAGACCCCCCTGGCTGGTCCAGGGATGCCGCCGGATCCTCAGTCATGCTTAGCTGTCAACATGAAACACTCAATGGAGGTTTCTAATTATCATCTGACTAATGAAGACACAAGAACAGATACCAGAGGGTCTTCAGTGCTGAATTCAGGACCAGACTTGGTTCTTTACCTCCAGGCCCACTGTTGCTATGCTGCCACCTATTGTGTGATTCAGACTGTAAGACACAGCTTGCATATGCCTAGTGTATAGCATTCAGGACTCAACTCTCACTGAAGATAGGGTTGAAGCTCTGTTTTCTTTTCTCTGGATTTTCAATATTCAGATATCCTGATCTTTGACTTGACCTCTAACTGGCCACCACCTCTCATTTTATTCTTATCCTTAACTTTTCTTGTTCAGTTTTCTTTCCTGTTGGCTTCTATTTTTAGTTCTACTGTTTGGGAGATTTCATAAAGGTAATTTCAATTTCAAGATCCTTTCTTATTTTTTGAAAGTTCATGTGTTATAAATAGTCTAAAATTTATTCTGTGTATTAGGGCAATTTGACATCTTTAAAAAAATTATTGACAATTTCCTTAATTGTAGACAGTATCCCATGGTACTTCTCTCCCTCCCCACTTTTCCCTTTGGAACTCCACTCTCTATCATATCCCCTCCCCCTCTCAATCAATCTCTCTTTCATTTTGATGTCATGATGTTTTCCCCCTATTACGATGGTCTTGTGTAGGTAGTGTCAGGCACTGTGAGGTCATGGATATCCAGGCCATTTTGTGTCTGGAGGAGCACGTTGTAAGGAGTCCTACCCTTCCTTTGGCTCTTACATTCTTTCCACTACCTCTTCCACAGTGGAACCTGAGCCTTGAAAGGTGTTAGAGATGTTTTAGCACTGAGCACTCCTCTGTCTCATCTTCTCAGCACCATGGTGCCTTCTGATTCATCCCAAGGTCACCACCATCTGAAAAGAGAAGCTTCTCTAAACAAAAGTTAGAGTAGCATTAATATATGGGTATGAACATTAAGAGAAGTAAGTGCTTGCTGGGTGGTTTGATGAGCATAGTATATATATTTAGCCAGATACCATCAGATGTTATACCCCTAGGACTCATGACTACCCCTGATGTAGGTTTTCAGTATCAGGGATATATTCCCTCCCATGGAGCTGGCCTGCAGTCAAATTAGAGGGAAGTTGGTTTTCCTCATAATAGACAAGCCTCTATTGCACCTGTTGGCTCATTTGGCCTGTATGCCAAATTTAAAGCTTGCAGTGTCCACTGTTGAGTATCTTCACTGGTGTTTTCTCTCTCCCTCCCATTGAACTGCATGTAGCATAGCTTTTTCCAGCTTTCTGTCAGCTGGTCCACATGGAGGAGGCTTTCAGCTCAGCTCCAGCAGGATTTCTCAGTGACCTTGCAGCTCAAGTATGTGGAGTCTTCAGCAATAGGGTCTTACTATCTATTCCTGGTGGGAAACAAAGAGCCTTGGCAAATGGCCTATCATGTTTTAGGGGTATCTGTGACCTCCCTGGCCAACAACTCACTGGAAGGTATCCCATCCCTGGCACTGAAAATTTTCTAGTCACAATCTATTGTTTCTGAGTGTTCCATTGTCCAGAAAAGTAGGTTTCCATATGACTTATTTATATCCTCTTAGATTTTGATTAGCCCTCCTCCATCTTTCCTTTACTTAATCTCTTCCCCTGACCTCACTTTGGCCTTTCCACCCCCATTAATCTGTTCTTCTACTTACATATATACAATACCATCCTATTAAATCTCCCCTCCCTCCCTTTCTATTCCCTTTGTATCCCCTTTCTAGCTTACTGGCTTCTGCTACTGAATTTTATTCCTACTCACATAGAAGTCCAATCATTTGTAGCTAGGATCTACATATGAGAGAGAACATGTGACATTTAGCTTTCTGGGCCTAGGTTACCTCACCAAGTACCAAGTATAATCCTTTCCAGATACATCCAGTTATCTCAGTTATCTGAAAATTTCTTTTTCTTTTTTCTGGAGTAGATTTTTTGTTTTTGTTTTTGTTTTTGTTTTTTTTGTTTGTTTGTTTTCTGAGGTAGGGTCTCACTCTAGCTCAGGCTGACCTGGAATTCACTGTGTAGTCTCAGGGTGGCCTCAAACTCATGGTGATCCTCCTACTTCTGACTCCTACGTAATGTGTATATAGCCATGATGGTACCATCATTAGCCTTCTCCCTGCCCTCCCCCCTTGGGGATTGTGGGTCTTGCATTTTGGAGATAGCCATTAGTTATGGGGGTGAGACAATGTCTCTGTGCATAATGACCCAACTTATGGCTCTAACAATATTTCTGCCCCCTCTTTCTGCAAATTTCCCTAAGCCATGTTGGGTTCATTATAGGTCTATTTAAGTGACGAGGTCATGGGAGTCTCTGTGTCTCTGTATATATAATTTGGCAGGAAGTGAGTGTTCTCTGTGTATATCTCCTTCACCCCTGTGCTGATACCAGGTTCCCCAAGAAAACAGCACTCTTGCTCATTTCCCCAATTATTTTATGGCTTCAGCTGGTGCCCTGGTGAGGTGCAATGAGCTGATTCTCTCCTCAGGTTCTACATCCATCTCAAAAAGAGAAACAAATTCTCCAACAGAGAGAGAGGTCACTGCAAGATACATGGGTAACCATTATTATTTTACAGAGAATTTAATAGGTGTAGTCCCTCTTGTATCCAACTATTGGTAGGAGCTTGATATTTGAGAGCCAATTCATTTTTTGGGTATGGTTCTGACTTGTTTCTCAGTCCCAGGTATGGATTCCATTCCACTGAGCTGATCCCTTAGCCAAATCAAGAGCAGTTGGTAGCCAGCCACGGCTGTGTGTGCCACTATTGCACTTGTGTGAGCATCATGTCAGGTTAATTGTTGCTGAGTAGTTTAGACCACAAGTTGCTTAGACAGATGTTGGTCATTTCACCCCAGTCACTCATGTAGCACCTTCTGGCACTAGACAAGCTAACTGTCTGGGGAATGACTCTGGTGCTGATTCCAGCCAGGTCACTCCATGTTCCATCCCAACAGCAAATGGTGTCTCCAGAAAGCCCAGAATGTAAACTCCTTAACTGCTAAGCCATCCCTCCATCCCTTAATTTTAATTTTTAATGACTGATGAGGTTGAGCTTCATCATCCTATGTCTGCTGGTTACTTGTTTTTTCTTCATTAAAAGCCTCATATTTAAGCCGCTTTTGTGCATGGAACAGTATATACAGGGTGGCAGGTGGCAGGTGCCTGTTACTAAACTTTGCAGTAAACTTGTACAAGAACCAAGAATGTTAAGTAAGGGATGCAGAACCTCAACTGCAGAAAGAAGACCCCCCTGGCTGGTCCAGGGATGCCGCCGGATCCTCAGTCATGCTTAGCTGTCAACATGAAACACTCAATGGAGGTTTCTAATTATCATCTGACTAATGAAGACACAAGAACAGATACCAGAGGGTCTTCAGTGCTGAATTCAGGACCAGACTTGGTTCTTTACCTCCAGGCCCACTGTTGCTATGCTGCCACCTATTGTGTGATTCAGACTGTAAGACACAGCTTGCATATGCCTAGTGTATAGCATTCCAGGACTCAACTCTCACTGAAGATAGGGTTGAAGCTCTGTTTTCTTTCTCTGGATTTTTCAATATTCAGATATCCTGATCTTTGACTTGACCTCTAACTGGCCACCACCTCTCATTTTATTCTTATCCTTAACTTTTCTTGTTCAGTTTTCTTTCCTGTTGGCTTCTATTTTTAGTTCTACTGTTTGGGAGATTTCATAAAGGTAATTTCAATTTCCAAGATCCTTTCTTATTTTTTGAAAGTTCATGTGTTATAAATAGTCTAAAATTTATTCTGTGTATTAGGGCAATTTGACATCTTTAAAAAAATTATTGACAATTTCCTTAATTGTAGACAGTATCCCATGGTACTTCTCTCCCTCCCCCCACTTTTCCCTTTGGAACTCCACTCTCTATCATATCCCCTCCCCCTCTCAATCAATCTCTCTTTCATTTTGATGTCATGATGTTTTCCCCCTATTACGATGGTCTTGTGTAGGTAGTGTCAGGCACTGTGAGGTCATGGATATCCAGGCCATTTTGTGTCTGGAGGAGCACGTTGTAAGGAGTCCTACCCTTCCTTTGGCTCTTACATTCTTTCCACTACCTCTTCCACAGTGGAACCTGAGCCTTGAAAGGTGTTAGAGATGTTTTAGCACTGAGCACTCCTCTGTCTCATCTTCTCAGCACCATGGTGCCTTCTGATTCATCCCAAGGTCACCACCATCTGAAAAGAGAAGCTTCTCTAAACAAAAGTTAGAGTAGCATTAATATATGGGTATGAACATTAAGAGAAGTAAGTGCTTGCTGGGTGGTTTGATGAGCATAGTATATATATTTAGCCAGATACCATCAGATGTTATACCCCTAGGACTCATGACTACCCCTGATGTAGGTTTTCAGTATCAGGGATATATTCCCTCCCATGGAGCTGGCCTGCAGTCAAATTAGAGGGAAGTTGGTTTTCCTCATAATAGACAAGCCTCTATTGCACCTGTTGGCTCATTTGGCCTGTATGCCAAATTTAAAGCTTGCAGTGTCCACTGTTGAGTATCTTCACTGGTGTTTTCTCTCCCTCCCATTGAACTGCATGTAGCATAGCTTTTTCCAGCTTTCTGTCAGCTGGTCCACATGGAGGAGGCTTTCAGCTCAGCTCCAGCAGGATTTCTCAGTGACCTTGCAGCTCAAGTATGTGGAGTCTTCAGCAATAGGGTCTTACTATCTATTCCTGGTGGGAAACAAAGAGCCTTGGCAAATGGCCTATCATGTTTTAGGGGTATCTGTGACCTCCTGGCCAACAACTCACTGGAAGGTATCCCATCCCTGGCACTGAAAATTTTCTAGTCACAATCTATTGTTTCTGAGTGTTCCATTGTCCAGAAAAGTAGGTTTCCATATGACTTATTTATATCCTCTTAGATTTTGATTAGCCCTCCTCCATCTTTCCTTTACTTAATCTCTTCCCCTGACCTCACTTTGGCCTTTCCACCCCCATTAATCTGTTCTTCTACTTACATATATACAATACCATCCTATTAAATCTCCCCTCCCTCCCTTTCTATTCCCTTTGTATCCCCTTTCTAGCTTACTGGCTTCTGCTACTGAATTTTATTCCTACTCACATAGAAGTCCAATCATTTGTAGCTAGGATCTACATATGAGAGAGAACATGTGACATTTAGCTTTCTGGGCCTAGGTTACCTCACCAAGTACCAAGTATAATCCTTTCCAGATACATCCAGTTATCTCAGTTATCTGAAAATTTCTTTTTCTTTTTTCTGGAGTAGATTTTTTGTTTTTGTTTTTGTTTTTGTTTTTTTTTGTTTGTTTGTTTTCTGAGGTAGGGTCTCACTCTAGCTCAGGCTGACCTGGAATTCACTGTGTAGTCTCAGGGTGGCCTCAAACTCATGGTGATCCTCCTACTTCTGACTCCTACGTAATGTGTATATAGCCATGATGGTACCATCATTAGCCTTCTCCTGCCCTCCCCCCTTGGGGATTGTGGGTCTTGCATTTTGGAGATAGCCATTAGTTATGGGGGTGAGACAATGTCTCTGTGCATAATGACCCAACTTATGGCTCTAACAATATTTCTGCCCCCTCTTTCTGCAAATTTCCCTAAGCCATGTTGGGTTCATTATAGGTCTATTTAAGTGACGAGGTCATGGGAGTCTCTGTGTCTCTGTATATATAATTTGGCAGGAAGTGAGTGTTCTCTGTGTATATCTCCTTCACCCCTGTGCTGATACCAGGTTCCCCAAGAAAACAGCACTCTTGCTCATTTCCCCAATTATTTTATGGCTTCAGCTGGTGCCCTGGTGAGGTGCAATGAGCTGATTCTCTCCTCAGGTTCTACATCCATCTCAAAAAGAGAAACAAATTCTCCAACAGAGAGAGAGGTCACTGCAAGATACATGGATAACCATTATTATTTTACAGAGAATTTAATAGGTGTAGTCCCTCTTGTATCCAACTATTGGTAGGAGCTTGATATTTGAGAGCCAATTCATTTTTTGGGTATGGTTCTGACTTGTTTCTCAGTCCCAGGTATGGATTCCATTCCACTGAGCTGATCCCTTAGCCAAATCAAGAGCAGTTGGTAGCCAGCCACGGCTGTGTGCCACTATTGCACTTGTGTGAGCATCATGTCAGGTTAATTGTTGCTGAGTAGTTTAGACCACAAGTTGCTTAGACAGATGTTGGTCATTTCACCCCAGTCACTCATGTAGCACCTTCTGGCACTAGACAAGCTAACTGTCTGGGGAATGACTCTGGTGCTGATTCCAGCCAGGTCACTCCATGTTCCATCCCAACAGCAAATGGTGTCTTCAGCAGTAGGATCTTACCATTAACCTTTGGTGGGTCAACAAGTACTCTGACAGAAATCTGTCTTCTTTTGGGAAACCTTGTAGGTCTCAGTGATCAACAACTCATTGTGGATATTGACCACATGCTAGTACTGAGAGTTACAGGTCAGTGCCAAGTGAAAAGAAGGAAGAAAAATATAGGTAGTATGAAAGAGAGAGAGAGAGAGAGAGAGAGAGAGATAGGAAGAAGAAGAAAAGAAAACAAAAGAGAAGAGAAGAGAAGAGAAGAGAAGAGAAGAGAAAGAGAAAGAAGAGGGAGTGAGAGAGAGGAAGAGGAGAAGGTTGAGGTTAGTCTTCATCATACCCTCTCCAGGTGTCTGTGATTCAGGTGTTCTCTCTAAGCACCTGATGAAGGTTCAGCCTTTTAGTTTGTCTTTCAGGATATAGGATTTTGTGGTACCATTTCCAATTGCGTCCAGTTTTGTTGTCCCACCCCACTCTTACCTTCCTTTCCCACCCCACCATCCCTATTGTCCAGTCCTAAAAATGTTTATTAGGTGTGTCAGCATCTTGGGCACATTCAGGTTAGGAGCCACAGATGAGTGAGACCATGTGATGTTTATCTTTCTGTGAGTGGGTAAGTTTACTGAGAATGATCTGTTCCAAGTTTGACAATTTTTCTTCAAATTGCATTGTGTCATTTTTCCTTACTGCTATGTAGAATTCCATTGTGCAGGTATACCACGGCTTAGTTATCCATTTGTCTAATGATGAACCTCTGGTTGATTACAGCCATTATCTATTATGAATTGAGCTGCTATAAACATGGTTGAGCAAATAGCTCTGAACTGAGGCTTGGTACCTCTATAGTCATCCTTTCTAGGAGTCTCCATATTGATTTCCATAGTGGTTGTACCATCTTACATTCCCACCAACAGTGAATGAGGGTTCCTATTTCTCCAAAGCCTCTCCAGCACTTGTCATTATATTTTTTTAATGTTTGCTATCCTTATTGGGGTAAGGTGGAATCTCATAATTGTTTTAATTTGCATTTCCCCGAAGATTAGGGATGTTGCACATTTTCTTAAGTGTGTGTTTGCCATTTCTATTTCTTCCTATGAGAATTCCCTGTGCAGTTATCTGCCCCATTTTGTGGCTGGGTTGTTTGGCTTTTTATTGTTTAGGCTTTTGAGTTCTTTGTAGATTTTAGAAATTAAGCCTCTGACCAATGTGTATCCCACAAAATTTTTCTCCCATCCTGTGGGTAGTCTATTGGCTCTGCTTATTGTATGTTTGTTGGTGAAAAAACTTTTCAGCTTCATGAGATCCTGATGGTTAAGTGATTGCTTAATTTCCTGAGCTACTGGGGTTTTGTTCAGGAAGTCTTTTCCCGCTCCTATATCATGGAAAGTTCCTCCTACTTTTTCTTCCAGTAGTAGCAGCGTTTCTGGTCTTATATTAAGGTCTTTCATCCATTGGACTTGATTTTTGTGCATGACTAAATATGTGACTTGAATTTCATTTTCCTGCATATGGTTATCGAGTTTATCCAACACCATCTGTTGAAGATGCTGTCTTTTCCCCAGTCTACATTATTAGGACCTTTGTCATATATCAAGTAGCTGTAGTTACTTGATACAAAGTCTGAATCCTCGATTCTGTTTCATTGGTTTATAATCCTGTTTTTATGCCAGTACCATGTTGTTTTTATTACTATGGCTTTGTAGCAAAGGTTAAGATCAGGTATGGTGATGCCTCCAGAGGTATTTCTTTTGCTGTGGATATACTTGGATATCTGAGGCCTTCTGCCATTCCATATGAATTTTGAGATCATTTTTTTTTCTATCTCTGTGAAGAAATATGATGAGATTTTTATTGGTATTGTATTAACTGTGTATATTGCTTTTGGTAAGATTTCCATTTTCACAATGTTAATTCTGTCTATCCAGGAGCATGGGGGACTTTATATTTTCTCTTGTCCTCCTCCATTTCTTTCTTGGGTGTTTTTATTGTAAAGGTCTTTCAACTCCATGGTTAATGTTATTCCAAGGTGTTTTATTTTATTTTTTGATGCTATTGAAAATGGAGCAATGTTGCTTATTTCTTTCTCTGTATCTTTGTCTTTTGCATATAGAAAGGCTAATAATTCTTGTGCATTGACTTTGTATCCTGCTACTTTACTGAAGGAGTTAATGACTTTTAAGAGTTTTGAGATGGAGCTTCATGGGTCACTTTTGTATAGAATCGTGTCATCTGCAAGTAGGGCTAACCTGACTTATTCCTTTCCAATTTGTATCCATTTTATTTCTTTCTCCCGTTTAATTGCTTGAGCTAGTACTTCTAGTACTATGTTGAAGAGCAGAAGTGAGAGTGGACACCCTTGTCTTGTTCCTGATCTCAATGGGAATTCCTTCAGCCTTTCCCCATTAAGTATTATTTGGGCTTTAGGATATTTATATATAGCCTTTATTATGTTGAGATATGGACCATCCATGCCTAGTCTCTCCAATGTTTTGATCATGAAATAATGTATTTTGTCAAAGACCTTTTCTGCATCTATTGAAATGATCACTTGGTTTTTGTGTTTAAGCTTATTTATGTGGTTTATTACATTGACAGAGTTCCTTATAATGAACCATCCCTGTATTCCTGAAGCCTAATTAATCCAGGTGGATAATGCTTTTTATGTGCTGTTGAATTCAATTTGTGAAGATTTTGTTCAGGATCTTTGCATGTAAGTTCATCAGGGAAATAGGCCTATAGTTTTCTTTTCTTGTCACATCTCGGCCTGGTTTTGGTATTATGGTGATACTAGCTTCATAGAAGGAGTTGGAGAGCTTTCCCTGTTCTCCAATTGTGTGGCACAATTTGAGAATAATTGGTTTCAGTTCTTCCATGAAAGTTTGGTAGAATTATGCTGAGAAGCTATCTGGTCCTAGACTCTTCATTTTAAGTAGGTTTTTGATTACCCTTTCAATTGTGATGGGTTTGTTCAGGAGATTAATCTGCTCTGAGTTTAGCTTTTGTAGGTGGTATGTGTCCAGGAATTCATCAATTTCCACTATATTATCCAGTTTTGTGGAGTAGAGGTTTTTGAAGTAAGTCCTTATGATTCTCTCAATTTCACTTATGTCTGTTGTGATCTCTCCTTTTTCATTTCTAATTTTGTTAATTTGAGCTGTGTCTTTTTTTCCAGTTGATCAAATTGGCCAGGGCTTTATCAATCTTGTTTATTTTTTCAAAGAACCAGCTCTTTGTTTGATCAATTTTCTTAATTGTTTTCTTATTTTCCAGCTCATTATTTTCTGCTCTGATATTAATTATTTCTTTCCATCTGGACTTTTTGGGTTGGATACTTCTTGTTCTTCCAATTCCTTCAGGTGGATGAATAGGTTATTGATTTGGGATCTCTCTGTCTTTGTTATGAAGGCATTTAGTGCAATGAATTTTCCTCTGAGGAATGCCCATAAGTTTTGATACGTTGTGTTCTCATTGTCATTCATTTCTAGAAAATTTGCAATTTAATTTTTTATTTCATCCACTACCCATTTATTGTTTAAGAGTTTGTTGTTCAGTTTCCAGGAGCTGGTTGGGTTCCTGGCAAATCTTGTTGTTAATTTCTAGCAATACAGCATTGTGATCTGATATCATGCAAGAAATTATGTCGATACTCCTAAATATTTAGAGGTTGGCTTTATGACCCAGTATATGATCTATTTCAGAGAAGGTTCCATTTGCTGCTGAGAAGAATGTGTAACCTGTGGATTTGGGGTAGAATGTTCTATATATGTCCGTTAAGTCTAATTGATCTATGGTGTTGTTGAGCTCTCTTACTTCCCTGTTAGTTTTCTGTCTATTGCTGATAGTGAAGTATTGAAGTCCCCAACTATGATAGTGTTGGTGGTTATTTCTGTTTTGTTGTCAAGTAGGTTTTGTTTTATGAATGGTGATGCACCTGTGTTTGGCACATAATGATTGATGATTGTGATATCCTCTAGTTGGATTGTTCCCTTGATAAGTAAGATGTGGCCTTCTTTGTCTTTTTTATTACTTTTAGTTTGAATTCTATTTTATCCAATATAAGTATACCTATGTCTGCTTGTTTCTTATTTGAATTTGCTTGGAATATCTTTTTCCACCCTTTCTCCCTGAGGAGTTGTCTGTCTTGAAGACAGCAGATTGAGGGGTCTAATTTTCTGAATCACCCTGTTAGCTTATGTCTCTTTATGGGCGAATTAAGGTCATTAATATTCAGGGTAGTAACTATGAGGTTTTATTTAATACCTGCCATATTGTGGTAGTATATGTGGTTTGTTGTTTTTTTGGTCTTTGTGGAGTTTTTTTTTTTTTTTTTTTTTTTTTTTGCTTTACTGAAGTTTGGTTATTGTGGCCTGTTTCTTCGGTGCACTTGAGATTGGTTATTTTATTCTTCTGTGTGGAGAATTCCCTGAATTACTCTCTGTATGTTTGGCTTTGTGTTCATACAGTTATAAAGCTGTGTTTTATTGTGGAAAGTTTTTCTTTCACCATCTATTATGAGGGATAATTTTGCTGGATAGAGTACTTTGGGTCAGAAGCCATAAGTTCTTAGAGTTTGCAGTGTTCCATTCCAGGCCCTTCTGGCTTTGAGGGTATTTATTGAGAAGTCTGAGGTAATTCTGATGGATTTTCCTTTATATGTAATGTCTTGTTTCTCCCTGGCTGCTTTTAGGACTTTCTCTTTGTGATTGATGTTTAGAGTCTTAATGATAGTATGTCTTGGAGTATTTCTCCTTTGGTCCAGTCTGTTTGAAGTTCTGCTAGCTTCTTATAATTTGATGGTACTTTCTTTTGAGAGAGCGGGAAAGTTTTCTTTGATAATTTCATTGAATAAGTTTTCCATGCCTTTGGTCTGTGTTTCTTCCTCCCAGTATACCCATAATCCTAATGTTGGGATGCTTAAGGGTATCCCACATTTCCTTCATGTTCTGTTCACAGAAATTTTTGAACTAGTTGAAATTTTGGACTCACAAACTATTTCTTCTGCTTGTCTTCCAGTTCTGAGTTTCTATCCTCCACTTGGCTGACTCTATTCCTGAGAGCTTCTATAGAGTTTCGGGCTTGTTCAACTTGGTTTGTATTTTCTATTGCTTTTTAATATATAGTTTCCTTCCCTCTGTCTAGTTCCCTTTTCACGTCATTTTCTGATTTTCTTAATGCTTCTTGCAGTTCATCCTTGCATTTTTTTATGTCTTCATTGAGCTTAGCCAACTGGTTATTGAGGTTCTCTTTTTATTCACTCTCTTTCAGATCATTTAACTGTCTTTGGACACCTTCCTGGTTCTTTTCTGTTAGTTCTAATCTAGTGAGGATACGATTCATACAATTATTGGCTCTTTGTTGAGTTTCTGAGAATTCTGCTATTTGCTTGGCCAGGGTTACACAGCTTGTCTCTTCATTTTGGGGTTCTGATCCTATTGTCTCTTCTATGATTGATTAGAGACATCCATTATGGGACTGGGCACTCTAGCTGCATTTACTTGCATCTGATTTTTCATGCTATTCCTTTTTTGCTGTGGGATGTCTATCACAAGGCTTCAGAAATCCTAGGGTGTGCGATGTTAGCCTGCTGGCCTGGGTGGGGGGCAGTGGTGAGTGTGAAGGTAGTGGCTGTGGAGTTCAGAAAGGCTAGGACAGGGACACTGGCCTGCAGGATTTGTTCCCTGTTCAGAGGTGGGAGGGTGCTGTGGTGACTGGGTGGCTGTTACTGCGATCCTACATGTGGGGGCTCAGAAAGGGTAGGGTGGGGATATTGGCCTGCTGACCTGGGTCCCAGTTCGGGGGTGGGAAGAGAGAGTGGTGACTGGGAACATGATCATGTACTTGGGATTCATGGGGCAGGAACCCTGGCCTGTTGGCCTGGGTCCCTGATTGTGGGTGTGGGAGTGGGTACTGATGACTGGGACAGTGATCAGTCATGTGTGTGGGGCTCAGGAAAGTCTAGGGCTGGAACCCCTGCCTGCCAGCCTGGGTCCCTGGTCATGAGTGGGAGGGGGAGTGGTGACTGGGACTGCAGTCACCCACATGGGGCTCAGGAAGGCTAGAGTGGGAATCCTGGCCTGCTGGCCCAGGTCACAGATCAGAGGTGGGAGGGGGACCACAATCACCCATACAGGGCTCAGGAAGGCTAGAGTGGGACCTGACTGGCAAGTAGGACCTTGATGGTATGTGGGGCTCAGGAAGGCTGGGAGCAACCAGTGAGTGGGACCATGATCGTGTGGGGAGTTCAAAAAGGCTAGGGCAGGATGGGTGTGCCTGTGGAGCTCTGTGCAGTGGGCCAAGGTCCTAGCCTGCTAGCTTAGGTCCAATGACCTGCAGTTAGTGCAGGATGGACCTCTGGCTGGGACTGCAGCTAGGATGGTACTTGAGGGGGATTGGGGAACTGGTGGGCTGCCTGAGGGTGTGGAAATCAGTGGATTCCTTTTTTTGCTCATCAACACCCTCCCATTGGCAACATACAGAGTCAGCAAACCCCTTAAAAATCCCCTGAACCTTAAGGGTCTTGCCTTTAATTCCCCACGAGGTAGGACAAGGTTAGGCAGATGCCATCTTGACCAGAAGAGCTGCAAATTTCATAACTTCATTTTTCTATACTGCTGAATAAAACTCCATTGTCTAAATGTGCCACATCTTCATTATCCACTCATCAGTTCCATTTTCTAGCTATTGTGCATAGAGTGGCAATAAACATGGTCGAGCAAGTATCTCTAAGGTAGTGAGACAAGTCCTTAGGATATATGCCTAGGAGTGGTCTAGCTGGGTCATATGGTAAATCTATGTTTAGCTGTCTTAGGAATCTCCACGCTGAAGCAGATTGCATTCCCACCAACAGTGTAGAAGGGTTCCTCTTCTTCTTCATCCTCACCAGCATTTATGGTTATTAGTTTTCATGATGGTAGCCAATCTGACAGGAGTGAGATGGAATCTCAATGTAGTTTTAATCTGCATTTCCCTGATGACTAGGGATGTAGAACATTTTTTAGATGTTTATATGCCATCTATATTTCTTCTTCAGAGAACTCTCTATTTAGTTCCATACCCCATTTTTAATTGGGTTGTTTGATTTCTTATTATTTGATTTTTTGAGTTCTTTGTATATCCTAGATATTAACCCTCTGTAAGATGTATAGCTGGCAAAGACTTTCTCCCCTTCTGTAGGTTGCCTCTTTGCTCTATTCGCAGAGTCCTTAGCTGTACAAAAGCTTTATAATTTCATGAGGTCATATTGCTTGAAATGTGGTTTTATTTCCTGAGAAATTGGGGATATATTCAGAAAGTCTTTGACAAGACCAATATGTTGAAGGGTTTCCCCAATATTTTCCTCTAGCAGTTTCAGAGTTTCAGGTCTGATATTAAGGTCTTTGATCCATTTGGACTTAACTCTTGTGCATGGAGTGAGATAAGGATCTATTTTCATCCTTCTACAGATACATACCCAGTTTTCCCAGCACCATTTGCTGAAGAAGCTGCCTTTTCTCTAATGAGTATATTTGGCATTTTTGTCAAAGATCAGGTGTCTATAGCTACCTGGACTTACATCAGGGTCCTCTATTCTGTTCCATTGATCTGCATGTCTGGTTTTGTGCCAGTATCATGCTATGTTTGTTACTATGACTCTGTAATACAGGTTAAAATCAGGTATGGTGATACCACCAGCCTTATTTTTGTTGCTCAAAATTATGTTAGATAGTCAAGGATTTTTGTGCTTCCAAATTATTTTTGGATTGTTTTTTTCTATTTCCGTGAAGAATGCCACTGGAATTTTGATGGGGATTGCATTAATGTGTAGATTGCTTTTGGTAGGATTGACATTTTCACGATATTGATTCTTTCAATCCAAGAACAAGGGATGTATTTCTATTTCCTAGTGTCTTCTGCAATGTCTCTCTTGAGTGTTTTAAAATTTTCATTGTAGGGATCCTTCATGTCCTTTGTTAGGTTTATCCCAAGGCACTTTTTTTTTTTTTTTTTGATGAAATTGTGAATGGGAGTGATTCTCTGATTTCATCCTATGTGTGTTTGTTGTTAGCATATAGAAAGGCTACTGATTTCTGTGTTTATTTTGTATCCTGCTACATGGCTATTGGTTTTTATCAGCTCTAACAGTTTGTTGGTAGAGTCCTTAGGGTCCTTTGTGTATAGAATCATATCATCTGCAAATAATGATAAGTTGACCTCTTCCTTTCCTATTTATATCCCCTTTATGTGTGTCTCTTGCCTTGTTGCTATGGCTAAGACTTCCATTACTATATTAAATAAAAGTGGGGACAATGGACACCCTTCTCTTGTTCCTGATTTTAGTGGAAAAGCTTCAAATTTTTCTCCACTTAGTATTATGTTGGCTGAGGATTTGTCATAAATATCCTTTATTATGTTGCGATATGTTACTTCTATTCCCAGTCTCTGTAGGACTTTTATAATGAAGGGATGTTGGATTTTGTTAAATGCTTTTTCTGTATCTAATGAGATGATTATGTGATTTTTGTCCTTCAGTCCATTTATATAATGTATTACATTTATAGATTTGTGTATGTCGAACCATCCCTGCATCTCTGGGATAAAGCCTACTTGGTCGGGGTGAATGATCTTTCTGATATATTCTTGTATTCTGTTTGCCAATATTTTGTTGAGAATTTTTGCATCTATATTCATGAGGGAGATTGGTCTATAATTTTCCTTTTTTGTTCTTTCTTTGTCTGGTTTTGGTATCAGGGTGATGATGCTTTGTAGAAGGAGTTTGGGAAGATTCCTTCTTGTTCTATTTTATGGAAAAGCTTAAGAAGCATTGGTGTTAGTTCTTCCATGAAGGTCTGGTAAAATTCACCACTGAATCCATATGGGCCTGGATGTTTTTTAGTTGGGAGATTTTTTTATAACTGCTTGGATCTCCACACTTGTTATAGGTCTATTTAAGTGGTTAATCTCATTTTGATTTAATTTAGGCAGGTCATATAATTCAAGGAAAGCATCCATTTCTTTCTGATTTTCAAACTTAGTGGAGTATATGTTTTTGAAGTATGTCCCTATGATTTTTTAAAATTTCTCTGGTAGTGTTTTGATGGTGCCATTTTCAGCTTTAATTTTATTAATTTGTGCCTCTTCTCTCTTTCTTTTGGTCAGATTTTCTAAGGGTTTATCAATCTTATTTATCCTTTTAAGGAACTAATTTTTGTTTCATTGATTCTTTGGATTTTTTTTTTTCTATTTCATTAATTTCTGCCCTAATATTTATTATTTCTTCTCATTTACTCATTTTCAGTTTGCCTCTTTCTTCTTTTTACAAGGCCTTAAGGTGCATAATTAAGTTGTTTACTTGCAACCTTTCTAATTTCTTAACATAGGCACTTAAAGCTATAAATTTCCCTCTTAGGACTGCCTTCATTGTGTCCCGAAGGTTTTGGTATGTTGTGTTCTTATTATCATTTGACTCTATGAATTTTTTTTTATTTCCTCCTTGATTTCTTCATTGGTCCATTCATCATTTAGTAGTGTACTGTTTAGTCTCCATGATTTTGTGTATATTCTACAGCTATTTTTATAATCCTTTTTAAATTTAATTTTTAAAATTAACAACTTCTATACTTACAGACAATAAATCTCCCCTCTCCCCATTCCCCTTCAGAACTCCACTCTCCATCATATCCCCTCCCTCTCTCCATTAGTTTCTCTTTTAATTTGATGTCATCATCTTTTTCTCCTATTATGAGGGTCTTGTGAAGGTATTGCTAGGCACTGCAATGTCATGGATATCGAGGCCAGTTTCTGTCTGGACAGTAGCATTGTAAGGAGTCATACCCTTCCTTTGGCTCTTACATTCTTTCCACTCCCTCTTCCGCAATGGACCCTGATTGAGCCTTGGAGGTGTGATAGAGATGTTTCAGTGCTGGACACTTCTCTGTCCCTTCTTCTCAGCACTATGTTGCCTTTGGGGTCATCCCAGTGGTCATCACCATCTGAAAAGAGAAGCTTCTCTAACCAGAAGTGAGTAGAATTAATATATGAATATGAACATTAAGTGTAGTGCTTTTAGGGCAGTTTGGTGGTAATAATATATACATTTAGCCAGACAAGAGCAGGCATTATATCCCTAAGGCTCATGACCTCCCCTGCCATAGACTTTTGATTAGGTTTCTCAGTCAAGGGATTATTTCAATTTTCCTGTATTTGTTAAGATTTGATTTGTATCCTAATATATTGTCTATTTTAGAGAATGTTCCATGTGCTGCTGAGAAAAATGTATATTCTGCAGCATTTGGATGGCATGTTCTGTATATATCTGTTAGGTCCATTTGTTCTATGACATCAGTTAAACCAGATGTCTTTCTGTTTATTTTTTGTTGAGTTTACCTGTGAACTGATGAGAGTGGTGTATTGAAATCACCCACTACAATTGTGTTTGGTGTTATCTCTGATCTTAATGATGAAATTGGGAACCTCCATGTTCAGTGCATATATGTTTAGGATTGTAATGACCTCCTGTTGGAGTGTTCCTTTAATCAGTATAAAATGACCTTCTTTATCTTTCCCCACTAATGTTAGTTTGAAATCTATCCTTTCATATATTAGGATAGCAACCCCTGCTGTTTCCTAGGCCTATTTTCTTGAAATACTGTTTTTCATGTTTTCACCCTAAGAAGGTTTCTATCTTTTATTGAGAGATGAGTTTCCTGAATGCAACAGATTGCAGGATCCTGCCTTTTAATCCAGTCTTCAAGCCTGTGTCTTTTGTTTGGGGTATTGAGGCCATTGATATTAAAAGGTACTATTGAAAGCCGTTCTTCTTGTCTTGTAGTGCTTCCTGTTTTCCCTTTACTCACTTGTTTTAACTGTTATTTGAGTATATTTTATTCTTTCCTTTTTCCTCTTGTGTGTGTTTTGCTTTGTCTTCAGCATGAAGGATTCCTTCAAGTATTTTCTGTAGAGATGGTTTAGTTGTCATTAGTTCCTTTAGCCTGTTTTGTTGTGGAATGTCCTTATTTCTCCATTAATTTGGATAGATAGCTTTTCAGGATAAAGCAATCTTGGTTGACAATTTTTATCTTTCAGAACTTGGAATACATAATTCTAAGCCCTTCTGGCTTTTAAAGTTTGTGTTGAGTAATCTGCTGTGATCCTGATGGGATTGCCTTTGTAGGTCACTTGCTTTTTCTCTCTAACTGCTTTCAATATATTTTCTTTGGTTTGAAAGTTTAGTAGTTTAATTATAACATGGTGAGTAGAGGTTCTGTCCAGATTTTGTCTGTTTGGTGTTCTAAAAGATTCCTGTATCTGCATTGGCATTTCCTTCCCAATTTGGGGAAAATTTTCTTCTATGATTTTGTTGAAAACACCTACTAAGCCTCTGGATTGAAATTCTTCTCCTTTTACTATACCCTGAATTCGTATGTTTGATCTTTTCATAGTGTCCCCTATATCTTGGAATTCCCATTCATACTTTTCCATTAGCTTGTCTTTCTCTTTGTTGGACTGTATTAGGTCTGCCACCTGATCTTCTAGTTTAGATATTCTATTCTCTCCTTCATCCATTTGGCTGGTGAGACTTTCCATAGAGTTTTTTCTTTCACTGACTGTGTTCTTCAGAGCTAGGATTTCAGCCTGGTTTTTCTTCAGTATTTCTATTTCCTTACTCATATCCTATAATGACCTTTTTTTTTTAAAGCTGATTTCCTGTGTTCTCTTTCAGGAGTTTGTTTTCTTCTTTGAATCCTTTTATTTCTTCTTTCATTTTGTTGAACATAGATATAATCATTCTTTTGAAATCTTTGTCAGACATTTCATCTAAAATAATCTCATTGGTGATCATTTCTGATGGATTTTTAATTTTTGGTGGGATTGCTTTGTCTTGATTCTTTGTGTTTCTTGTATTATAATGTAGTGACTTTTGCATCTTGAATTTATTTGATGCTTTGGTTTTGTACTTATCTGCAATGTTCTTAGATGTGGTGATCCACCTTTATATACTTTCAAGATAGGAGTTTAAGATGCCAAGTGTAACTCTTGCACCCCAATCCAACTGCAGAAGCAATCCTAAGTGTTCAGTTTGCTTGCTAAGCAAGTATTCTAGTGGACTGGGTGGAACAATTTACCGGCAAATTTTAAACTTCAACTGAGCAATATATACATTCAATAAAAACCAGCACAGAGTAGACAAGTGGGGGATTAAAACAAAGAGTCTTATAAGGCCAAAATCCCTAAGGGTGTGTGTTGCTCTACACCTTTAATCCTGTCAGCTAGGAGGTAGAGAACTCTGGTTTGAATTGGGTTCCAGGTCAGCCCAGATCTGGATCAGATTCTGCCCCCAATAATACAGAAGCAAAAGACAAAGGCCCTATAAATGTGAAAGCATTAAAGGCAGCAATATTCAACCCCCAAGTACAGTTTATTTGAAAATGGTAAAGCCAACCAAAAATATGTAACCCATAACCTGCCCTGACATGGAAAGAAAGATTAGCACTTCCAATGCAGGCCTATGTACCATTTTTTTTGTTGTTGTTGTTGTCGTCAGTCAGCCTCATTACCTTTTGGTGTGGCTTCCAATCTCACCAATGCTGAGTGCCCACCTTGATCACTCTGTGTTGTGCCGTGGAGCTGGTGCTCTGTTCAGCTGTGCTGGATGCACTGATGCTGAGGGTGAATGTCAGAGGTTTGCTATTCTGATGTTTGGACTTGCTCACACCATCCCCCTGTATTTCTTTCAGTAGCTCCTTAGTTGATCCCAGCTGACTTTCCTTTAGATTTCTTGACTCTGCAAGGAGGCTGATGACGTTGGAAAGTCCCCTTGTTTGGTCTCTGCTGCTGCTAGGCATGCCTGGTGGATGGTGCCTGGCACATGGATCTTATGTTTGGGGCCACTTTGGTCAGGGCTACAAGCTCCTCAGTGGGATTCTTGCCATTTTCCTCCTAAGAAAAACCTATACTCCTGCAGTTTTCAGAAGAAGAGTGTATTTTGCTGTAGTTTTGCTTAAATCCCGCCTTGGGCTGGTTTGGCCTGGCTCCTTTGCCTCCATCTTACCCAGAAGTTTGTCCTCTATAGCTTTTCTTGCTATTGATTTGTAGTTTGATCCCATTGTGATCAGATAGAATGCAAGGAATTATTTCAATTTTCCTATAATTGTTAAGATTTGACTTGTGTCCTAATATATGGTCTATTTTAGAGAACATTCCATGTGGTGCTGAAAAGAATGTGTTTTCTGCAGCATTTAGATGAAATGTCCTGTATATGTCTCTTAGGTACATTTGTTCTATTACCTCATTTAATCCAGAAGCATCTCTGTTTATTTTTTGCCATGATGACCTGTCAATTGATGAGAGTAGGGTGTTGAAGTCACCCACTACAACTGTGTTTGGTGTTATTGTGACCTTGGTTCTAATAGCATTTGTTTGATAAATTGTTAGCCCCTGTGTTAGGTGCACATATACTTAGGGTTGTAATGTCCTCCTGTTGGAGTGTTCCTTTAACCAATATAAAGTGACCTTCCTTATCTTTCCTAACTAATGTTGGTCTGAAGTCTACCCTGTCAGATATTAGGATAGTGACCTCTGCTTGTTTTCTAGGCTCATTTGCTTGAAACACCCTTTTCCAACCTTTCACCCTAAGATAGTGTCCATCCTTTGTAGAAAGGTGAGTTTCTTGGAGGCAACCAATTGAAGGATACTGATTTTCAACCCAGTCTGCAAACCTATTTCTTTGGGTTGGGCCATTTAGGCCATTGATAGTAAGAGTTATTATTGAAAGGTGTGTATTTATTTTTGTCATTTTTCTTGTTTTGTAGTTCTTCTGGTTTTACCTTTGCTGGCTTGTATTAACTAGTATTGGAGTATGGTTTGTTTGTTCCAGGTTCCTTATATGTGTATTTTTGTTTCTGTTCAGCATGAAGGATCCTTTCATGTATTTTCTGTAGAACTGGTTTTTGTCTTCAAATATTCCTTTAGCCTGCTTTTGTTATGGAATGCCCTTATTTTTCCATCTATTTGAATGGATAGCTTTGCAGGTTAAAGTAACCTTGGTTGACAGTTGTTATATTTCAGAACTTGAAATACATCATTCCAAGCCCTCCTGGCTTTTAAAGTTTGTGTTGAGTAATGTGCTGTGATTCTGATGGGCTTGCCTTTGTACGTGATTTGATTTTTCTCTTTAACTGCTTTCAATATATTTTCTTTGGTTTATATGTTTGGTAGTTTAACTATCATATGGTGAGCAGAGTTTCTTTCCAGGTTTTGTCTGTTTCGTGTTCTAAAGGCTTCCTGTATCTGCACTGGCATCTCTTTCCCAATTTTGGGGGAGTTCTCTTCTATGATTTTGTTGAAAACACCAACTATGCCTTTGGAATGACTTCTTCTCCTTCTACTATACCCTGAATTCTTATGTTTGATCTTTTCATAGTTTCTAGAATATCTTGAAATTCCCATTTATACCTTCCTATTAGTTTGTCTTTCTCTTTTTTGTACTATATTAGATCTGCCACCTGGTCTTCTGGCTTAGATATTCTGTTCTCTCCTTCATCCATTCTCCTGGAAAGATTTTCTACAGTGTTTTTTATTTCACTTAGTGTGTTCTTTATTGCTAGTATTTCTGACTGGTTTTTCTTTATTATTTCTATTCCCTTATTTATGTCTTGTATTGACCTCCTTATTTCATTAAATTGGTTTCCCGTGTATTCTTTGATCCTCTTGATTTCTTCTTTGAGATCTTTGAACATAGTTATAATCATTCTTTGAAATCTTTCTCAGGTATTTGTTGGGGTCCCCCCTAAGGCCAGCCCAGGAGGGATGGCAGGGTCTCTGCCGAGTTGGAGGTGAGAAGCGCGAAATCATGACACAGACTCCGGGAGTTGGGTGAAAGCAGGCAGAGGGCGAGCTGCAGCAAGCTTGTTTATTCAAAAAAGTGAAGGGGCTTTTAAAGGGGATTATCTGGCCAATTATTGTATGGGGTGTGTGTGTGACCTTTGTGTGACCAACGACAGCCTGTCTCTGGAAAGATCATCTCATAGCAGGTTTCTCATTAGTATGGGACTGTAGCTGTTGTCACAACAGGCCTGCACAGGAACCATGTTCACAGAAGCCACTTCCTGGTTTCTTCTGCCATGAGGTCTGGCTAGGGCCAGATCTGCATTGTGCCATACAGGTATTTCCTCTAATTCAGTCTCACTGAAGGTCATTTCTGATGCATTCATACTTTTTGATGGATTTATATTGTCTTGATTTTTTTGTGTTTCCTGTATTATAATGTAGAGATATTTGCATCTTGGATTCATTTAATACTTGGATTTTCTAGTTATCTGTACTATTGTTAGATGTATGAATCAATCTGATGTTATATATCTTCAGGGTAGGAGCTTAAGGTGCTAGGTGTGGCTCTTAAGACTCTCAGAGTAACCACAAAAGTGACCCTAGGTGTTGGGTTTGCCTGCTATGAGAGTATCCCAGTAGGCTAAGTGGAACAAAATACAGACAAATTCTAAAAACTTAACTAAAGAATGTACCCATTCAATGAAAAACAGTACGGAATATTTATGTAAAAGTAGGTATCATGACAAACAGATCCTCTAACAAAGTCACAGTCCCTGAGGATGTGTGGTGCCCCACACCCTTAATCCTGTCAACTGGGAGACTAGGATTTCTGGTCTGTAGAGGGTTCCAAGGTCAGCTTGTGAATAAGTTGAGACCTTTCCCCAATGAACAACAGAGGAGGAAACAAAGGCAGTATAAGTCAGGAAGCAACAAACAACATTCCAAAATATAGCTTATTTAAGAATGTCAAATCCAACCAGCCATCAGATTTAACATATAATTTACCCTGACATGGATAGTGCAATTAGCACTTCCAATGCAAGCCTATATACCAGGCTTGCTTGGTGGGTACTGACCTGGTGTAATCCCAGTTACCTTTTGGGATGGCTTTGTTCTAAGCTATGCTGCATAGCCACTTGGGTCCCTCTTTGCTGTGCTGTGGGTCAGGTAGGCTGGCTGGGCCTGTGGGTTGCTGCTCTGATCGCCTGTGCTGGGTGCTATGTAGGTTCCCTTTCCCCAGGTCTCTGGTGCTTGCTGGTGCTTGTGCTGGTGGTGGGGAGGGGAGGCTGTGGATGGTGGCTGATGTCCTCCTGCTGGTCCTCCCAATCTCCTTCCTCACAAGCTGCTCTACTGGTCTCTGCAGTCCTCCTTCTATGTTCTTGAGTTTGCAAGGAGACCAGTATGAGTGGAGAATCCTCTCACCTGGCTTTAAAATCTTGTGGCTCAGGTGGAGCCTGGAGGGTTCAGCAATGTGGAACTCGTGCCACTGCTACTAGAGCTGCTTCTGCCTGCTTTGTGAGTTCTAGAAGCTCTGGATCTCTCCTACTTCTCTGCTGCGGTTGATAATATTATACACCTCACTTTTTATTAGAAGAATGTATTTTGCTGGTTTTTTTTTTTTTTTTTTTTTTTTTTTTTTTGCCTTTTTCTCCCCTAGGGTGTTTTGGCACGGTTCCTACCCTGCCATCTTAACCGGAAGTTCCATGATTTGACAATCTTTAAGAAGCTGTCTGGGGGACTGAGGAGATGGGTCAGTGGGTAGTTTTGCCATACAAGTATGAAGACCTGCATTCAGCTCCCCAACCTCATGTAAAAGCCAAGCACCGTTGCATGCCCTTGTGCGGAGAGGTGGACACAGGAGAATTTCTAGAGCTTGCTGGTTAACTTGTTTAGCTGCATTAGTAAGTTCTAGGTTCAGAGTAACCCTATTTAAAAAAAAAAATTAGGTGGAGAGCAATTGAGAAAGATACCCAATGTTGATTTGGCCTCTACATGCATGTGTACACACATCTGCACTCACATCCACATACACTTGCACATACACATGGACACACTACACACACTCTGCACATGTATGCACACATACAAGAACCTGTTAAAAATCATAAAAGAAGCCTTTTTGGGTCTGGTTAATTCTTAGCAAAGGACTTAGCTAGGAAAACCTGAAGTGTCAACTAACCAGTTCAGAGACAGACCTCTGTCTGCACCCTGCAGGGGGCAGTGTGCCCTTCCTATTTGTCCCAAGGCCAGGTGCCAGGCAACTAGGCATCTTGAACTGATCACCCTACCCCAATAAAGTCTGTGACCTATGCACATTCTACTTTGCCCTTTACTCCCTGGCCCCCTGGTGCAGCCTGTCAGTCCTGCATGGTGACAGTACATCCCATCTCACTTTTTTCTTTCCTAGGTCTCCCTCCTGTCCCTTGTTTTGCCCTCATCTGACCACCATTCTCTAAAAAGAACACAAAACAGCTCCTGTTCATAAAAAGAGCAGAATCTTTCCACTTTGTGCTCTTGAATAGAAATGTTAATGAGTTTTCTTAAAGATTTCTTATGCTTGCCTGCTCTTTTCTTCCTGATTCTTTCTTAGATCTCCTCTCTTTAATCTCTGCCTTTCCTTTTCACTCTTCACTGTCCATGTATGTTGAAGTGGATACCAACTGGGAGTCCCATAAGCCTGGACAAGGTGTGAGTGCTGAGGGGCTTCTTGCGTTGTGCCTGTCCTGGCTTGTGCAGGGCACACACACCCTGTGCCTGTAGCTAGTTCCTTTTCCCAGACCTGATATTCTATCAGAGAGGCATCCTTGTGTCTGCAGCCTGCAGGAAGTTGGAGTGCAGGACTGGGTGGATCCAGCTCTTGCACCATGGAGCTGGGTGTGAGGTGAGGTTCCTGGAAGACATTGCTCAGACTGTGTATTTGGCCATAAACCCTATTTCCTCATCCTTAACTGGTACTGGACTCTAATAATGTCAGTTCTAGTGTTTTCCCTATAGAGCTTCATATGCTTTGGAGCAAGAGAGGAAATTGGCATCATATACAAACTTTCAGGGAGTATTTACAGCCTCCGTCTCACTGCTATCTTGAATCTGAGGTGTGCAATACCATGATGTCAGGACCTGTGCCAGTCACAGTGCCATGGACTAGGGTCACTCTAGCCTTTGTCTTCTGAATTCCATATTCTAATTCCTCCAATTATATATCTCCTGCCTCCCATTTCCCATTGGTCTCCCTTGTGACTCCCTTCTACTGCACTCCAGTTTTGTTCCTTTATGGCCATCACTTGGGAGAGATACCATTTGTTTGTTGTGCTGAGTATTGAACCTCTGGGCCTTACACATGCCACTAGCCATAGCCCCAGTCCTTTAGGGGATTTCATAAAGGAATTCAGTGAGGTAAGCAGCGTGTCATGTGTCCTAGGTTGATCACTAACTCACTATGTAGTCCAAGATTACCTTGAACTTCTGATCTTCCTGCCTCCACCTTCCACATTCTATGATTATAGGAATGTGCCACTGTTCCTGGTGTATGTGGTGCCGGGGATCAAACACGGCGCTGAGCAAGTGCTCTATTAAATGAGCTACAGCTCCAGCCAGCAGTTCCTTTCTTTTTCTTATACATTCAAGTTCTCCCTCCCCAAAGCTCTTACCCTTTGAAAGGTTTTGTCAAACAGGCACTCAGCATGCAGTCCTTTGTACTGTTTTGGGATATTGTCTCTGGAACTGGATATCCAACTTCAAGCCCTACCTGACTCTCTCTGTCCATGTGGCCTTGAACAAATTTCTGTGTGTTTTATTTTTATTTATTTATTTGGCAGAAAGAAAGTGGCAAAAGGAAGAGAGAGCGAGAGAGCGAGAGCGAGAGAGCGAGAGAGAGAGAGAGAGAGAGAGAGAGAATTGGCATGCCAGGGCATCCAGCCACTGCAAATGAACTCCAGATGTATGTGCCACTTTGTGCATGTGGCTCATGTGGGTCCAAGGGAATTGAATCTGGATCCTTTGGCTTTGTAGGCAAGTGCCTTAACCACTAAGCCAGCTCTCCAGCCCCCTATGTTTTTTTTTTTAAATTCATTTTTATTTACAGAGAGAGAGAGAGAAGGGCAAGCAAACAAACTCCAGACACATGTACCACTTTGTGCATCTGGTTTTACACAGGTACTATGGAATCAAATCAAGGCTATCAGGTTTTAAGCAAGTGCCTTTAACCTCTGAGCCATCTCTGTAGCCTCCTTGAACAAATGTCTTAACCTCTTCTGCTTCTTTTCTGTAAAAGAGGAGTGATGGCTACTCACCTATGCATAGGATTTTCTGCATATTAAGATGGGAAACATATCACACAGGGCTGGGCACTAAGGTTTAAGTGTTATGAGTTTTATTTGAATCAGGTGGACTGGAGGTCTATCACCTGAAGTTTATAGGCACCTGCTCAAACATTTCCTGCCAGATGAAAATAAACTGAAACACCAAGGAAGATCAAGCTGGTCTATAATTTCCTAATTGCCCCTTCTTTTCTTCTCCACCATTTATTCTTGTCCCTCCAATGATATAAGGTGGAAGAAATGCATTCCCTTTTGCTTTATGGCCCTGTTTGTCTTGGTTGGTGTCACACTATTAAATCAAATACATGTCCTGGCCTTTGGAATTTCACGGCTCTGGACTTTAATATTCCTGCAGATGGATGAGGGCAGTGAAGGAGATGGCTGAGAGAAAGACTTGCTTTCTGCCCACTCAGGAAGACACACTCACAGGGTTGAGTGACATCAGCCTTAAGGGTTGATAGCATTTCCTTTTGTTCAAAGGTTTCAGAAGCCTCCATGCCCTGCTGGGCAGTACACTGGTGGCTTCTTTTCAAGGTTTGCTCAACAGCCTGAAACTGGCCCTCTGGGAGTGGCCATGACGAAGTGTGTTTAGGCTAGAATAAACCCACATGGGTGAGCAGTTCCTGTAATGTTTATGAGGCTCTCTGAGGACGCTTCTGCATGCTGCCACTGAAATGTTGCATGTGAAATTCTTTCTTCTCTTGACATTGCTTAAAGATCAAATCCATCTGATTAAAATCAACAAAGTATTGCTATAAATTTTCATTTTTATTTTGACAATTTTAATACAGGGATTTTAGGGTTCTTGGTCAATAATTTTGGGATGTTCTCAGTTTCTTATGAATTTGATAAACTAAATCCACAGACCAGCAAATAAGGGTCAGAGTTTACTATAGCTTACAGTTTGAGGAGTTGGAGCTTTAAAAGAAGGGGGACTTAAGCCCAGAATGTAAGAGAAGGAAACAAGGCAGAGTCCTTGCCCAGAGAGGCAAGAGGGGCTTTGCAAAGCCCACCTCAAGACTCAGGTTGGGGATTTTTATGAGCCCCATGGATGGGCAACTGGTTTATTGAGTCTAATCCTGATGCCAGGATCTGGGATCTTTTGGACTTGACCCTATCAGCTAAAAGGAGCCAGAGAGAAGCAATAAATGGGGCACACATTTTTATGCTAATTTTATGTCAGATGCCGTACTTGACACACATCTCATCTTGCTAGAGCTTAACAGCTACTAACCATCCCATTTCACTTGATCTCTCATGGAAGTGTGCCAGGCAGGATTCCTGTGGTTTCCAGAATTCTCCACCCCATAATGGAACATCTTCCCTCCACAGTAACCAAAGGATAATTTCCCCTTTTGGACCAGTGGTTATGAGAATAATGTTCTGCTAGCCAATCTTGAGAATACAGTCCTGTGATTTCATCTACTTGAGAGTCTAAGGAGACTTAAAGTTTAAGGTCTTGAAATTTAAAAGAAAATATAGGTAAAAAATGGCTAGGGGTGTAGTTCAGTGGTAGACTGCTTGCGTAGCATGTACAAGGCCTTAGGTACCATTCTCAGTCTTGAAAAATGATGATGATATTCTCCTAGTGATCGCCATGTCCTAATCTTACGTGGCAAAAAGAGTTTTACAGATGTTATCAACAGAGGATCTTAATATGGCAAGAGTGTTCTGGGTTTTTCAAGCAGGAAAACCCACAGAATTCCTTTAAGAGGGAGGCAGGAAGGTAGATGTAGAGGAGATGTGTGACCCAAGCCAAGGTTGTGACAATAAGAGCAAGAACCAAAGGAGCTGGCAGCTCCCTTGAAAAGACAAGACCCACTTTCCACGAAGCCTCAGAAGAAGCCCTCCTGCTGCACTGGGCTCTTAGGACTTTTGACCCCAGAACCATTAGATGGTAAATCTGTATTTAAGCTGTGGAGTGGGGGTTATTTGTAACAGCATCGATGGGACTAGCACAGTGCTTTCTGAATGAGCTATGTTGGCTGCTCAGACCTTGGGTGTATTCTAATGGTGCGTATCTTCAAGGGACTAGAATGGTGTTTGCACACAGCACTGAAAGACTTCAGTGTTCACCACCTTACTACTATTTCCTTTTGTAGGCTGTGTGTATGGTGTACGTGATGTGTGTATATGTGTATGTGTGTTTCTATATGTGTACACGTGTATGTGCATGTGCACTTGAAGGCTAGAGATTGAAATTGGATGCCTTTCTCACTCCAGAGACAGGATCTCTCTTTGTTCAAAGGACTCTGATTTGGCTAGACTAGCTAGCCAACAAGCCCCAGGATCCGTCTCTCTTTTTGGATTTTTAAATTTATTTAGTTTATTTGTGTGTGTGTGTGTGTGAGAGAGAGAGAGAAAGAAAGAGAGAGAGAGAGAGAGAGAGAGAGAGAGAGAGAGAGGGAGAGAATGGGTGTCCCAGGGCCTCCAAGCCACTGCAAGTGAACTCCAGACACCTATGTCACCTTGTGCTTCTGGCTTTTGTGGGAACTGGGGAGTTGAATTTGGTCCTTAGGTTTTGTCGGCAAGTGCCTTAACTGCTAAACCATCTCTTTAGCCCTCCAGGTTCCTTCTCTCTGCCTCCACAGTGCTAGAATGATAGATGTGCACCATTTTGCCTGTTTTTTCTTTCTTTTTTTTTTTAATAAGGGTGCTGCATATCCAAAGTCACATCTTTTAAAAAATATTATTTATTTTGTTAGTTATGCTCATAATGTGAATACATTCATGTTGGCGCTTTCAATAGCCTCCTCCCTGTCCTACCCCCTTCGAGGCACCCTCCTCACTGGGGAATGTGGGCCGTGCTTTGTGGGGGTAGCCATCAGTTATGGGGAAGAAACAATGTCTCTGCATAATGATCCAACTTGTGGCTCTAACAATCTTTCTGCCCCCTCTTCTGTGAATTTCCTTCAGCCATGTTGGGTTCATTTTAGTTCTACTTCAGTGATGAGGTCTTGGGAGTCTCTGTGTCTCTGGATGTCTGGCTTAGTAGGAGTTGAGTATTCTCTGTGTCTATCTCCTTCAGCCTTGTTCTGGTGTCAGGTTCACTGAGAAAGCTGCACTCTTGCCCATTTCCTCTGTTACTCTTTGGTCTCAGCTGGGTACCTGGTGAGGTGCGATAGGCTGATCCTCTCCTCAGGTTCAGTGTCCATCTTAAAAAGAGAAGCAAATTCTCCCACAGAGAGAGAAGTCAGCACTGGATAGATGGGATATCCATTATTATTTTAGAGAGAATTTTGTATTTGTAGGCCCTCTTGTAGCCCACGATTGGTGGGAGCTTGATATTGGAGAGTGGGCTCATTTTTTGGACATGGTTTTGACTTGTTTCCCAGTTCCAGCTATGAGCTCCATTCCACTGAGTGGATCTGTTAGCTAAATCAAGAGCGGTTGGTTACCCACCATGGCTATGTGCCACTATTGCACTTGTTTGAGCATCATGTCAGGTTGTTTGCTGCTGAGTAGCCTAGACTATGAGTTGCTTGGAAAGATGTCAATCATTTTCCCCCAGTCACTAATGTGGCACCTTCTGGCACTAGACAAGCTAACTGTCTGGGGGCTGCCAAAGTCACATCTTTATGCTTGCATGGCAAGCACTTTACCAACTGAACCATTTCCCCAGTACCTCTCCTATTATTTTTAAGGCTACTTTTCAGAGAGAAGACTGATATCAACACAGAGTCTGAATGATCCCTAGTCCAGCTGCCCTGGCCAGGAATGACGGGAATAAATAGGGGTGTCAAAGGCCAGTCCCAGGGCAGTTCAGTTTTACTTATAGTTTTCACAGTGATTCAAGTCAGCATTTTCTGATCTCAGCAGCAGAAAAAGGTGGAGGAAGATAAAGACTGAGCAGTGAGGTGACCTGCAGGAGGAGGGAAGGAAAGACAGGCAATAAGGATAAACACAGAATTCCATTAGGAATACTAGAGTTCCCACATCCCTTCCCAGCATTATTTATGTGTTGTGAGATGACACTGCTTTCTATAAAAAGGGTAAACTTTCATTTATGTACATGTTCTTGCAGGGAGGGGCTGTGTGTTAGCTGCTTGGTGCAGAGCATGCTCTACACAGTCAGTTTCGTGGGGTGGAACTCTAATGAATTGCATCTTCCAGGGTTTGATTCAGAACAAGGTACTTGATATTCTGAGTCTTTGTCCACTTGTCTCATTGGAAATATCCCAGTGCCTGATCATATGGTTTCTCTGAAGGACACCAGGAAGCATCAGTAAGAAGTAAAAGCTCAGGGAATAAGGAATGCTGAGCAAGGGGTCTCAGAGGGTGGGCTCAAGTCTGACCACATCCCAGCCAGCTGTGCAGTTTGGGATATTGTCAGCTTTTGGGCTTGAGATAGAGGGGAACTGGAGACAATCATTTCTCGGACCCAAGACTTTTTTTTTGAGAGAGAGATATGGAGAGAGGGAGAGGAAAACAGATAGAGATGGGTGTGCCAGCAGCCTCTCAGCTGCTGCAAATGAAATCCAGATGTGTGCACCCCCTTGTGGTCAAGTGCGGCATTGCGCCCTTGCATTACTTTGCATCTGGCTAAGCGTGGGACCTGGAGATTGGAACCACTGGAGATTGGAACCAGCGTTCTTAGGCTTAGGAGGCAGGCGCATTAACCGCTAAGCCATCTCTCCAGCCCGGACCCAAGACTTTTAATGCCAAGAAAAGCTGGTAGGAACAGAAGTGATTGGGAGAGAGGGGTGCTACAGAATACTGCGCAAAGAGAGTGAGAAGGTTGCAAGGATTGTGGAAAGGGAGGCGGGGAACTGTGTTGTGAGAGACAGGGGACTTGCATGACATGGCTGAAGTGGGGACTTGGAGGAGGGTCTAAGCCCTCTTCTCAGTCCAGGGGTACTGAAGAACCACAACAGGAGGTGTTTTCAAAATCTCAGGCCTAGACTGAGCAAGGTGAGGTGAGAGGCAGGAGAGGGGGAGGGGAGGAGACAGACTCATACAGGTGCATTTCCCACTATCTCCTCAGTTCTCTCCTTAGTAAACTTGGGTCAGAAACAGCATCACTGGATGGAGTTGTACACTAATCAGTTACAGATGCAGCCTACTCAGAAGGTCCAACAAGTAGTGAATGATGGCCTCCCTGGTCTTGTTTAATACTGGCATCATTTTTCTGTAAACCTGCCATCAGGGGAAGGCTACAGCCAGGAGCTCAGACTGCTGGATGTCTGAGACATTGTTCCTGACTCTGGAACAGGAAATAGAGCCAGAATCATGCACTGAGTGAAGGCTTTGGAGCCAGATCGACTTGCCTTCTGGACATCATTTGTCATATTCTAGTTGTATGCATTGGAAACTTGAATTCTACATCGCCTCTGTTACCCAACAGCTGGTAGTAGTCCTTTCTCTCCACCAGTATTGATCACAGGCAGGAAAGGCAGCTTTTGTAGTCTTCGGCATTTGAGAGCAGTGCATGTCAGTAGCAGGAGGCAGGAGTAGGTAGTACTCTCTAGTGTCACAGCTCTCTTGAAGGCCTCCAGCAATTATTACCTTGAACTCTACACTTGTTACAGCACCTTGTTAGACACAGGAAGTCGGGATTCTTCAGCTCTAGCAGCAATTAGCATTGCAGCTTCTGGGAAGGCCTAGATATTGGGATTCCTCCACCTGTGACAGCAGTGATGGTTGCAGATCCTGTGCTGGGGGTGGCTGAGATCCTCAGCCCTAAAGGCTGGGCAGCTTCCTAGAGGTCTTCCTGTCAACAGGACCTGTGGTTTCTCTTTTATGACTCTTCACAGCCTTCTATCCATCTTTTCTTGCTTATTCTGTACTTCTACCACTTCTCTTTCTCCTACCCTGGCCACTCTCTTCAGTTGTGGCTTTCTCTTCTTCCTCTTGTTTCCATGTCTATTGTCACACATGCTGCAGCTCCTGCTGCCCTTTCCCGGCTGCTCTCAGTGGCTGCAGCTTTGCCTCTTCTTCAGCTGTCAAGCATCTGGTTTCCTTGCTGCTTTTTCAGACTGGCCTGTCAATCAGCTCCTCTGTCTCTTCTATGGTTTGGCATGCTGGCTGCTCTGCCGTTTCTGCCATGACTGCTTTGCTGTCTTTCTTTTTTTCAATATTAGTTTTTACTTTATATTAATTATAACAGGTATTCTCTTTTATCTCCTTGTCCCTGCTCCCATTACCCTGGAGGCCCTCCTCAGTGGGGTTATGGGATTCACTGTGGGGTCATGAAGGCCTCACTCAGTCCCTGTGGGTAGCTAGAGACTGTGCCTCAGGATATTCCTACTCACTCTGTGGCTCTTACAATCGTTCTGCCTCCTCTTCAGCAATGTTCCCTGAGCCATAGTAGGCCTGTTGGCAGTCTGATTTAGTGGTGAGCTCTCTGTTGCCTCTGAATTTCTGTTTTGATAGATTTTGATTGATCACTGTGTTTGCCACCATCAACCTGGGGCTGATTGTCAGACTAGCAGTACACTCTACTATCTTTCTTTGTGTCACCAGCTCAGCCCACTTTAACAAAAGCAAGAAAGACCTGATCAGTCTTCTATTGGGCCTAACAATGCAACACAGAAGGGTGAAGCCCAGGATGTTTTTCCCAGCCAGCTCACCAAGGGACTAAAACAATCTGCTTACATGGTCAAAGAAGGGATGTTTGTTCCTATCACGGGGAAATTTATGCAGATGACATTTGTGTTGGCACCAATCAGAGCACACCTTACATACAAATGAAGGTTTGTGTTTGCACTAACCATGGTGTGTTATCTTTTTTGCACAAATCATAGCAGTCTTTCTTCTAAGCTATGGAGGGAAGTGTTCCTGTCTGGCATGAGGGAAATTGCTCCAAGATCACCTATTATTTACCAAGGCTTGTGATAGTACAATGTTTTGTGCACACTGTCTGAAACCACTCTGGTTAGGGCTGCACCTTCAGGAGCCAGGGCAGCTAACAGCAATTGCTATGTAGTTTCCTCAAGGCAGCTCTTATGTGTTAAGCACGACTGGTGCTGGCAGTCCAGTTAGCGTCTGACAATCAAGGAGTGTGGGCAGCAAGGGAGTCACATTGACCCATCCTCCAACACCTTTGCTTCATTACCAGAGAACGGGCATCAGAAGGTGCACTCATAGTAAGAACTTATCAATGACATGGACTGTGATCTTGATAGATGTTTCACAGTGCTTTAACAATGTTTAACAGAGAATGCTGATTTGCTCCCTGTCTCACCTCAACATGGTTTCCTGAACAATGAATGAGATCAAAGAAGCTACTGCAGAAGGTTGCTCTGTGGATGGCCTTAGACACAGTGTTCAGCACGTAGCAAATGGCTACTGCATGGCAGTGGACACTGTGATTCTCAGCGCCAGAGATATTTGTGTTGATGTCCGCATAGCTCATGGGTTGTCAGCCTCAGAAGCCTAGCACCAAGTCTTTTCTAGAAATCACACTGGCTGTGTAGATACAGACATGTTATTGGCCCTTTCGTGTCTCCATCACTTTATCTGGAAAACAGAAGTCGAGGCATGTCTTCCTCTGGAACTTTCCTCTGTTACTGTAACAGATTACTTCCAGTTTAGCTGCACATAAAATTTACTTTCTTCACACTCTACAGATTGGAAACTTGGCCAGAGCAGGGCTGGGTTCCGTGCTGAGCTTGTTTCTAAGTGGGGCCCCATAGTCAGTGCTGGCTGTTCTCTCTGTGTCTCATGCCTAAGTACAATTCTTGCCCATGGCCATCCACTCCTGTTTCCCACCTGTCACATGAGTGCTGCTGGTTAGATTCACTACTATTTACTCATTTCAAGGTCAATGTCTGGAACATAGTAGGTGTTCATTAAACACTAGCTTAGTGATTCATGTCAATCATCCAACATGTGGCAGGTACTACTAATCTGTTAATTGGGATGGGAGGAAACTGGTGCTGCTGGAGGTCTAAGCTACAGAAGTTCCACAGCAAAGCCAGCCTGACCTGCAGAATTACATTCCGAAGCTATAGGTGTCCCTGGCCCAGGCTCCACTCTGGCCCTGATACTGAGTCTCCCGGGTGGAGCCTACACTGTGTGTGTGTGTGTGTGTGTGTGTGTGTGTGTGTGTGTGTGTGTATGTATTTGAGAGAGTGTAAGAGAGACACAGATAGAGAGAAAGAGAATGGGCACACCAGGGCCTCCAGTCACTGCAAACAAATTCCAGATGCATGTGCCCCCTTGTGCATCTGGCTCACGAGGGTACTAGGGAATTGAACCAGGGTCCTTAGGCTTAGCAGGCAAGCACCTGAACCACTAAGCAATCCCTCCAGCCCCCTTTTATATTTTTATTGACAACTTCCACAATTACAGACAATAAACCATGGTAATTCTCTCCCCCCACTTTCCCCCTTGCAACTCCACTCTCCATCACACACCTTCCCCCTCTCAATCAATCTCTCTTTTATTTTGATGTCATCATCTTTTACTTATAGTAGTGTAGGTAGTATCAGGCACTGTGAGGTCATGGATATAGAGGCCATTTTGTGTCTGGAGGAGTGTGTTGTGAGGAGTCCTACCTTTCCTTTGGTTCTTACATTATTTCTGCCACATCTTCCACAATGGACCCTGAGCCTTGGAAGGTGTGATAGAGATGTTTCAGTGATGAGCACTGCTCTGTCACTTCTTCTCAGCACCATGGTGCCTTCTGAGTCATCCCAAGGTCACCACCATCTAAAAAGAGAAGCGTCTTTAACCAAAAGTGAGAGTAGCATTAATAATCTATGGGTATGAATATTAAGAGAAGTGAGTACTGGGCAGTTTGGTGAGCATAGTATATACATTTAGCCAGACACCAGCAGGTATTACACCCCTAGGGCTCCTGACTTCCCCATCCTAGGTTTTCTGTATCAGGCATGTATCCCCTCCTATGGAGTGGGCCTCCAGTCCAATTAGAGAACAGTTGGTTTTCCCCATAGCAGACATGCCACTATTATATGCTTTGGTTCATTTGGCCTGGCTGGCCACATTTAAGGCTTGCAGTGTGCACTGTTGTTTATCTCCACTGGTGATATCTCTCTCTCCCATGGAACTGCATGCAGCATAGCTCTTTCCAGCTTTCTGTCCACTGTCTACATGGAGGAGGTTTTCAGCTCAGATCCAGCAGGATTTCTCAGTAATCTTGCTATACCACTCCTAGGCATATATCCTAAGGACTCGTCTTACTACCTCAGAGACACTTGCTCAACCATGTTTATTGCTGCTCTATTCACAATAGCTTGGAAATGGAACCAGCCTAGATGTCCCTCAACTGATGAGTGGGTAATGAAGATGTGGTTATACAATGGAGTTCTACTCAATGGGAAAGAAAAATGAGATTACAAAATTTGCAGGGAAATGGATGGATCTGGAAAGGATTACAGTCAGTGAAGTAACCCAGGCCCAGAAATTCAAATGCTGCACGTTTTCTCTCAATGTGGATCCTAGCTACAGATGTTTGGACTTGTATGTGAGTTGGAATAAAACTCAGCAGCATAGGCCAGTAAGCTAGAAAGGGGATATAAGGGGAATAGAAAGGGAAGGAGGAAGGGAGTACTTAAGAGGATGGTATTGTGTATATGTAAGTAGAAGAACAAATTACTGGGGGTGGAAAGGCCCACGTGAGGTCAGGGGAAGAGACTGAGTAAAGGAAAGGTGGGGGGAGGGCTAAACAAAATCTAAGAGGGTATGAATAGGTCATATTGAAGCCTACTTTTTTGAATAATGGTGTGCATCTAAAAGCCATAGTTACTAGAAAATTTTCAGTGCCAGGGATGGGATACCTTCCAGTGAGTTGTTGGCCAGGGAGGACCGTGATACTCTCCAAAACATTACAGGCCATTGCTGAGGCTTTTGGTTTCCCACCAGGAATAGATGGTAAGACCCTATTGTTGAAGACTCCACATACTGTGTTTAACAGTACCGTATGATTTTTCCTTTGATCAAGAATCTTGGGAGATTTCACTTCAGGCTGAAGTCTGCAGAAGCAAGATACTTATCACATTAATTTCCTCAGGCTTTGTTCAGGAGAAAATGGATCAGCTGATACTTTAGTGTGGGTTAAACCTCTGATTCAGATTGTCTCTCTGCCTCTCTCTCTGCTTTTCCTTCCTGCTCAAAAAATAAAACATTCTGTCCCATTAATATTTATTTATAGCATTTTAGGGCTTCTCTAGCTCACAGTTCTACAAACCAGTCCCCAAAATGTAGGAACTACATAGTAGGATTTATCACAGCAATGGCCTAGCAGCTACAGTACCAGTTTTCTCTATTAGTTACTTCCTCATGGCTGTGAACTAATACCTGACTAGACACAAACCGAGGAAAGAAAGAGTATGCTTTCAACTCACAAGTTTAAGGGGAAATTTCATGGGGAGGTACCAGCACATCACACTGGCAGATAGGAAGCAAAGGAACAGAAAGTAGAGCTAGGCTATAAAACCTCAAGGCTTGCCCCCAGTCACCCACCTCCTCCAGCAAGGCCCCAGCATCTAGGGACTAAGTGTTCAAACATAGAAATCTATGGGGGATATTTTACATCCAAACCACAATACATGAGAGAAAGACTCTCCATCTCTGATCATCCACTGGGGCTGATAAAAATGTAAGGCTGTTACTGTGAGCATTCCCTTTCTAAGAGATGCAGCTGAAAAGATGACATAATTAGTTTGGGGTCATTCAAATCACAAAAGCTAATTTATATAATGTTAAATTAGCCAGTGTAATCAACTCTAGTGGTCCGTGTCCTCACCGTGTAATCCCAAAGGCTCATGGAATGGAAGGAGAGCTCCTGGTACCTGGGTTGGGGTCCTGGGTAGGCCATGATACAGCTGCTGCTTCTTTCAGGTTTTTGTCTTTTCAGCCCAAAGAATGAAATGGGCAGGCAGCAAAGAGAAACAAGCCTGGATTTTTATTCATGGGGGAGGACAACTCAAAAGTGGAAATGACAGCTTTCTGCAAGTGATACTGCTCAGAACCCTCCATGGGCCTCAAGATGCCAGACAAGTAGGGTCCCATCTAGACAGGAGCAAGAGCAAGGAGTCTCACCCAGAGGAAGGAGTGAGCCCACCACTGGAATTAGGAGCCAGAGCAGGTTCAAGAGCAGGTCTGGCGCTGAGGGCAGGTCACAGAGAACAAGTGGCTCTGGTTTCAGGGACCTAGAATACATTGGCCTCCAGCAAGGGCAGGGGTTCCTCTGACAGCAGGTCTGATGAGTCTGATGAACTAAGAGGCTTTAGATAGACCAACGTGGGCCCTGCTTGGTGAATGCAAATAAGGTGAAAGAAGTGAGGACCAATCAGAGCAGAGTCAGCCAACCCAGGAAGGGAAAGCAAGGGGCCACCCCAAACCTTCAGCCACCAGGTTGCTCTACTTCCTCTGTTGCCATGGTGACAATGAAGAAGCAGTACTCTTCCTCTTAAAAGCTGTCAAAAGGTGCCAGGGAACAGGTGGCACCAGAGGGTTTGAGCCTTGCCTGCAGTTGCTGCTGAGGCTCTCATACCCTTATCAGTAATGCACACAAGCACTTGTCCTATGAGATTCTGCTGATTCCTCTCGCTCCCTGGACCTGAAGTGACCTCCAGCAGGAGTCAAACACAACTGAGTCTCTTCTCCCAGTCTTCATTGAGGTTACAGCAGAGATGTTGCAAGACCTGGAAGCTTCCCACAGACTTTGACACACTCACACTGGCCAGATTTTCTTCCTTTCGGCTCTGGAACCTCACACCACCCCACTAACTCAAGAAGGCTGAGTCAAATGTGGTGCAGGAGGTGCTCTGGTGACTCCCAGGCTGAGAGCATTCTCCTCCTGGCTGGCCTTTCATGCCCAAGGGTCTAGGGTTGCTGACCATTTCAATATTAGCTCCTGAATTTTAAATTGCAATATCAGAAGAAAAAGTACAGTGGTCAAGAAAGAAAAAATGTTCTACCTAGGGAAAATTATTGTGCCTGGGCTGCGAGTCCATAGTCACTAAAAATTAAATAAGCACACCAAAAAATTGAGATGACTGAAAAATGAGAAGCCTAGAATCTCTGGGGTTACATTGTAACATTTCATAATTTAGAAATGTTGAAATATTTTGTATATTTTACGAATGATATATGTTCAGCTTTCAGGAACAATGCTACCTTAAGTTGAATGGGCATGCAACAAATCAATGCTTCTTTGCTTACTTATGAACATATATTTGAGCTGGTCTAATGCATACACATGGCAATTAATTAAATCTCCACAGGAAATTAAAGTTTCCTCAGGTAAAATTAAAAGCCACCGTTCTGTGCCTCTGAGAAGTCACTTCTATGCTTCAGAGGCATCCAAATTGAAACTTGGAAGTGCTTGACTCTTGTTTCCTCCAAGGTGTTACAATGTGCTTGCAACACTTGATATTTACAAACTCCTTTAAAAGTTTGTTTGCTTTTCTGTATCTCTTTTTCTAGCCCCAGAAGATTGCTACTCTCTCTCGTGGCCACACATGGTGATGATGGCAGCGCCTCTACTCACTCATCTGTCCCTGGGGCACCTGGCCTGCCTCTCTCCTCCCACCAGCCACATGTTTACAGTTACCAGATGATTAATATTTATGCTCCTTCTGAAAAGATAACCACAGCTTTGGTGCTCTGTTGCAGGTTGGCTCTTGGAGCAGAGAAATACTAAACAGCATTTCCGTGAGTAGAATGCAGAATCTATTCTCAGGCTAATGGAGATCAAGTGAGACAGTAGCTAGGGCACTGAGCCCAGGGTCCTCCTTGCACACCCTGTGTGCCACGCTGACGCCACAGAATTGCTGGAAGCAAACTTTCAGTTCAAACCCGTCTTTTTCCATCATTAGGAGGAAACGGAGCTTCCCATGGCTCTGATGGAAAGGGTGTGACTTCCTCACTGGCACCTTCTTTCTTAGGTGAGCCTGGTTCAGTGTTAGGCTACATGTTAGCGTAATAAAAGATGGAAAAATGGTTTTCTTATAACAGCTTGCCATAGAGTTCTTTAAAAAAAAATATTATTATTATTTTTATTTGTTTATTTATTTCTTTTTTTGGAGAGAGACACAGAGAGAGACAGACAGAGAGGGAGAGGGAGACAGAGAATGGGCGCACCAGCAGTCTCTCAACTGCTGTGAAGAAAATCCAGATGTGTGCGCCCCCTTGTGGTCAAGTGCGGCATCACGTCCTTGAGTCACTTTGCATCTGGCTAAACGTGGGACCTGGAGATTGGAACCGGGTTCTTCAGCTTAGCAGGCAGGCGCCTTAACCACTAAGCCATCTCTCCAGCCCACCCTACAGTTCTTTATGAAACAATACACTGAAGGAGGATAGGAGAAAGCTAGCTTTTAAAAGGCAGTCTCAGGGATTGAGATTCAAGGAGAACCAGGAGGAGCCAGCTCCCTCACCATGGCATCAGAAACTCTTGGCAAAAATGTCTGATTGAGACTGACCTACAGTGCCCCTTCTGCCCACAGTCTATACGGTGGGCTAACCCAACTGAGCTGACCCTCAGGCTCATCCTCCAAATTTACCAGCCAATCAGGAATCCCTTACATACCTGAATCAGATGCTATAAAAGCTGCGGCCTTCTAGTCCCTCCCTCTCTTCTTTCTGGAGGTAACTTCAACGTGTGTGTAGTTCTCTTCCCAGGTCTTATCCTGTACTGCCCAACACGCATAAGTCTGGCCTCAGCCCCCACCGGGTGGGGTTGGGAGAGCATTGCTTTGTTTCTTGATCTTAACTTTCTCTGCTTTATAGTTTGGGGTAACTACTCTCTTTGATTACATGCAAGACTTTCCTCAGGTTTCTGAATCTGCATGAGCATACTTTTCTTACACTCCAAATTTACCACGAGGTTGCTCTCACCAAGTCTAGACTTGCTATCTGTGTAATTTCCCTAAGCTCAGAGTAACTATGAATGTAAGTGTTTTCATTACTTATTTCCTCTGAATCTCTTGGTCTCTGCTTTGATATCTGCCCTCTCAATATTTTTCCTGAGCCTTACCATTTGTCCTCTTTTTTAAAAAACTGGAAAGCTTCACAAATGTTCATGTTATCTTGCCCAGCAGCCATGCTAATCTTTTCTGTATTGTTCCAATTTTAGCACATGTACTGCCAAAGCGAGCACCCGTTTGTTCCCTTAACTGCCATGTAGGTTCTTGCCAGGTTTCTCTATACAGGTGCCTAGATTCTGCTTTTCATGTGCCAGCAGCTTTACCCTAATTTTTCTTTAAAAGCCTTGATTTCTCTCAAGTCCACGTGCTTGCAGCTTTACCCTAATATTTCTTTAAAAGCCCCAGCTTCTCTCATGTCTACGTGCTTGCAGTTGTGTTCCAGTTTTTTCCCCAGAGACCCTCAATTTCTTTTCTGGCTTGATACTTTCCCTCTTCAGGAAAGCACATGCCAGATGCCATGTGTCTTTTCTGAGTTTTCTGAGTCTACATAGACATCTAAGTTCTACCTTCCATGTGCTTACAACTCTGTGCCAGTCCTTTTCTAAAGATTTCTCTTAAATGAGCCTTATAAACGATACAATGTTTCCACACAAGAGCATGCTTCCTACTTTCCACGTGTATAGCCTCCTTTGCTTGACCCCTGTCTCTCTTAAATAAATCCCACAATTTGTGATTTCCCCCTAAATAAATAATAATTCATGATTTATTCTTCCAGAGTTCATATTTATCAATTATTTATTAAAGGTAGGACAGAACCAATAACTTAGGGCTCATAAATTCTGGAGGAACCCTCCTGAGCCCCAAAATTCAGTGTTAGGATAATAAGGTGGGAAAATAGTGTTATCTTAACAGCTTGCCCTAGAGTTCTTCATGAAACAGCACACTAGCCTAACCATGAAAGAATCAACTTTCCCTATTTCCATGGGATTTGACATCTGTTTGAATTCCCTAAAAACTTAACGTTTGTCAGTTTAGTGTCTGTCCATACTTCTTATTGTTGTTTGTTTTTTGAGATAAAGTCTCCCTTTAGCCTAGGCTGACCTGGAATTCACTATGTAGTCTCAGGGTAGCCTTAAACTTGTGGCGATCCTCCTACCTCTGACTCCTGAGTGCTGGGATTAAAGGCGTGCACCACCATGCCTGGCTCCTTGCTTCTTTTAAATGAGATTGTATCATAGTTCTAGGATATTTAAATAGAAGAAAGTCACATCTATCACCCTTCACTGTGGCATTCTCTGAGAACCCATTGTCCCTACATGTCTTTAGTCCTCATGTCACTGGTGGCTTCATATTTTTCTTCACTTATCTTCATCCTCTGTGACTCCTTGGTGCTTCTGGATTTGCTTTATTTTTAAATTTTTATTTTTGAGAATTTTATACATGCAGGTGTTCTTTGAGCATCTTCACCCCATTACCTTCTCTTATCTTTCTCACACCCTTTCTTCCTTCATCTTTCATAGATCTTGAAAGGTTCTATAAAGTCCTTTACTAAGAAACTACTCTGAAATTATTTGTAAAATGTTTAAGACTAAAATTTTTTGAGATGTGCTATAATTACAATTCCACAAAACCAATACAATGAAAACTCAAATGTTAGATGTGGGCTACATTTTCCAGCTGGTTGTGAACATCATATGTCTTTCTCTACATCAGCAGGCCGATACTGCATGAATACCAGCACCTAGTCTATGAGAAGAGCATGGGTCACTGGGCAGCTATAGTGAATGTGCGCAAGTGCTCCTTGAGGGCTGTGGACTCTTTAGAGCTGTGAGTCCCCAGGCGTTGCTTCCCAGCATCCTCCGTGAATGTCCCCTGGGCTCTGAATAACCAATGGGGAACTCCGGGATACACCTCCTCTTCCTTGCTTGCGGATTGACTCTGTCTAATCAAACTTGTTGTTGGGGCTCACATCATAAATACACTACAAATAGTTCTGTTAGCACATGGAGATTTGTGTATTATTGAGCAGATTTTTAAAACTCATGATTTTGTGTTCTGCCAGCTCCCATTGGCATGTTTCACACAATTTCCCAGCTCAGTCTTTAGTGCTTACTAGTGAGGCAGTTTCCCAGATCAGAATAAACTGAAACATGGTCTCTGATGAAAACCTTGTAGCCCAGAAGAGACATTCCCAGGCTTGCTACCAAGCCTGATAACTTGCTGTGATTCTTTCTGCAGACTGTCCTCTCAGATGTCCTCTAGGCAGGAAGCAAGCTCTGAAAGAGTTGGACATGTGAATAGAAAACCAAGGAGCTAACCTCCTTTGTACAGAAAAAGAGGTTGTTACTGAAATCCTGCTCAATCACCCCTCTGGAGAGTTGGTGAATTTCCACCTGCACTCCACAACTAGGCAAGATTTGCATTGTGTGTAGCAGCATGACTGTTCTCTGCTTTTCACAGCTACTGTCTGAGTTTGACTTATGTGACATACCAGGCAAAGTGCACCTTGATTTCTCTCTGCATCATATTCTAGCCTGAGCCATAGAAATAAGGTTATATTCAATTGGCATCCCACCTCCATAGTTCTGTAAGGAAGTGTTCTATAAGATAAACTTCACTGGCACTTCTTTTTTTATTAAAAGATTTTATTTCTATTTATTTATTTATTTGAGAGAGAGAGAGGGAAAGAGAGAGAGAGGGAGAGTGAGAATGGGCACCCCAGGGTCTCTAGCCACTGCAAACAAACTCCAGATGCTTGTGCCCCCTTGTGCTTACATGGGGCCTGGAGAATTGAACTGGGGTCCTTAGGCTTTGTAAGGCATGTGCCTTAACCACTAAGCCATCTCTCCAGCCCTCTGATACTTCTTTCTACAAGAACCAAAGTGTCACATATTTTTCTCACCATTCCAGTTAGCAAGTAATAAGGAAGAATCTGAGTTGTAAGCTCTCCTTCTATAGGGATCACTGGCTGCATTTAAAATTCGGGGAATCAAATAAGCTCAAGGAAAAACTGAGGAATTGTAAAAATGCTCCCTAAGTTCATTACTTTTATGTCACTGTGACCAAAGACCTGGGAGAAACAACTTAAAAAAGGGAGGGCTCATTTTGGCTTGTGGTTTCAGGGGGTTCACTGAAAGATGAGAATGAAGAGAAAGGGAGAATCATACACTATTCTGCCTTCTTCTGTTCCTCCTTTCCATCCCAGGCAGGCCCCCTGGCCCAGGGAAGGTGCTGCCCATGTTCAGGGTGGCTCTTCCTGTCCATTTAATCCTTTCTGGAAGCAGCCTTTCAGATACACCTACAAGTGTGCTTCATCAGTCTTGTAGGTGATTTTAAATCCAGTCAGTCTGCCAATCATAACTCTGAACAGAAGGGTCTTCCCTAGGAGGAACTGTGCACATAGTCCAGGCAAAGCTACATGACTGCTTGGATTTGTTTCCAAGACAGTGGCTTATTTTTTAAAAAATATTTTATTTATTTACTACACACACACACACACACACACACACACACACACAGAGAGAGAGAGAGAGAGAGAGAGAGAGAGAGAGAGTAAAATGGTACTGAAAATAAACTCCAGACTCATGTAACATTTTGTGCATCTAGCTTTATGTGGGTATTGGGGAATTGAACCTGGTTTCTTAGGTTTGTCAGGCAAGTGCCTTAACTGCTGAGCCAACTCTCCAACCCTAATTTTTAAATTCAACACTTCTTTTTCTTTCAAAAAAGATCAACTTATCTGTAATGTGAAAAAAAATAGAATACGTTATAGCTAAAAATTAAAATGTTAATTGTAGCTTTTTTTCAGAGTAAAAAAAATCTGTTAAAAATTTATAGGAATGAATGCATATTCTAAAACTACCTCCCCAAAGACCTCACTGTCCTATTAGGACTTCATTAATCTAAGGTTTATGAAATAGGTAATATTTCAAAATTGTAAAACGTAAAATAGACTTAGAATCCAACATTTGCATATAAATAGAAAACTCCAATATACACTGCTAGGAAAAAATGATTTTCTACATTTATACAGTTTTCACTAAATTAGCCTTTAAAAATGTCCTTGTCATGTAGATTGATTTTTTAACTTTCTAGTTAAACATTAAAATGAATTTTTTCCCCAAAGAACAGTTTGTATGAGACAGTTGAACTTAATGAAAACCTCCATTACTGGAGTGAAAGCAAACACAGGGCAGCCTGTGGGATGACTATTTCCTTTCCTTTATTTCACTGTTTGGACTTGTATCCATTAATTCCTTCCCCTCCGTTCTGAGTCCAGGCAATCAGCTTGGGACTTTGGATTCGGCTGTCCCTCTCCTTCCTCAGGAGCAACCCTCCTGGATGTTGGCAGAGAGCTCAGCAGCATCCTCTCAGAGCAGAACACATTTTTGCCTCTGCCTCCCTTGCTCAAGAAAGCATGGCTGGCTCCTCCGTTCTCATGCCCTGCAGTATTACAAGGCTGGGTTAATTTCCCCAGCAACCTGGTTTTCTATCTCTACTGTGAACTTAATGTCATAAAATGACACCATTCCCTGTTTGTTCTGTGGTCAGAAGTCCAGATGCGAGCTCTGATTCTTTTGTGCTGCTGGCCTGAGTTCTTCTCTGCAGACCTGCTCTTCCAAGCTGGCTTCTATACTCATTCACACCACTGGAGAAGTCCAATTCTGTGCAGTGGAAGTTCTACTTCCCTTCAGCTGCCAGTGACTGCCCCTCTCAGCCATGCTAGCCTTGCAGAATGCCTTTGTAAGTCTAGGAAAACTCTAAGCTGGGTTAAGGGTGCTGAATATCGATAATGAAACTGTGAACATTGTCTTAGGTTCATTATTGGAACTTTTTTCCCCTGAAATACTTACTGTACAATATTTACTCATCCTGAAAATAACTATAATTCCAAAATTACAGTTTCAAAGATACTTTAATGTATGTGTGTATGAGAGAGAGGAAAGTAGAAAAGTGGCAATGAGAGGTGAAGAAAAGATGTTCAGTAATGGAGAAAAATAGAGATGGTAATGGAACACAAGTGACATTAAAGCAGTAGAAGGAAATAATTTTGGAGAGTGTTGTAGTCAGCTCTATGTTGCTGGGATGAATATCCAAATTCAGTCTATAGGAGGAAGGGTTTATTTCAGCTTATAGATCCAATAGGAAGTTCCATCAGTGGAGGAAGAAGCTGGCTCCCATTCATAAATCCAAACAGTGAGATACACCAAACAGACAGCATCACAAACAAGCACAAACAGAACAGCAAATCAGCAGGTACCCAGCCAGAGCTCAAAATTCTGCATACCTTTAGCCTGGAACTTCAGATCCACCCCCACTGACACCACCTCCAGCCAGGCAGCTGGAAACAAGCTGTAACAGAACTCATAATACTGGGGAGCATACATTCCAACTACCATATACCTGGAGGGATGAAGGGAGTCAATAGGAAAGAAGCAGGAGATTGGGGAAGGGCAGTAGGTGAAAGTAACTATTACGAACAAAGTATTATAAAAATTTCATTACAAAATCTATTAATTTCTGTGCGAACTTAAAACTTAATAGGAACAAGCCAGAAATAAGGCTGGGTATAGTGTTGCACGCCTTTAATCCTGGCAATTGGGAGGCAGAGGTAGGAGGATTGCTGTGAATTCAAAACCAGCCTGGGGCTACAGAATGAGTTTCAGCTCAGCCTAGACTAGAGTGAAACCCTACCTGGAAAAAAGAGAAAGAAAAAAAAAGCCAGAAATGTAAAAAAGTGCTTATAGAATAATTATAGTGGGAAAAGTGATAGTATCCTCTCATGCATACAACAACCAGTAGCAAGAGAGCCTGAACTTTTAAATTGTGATTGCTTTGTCCACCTTATTCTTTCCTATACTTTGCTTCCTCTCCCAATTGATGGATGCATATTATTTTATAAATTAATAAAAGTATGCACTCTTACAAGTGAAAGAAGAACTTCATGAATAACTTCCGCTAAAGCTTGCATAGAGTCCCCCAACTTGGGACAGCTCACAGTCACTTCACTACCACCAGGTGTTTTGTCCTGCTTTTTCTTATTATTTTCCTAAGGGGCATAACTTTTCCTATTAGAAGGCAACAGGAACTAGAAAAGAAAAGATACAAAAGCCACAAAATGGAAAGTCATTTATCTTCCAGTATCATTCCTTATGCTGTGTGTCTTTCTCACCTAATGAACACAGTAGCTACAGCCTGCAGAGTTGGTGAGCCTTACTTCTTTGAAGGGTTGTTGGGGCATTAGTGGGTCTTCCAAATTTAAGTGTCACTGGACACAGTAATGCTGTGTTAGGCTAGAATTAGAGAGCTGTTGTTTTTGGTTCTGAAAGGAAACTTTTTCATGTAGGAAAGAGTAAGATCTCTGAAAATGGGCGTTCCCTGTCTGTGACTGGTTCAAGCACACTGTGGGTTCAATTGCAAGAGCCGTCAGCACAGCAGGGGAATATGAATTACTCTGCCTTTTATGCATGAACATTGCAGTCTCTGAGAAAGATAGCCTGGTCCTTCTCCCATCACTGATAATGCCAATGTCTAGCTCTGTTTGTGACTAATGAGTGTAATCCAAAGAAAATAAATCAAAGAATTCACACATAGAGAAAAATAATTATTGGATGACCACAGAATGTGACCAAAATGAAATATTTGAGCTAGTTTTCCCATTTTTTTTTGCACATATCCTCAATCTAGTCCCAAATACACATTTTGCTGTGTTTGTTGTTGTTGTTGTTGTGTGTGTGTATGTGTATTTGAGTTGGGAAAGAGTGGATTTAACTAGTTTATGTTCATCCACCATGAGAGTAAAAATCCTTTATAAAAGTACAAATAGGGATGGAGAGATGGCTTGGTGGTTAAGACTCCTGCCTGCCAAGCCTAAGAGAGCCAGTTCCAATCTCCAGGTCCCATGTTTAGCCAGACGCAAAACGTGACGCAAGAGCGCAATGGCGCACTTGCCCACAAGGGGAGCACACATCTGGAGTTCGTTCACAGTGGCTGAGAGGCCACTAGCACACCCATTCTCTCTCTTTCTGTATCTCTCTCCCTCTCTGTCTCTCTCACATAAAAAAAAATAATAAAAAGTCCAAATAGGTAAATGCTACTCCTGAATTTTCTTCAAAGAACATTGTAATTTGAACTGTACCCTGGACATACTGTAAATTATTTTAAATGACAAAGAAGGCACATTTTTCTCCTCTTCCCACTTTCCCCCTCCTTCTCTCCTTCTCTTCTCTCTTGTCTCTCTATCTTACATCCTGGTCTTTAAGTTCACACCTAATTATTATATGCACACAATAAGTGATATTTAAAATACTTTGGTAATCAATGAAAGTCTTTTACTGTTATCTTATTTCACAACTAGATGGCCTTTTATTTTTCTATTGCAAAAGCTAATTATTAAATATAAACATTCAAACCATGTCTCATGTTCTGTAACCTTATTTGTTATTTCTTCCCTCTGAATAGTCTGGGTTATTGGATAAAGATTGTTGGGTTGACACATTTGACTATGTATGTTTACAAATTAATAGTTTCACCCTTGCTTATCAGTTATCCCAATATTTCAAGGTATCTGGAAGTAATGGAATAATATTCAAAATAAAAATCATTTTTTTCAAATGAAAACATTCTGGTATTTTCCTTTCAGGTGGGTTAATTAACTGGAGACAATAGGGTTGTTTCAATCTTTCTTTTTGGCTCACCTCTCATACTTCAGGTCTGGCAGGTGTGTGTGTATGTGCATGTCATTCACTGTCTCTTATTTCTCTGCAAAGAACAGGTTGGCCATCTCTGATTGCATGGCAGAAATAGTTTATGAATAGTATTTATTTCACTGTATTTTAGCCCTATGATAATTACTTGGCCTGATAAGGTACGTGGAGCATTTCATTTGCCTTGTTGCACGTGTATAATTTTGTGTCATATCATCTATCTCATTTCTCTTGGAGTCTCAGAGGCATGGGGTAAGAAAATAGAACAGACATTGTCTTGGGGACACCTGGAGTGGGAATTGTATAGTGGGGACATCATGTTGGATTACAAGCGTCTCTGGGTATGTCTCCTTCCCTGGTCTACAGTGAGCTTCCCAGTGTGGGGACAGGATGCTGCTTCCCATCGTCCAGTGCTGAGCCTTAGACTAATAGTTGGCAGGCAGGAGGTGCCCAACAAAGAAATAAATAAAGAAAAGCACTTCTATTCTTTGCCAAGTGTGTGATTGGGACAATTTTAAGTGATTACTTTGTGTTTTTCATTCACCACTTGAAAATCAGAAGTAATGATGAAGGGTCATTCTCTCTGATCACCTTGGTGAGGTCTGATGGACACAAACAACAGGCATGGGTTCTGGCAGATACCAATCTCTCCTTTGCTCGTGTGGTACATCATTCACTCTATGAACAATGTCCTCTTCAACAATGTCACTGGTGATCACATGGTCATTACATGATTGTGACATGTCTTATAACCTTCTGAACTGTACAACAGTAGGCAACTTAATTGAAGCCACAGAGTTCATGGTGGCTGTGTCACAGACCCCAACAAATACTGTCACAAGCCTTCCTAAAGTGTTACCATGTGCCTTTGGACAGAATGCTGCCCTCTTGAGGCTTGGGAACCCTCCCCACAGGTATTTCTTTGTAACCACACCCAGAAGTGTCTCACTCATTTTAACTCTAACTTTGAGTTAACTTCCTTCACCAGAGAAGGCCAATGTTCCCCTTATGAGTTTATGAATTCAGTTCAAGGCACACTGTTCCATTGACCATCAGGACCTGTCTTTGGAATTGACTGCTTGCAACTTCTTATTAAATCCTTAAAGTGCTTTTATTTTTCACCAGCATTTCCTTGGAGTTAAGGAAAAGGAACAATTCTTTTCACTCCAGTATAAAAATGTGAAATAGATACTCATAGATAAGTCTTTCCTAGGTCATGGGTCAGCAGACTATCCTCATGTCTGGTCTGGAACCTGAGTGTTCTGATAGAGAGCACTTCCTTACACTCATTGCATGCACCTGCCTCTGTGCCATTGCTGGTGGTTTTCCTTCACAGCCCTGAAGCACAGCAGCTGTGACAGAACAGCCTATGTTGCAAACGCCTTACATGTTTACTCTCTGGCCCTTTGCAGTAAAAGCTTGCAACTTTGGGCCTTAAATGGGGTCTTTTGGGTTTAGTTGTTAGCTCTGGAATGTCAAGAGGTCAGAGCTCATGTGTGATGATTTGAAGGTAAATTGTCTTCCAGAGATCTTTGTGTTTGAACACTTGGTTCCCACTGTATGGGAAAGTTGTAGAGCCTTGCTGGAGGGAGTGTGTCACTGAGGGAGGCCCTAGAGGTGTTATTATAGTCTGGCTTTATTTGCTTTGTGTTCTCTCTCTGTGTACTTCTTCTCTGCTGATGTGATGATGTGACACCGGCTTCCTGCCTGTGACATGCTTTACCTGCCATGATGGACTCTACCCTCTGAAATGAGAAGCTGAGCTGAACTCTTTTCCTTCCCTAAGTTGCTTCTGGTAGGATGAGAAATTAACTGATGCATCATGTGACAGAGAACTAACATACATGCTGAAATTCAAAAATGCAGCTGCTTTTGACCGATTCCTCTTCAAATATTCTAACTTCTCTGACCTGCATTAATGCTAAATGTGAAACCCAAGTACTGTCTTACTGGGCATAGCACATGCATTGATATTGGGACATTATTCTTGAAAGAGACACCACTCCCCCACCCAGTTCTTTCTTTTCCCTCAACTCATTTAGACTCACATCTTCAAAATTAATATTTTTCAATTCCGCTGATCTCATTCAATGACTTTCTTAGCTAACACACTTTTCCTCTCCAAGGGCTTCTCCAAATAAGCTCCAGGCAGCTCACAGAGTCAGGTACATTTACTCACAGATGTGCCTTTAACCACTTTAAAATGATTACTATGGCTTCAATATCAAATGCTACACTTTTACATTATTTTGCCATATTTATAATTGCCAGGAAAGATGTTTTAAAAAGGACTTGCACTTTTATTGGGCCAGAAAAAAATTGGCTTGACCTACATTTTATCTGTCACCTTTTGTATTATTCTGTCGTGAATGCAACATATTAGAGTAATTTAAGAGTATGCTGAGTGAAATTGAAAGGGCTAAATAGCAAGAAAGTTGCATTTTTTGTTCTGACTAAAGATATTCAAGAAATTGGAGAAATTTTATAATAGAAAATAGGGACTAAAGAAAAGACAAAAAGCACATGTTGTGGGCTGGAGAGAGAGCTCAGTAGTTAAATTCCTTACCTGCAAAGCCTAATAACCTAGGTTTGATTCCCTAGGACCCACGTAAAGCCAGATGCACAAAGTGGCATATGCATCTGGAGATCATTTTCAGTGACTGGAGGCCCTGGAATATACAAGCTCGCTGTCTGTATCTCTTCTCTCTATCTCTCTCTGCTTGCAAATAAATACAAAAATTTAAAGCATGTATTGCTACATAGTGCTGCAGAGGTGTGAGATGGACAATACTAGAGGAGGTTCCTCAGTCAAGGTGTCTTCAGCATGGCAAAGGTGTGAGATGAACAACACTGGAGGAGGCTCCTCAGGACAGATGTGTTCTGACTTGATTGCTACTGAGACCAGACATCCAAGGAGAAGAGTCTTGGTCAACAAATCCTTAGTCACTAGCACTCTATCTGACCTTCACCTTGTGGCAGAGGCTGAAACCAGGCCTGAGTGTGAGGGAGCACATGCCTACCTGCAGGACTTAGTTTCCCCCACTGGCCTGGGAATAATGGCTGGTGCGCTCCTTGCTTTGAATTATTTCAACCCCAGAGCAGGAAGGAAGGCTCAAGAAGCTGGTTGGATACTTTCCCCTAAGTTCAAGGATATTAAACTGATATTATTGTGTATTCACTACCATTTCATCAACAAAATTCAACTTATTTTTCATGTTTTGAGGCAGGGTCTTTCTGTATTCCAGGATAACCTGGAACTCACTCTAGCCCCAAGCTGGCCTTGAACCCACTTTGATCCTTTTGGCCAGGCTCCAGAGTTAAAGGGATGAGCAACCACACATGGCTGAATTCAACTTTTCTCTGGAGGAAAGTGAAACCCATAGTGCTGAGAAAATGTATCCAAGACCCCATTCCTCTTACGAGAACCTATGCAATACCACATTTCTCTCACATGGACTCATCCCAGACCATGTTTCTCTCACAAGACCTCATGCGAGACCCCATGCCTGTTATACAAGCTTATCCAAGACCCCACTCCTCTTACACAATCTTATCTAAGACCCCATTCCTTTTACACAAGTTTATCCAAGACCTCATTCCTCTTACAAGAGCTTGGACTTTCTTTGTGGACAGGTGGACTGGTGGGGGTCTGCTGCATGTATAAAGGCAGGAGTGAGGAGGTTATCTGCATCTAGCTTGCTGTTTGCCAGCTGTGTTACTTTGGGTTACTCTGACTTTCAGGTTCCCTCTTTAGTAACAGCGTCCTGGAAGCTCTGTGATGCAAGCATGTGGGTGAATTTACATGAGATGATGTGCACAGAGTCTGGCTCAGGGCTGTGGTAGTATGTAGATTATGGCCACGCCCTGTGTGGAAGTCCTTCCAAGGCCAAGGGATGAGCCCCACAAAACACTTTCCAGATGGAACTGTATTTTAACCCAGGGGACATGGCTGAAATGAAGCCCAGGGTGAGCAAAAGGCTGAAATTCGCCCTATATTGAGGGGTGGTCAGATGGAATTGATCATCTCACTGTCCCCTAGTGCTCCACACCATCACTCCAAACAACATTCCTCACAGTGCACAAGAATTGTATGAGATGCCTTATGTCTATCTGGCAATCAGACCTATGGAATTTGGTAATAAAGAGCTTTCATGGACTTAGTGTTTTGGAATGTCCCTCACTCATTTTTAATAAGCGAAGACATTGTGTTCCATTTTGTGACTCCAACCTAGAATTCTGGGATTGCTTTAATATTTAAAATATTCTTCCAGCACTTTGATGAATTTTGGATTTCCTCAGTCTCTACCATAATCTCAAAGAGAAGAGCAGAGGACAAAAGAAATGAGGCATCAGAACCAAGGAAGGACTACTTAGCAATAGGAGGGGATTCAGGAAATTGAAGGTGGGAGGATAGAGGGACTAATGGCAGAGGATTTCAGCCAACTACACTAAGTTAACACATTAAATTCTCAAAAAATTTTAAAAAATCTTCTTGTAATGTTGATAGGAAACCCTGACTGGGGGCTTCTACACACCACAGTGTTCTCTGATACCTGCTCTTATCTTTCAGGTCAAATAGCTTCATAAACCTGTTGGTTTCAGTGAAGAGCTACTTACCACAAAAGTCATGGGATTTACTCTGACTCTTTTGTTGTTGTTGTTTTGTGTTTTTACAGTGGTGGGGACAGAAGCCAGGGCCTTGAACATGCAAAGCAGGTGCTCTCTACTAACTGAGTTACCTTCCCAGCTTTAAAAAAATTTTTTTAAATTATTTTATTTATTTATTTTTTGGAGAGAGAGAGAGAGAGATAGACAGAGAGGGAGAGGGAGACAGAGATGGGCGCACCAGCAGTCTCTCAGCTGCTGTGAATGAAATCCAGATGCGTGCGCCCCCTTGTGGGAAAGTGCGGCATTACGCCCTTGCATCACTTTGCATCTGGTTAAACGTGGGACCTGGAGATTGGAATCGCTGGACATTGGAACCAGCGTTCTTAGGCTTAGCAGGCAGGCGCCTTAGCCGCTAAGCCATCTCTCCAGCCCCTTTCCCAGCTTTTGAGATGTGATATGCCACCTGTTTATGACCTGTGTCTACATTTCCACTGTCAACTGACATCATGATGATGATGATGCAACAACGAATGAGAGGAATTTTCTTCTAGACCCCGGTATATGGATAAGCTGTTTACATACCTTATTCACTCACAAAAGGCATTTTTCATTCCTCTTTCACAATAAATCAAGGCCTGGAAAAGTCAAGTATTTGGTCCACATACAACAGGTAATACATAGAAGAATTTGAATCCACAGACAAATCCATTCACCTAAGAGAGAGGTGAGGGTTGCTGAGTCTTGGAGGTTGACTGAGGCTACCAACAAGTGGTCAGGACTAGAGGTGTCATAATGACATAATTGTCCAAGCTTAATGCAAAGTGCATGTGTATGGATCTGTACCAATGTGGCAACAGAGAGCAGGTAGCCTTTCTACATGAGGGACCTTTGTACCTCTGTGAGCCATGCAGCAGCAGGCCAGCCATGGTGGTACCCACAGTGTTTAATCAGAGGCTGTGGAGTGTGAGAACCTACTGAAATGGAGTTGTAGAGTTAGCAGTGGTATAGTTAAGAAAGTCTGTGGGAGTCACACTTTTGACATGGGAGGGTGGCAATTGAGGATAGAGAAGAATGGGAAATCTCCCTATGATCCTTCAGGCACTCGGGTGGTAAAAGTTGTTCATTCTAATGGCACAGTCATTTCCAGTGTTATTCCCTTCACATGCCTAAGTGAAGATACTTGTGGGCTGGTACATTTGTTTGTAAATGGAAGACTGCTGCACTGGAGGTCGTACAAGACTTGCACTTTGTGACTTTCTTGGCACGAAATAATTTTGAACAATAATACTTTCGAACCCAATACACAAATTCCCATAAACTGATGGAACAATTAACATTTTATGGATTCAAATAATGACTGAACTGGAAGGAGGTGCTTCTCAGCCCAGAAAGCATGATTGATATCTAGGTAAGGACTACATGCTACTTGCTTTGCATTAAAATGACTTTTAAGGTGAAGCAATCATTTTGTAAGAAGATGGTGAGTTTTATACTTGTGGTATCATCCTCATTCTTTAACTGCTTTAAGTACTACAATGTAGGTTATCTTGGTTTTCTTATAAATAATTGTATTATCTGCAGAAGAATAATAGAATAATATTGTTTCTTCTTAGACAATAATAATATCTTTTATTGTCTTTCACAGGGAAGTCTAATGGGGAAAAGATTTCCTTCACAAGTAGCAGCACAGATTATAAAACACACAGAAATAAATAAACAAGAATAAAGTCATTGAGCTTATGAATATATGAAGAAAACCACAGACATATGTTGAGATATCTTAGACAATTTGCCTGATGGGACTGATCTCCCCAGGGTGTGCCCCACCCTCATGAAGTCCTGCATGAGCTGACCCTTAGAGTCACTCTAGGATCATCCTTGCAGCACATTATTGAATTTTCTAAAAAATTTCAAAAATTAACTTAGAAGGAAAATGAAGACAAACTCTCTCTATAGGATGAGGCTGAGATGGAAACCATACCCGAGGCTAGTAGAGACCAGCTAAGTTCAGCTGCCACGACAGCCAGAAGATGCACTAACCACAACTTTGCATGTGTATATGTGGGTAGTATTCATGCATGTGTGTGTGCATGTTTGTGCATATGCAAGTATGCATACGTGTCTGTGTGTATGTGTGTGAAGGCTGGGTGTTGACACCTTTCTCCATTATTTCCACTTTGTTTTATTGAGACAGGGTCTATCATTGAGCTTGGAACTTGCTGATTTAGCTCGATAAGATGGCCAGCGAGTCTCAGGGATTCCCTGTCTTCCCAGAGCTGGGACTATAGATGTGTCCTGTCAAGCCTAGCTCTCACATGGATGCTGGGCCTCTGAACTTAACTTCTCATGCTTATGCAACAAGCACTTTATCAACTGAGCCATTTCTCCTGCCCTCTATACCAACAAACAATTCTATTACTGTGGCAAACTTTACCCTTTCAAAAATTACTGTGTTATCTAATCAGTGGGATTATTAATTTGCATAATTTTATATTTGGTACTTGTATGGGTAATAGGTTTATGCCAAAAAGAAGCCAGTCCACTGGGCTTGAGAAATGGCTTAGAGGTTAAGGCACTCACCTGCAAAGCTGACAGACCCAGGTTTGATTCCCCAGGATCCACGTAAGCCAGATGTACAAGGTGGTGCATGTGTCTGGAGTTTGTTTGCAGCAGCTGAAGGCCCTGGTATGCTCTTATCTCTCTATTTCTCTCTCTAATAAATAAAATAAAATAAAAAGAAGCAAGTCCAAGAAAATTATAAGCAGGAAAAGCTAATTCAAAGGATTGTTTTGATTATATAATTAACAAAATGTATAATTGAATGCAGTCAGACACACTTGTGCTTCTAGCGCTTGGGAAGTGAGAGAAGGCAGATCAAGAGTTCAAAGTCATTCTTTCCTCTATTACATAGACAGTTTGAGGTCACCCTGGACTTCATGAGACCATCTCAAAAAAATACAAACAGGGTTGGGGAGATGGCTCAGTGGTTGAAGGCACTTGCTTGTTTGCATGATGGCCTAGGTTTGATTCCCCAATAACCACATAAAGCCAGACACACAAAGTGGTGCATGTGTCTGGAGTTTGTTTGCAGTGGCAAAAGGCTCTGGGGTACCCATTCTCTCTTGCTGTCTGCTTACAAATAAATAATAAATAAATTAGTTTTTAAAAGTAAAAACAGTTCAGTGTGGTGGCGCACGCCTTTAATCCCAGCACTTGGGAGGCAGAGGTAGGAGGATTGCTATGAGTTTGAGGCCACCTTGAGAGTACATAGTTAATTCAGGTCAGCCTGGGCCAGAGAGAGACCCTACTTCAAAAAACCAAAAAAAAAAAAAAAAAAAAAAAAAAAAAGTTAAAAAATATCACACACACACACACACACCCCTTACCCAGCATATATACTTAAAATCAGAATGTGATTGAAATGAAGTCACTGTGAAGGAAGGTAGTGGGTAGTTCATCTATCAATTCCTCATTTACAGAACAGAAGCTAACTTCTTATTTCATCCATTTCACCAACTATAGATAAAACTGAGGTAATAATTACATGTTAGTGATGAAATTGTTAGAATTGAAGGGATAGTGGCACATGCCTGAATTATAGCACTCAGAAGGAGAGGCAGAAGGATTGAGAGTGCAAGGCAAGCCTGGGCTACATATGACCCCATCTCACAAAACCAAATAAATAATAAAGAAAATAAATTATTAGTATAGAAAAATTTGGAACTAGAAAGACTTTTTAAAAAGATAGCAAGAAACTACTATAAAAACCTACTTCTTCATTAGCTAATTGAAAATAAAACTGTCTTAAAGAGAAAGGGAGAGAGATGGATAGTTTGGGTGGAGAAAGTTTTACTGTAAAACCATAAGCTGTAACAGGTAAATCTCAGTGCTAGAATTAGGTCACCCCCCCCCCCACACACACACCACAGTGAGCTGCTGATCAGGTCGGCCCATGACGCCCTCAAAACAATGCAGGCTGTTGCCAAAGCACTTCCTACTGTTGCAGTTACTTTGTTCTTGCTGGGACAAAACACCTGATCAAAAGCAGCTTAGGGGAGGAAGAGGGTTTATTGCAGACTTACAGTGTTGAGGGGAAGTTTCATATAATAGAGGAAGCTGGCTTACTTCATCATACATCCTCAGCAGAGAGAGAAAACCAGCCGGCTCTGAACACACAGTAAGCACAACCCCAAGCTCCAACCCCAGTGACACACTTCCTCCAGCAGGACTCCACCTCCCAAAGACTCCATCAGGTGGAAATAAGCATAAAGCTTATTCAAAAATACCTGATACTACGGGGGGGGGGGTGGGGCATGTACATTCAAACCACCACAGTTACACATCAGATCTGAATGGTAGAAGCCTATTGCTGAAGACACCAAATGCTGCAGTAGCAGCACATTGTGAGATCAAGCTGGAACTGAGATGAAAGCCAGATCCCTGCTGGCTAGCTGTCATAGTGCTAAGAAGTGGTGTGTAAGCTTTTGGGGATAAAGGTCACTAATAATGTGATCAAGCAGTGAATCCTGTAAGCTACAATATCAAACAGCCAGGCAAGATGTACCCATTGGTGTAATGGTGGCACATAGGTTATGGGGGTAATCAACTGCTCTCTGATTAGCTATGAGGCCTGCTCAGTGGGAAGGCATTTATGCCTGATACTGAGAACCAAGTCAGAAGCTTGGAAAGTTATAGACCCTAAAGAGAAGCTCCCACCTTTCTCTCGCTAAAAGGAGAAGTGATGTCCATCAAAAAGCCTTCTAAATGTCTCTGTTTATCCCCTTTGTTCCATGTTGCACTCTCTCTTGGTTATAGAACTTACTTTTTTACAGAAGCAGGGAATAGTGGGGAGACCAAGACCCATTAGAATGACAGGAGAAAAAAGCCAAATACCTACCATGAGAAAAATCACCTCTGTCACACCCTCCAGGGCCCAGGAAACATTACAGAGGAAGTGGCACACTAAATATGAGTGCTGATCTCATTGCTAGCCTGAGGAGCTTCTCTAGGGAGATGGCAGTAGACATTGAAGAGATTCAAAATTCATCAAAGCAGAAAATTAGAGGCTGTCAAGAGCTCAACACTAAAGAAGACTTATAACACACCCTCCAAGACCTCCAAGACTCAGGGAACATTGAGGAAAGAATGTAAGAGCCATCAAGTGGGAAGGTATGCTATGAGGCATTGTCCTAACCACAAGGACTGACTGGTGCATACATGACTTCTCAGTGAATACTCATAACTCACTGAGGAGAGCCCTCAGTGGAATGGGGTAGGGGAGAGGGGGCATAAGAAGATAACCCAATGGGAATATGACCATTTTGCAATTTGTTCACATATTAAAATTCCCAATAAAAATATTTTAGAAGGCTGGAGAGATGGCTTAGCAGTTGAGCACTTGCCTGTGAAGCCTAAGGACCCCTGTTCAAAGCTCAATTCCCCACTACCCACGTAAGCCAGATGCACAAGGTGGCACATGCACCTGGAGTTTGTTTGTAGTGGCTGGAGGCCCTGGCATGCCCATTCTCTCTCTCCTCTGCCTCTTTCTCTCTCTATTTGTTTCTCTCAAATAAATTAAAAATATAGCTAATACTTGCTGATAAGAAAAAAAATTATAATGCAGGACAAAGGAATCATAATGTTGAGATTAAATGACATGGAAATAATTTTACTGGAAGTCCCAGGACAAGCATGTCTTAGGTTGGCATCTGAGAGGTCAGAATGGGACAGAGAGGGACAGAGCACAGGGCAGAAGGACTCAGCCCATGGGTCAGCACTGCATGGGTGGTAGGGGGCTGATGATCCAGTCCCTCTCCACATCAGCGCCTGCTGGCTGAGTATCCTTGGGCATCCTGGGATCCTCTCTGAGCCAGCTTTCCTCACTGACACCATAACCTAGGAGATGTCACCATCAGGTCTTTCCAGGCTGGTTTACATTTACAGCTGTGAAAATTCCATGCAGAATGCAGAGGACCATGGGTCCCAAGAACAAGCAGCTCCCTCCCCAGGGAAGGTCAGTCTTCATTGGAATCCAGTCAGCCAAAGACTTGGAGATGAATGAAGCAGGCCTTGATTTCCCTTTTGTTTTTTGTTCCTTTGATATGGGCTATAGTGAGTCCATTGAAATTTAACTGTAAGTTTATTGAAATTCATTGGCCCAAGTAAATATAAGGATGAATGTTACATGCACAAGGAGAGGAAAAGGCTTATTTAATTATATCTTCCCTGTGCACTGGGTGTAATTTGGTATTTCCCCAAGTAGATTTAATCTCCATTTTCTCTGCCCTGGAAATGTCACATTGATACCAGCCATGTCTTACACAGATCCAGGGGTTATTGTGCATTCTCTGGGATGAGGTGGAGTAGCAGCTTAGTGTGAGGAGTATCTTGACATAAATAAGCTTGCAGGCTCTGTACAAACACAAAAGTTTCTGCAGATTATTAGACAGGGCACATGCCTTTCTGAAATTTCTTACATTTTGCCCAACTCCTCTCCCAACCAGCCAGACCTGATTGCCCCAAGTGTTTCATGGTAAGAATTCAAATGCAGTGGAAACAAGTGAATGTCTCACTCAGATTTGAGTCAAGCAAGGTCTCTGGGGAGTATCAGGGGTTAGTCACTCACGTGGTACGTATGGAGAAAATAAACATTTGCAGAGTGGTCAGGAGTGCTAAAATTGGACAGTACAGCACAACTGGGGGTCTTCCCATCTCTGTTGTTTTCTACAGCTATGAGGGGCACCTCACTGTCTGCCCCTATATCTGGGAAGCTCACTGACCTCCACAACTGGGAGTATCTCCCACTAAAGTCCTCCTCAAACTTCCTGAAAGCTAGAATATTCCTGCATTATCAGAGGTTGCCCAGATCATGAGTTCAGACAGAATTGGGCTAGAAATAGGAATGAAGAACTGCATATATTCATTAATATAAGTACATATATGACAAACACACACATATATACACATATAACATACATATAAACACATATATCTTAATATGCACATGTATGTTTATCTTAAATTTGTGGATTGAAGCTTGGTGTATGACACTGATAAAAACAAAAGACAGCAATGAAAAGTTCCTTGTAGGACATTTACTGACCTATGGTGGTCCTCCCAGAGAAGTAGAGCTGGTACTTCCATATATACTCATAATACCACATACACTCCTTTCTGTCTTTACATCTCCTTCTGTGGTGGTTAATCTCTACTGCAAACTTGACTGGATATAGAATCATCTAGGAGACAAAATCTCTGGCAATGTCTATAAGGGAGTTTCTAGATTGGTTTACTTGAGGTGGGAAGGCACACATTGAATATGGAAGGAACCATTCTCTGGGCTTGGATTCCTGACTGAATTTACAAAAAGAGGAAGCTAGCTGAGCACTGACATTCACTGCTCTCTGCTTCCTGACTATGTCTAAATGTGACCAGATGTTCATGCTTCTGCGGCCATGTCTTTCCCACCGTGCTGGACCGTATCCTCTGGAACTATAAGCTAACATACATTTTCTCCTTGAAGTTCCTTCTTATCATGTATTTTGTCACAGCAATGAGAAAAGTAACTAATACAGTACCCGTTTCTTCACTTTAATGGAACTGCCTTCAACCAGCATGGAGCTGGTCACCCAAGAGCAGGAAGGGCAGGTGGGAAGTTCTCAGGGAAGTGGGGACACTATAGCCCACCAGCAGAATTGTGATTTCAGTTGATAGCATCAAACCTGTCAGAATGTTTAGGACAGTCTCCTTTACCTATACCCAATGAGTACAGGTGTTAGCCACATCTGTAGGCAATCCTCACAATAAAAGAGATGAGAGTTGGAATGACTGAGTGCTTGTGTCTGGGACACACTGATACATATGATTAACATTCTCACTTATAGAGCACATTTATCTAGCCACAGCTTAGCTTGCCTTTCACCACACATGTGGATCAGATTATGTGGCGATGCAAGAGAGAAATGGGGTATAAGAGAGAGTGAGATAGATTAATTGACCCAATGTTCAAGTAGGGATGATAAAGGGTGGAGGCCACCACAGGAGTCCCTACCCAGTTGAATGACTGGAAGTGAACAGGGAATGCAGGGAAAGTAGGGAGAATGAAGATCACTTTGGCAGGCTTGTTGTGTTCAGAGTGCAGTCAGTGGCCTAGGATTTTATTGTAAGAAAATAATCAGAGGTGCAATGAAACTTGATTGTTGTACACTAATAATGACAAGAAAATATTAGAAATAAATAGCTAAATAGAAACAAATTACCTATATACCTTAAATAGAAATGGGATAGATAAATTATGAAATGCTGATATACTGAAATATTACATAGGTCCTAAAATATGTTTCTGAGAAACATAATGCAAACATATTTCTGATGTGCTATGAAAACTACTGAAATCAAATTAGGTTAGGTGTTCACACATTCAGATACATGTCTGGAAGAGGAAGTGGAAGCAACAGAAGACTGTGTGCTCTTTGCTTAACAGAAAGAAGGGAAGAATGAAGGAAAGAAAAGGAAAAGGCATATAATGTGATGGAATTGTCGAGAGTATTTCAACTCTTATCTGAGATAAAAGATAGCCAGATATCAATGTTTTCCAGCCCATCTTGTGAGTTTGTATAACAAGCACCTAAAGTGTTGTTCCTTTGAAATAATTTCTTCCAGAGTGGACAGTGTGGCACACAGCTGACATGTCAGCACTTCAGGAGGCTGACACACAAGGATAATTATGAGTCTGAGCCAGACCTTGCCTTTAAAAAATAAATAAGTTGGGGTGTGGTGGTTCACACCTTTAATCTCAGCACTTGGGAGGCTGGGGTTGGATGACTGCTGTGAGTTTGAGGGTAGCCTGAGACTACATAATGATTTCCAGGTCAACCTTGGACTAGAGCAAGACTATACCTTGAAAAATCAAAATAAACAAATAAATAAATGAAAAACAATAAATAAACAAGGAGTCTGGGGAATTGGCTCAGTTGGTAATGGGTTTGCCTTACAAGCATGAGGACATGTTTGATCCCCAGAACCAATGTAAAAAAGTCAGGTGTGGCGCTGCACACTTAAAACTCCAAGGAGACCGGGAGTTCCTAGGAGTGCAGGCCAGCCAGGCAAGCCTGCTCTGTGTGCTTCAGGCCAGTGAGTAAGAGACCCTGTCTCAAAAAAATGAAGCTATGGTAGGCCAGGTGTTTAATCCCAGCACTCAGGAGGCTAAGGTTAGAGGATCAACACGAGTTCAAGGTCATTCTGGGTTAGAGTGAGATCCTACCTTGACAAAACAAAAACAACAATAACAAAACAACAACAACAACCAAGGAATGATTCCTGATATTGTCTTCTGACGTCCACACACATATTTAAATATGTTCACATTCAACCACACATGAACACACACACATACATTCACACACACGAAAATGAATAAATGAAAGAATAATGAAAGCGATGTCTTCTACAGCAAAGGGCAGAGCTGTGTTGTGGTCACTACCACAGCTGTCCACTGCCTACAGGCTTATTTCATGGCACAGGAGTCCCTTGGGGCTGGTTGGAGGAAGCTGAGGTAGGCAGTCTGAAATCAGATTGTCTGTGATTCATAGGACATGATTCCTTTGTTGTAAAAAAAAATCTCTTTCTATCACAAAACAAAAAGTTCTCTTCACCCTGTGACACATTTCAGTGGGAGCCACATAAGACTTTTACCCAGCAGTAATGACTTCTGCTTATTTAATGGTGTGGAGACCAGGTGCTTAACTCAGCTTTTTCCATCCATTTGCAGGTAAGTGTGCAGCTGTCACTGCACTTAAGGACTATAAAAGGACAAGGCAGCATTCTGAGGCCCCTCTTCATTCCCAAGAAGAGGTTTTATGAAATATTTTTTGCTGGGTTTTTCTTCCTGAACTATTTGCAGGTGCTCTAATTCTGAATTAAAATCTCTTTTTAAAGATATTAAACACAAAGATTATTTCATTCAGTGGAAAATAATGCTGCCTTCAGATGCTGCTTCAGATGGGCCAATTATTAACAAGAAGACACCCTACACTACGTTTTTCTTCCAGCTGAAGAATGGACTGTAGAATATGTTAGAATTAGAGACAAACCAGGCAGCTGCTCTGTCTCTTGTAATTCCTCCATAGGCACAGGAGTTGTTTAAGGAAACACTGAAATGCCTTTGCTTAAATTCACATTTAAAATTAAATTCAGATTCACACCAACCTGACTTGTATAAAAAGTTTAATATATGTGGAAAAATATTCTGCAAGAATAATCAGCTTATAATGTACTAAAAGCACATATTTGGGGTTGGGGAGAAGACTCAGTGGGTCAGTTGCTTGCTGCACCAGCACGAGAACCATGGATTCAGATCTCTAATGCCCCTAATGCCAATGTGAAGAATCTGAAAGTGATTTTTTATTAGTTCTTTTGTAGAGAAGAGGAAGTCTGCTCTTCCATGACTTTATGGTTTCCCTAATACCAGTTTAATTGATTTTTAAAAATTTATTTTGTTTTTTGCATATATGTATACATGTTTGTATGGGTACATGCATACGAGTGTGTGTGTGTGTGTGTGTGTTTGTGTGTGCACAGAACAAAGGTCAGTTTTGGGGTGTATTCATTTCATTTGTAGTTTTCTTCCTTGTGTTTTGAGAGAGGGTCTCTCACTGAACCCAGAGCTCACCAATTCAGCTAGACTAGTTAGTCACCAAGCCCCAGAGTTCCTCTTCCTCCCTGCCTGGGACTGCAGGCACTTGCTGCTATGTTTGGCTTTTATGCAGGTAATAGGGATGCCAACTCATGTCCTCAAGCTTGAGTGGGAAGTGCTTTGCCCACTACGCAACTTCCCCAGCCTCAATTGATTGATTTTGTTTTCCACCTAAAGGAGAACACCTTGGATATATAGAAGACAATGCCATGCAGTACAAAATGCAGCCATGGCATCACAGTGCCATCAGGAAGAGGTGCCACCTGGCCTCTGTGAAACTGTAGAGGCCCCCACCTTGTCTTTGCTGAACGCCAGGTTTCTCCACTGCCCACACTCCATACCCCACTCTCAAGTGACCATAGACAGGCTCCTCAAGACCCAGTCTTCTTTGCAATGACATTGCTCTGGATTTGTTTCATCTATTTCTATTTCTGATGTGCACAGTGGGGAACAACACAATTTGTCATCCCTTTGGCCAAAGCCTCCACTTGGAAAAATCTATTTTCACATACACAGGGGTGTATTTTCAACATGTCTGATGAAGAAAATCAAATTACACCAGCAAAGGAGTCCCAAAGCATCACACTCTTCCTGCCCACCTCCACACCAGAAATGCTTCCCTTCAACATACATAACCAAGCAGGCCCCGTGGGCCACTTTCTTGCTGGGTCAGGCTCTACATGAAGCAACATCCACACCCAGTGTAGACATGGCCTTAGTCTCTGTGTACGTGACGGAAGCAATATTCTGGGGCACTTACTTTGTGTTGTTTTGTCTCCTGTTTCCATTTTCTCCCTTCAAGCAGAAACTCAGCTCTATGTTCTTTGAGTCAGGAGAGCTGGTAGAGGAAAACAGCTGCTTCCACTTGTGTAGGACTGCTGTTAAGGACATAGGACTTGAGAGCTCCTGAAGACAGGTGTCATCACCAAGCACTAGAAGCATCTCTGAGCTCTTTCTGTAAGTAACGAGTTAAGTCCTGACAGTGGTATAAAGTAAACATAATGTAGAAGGAAAAAAGAAGTCCTCAGAGTGAGAATGAACACAGGCTGTTCATCTAGACCACGAGGGAGTTAGCCTCCACTGTTTAGTGTGGAAGTCTTGAAAGCAGGACTGGCAAGCCCAGTACACAGGGAGCAAGTGTCAGGTGAGTCAGATGGACCACTGTCATTGGGAAGCTACAGGAGGCCTGGAGGGCTGGCTAGAAGAAGCATGCCTTTTGGCTTTGGCTGGGTAGGAAATAAGGCAACAGTGGGTAAGCTGACATTTGCCGACAAGTGCTGACTATGTACGGCTACTCGCTATGCAGGTGAGTCATATCGCTTCTGATCAATGTCATTTTGTACACACAACTTTCTACCTGCCATCTTCATGCTACCAACAGTGAGACTGAGAGAGTGATGGAGGACGACAATGTCTCAGGTTGGTACTACCAGTAGCTATCATACTGAGAACTAAACACTGGCATTCCTGTGACAAAATGATTCCTTAGCACATGGCACCCTGTCAATCTCTGGATACCTTGGCTTATCCTGACGGGTATACTCTACATTAACTTAACCTGATATTTCCATCATAATCTGCACTTCACTAATAATTATGACATGTATAAATAGTGGGGCTAATAAGGGTTGCATTGCTCACAGCAAACAAGGAGTTAATAGCTGGCTTAACAAGGATTATCTGTTTGGAAGGAGCTATTGGGTCCGTGTTAGCTTTTTTTTTTTTTTTTTTTTGTTGCTTGCTCAATCCAGTCCAGTGACAAAGGGATTTCACTGTGGGCATGGTTGCATCCTGGCTGTGTCTGCCTCGCTAAGTGTATTACAGACCTCTTTGTGCATTTGTTAAATAAACAGCCTCCATCCATACTAAGCCCATTTACATACCTAAAAATTCAACAATGCCCATACATAAACATTAGAAATCTCACAAAAGCATGCTTGGGCTGTTGTGGAGCTCAGCCACATTTGGATAATGGTGCCTTCAATAAGGATTGGACATCCTATTTTAGCAGCATGTTTTTAAGATTTTTGACATCAAAGTACTTTTAAAGGCAATTCTTCATATGCTTTGACTCTCTTTATTTATTTATTTCTTCAATCAAATCTTCCCACTGCATCAGTAAGTATCTCAACCTTCGACAAGGCCACTTAATTACCAGCTGCGCTGGCTGGAACGGCTTCTCGTGGGCACAAAGCCTGCATCTTTTGTGCAGTCAGCGAGGGTCCCGGAAAAGGAGGCTGCTTGTGTCTTCATTTCCATTCAGAACCAAATCTTAGAGCACATGGCAATATCTGGCTTTCTGAGCATCTGCCTGCCTTTGTGAGTGGGGTACCTTGTCCTTAAACTACTGCCCCCTCAGCTGGCCAAACATATAATGCTGAAGACTCAAGTGGTCAGAGAGAGAGAGAGAGAGACTTCCTGTGAGTGTGGCCTTGTCCATCAGTGCTCCTTGGGCACACTGATGACAGTGTGCTGGTTGGTATCCGTCCCTCCAGTGAAAACTGGGGCGACCCTTGGCCTGTGGCCATAAGGGAAACAGGATTGCTATGGTTCAGGTCAGGAATGCCCCTCAAAGGCTTTGGTGCCCAGGATGGTTTATTGGGCAATGGTGGGGTCTTTAAGAGTTAGAACCCAAGGGCATTCCTTGATTTATTTACTTTTCCTGGGGATATGTGAACAGGTGTCTATTTAACTCTGATAGGGCATTAACAACAGCCCAAAGAAACAATTCCACCTCCGTTCAATTTGGAGAATCAGTGAGTTTACTGGAGCTACTAATAGGAGTATGGGTGATTCCCAAACAGCTGCATCATCACCACAAACTCCCATCCCATCATGGGTGATGACCTCACCGAAGCCACATCAGAATGCCAACGTCAGTTAACCTTCCATCTACTGTATACTGTGCCTCCCCAGAATGCTGAAGGGCAGAGGGTAGAGTAGCTGGAATTCCAGACAAGGGTCCTGTAACTCCTCATAACTCCTTCTACTAGGGAATGTCAATAGCCCCATTACTTCAGTTCGTGTAGCTATAATGCATTGCATTGCTTATTTCATTGCCATGACTACAGAGCAAAGCATGCTGTAATTTTCAACACAGTGACCTCTGCTTCAGGAGGACTGGTGGTCATGTCATGTCCATGCTCAGAAGAAACACTTTCCCTAACAGACTTCAAAGAGTGTTGTGTGGCATACATATGGCAGCCCCTTCAGCTTTCTCGTTTGCACTTCCAGGTTCTGAGTGGTTTTGCTCTGCCACATACCCTCACCATGCTGCACTGCCTCTTAACAGTCCCCAAAGTGACAAGTAATGAATCCAACTGACCATGGACTTGGGGCATCCAAAAGTGTGAGCCAAAGTAACCTTCTCCTTCATTGTTTCTCTCAGATGTTTATTATAGCAACAGAATACTGCTTAAGACAGGCACAGTATAGTCCAGCCCTACTAGAGACTTGGGAATTCCACAATCCAGTGAGGAAGAGAACTGCTGGGGATGCTCCTCACATGCTGAAGCTCCCAGGGACTGCTTGTGAAAAAGCCTGGTAATTGATGGGGACAATAATTTGCCTTTTCTATGGCCTTCAAGTATCTAGATGCCACTGAGATCCCTTCCACTGGCACAACTGCTGGCATCACGAAGATGCTGTGAGGTTAGTGAATACAAGAGAAATGATTGTAAAGCCAACTTTCCTTAGTGACAAGGCAAAGAAAATATCTTGTTTTTCTCCAATATTGCTTTCAGAAAACGTCTATTTATAAATTCATTCCTACGTGCTAAAGGTTAAATGAGCCTCTTGTCAGCTGTATTTCCAGGAACACCTCCTCATAGCCCTGGGAACAATCCTTTGAGTTGTGACCATCTCTGAATGCCTGGTCCTGGTGCTTGGTCCCTATCATAGCTTCCTGCTTATTGCAAAGCTATGTATAGTTTCATTTTCTCATTGGATAAGTGTGATGGATTATAGCAGCTTGGCAGCAAGGATGAGGTTCCTTTCTGACTTGGCCACCCCTTTCCCAGTGCTCATGAACACATCCAGGTCTAGTGCATAGCCAAGAGAAAACAAAGGTTATCCCCATTCTCCTGGACAGGCAGAACTGAGAACTTTTATTTTTTATTTCATTTTTAAACTTTTTGACAACTTCCATAAACTTAAATAATATACCATGATCATAATGTCCTCCTATCACCCTCCCTTTTCCCCCTCCCCAATACCTCCTTCACTGAATCCCTTCTTTCCAACCAGTCTCTCTTCTATTTTGATGTCATCATTTTAAAAATGATTTTCTCTCCAAGGGCCCATAAATATCTTCTGAGTGAATGCATGGGCATCAAGCATCTCCCTCCTCTAGTTCTGCCATTCCAGCTTCAGAATTCAGAAGCCCAGGTCATAAATCACTGCATCTGAACCTGCTCATTAGATGCTCAAAGTGACAAATGTCCATTTTCTAAGTGATTCACTGGCTTGGTTTATCTATGCCTTATAATTTCAGTGGTACAATATTGAAACAACATTTTAATAACTGTTCAGTTTGGTTCTTCCCTTCTCCCTGCGGGTTCAGGTCATAATATACTATTCTGTGTGATTTTACTCTTCCATTGAGTGCACCAATCAGTGTGGAAATGCTATACTCATGAATTGGCTTGTGCTTTACAGCTGGGTTATGAATGAGCTTGAGCAGCAAGTGAATTTAAATAGTATTTGTTAAAAATTAATTTAATATTCAAAATTAAATTAGGAAAATTAAAACAAAAATGAAAATTAAGAAGCAAGAAAGCTCACAATTACTTATCAGGACCACATCCTAGTCTTGTCCTGTTGTGGTGACATATGTCTGCAATACTAAGATGGAGCCTCATTGACCTCCATCCTGGACAGAGCTCAAGGCTGCCTCTAGTTCATGATGGACACATTTTGTGTGCTGGAAATATATACCTGCCATTTCTACTTAGAGTGTGGATCTGCTTGTGAATGCAGCAAAACAAATTCTTCTGAGATGTATCACATATGCAGGCATATGGATCTCAGGAAGAGTCAGAAAATCCCTTTTTCTTTATTCCTTTTTAATATAAATGCATTGGATTTCATGTTTTCATACATTTTGATCATGTGTAACCACATTATCTTCCTCAGCCCCTTAGTGTCACTGTATACCTTCTCATCTCTTACTAGTGGTGTGCATGGAAAAGAATTATCCCCTCCCTTTACCTCTCATTAGCTCACCAGGAGGTGTGTGGCCTCCCAAGTCCCTCCCCTGTCTGTAACAGAAAAATCATCATAGCAGGCCTTGTGCAGGTAACCGCCAGATGCCAGAGTTCCACAGCACTCCTCATGATCCTCTATCTGTTGTGTAATTTCCATCCCTTCTTATGCAATGTTCCTTGAGCCCTAGAGGAGATAAGCAAATGTACAGTTTGGTTACTGGGAGAGAAAAATCATCCATACTACCACCCAGTGATGAATCCTGTGTTCAATAATAGTGACCCTCCAGGCAAGATGTGTTCTCCAGCGTAATAGTGGCATGAAGGTTATGGAGGCAACCAACAGCAATAGGATTGGATTTGAGGTCCTCTCCACAGGAGTACATACATGCCTGGTATTGAAAATGAGGTCAAACACCCATCTAGAAAGAAAATAGGTCCAGGAAAGAACCTGCTATTGTATTGCTAAACAGATGTATCATCAAACTTCCTTCTAAAGATGAATCTTTATATCCAGAGATGAATTCTGCACTCAGCCCAGATAATGAAACCTTTTATTGACGGCCTCCTCGGGAGGTGGTCAATGCAGAGTCATAACTGGTCAAGTGCTAAGAATCAGTGACTGATGAGTGTGGTGAGTGCTCAGTACTTAATCCTTTTAACCTGCTTTGTTTCCCAGTGTAATATGTCACATACTTTTTCTGTTAATTTAGTGATTAGTTGGAAATTAATTTTAAAGACGTATTGGAAAAAGCTATTGGGTTATGGTTAGGACTAGGACTAGGGGACAGTGCAAAAACTATAAATAAAGAAATGAGTGTCAACTCCAATCAAACTACATTCATCTAAACATGAATTAACACAGGTTCTCATTAGCTTGGGTCCAAGTTACCATTTAATGTCAAGGGAAAGAAAGTATAAAATAAAGCTATGTATAACTAGGATTCTTCTGCTTCCAAGTTTTACACTGAGAAATCCTCAGATCCATGTTTAGTTGCAAATAAAGAGATTCATGAATAAGACTTAGGGTCACACAAGCCTTTCTGTTCTTTGCTTTAAAGAAAATGTCTCCAATAAGTATGAATACGTGTGTATACTGAAGTTGTGACTGATGAAATTGGAACTGCAAATTAGTTCGCAATTAATTGTCTTTTCTAAATGTAATTGCTTTGTGTTTAATACAGAATTTTGAAAAGTACAACTTTATCAGCACCTTTAGGTGTTTGGAACTCCATAAAAATGTACATTCAGACCTTTGTTTAGTTTACTATTACATATAAATAGCTTGGGTGCAGAAGTGTAGGATTTGGTAATGTAATGGTTTCAGTGGATTTGGAACTAAACTGGATTCTCACCACAAAGGATGATTTCTATCCTTAAAAAAAGACCTTTAGATATTGTTTTGTTTTGTTTTAATGAAGAAAAGAATCTACGTAGCTAAAAGCAGGCATTAAGAAATTCATTCAGTTGCGTGGTATATGGGTGCACTGAAGCAGGGGATGGGTGTGTGGATGAGTGGCAACAAATATTTTGGATTAATTTCAAGAGAAAATAAACAGAAAAAGTAGAATTTTCCAAAGAGGATCTTGCAGCCCTGGTGTTCTTTCATATTCTTCTAGGTTTAATTTATCTGAGAAACTTCACATATTGCTGAAATTTTATTAAGAGACTCAAATGTTCTCCTGACACTATTTGTAAGTGACTCTATGCACAAAGTCATAGGGACACATGATTCAGCGGTATGAAACTGACTGGCCAGACTGTGTTTGTAAGATCCTGGCACCCTCTCCTCGCATCCCCCTATATGAGCAAAGTAGGCCTGGGATTCTGAAACCACTTCCTGTTATGGTAATTGAGGACACTTCTGGGCTGAGAAGGGGGAATGCCACCTTCCTCAGCCCCTCTCTCTCATAGGGCAGTTGCCCTTTTTTCTATTCCCATAAGCCTTAAAACCCTTTCTCTCCCTCTCTATTTCTCTGCCTCTGTCTCAGCTTCTCTTCTCTCACAACAACCTGCTTTCTCTCCCTCCTTATGGCTTTGTATCCTGCCAGTCTCTTCTGACATTAAAATAAAGTCTTCTCAAGAAATGGTTTGTTTTGGTGCCTCTACCTTGAACTCAATATCTGACAATGTCTACAAAAGTTGATATCTGGGATACCTCTGACACAGGATTTTGGGGGTTTCTTGTACCAATGCACTGATAATTTCGGGTATTCTCAGATCCTTGTCTTATGAATCCAAAGAATGAAATCTATTGACTGGAGGATAAGGTTCATTATAGCTTAATGCTTCAAGAGGGGTTGAGGGTCAGCTTAATCCCAGAAGGTAAGAGAAAGAAGCAAGGTGGAGCTCTTAACCAGGGAGGCAAAGGGGGATTTGGAAGCCCACCTGGAGACTCAGGTCTCAGTTTTGTGGGGAATGGCTATGTGAGGAAGATTGGGTTTACATTTGTTTTATTTAATGAGCCCCATGGATAGGTGTCTGGTTTAGCCAATTTACTATTGATGCCAGGAGTCTGGGGCCAGGAATTTTGAAATTCTCTAGGAAGGGAGTGGAAAGACCTCCTAAGGGGACCAAGAAAAGGAAAGACCAGATTCTTCTGACGTTTCTGTCCTGTAATAAAATGTAACATTCTCCTACAGGCCCAAGGATGCTTCCTACACTTAGCCAAGAGAAAGCTATTCACTTTGGAGTCTGTCACCCCCTAAGCTACCTAGTTAATTTCTGTCTCCTATCATTTCCTCCTTCTGAAGAAGTAGCTGTGGTTAGGGGATTGGGAGGGCAGATTGAGGTGGCTTCTTCAAGCTGAGCAGGTTTGTCAGGTGTGGCAGTTGGACACTTCTCTGGTGGGCCTATCTAAGGGACCTTGAAAGTGTATTTGTAGTGTCCACAAAGAAAGTCCTGGAGAAAAAATGTTGGGAAGAAAAAATAAAACAAGGGAAGTCAAGCGGAAGTGGGCACTGGATACATTGGGGCTCTTTAGGTTCCCAGGTTTGTCAATTTTCAGGCTTTTTAAAACATTTTTTAAATTTTATTTATTTTTGGAGAGAGACACAGAGAGAGACAGACAGAGGGAGAGGGAGACAGAAAGAGAATGGGTGCGCCAGCAGTCTCTCAGCTGCTGTGAACTAAATCCAGATGCGTGCGCCCCCTTGTGGGAAAGTGCGGCATTGCACCCTTGCATCACTTTGCATCTGGCTAAACGTGGGACCTGGAGATTGGAACCGCTGGAGATTGGAAGCAGCTTTCTTAGGCTTAGCAGGCAGATGCCTTAACCACTAAGCCATCTCTCCAGCCCGATTTTCAGGCTTTTAAGAGTGATGAGGGAACCCAGGTAGTTTGAAGTTAGATTGTCACAGGACTGTCTGAGTATGGGCTAACTGTAGACAAGAGCTATAAGGTTAAAAAAACCAGTTAAATATAAATAATATAAATATAAAAATAAAACAGTTAAATATAAAATTAACAGAATTATTACCACAGAAATGATAGCCATGATTCTCTTTCACCTTCAGTATCTATATAAAGCTTTTCACCAAATGGCATGGTCTATACTTGTTTTTATAAAGTAGATGAGGCATTACCAGAATTAGCAACAATACATACTTTCACAGAAGAGGGAGCAGAAAGACTGTAAGAGCCACAGGTTGAGACATCATGCCCAGAGGCATTCCCCCAAAAAAAAAAAAAAAAACCCTTCTGCTGCTTCCACAATGCATAATCCACAACCCCATGGGAAATATTAGCATTTAAACATTTTTAATGACACAGATATCATTGAGTTTTTGTGAGCACATCTATCTAAAGTTACATTTGGGTGATGATGTCTAAACTTTTTAAGTTATACTTTACTTTTTGGCTATATTTTTCTGTTGGGTGCGTAAGACTAAGTGGCTTCCTTCCCTTGGAAGCAATGAGTGTCTTTCCCATGTTTTCACTTTTTTTCTGAAGACTGTATCTTGATTCTAATCCAATCTCTGGGTCTCCGTATTTTCTGTGATTAAGAAGATAGGTGACTTACCAGAGCTGTAGGACCCCCTAGAAGTGTCCTTCCTGTCTTCTCCTGGGCCTTTTTGACCTAAAGGGGCTAAAACGAAAATATTGCCTGTTCTTTTAGTCCCAAAGTCCTTTTTGATTTTGGCTGTTACATCTGGTTGATGAGCACCCAGAAGAAAAATAGGAGTATAGAGCCTCTGTACCTTCTGTCTTTAGAAGACCTTAACATTTATTTTGCTAGGTGTGGTGGTGCACGCCTTTAATCCCAGCATTGGCAGGCAGAGGTACGAAGATCACTGTGTGTTTGAGGCCAGCCTGGGACCACAGAATAAGTTCCAGGTCAGAGGTCCAGGTTCCTGGGCTAGAGTGAGACCCTACCTCAAAAAGCAAAACTAGATGAAACAAAACAAGAGATTTTAACAATATTTGTAATGTTAAACTTGTCTGGTGACATGGTAAACCATATTCAAAAGACAGGAAACACACACATACACATATATTTAATATTTGCAAGAACTGACAAAACATGTTAACAGTTCTGAAGACATTTTTTTATTTACAAAATATAAATATTAACTCTGACTTTTGTTTAGTTTTATTGTCTTGATAAGAGCCACCAGTTTTGTTTTTGAGCACTATGAGGGGGTAAACTTCTAATCTTAAAAGGGGGCAATTATCATTTAGCCAGAAAATTTCCTTGGAGAATAACAGGAGTAATACATCATATATGTATGTTTCTTGGGAATTAGAAGTGGTATTTTGTCAGTGCCAGGAAGCAGGCTTTCTCGAATTCTTGAATATTTTGCCTTTGTTTTTTTTGCCTTTGTTTTTTGACAAAATTTTAAAAATATATTTTATTTATTTATTAGAAGACAGAGAGATAAAGAGAGAAAATTGGCATGCCAGGGCTTCTAGCCACTGCAAACCAACTCCAGATGCATGTGCCACCTTGTGTGTTTGGCTTTATGTGGGTACTGGGGAATCAAACCTGGGTCCTTACACTTTTTAGGCAAGTGCCTTAACCACTAAGCCATCTCTCCAGCTTTTGTTTTTTAATATTTTATTTAGTTTTTAATATTTTATTTATATATTTATTTGAGTGTAAGAGAGAGAAAGAGGGAGGGAGAGAATGGGTTGAGCAATTATTTACTGGCATGTTCTATGACATCTGGCAGAATCTCGTGATTCTCAGAAATGTCCCGAGTTGAGTTGCTTGAGAATCCCAGGGAGTGAGCAGGAGATAATAGGCCTCATCTCCTTCCACATGATGTCCCAGTTTCTATGACAAAACTGACCTCAAATACTTGAAAGTGTTTTTGCATAGTTGTACTCTAAAATTTAAGATCTTATATTTCTATCTGTTAAATTGAGAAGCTTGAGGCTCTAGTCTGTTGCTCTCAGTGAGTTTTGGATGCTCTCAGAGATGAAAAGGTTGGACATAGAACAACTCAGTATGTTTCTCTCTCTTTTCTTATAAAACAGGTATAGCTGCAGAATGATATTGTCCCCTCCAATGCCAGGTTTTCTTATAGTGCCTGGGATAAGAAAAAGCAGTGTGATATCGAGTCTTACATAGGAGCTAGTGGGTCCCCAATGTAGTCCTAACATAAAGGCAATCATGAGTCAATCCTCTGTAAGCGCACAGAGAAGGATGCCATTTATATATTGGAGGACCTGAAGTTGAGTATGAGACAAATAATATGGCTTTTGTCACTAACAGTAAACTTTCCTTAGTTTGATTTCTATAACCTTTTAAAAATAAACTTTCATTTTGACCTCTCATTTATAGCCCTATTGCTTTAGAGTATATAAATCATTTATACTGTATCTAAACCTCTGATAGCTATAACCATCAGTAAAACACTTGAACAGTTGTGTGTGCTGGCAACAAACCCAAATCAAACAACCGGTCCATGATTTGTTATTATCATAAGCACTTGAACCCATCTAAATTTTGACTTTTTGATACCTTGTTTATACTTAAGAACATATAACTACTGTTAAAACAGGCACTTCCTGTTTTAAAGTTGAAAACATAAAAACCTGTTTTTAGTAATTTAACATAACCTTTACCTATATGTATGTACCTGTGTACATTTTTAGTGGCTTTAACCTTCTTGTCTTGGACTAGACACAAACTTAATCCTGATACAGAAATCTATAGCAATTAATCTGATGTACTTCATTTTAGGGTTACTTTTATTAACATAAGGCAATTTTATGTCTCAGCATTTTTGTTATCCATGATGATTGAAATAGCTGAAGCTGGACTGGAGAGATGGCTTAGTGTTTAAGGTGTTTGCTTGCAAGGCTAAAGGACCTAGGTTTGACTCCCCAGGACCCATGTAAGCCAGATGCACAAGGTGGCACATGCATCTGGAGTTCATTTGCAGTGGCTGGAGGCCCTGGTGAATCTCTCTCTCAAATAAATAAATAAATAAATAAAAATAAAAAAAGTGCACTCTCTCTATATATATGTATATTTTTTTGGAGAGAGACACAGAGAGAGACGGAGAGAGAGGGAGAGGCAGAGACGGAGAGAGAGAGAGAGAGCAGAGAGAGAGAGAGAGAGAGAGAATGGGTGCTCCAGCAGCCTCTCAGGTGCTGTGAATGAACTCCAGATGTGTGCGCCCCCTTGTGGGCAAGTGTGGCATCGCACCCTTGTGTCACTTTGAGTCTGGCTAAACGTGGCACCTGGAGATTGGAACCAGCTGTTCTTAGGTTTAGCAGGCAGGTGCCTAAACTGCTAAGCCATCTCTCCAGCCCCACAAAATATTTTTTAAAAAGCCTGGTGTGGTGGTGCACACCTTTAATGCCAGCACTTTGGAGGCAGACGTAGGAGGATCACTGTGAGTTTGAGGCCACCCTGAGACTACATTTCCACATTTCCAGGTCAGCCTGAGCTAGAAAAAGATAGATGAAGCTTAGACAGATATCTAATAGTTAATGTTTAAATGACATTGTTTGTAAATAATAGCATTACAACTTTGGTTATCTGACTTTGACCCAAGAATTGTGAATGGAGCCCTTCAAACATTGAGAAAGCACACAGGTTATCAGAAGAGACTTCTGTGTTTCCCTAAGAACAAAAGTTACCATGAAGGATGTTTCTTTTAAGTTATAAACACAGCAATGACCACTTAGAAAAAATAGTTTTAGAAAAGAAAAGTCAGTAACTAATAAATAAATCTTGATCTTAGTAAGACTTGGTTTCTCCTGTAGTTTAAAGCTTAACATAGAAACATCACCAAACTGATTAAGCATTTTTTGGGGTTTGAGGTAGGGTCTCACTCTGGCCCAGGCTGACCTGGAATTAATATGTAGTCTCAGGGTGGCCTTGAACTCACGGTGATCCTCCTACCTCTGCCTCCCAAGTGCTGGGATTAAAGGTGTGAGCCACCACGCCCAGCTTGATTAAGCATTTTTAAGACAGCTTTTTAAAAACTTTTTTATTGACAGCTTCCATACTTACAGACAATAAACCATGATAATTCCCTCCACTCCCCCACTTTCCCCTTCACAAATCCATACTCCATCATATCCTCTCCCTCTCTCCATTAGTCTCTCTTATGTTATCATCTTTTCCTTCTATTATGAGGGTCTTGCAAAGGTCGTGCTAGGCACTGTGAGGTCATGGATACCGAGGCCAATTTCTGTCTGAATGACTGCATTGTAAGCACTCATACCCTTCCTTTGGCTCTTACATTCTTTCCACCACCTCTTCCACAATAGACTCTGAGCCTTGGAAGATGTGATAGATATATTTCAGTGCAGAATACTTGTCTATCACTTCTTCTCAGCATTATGGTGCCTTTTGGGTCATCTCAGTGGTCACCATTATCTGAAAAGAGAAGCTTCTCTAACCAAAGTGAGAGTAGCATGAATATATGGGTATGAACATTAAGAGAAGTGCTTACAGGGCAGTTTGGTGAGCATAATGTCCGACAAGAGCAGGCTTTATAATCCTAGGGCTCATGACCTCCCCCACATAGGCTTTTGATTAGGTTTTCAGTACCAGGCATGTATTCCCTCCCATGGAGTGGGCCTCCAGTCCAATTAGTTTGTTTTCCTCATAACAGACATGCCACCATTGCACCTGTTTGGTCATTTGGCCTGGTTGGCCATACTTAAGGCTTGCACTGTCCACTGTTTCCACCACTGATGACTTCTGTCTCCCATAGAGCTGCGTGCAGTGTAGCTTTTTCCAGCTTAATGTCAGCTGGTCTATAGGGAGGAGGTTTTTAGCTCAGCTTCAGCTTGAGTTCTCAGTGACCTTGTAGACCAGGATATGAAGTTGAAGACAGTTTTTATAATTGTCATCCTTAGCAAAACAACATCAATGAGTAAGTTTTCACCTGTTGATCTGAGACATTCCCTTTTTTAATGAGTACTATGAAATATATTTTCTAGAGAATGGATTTGCAAATACAAGTAAAGGTTGATAACTGTCCTGGAGATAATCTCTACAATAAAGTTAACAGATCTCAAAATGAGTTTGTTAGCAATGACAAATCTGAATTATAGTCATGAGATCATATAACAAATCAAGAATACCTGTTCACATATTGCTAAATTGTAAAATTAAACCCTAGTTAAATTTATCACTTGATTTTTATGTTTATTTTTTCTACCTCAAAAAAGTAATAAAGCTTTAGTGATCTTAGATAAGAGAGGAAATATAGAGAGAACCCAAACTATAAGCTATTGGCCATTCTCCATTTCCTTGTCACAGCAGCATTTGTCCAATTTGTCTGAGGGCAAGGTGTGGATGACACATGGTTTGAACATGCTTGGGGCCTCAGTTAGGGGGCAACAACCCATTTCTCAGAACTCAGTGTACTGTGAATTTAAACAGCATATCACAATTAGTATAATTTACTTTACAGTGAGGTAGAAAAAGTGAAAGAAAGAGTGCCAAACATCTTAAAATATGCTAATCCTGATATAAAGTTTCACCAGCCTTGCATGGCACTTTAATTTAGTTAAAACAGCAAGACCCTGGGGGCCTCAGTACCATCTCCCAGCCAGCACACATAGTCCCAGGGGAGCCAAGAGTACTGAAGTGGCATAGCCCTTTTGTATGAAGAAAGTGTGTGCAAAAGGCACTTTCTAGATCATGTTTAGATGCAGTCTAGGGAAGTCCATGCTGAAAATGCATTACTACCCATCTACAAAACAAAAGATCAGCCACACATTTAATTAATTAAAGCCACACCTTTAATTCCAGCACTCTCAGGAAGCAGAGGTAAGAGGATTGCTGTGAGTTTGAGGCCAGCCTGAGACTACATAGTGAATTCCAAATTCCAGGTCAGCCTGGGCTAGAACAAGGCCCTACCTTGAAAATTTTAAGAAAAGACCATATACTGGACCATCTTCCAAATCCTTTTTGCCTTTTGCTCCAGGGTATCCTCTAGACCCTCTTTTATTTTCCCCTGTGTGGAGCCACAAGGTTGAACCAGACCTTTGCATTTAGTCAGCCTTCACCAATGTGGTCTAAAGTGCCCTGTATCCTTTGCTTCCTTATTGGTGATACAGAGGCAGCGTCTAGGGATTTGAGCTAATTTTTACCATTGTGAATCTATGCTAATACTTACAGATCTAGATCACTTTTTCTTTGTAAGGCCTATGTCTGATCTCTTAGCCTAAAGCAGTATTGGCGAAGACCTCTGGAATAAATATTGAGACCTATATAGCCAGAGAAGTTAAATAGCTTCTAATAACTACATTAAACAGTGAGGGTCTCAACACTCTAATATATTGAGCCTCTGATACCTTTTGGAAAAAAAAAATTGACTCCTTTATTCTTTAATCTAGGTAGAATGTAAACATGAAAACACTCAGGGTGAATTCCTCATAGAAATCTGTCAAGCTATTGGGATTAGGAAGACAATACTCTGATATACTTAACACATGTAACAAAAAATATAAAACTGTCTAAGATAAAACATCTTATTCTATGTAAACAAAAGGCAAGTCAGAAAACATCAGACAGAAGTGATCACTAGCAAGTGTCTTTAACCATTGAGATATCCTTCAGTCCCAAGATGGCTGGCTTTAGGACCCAGCCGATAGTATCTGTTCACTGAGCCTTCCTCCCAACAATGATCCTGTTTTTGTCTAGCAAGTTACAGCTGCGTGGTCCCAGCCTGTGGGTCTGGCTATGGTATGGCATTCTCTCTGCCACCATTCTGCTGCCTCTTGCCACCTAGCATGAGTTGCAGCCTTTCTGGGTCTGAGCACCTACCGGGATATCCCGCTGCATAGAGTCCCACCAGCATGAGCCCCTGTCTGAGCATGCTCTTTCAATCTATGTCCCATAGTACTGCTGCAGACACAAACCAGCACAGCAATACCAGGAAGAATCTGCATTTCCCACAGACTAGAGTTGGTCATTTGCATTTAAAACCAGTCTATGTTCCACAGAGCAGCACAAAGTATATCCTGACAAAACAGTTAACACTCTACACACGGAATTTATATTTGTTATTGGCTTTATAAAAAAGTGGAACGATGAAACAAAATTTCTAATACGTGTCTCCCACAGAAATTTCCAAAGTCTATCATTTACCAAATTTTCAAATGTGCCCAGTTTACAAGTGGAGGAGAATTGCATAGAAAAAGAAAATGAAGAACTATGGGAGAACAGATCATGCCTCCTGCCATGAGGAAGGCAGGAATCAGAACACCATCCTTCTGATATTCCCATGCCAATTGCACCAAAAAGGATACAGAAATTTTGGGGTTCCTTGTACACCAATGCACCTATAATTTGGGGTGTCCCTGTCTTTATGAATTAAAGAAATGAAATCCACAGACCAGAGGACAAAGTTTATTATAGCTTAAAGCTTTAGGAAAGGAAAAGAGGGAGGTGCTTAATCCCAGTCTATAAGAGAAGGAAGCAAGGTGGTGCTCTTGCCTAGGAAGGGAAGGAGGGTTTCAGAAGCTCATGAGAGAAGGCAGAACTTTTGCCCAGAGAGGCAACAGGGGGTTTAAGAAGACCCCCTTGAGGCTCAAGTTTGGATTTTTTTATGGGAAGTGGCCATGTGAGGAAGACTGGGTTTATAGGCTGTTTATTTATTTTTTTTTTTCATTTTTGTTTTTTTAATGGGTCTCATGAATGGGTGGCTGGTTTAGCCAGTTTACTTCTGGGGCTAGGAATTTTGGAATTCTCTAGGAAGGAGTGGCAGGACTCCCTAAGGGGGCAGAGATAAGGACAAGCCAGACCCTTCTGATGTTTCTGACCTCTAGTAAAGTGTAATGACCTAGATTTTCTCCTATAGGCCCAAGGACAATTCCGGCACTTAGCCAAGAGAAAGCTATTCACTTTGGACTCTGTCACCCTTAAACTGCCTAGCTAATTTCTGTCTCTTGTCACCTCCCTAATAATGCACCATATCTTGCATTATATTGTGTGCATGTGTGTTCAAAAACACACTTGATCTCATTATCAATCCTAGTTGCCATCGATACTTGAAAGTTTAGAAAATTTAAATGAATTCTTAAACAAATCAACCGCAAACCCCAGTGCCAACACCAGGACCTCAAACAATGTCTCTATCCTATCATTTCCACCCCACCTTTGCCTGTCTCAGCCATCAAACAACATCTCTGTCATACCACCCACCACATCTCTGCCTGTCTCAGGAGGACCAGATACTCCTCTAATCTCAGTTGCTTCCCTAATCTTGTTCTTTTCTATCTTCAGGTATTTAGGGTTTGACTTGGTTCCAGCTAAGACATGATCTATCTATGTCACTATCTCAATTTGACTTATGGAATTCCTCCAGTGTCTTGTAGGTAGGTAGCAGCATCTCCTTTTGCCCTGAGGGCAGTGACCAAATTGCCCGATAGGTGCTCCTTATGGAAAATCCTGTTGGTCACGTTGGGTCATGCTCACCCTCTTTTGACAAAACATAGTCAATAGCTGTTCCTTATTTCACCCACATACTACTGAAAGATTTTGGAATTCAGGAGGGGTCTCCCAGACTTATGATCCCTAATTTTTGGGTCCTTATCCTATCTATAATAAAAGATTGATAAAAATGAATTCAAGAAGAATACATTATGAATTATTGGATTTAGGGAGATATCATAATTCTTGAGGTTGATTTAGGGGAAATTGGTATCTAGGAAAAGACTGGAGGAGTTTCATATGCATATGCAAAATACTTAGAAGAAATATGAGCTCATGTGGGAGACACACATGTGGGAGGGAAAGCATAAAAGCATCCTGAACCTCCACATGGAAGAAAGTTAATAGATTAAGTGGTGCTGGCTTAAGGAAGAGTGACAGGGGGAAACTACCAAAGCAGAGAGCAGGAAATTCAGGTGAGAAATGAGTAGTAAGGACAGCCAAGGGAGTTATTGCATTCATGGTTACCCCAAGTCAGAGAAATTACACACACAGCAGGACCAGAGTTTACAGGAAACACCCATGTGGTAGACTGAGACTTTAGAGGAAGTACACACATGTTAGACTCAGAGATCAAAGTTGAATCATCCATGTAATCTTGGGGTGAGAAGTTAGCCCAAGCATGACAAAGATTGAAGGCCAACAGGGAAATGCCCAGGCCAAGGGGGAACCCTCTCTCTACTTCCGCAAAGCTGAGGTGAAGAGAGATGGACTTATGTCTGTGCAGACAGATGAGATCACAGGGCAGAGAGAGGGCAGAGATCAGCACAGACAAGCCTTTAGAGTCAATTAAAAATGGATTTTTCATAAGATTCAGATATGTAAAGGGAAGATTTGATTGGTTCACATATTCAGGGGACCAACCCAGGGGGCCAAGATCTGATGGGCTTGTGGACTACAGGTTGGCCCAGAGAGGCTGAGCTCAGGAAGAAGCAGGAAGATCTCGTGGGTGTGTCACTGACAGCCATCTTGGGTAAAACAAGATCACACACACACACACACACACACACACACACACACACACGTTTCAGTTTTGCCTGATGGACAGAATGACGTCTCTTTGTTCCCTCTTTGGGCTTCTGTCCCTAACTAACTGCCTGCAAAAAACAAAGCAAACAAAAACTACCTTACTACTGTTTCTCCTTCATTACAATTATTGTTTTTAGTGGTGGAATTTACATTAAAATATGTGTTTTCATGTTAACTTCAAGAGTCAAAACCCAAACTGGAGAGATGGCTCAGCACTTGCTTACAAACCTGTTGGCCAGGGCTCAGTTCTCCAGTACCAACATCAAACTATGCACAAAAGTGATGCATGGGTCTGGACTGATGCAAATAAAAATAAATAAAATATTTAAAAAATAAAAACTAGGCCAGTATCCCTATATATCACTTATTTATGTCGTTAGAATGGTCCTGTAGACATTAGAGGGTGTCATTCACTAAAAGCAACATTTCTAGTTATCACCAACATGCACAACCATCAGAATTAGCATCTTTGACTGTTAAAGAAATGTGGTTAAGCATGCTTGGGCTGCAGGGTCACTGAGAAATCAAGCTGGAGGTGAGCTGAAAACCTCCTCTCTGTAGACTACATGACAGAAATCTGGAAAAAGCTATGCTGCATACAGCCCAATGGGAGAGAGAGAAGTCATCAGTGGAGATAAACAACAGTGGACACTGCAAGCATTAAGTTTGTCCATCCAGGCCAAAAGAGCCAATGGGTGCAATAGTGGCATATCTATTATGGGAGAAACCAGTCTCTCACTAATTAGGATGGATGCCCACTCCATGGGAGGGAATACATACCTGGTACTGAAAACCTAGGACAGGTGAGGCTGTGAGCCCTTGAGGTTTAACTCCTGCTGGTATATGGCTAAATGTATGTATTATGCTCACCAAACTTCCCAGTAAGCACTTCTTTTAATGGTCATACTCATATATTAATTTTACTGTCACTTTTGGGTTAGAGAAGCTTCTCTTTTCAGATGGCAGTGACCTCTTGGATGACTCAAAGGCATCATAGTGCTGAGAAGTGACAGAGGAGTGCTCAGCATTGAAACATCTCTATCACACCCTCCAAAGCACAGGGTCCATTGTGGAAGAAGGGGCAGAAAGGATATAAGAGACAGACAAAGGGTAGGACTGCTTACAATGCAGTCTTCCAGACACAAAAAATGGCTTGGATATCCATGACTTCACAATGCCTGGCACTACCTATGCAGGACCTTCATAATAGGAAGAAAAGATGACATCAAAATAATAAAAGAGACTAATTGAGAGGGGGAGGGGATATGATAGAGAGTGGATTTGTGAAAGGGAACGTTGAGGGGGGAATTATCACAGTTTATTGTCTATAATTATGGAATTTGTCAATAAAAAAGTGTAAAAGTGAAAAATAAGAAATATGATCAAGGATACTGAGTTTAATCCAATATGACATTTTTGTTTGTTTGTTTGTTTGTTTGTTTTTTTGTTTTTCGACGTAGGGTCTCACTCTGGCCCAGGCTGACCTGTAATTAACTATGTAGTCTCAGGGTGGCCTTGAACTCACGGCGATCCGCCTACCTCTGCCTCCCCAGTGCTGGGATTAAAGGCGTGTGCCACCATGCCCAGCTCTCCAATATGTTTTTAAAACAAATTTATTTAAAATAAGTATAAAGCTATAGGAAGTCACAAAAATGAGCTAGAAATGTCCTGTATCCTTTACTCAGTTTCTTTAATTCAGCAGTTACAGCATATATAACGAAAAGACAAAGCTAAGCCAGGAAATTGCACAGGTTTAGATCAGTAGTTGAAGGTCATCCTCTGGTACATAGCAAATTCCAGGTCAGCTTGGGGCTTCATGAGACCCTACATTAGAGGGAAAATAAAGAAGAGAAGGATGCAGAAGAGGAGGAGGAGGAAGAGATAGGAGAAGGAGCAAAATGAAAATGAGGAAAAGACAGGCAGTTCACATGATAGGTGGGCCCATCTGAGCTGGGTGTACCTTCCCTGGTGCTAACCACCATAGTCTAGGTTCTGGTGCATTTTTAAAGGAACAAAGCTGAATTAGGGTTCTTTAGAGGAACCAATAAAATGCATATGTATTATAATGGAGATTTATTAGATTAGCCTATAGGATGCAGGCTGGGCAGTCCAATAATGGGCTGTCTAAATGCTGGAGAATCTGAGAACTTAGTAGCTGCTCAGTCCACAAGGCTGGATGTCTCAGCAGTCCCAATCTGGCACTGAAGGCCTGGAGGATTCCTGGAGAGCCTCTGGTCTTCAGTCTACATTCAAGGTTGATGAAACTGGGTTCTGATGTCAGCAAAGGATGGTAGTAACAGAGTAGAGGTACTCACCAGCAAGTAGTTCGATAGCCAGGCAAATGCACAGTGTTCTCCTGTAGCTTCTTTATGCGTAGCTCACTACAAGATGGGCTGCCAACTCTGGGGAAAAGTCTTCCTTCTGTTGTCAGTCCTCCCTGGAAATGTTCTCATAGGCCTGTCCAAGAGGCATGTCTTTTACTTGATTCCTGATCAAATCAAGTTGACAACAAAAATGAACCAACATAGCATCCAGCATTATTCCACTGACCTGAGGTTCTGTTAGCAATTGACACAGTATCTTGTCTCCATCTTCAATTATTTCTGACTTAGCTTGTTCACAGAGGAGTTATGTGGAAGTGCCTCCCCAAGGAGGCTTCTGAGAGAGGGGTCACAGAACCCAAATTTCAGACTAAGGATTCAAGTTTCAGCCCTCCAGAGGATTATTGCACTGATTTTGCAGGCTGACAGCTCACCTGTTGATGATGGGAAAGTTGTATGAGTGAGAGTCCCAAAGACACCCTACTTTTGTGAACCGAGGGCAGAGCCGCAGCATGTAGAAATGTCCCTCGTTTTTCTACCCACGAAGAGGAAGCTGCCAGCCCTTTAAAGCTTGAACCTTGCAAAGGAAAGAAGCGGTGTATTGCCTAACTAAATAAACAAGCAAGCATGCTTCTCTTTCTGTTGGGGACAATGACAAACAAAGCAGGGTGTCAATCACAGCTTATTTCCTCCAAAACAGACTTTGTTTTTAGCTCTAGTCCAAAATAGATTCCCACTTGCCAGCACTTTGCTGTCAACAAGATCTGTTTTCAGCATGAATCTGCCTCTCTTTCAGTGTGGTGTGTGGAGTCTAAAAGAAAAGAATGTTTTCCTTAAAAATAGCAGCCTCTTCCTCTATCTTTCTCCTTCTTACTTATGCCTGGTTTTTGTAGACATATTCTCTTGCTGTGCTTTCTCTGTGATCAAATCTATTCTGCTGAAGTGGGGAGCAGATAGTGTCCACAGCACTGAAGGCTCAGAGCCCACAGAAGGTGCTTTAACTTAGAGAAGGATGGAAAGAAGGAAAGAAAAGGGAAAGAGAGAGAGAGAAAGAAAGAAAGAGAGAAAGAGAGAGGGAGTGGGAGGAAGGAAAGGGAGGAAATAAAGGAAGGGTGGAAAAGGAGGGATGGAGGGAGGAAAGAAAGAAAGGGGATAGGGAAGAGAGGGAGGGAGGAAGAAAGCAAAAAAGGGAGGGAGGGAGTAAAGAAGGAAAAGGAAGAGAGGAAGGAAGCTTTGGATGTTACTAAGCTATAAATTGTTGCTAATCAGCAGCCCAGTGGCTGTGATTTGTGGATACTGTGGAGTCTCCATATAGGACAAAGCCAGCAGAAATGCTCAGGGGCAAAAGCGGATACAGCAACGATGGGTTGAATCAGGGAGGACACACACTTTGGTCCAAAAGAAAGACACAGCCCTGTGAATTTTTTTCTAGGTTTCCAGTTCTGTCAGCAGCAACATAGACCCTCAGTGCAGTCAGCCAGCCTGGTGACCACAGGCCCAACCTCTTTCTTACTTTGGGCTTGTGAGGCTGGCTATGAGCTGTGGAATGTCACCTCCCTCTAAGCATGTCTTGTACACAAAAGTGAGTGTTTGGTGCATAGTTCAAATTCCCAGGTTTGCATTGGTGACTGATGCATTTGCACAAGTTTTCACTGGGCTTCTGGTCTTGCCAGTTGTGCATGCCCTGGATGTGACTCAGTGCGCTCCCCCTGGGCTCATGAATCTGGTGTCTTGCTTAGAATATTATTTAGCTTTAATGAACTTTTAAAAGATCAGTCTATATTATTTCAATTGTTTTGCATGTGTATGTATGTGTGTAGTGTGCATGAATGTGCCTATGTGTGTTTCTATGTGTGTGGAGGAGTATGCAGGTCAGAGGGCAACCTTAAGTGTCATCTTCAGGGACATAATTTATTTTGAGACAGGGTCTCTTTCTGTCTGGGAGCTCACCAATTATGACAGACTGGCTGCCCAGTGAGCAGTAAGGACTCTCTTGTCTCCACATTCCTAGCATTGAGATTACAGGTGTGCCCCACCATGTCTGGCATTTTATGTGGGATCTGGGGATGGAACTCAGGTCTTCATGCTTGCAAGACAAGTACCTAACTGACTGAGCTATTCCCCCAGACCATGTTTTAAAATTTTAAATCAAATATTTATTTAAACAAACTAGGAATTACAGAGACAAGATGATAGCTGGTATATATGGGAAGAATTGAAGGAAAGGTATGAGTCGGGAGGGAGTCTCAGTTTCAGGATATGAGAGTTAGGGCAGTATTGTTGGGAATCATGAGCAGCTTTGGAAACACATGGCCTCTCCTTCCTCTCTCCCTCCCTCCTTTCTTTCCTTTCTCTTTTCTTTTTCATGTATGTAGTATGTGCTGTGGTGGTAGTCTGTGTGTGGTTCACATGTGTATTGCTGATGTGGTGTCCTGTGCACTGGCCTGTGTGGCTTGTAGGCATGCCTTCAGTGGCTGGAGGAGAATGTTGGCTTTCCCCTTCCATCACTCACCTGCCTGTTTTCCTTGTGACAACAGAGTCTCTTACTGATTCTAGAGTTTCCCTCTGGAGCACCAGTGATTCTTCAGTCTCTGTTCCCTCACAGGAATAGGTGAATGGGGTATGTGGGTTGTGGAGATTCAAACTCCTGCAGTCTCAGTCTCCCTGAGGCCCTCATGCTTGCACAGAAGCACACTAAACCACTGAGTCAGCTCCCCATCCCTCACACTGGTTTTCTCCATCCCTGTCTCACTCTGCTCATCAGTGGAAGGTTAGCTGTGGCAGAAGGAGCCAAGGCCACTCCAGGAAGAATCGGGTGTGGCAAAAGTAGCCAATGTTACCCCTGTCGGTATGGACAGACAGCAGAGCGCACACACAAACAAAAGCCTCCAAAACCAGATGGCTTCTTAGATTTTGTCAAATCTCTGTTCTTTGGAACTTGAAATCCTCTAGAGACTTGAGCAAAAGAGAAGCCCTCCCTGTGAAAAGAAAGAGAGCAACAGCTAAAGTAGGGAGGAAGGTGTGAGGGCATGACTTTCAAAGTAGGTAATCAAATACTCCCGTGAAAGCATTTTAGCAGATTGGGTATGCTGTAATTACAGGTGACAAGAAGCCTAGAGAAAGAATCCAGCCATGGCTCGTTATCCAGCGGGGTCTGTGTACACCCAGACTACTTGTGTTTAACCATTTTCAGCACATGTTCTTGTTATCTCTAGGTGATTTCTATCTATGGTTGCATGATGGCTAGTGCCACCACAATTTCTCAGAAGTAATGAGAATATGTCTCTATATCTCTTTGAGAAGAACTAGTCCTGTTAGTCCAGCACCTACAGAGAAGGTTAGAAAAGTGTGCATCTGGCCTTTTCAGACCTTATCATTTAGGATAGCTTTGTCCATGAGATGGGAGAATGGGGCTGGATTACGAGGGTATATAGAAGAGAATTTCAGGTAAGTAAGAGTTTCATCTTGTACTGACTTGAGAGGGTTATGGATGCACATTGAGGACGTTGACAGCATGTACAGAGAGCAACAGCCAGGGCCAGGCATACAAGTGTGCCTAAAGGCAGCTGTAACTCTGGAAGGGATTTGCTGCTCTTCAGCCATAAGGAGGCACTTCAGCAGACAGAAGGAAGTTTGCAGAAGGAAGATGCAGCCCAGTCACTGTAGACCTTAAGGCCCAGAATTCACAGCTTTTACCTCTGAAGGCTCTGGTGGATTCCACTTTCTAAAGCAGTGTGCACATAAAAGGCCCATTCCTACATTAATTCCCAAGTCATTAAGTCCCTATTCTGTAGCCCTATCAGGTCTTACAAGTATCCCAAGTAAGGGCCTTCCCTCCCTTCCTTTCTTGGTTCCTCCTTTCTCCTCTCCCTGCCTCCTTCCTTCCTTCACTCCTTCCTTTCTTCCCTCTTTTCCTCCCTCCTTCTCTCCTCCTTCATTTCCTTTTACCTTTCTCTTTCTCTCTTTATTTCTTTTCTTTTGTTTTTTTTTTTCCTTTGATAAGACATCCCTCTTTAGCTCAGGTTGTCCTGGGACTTGATGTAGCTCAGGCTGGCCATGAATTCCAGGAAATCCTCCTGCCTCAGTGTCCCAAGTGTTGGGATTACAGTTTTATGTCACCACACATAGCTATAAGTCTTTCTATGTTACATTCTACAGCTGATGCAACCACCAACATGATCCATATACCTGAATAATCTTCCTCAAACTGCCGTGGTATGCACTAAGTGTTCAATAAATACATGGTTGTGTTGTGTTACCATTAATAGTATATCCTTCATCATTTAAATCTGCAAAACATACTACACATCTGTCTACTTTGCTGTGAATATTTATAAATAAAAAGGGATGGAACACAATCTATTCAAGTTAATTCCAGTTTTATCAGTTGCTGTGATGTGGAGAGAAGGCTTGAGGAGGGGTGCAGCCAATTCTATCTTCAAAATGTTCTTTTGGAGAACATGTGGAACTTGTCTTTCTATGCTTGCATGAGTTTGCTTGGGTTGATCTGTTCCATGTCTGTTCATTTTCCTATAATTTTTTTAAATATTTTTTTTAATTTTAAAATTTTTTTTATTTCTTAGAGAGAGACACAGAGAGAGACAGGGAGAGGAAGACAGATAGAGAATGGGAGCGCCAGCAGTCTCTCAGCTGCTGTGAACGAAATCCAGATGTGTGCACCCCCTTGTGGGCAAGTGCGGCATTGCGCCCTTGCGTCACTTTGCATCTGGCTAAACGTGGGACCTGGAGATTGGAACCGCTGGAGATTGGAACCAGCTCCATTCATCAAATGGTGATCATCTGGGTGGATTCCAGTTTTTAGTGATTGTGAATTGAGCAGCTATAAACATGGTTAAGCAAATATCTCTGCAGTGACGAGTGGAGGGTTTAGGGTAGATGCTCAGTAGAGAAATGGCTGGGTCAGTTGATAGTGTTATTTTCATCCTTTTCAGGAGTTTCCATATTAATTGGTTCCTGAACTAGAACAGCTTAAATTGCTAGAATAGCTGACAAGCAACTTGAGGGTTCAGATAAGAGGAATGCAAGGGTTTGAAGGAAGGGGAATAGAAGGTTGGCGGGGGGATATACACAAAACCAAATCTATAATGAATTGGTACCATAGAAACATTCCACCTGGATAGCAGACTAAAAACATATAACCCTCATAAGAAGGGCCCTGGGGAGGGTAGAATGAAGCCTAACCCTAAAATATCTGGCCCTGGCTTATAACTCCCAGTACCAGAGATGGGTTACAACCCATATTGAGCTGTTGATGGAGAGACTTATGAGGTCCCCAAACCAAGACAGACTTCTTCAAAACACTTGATTACTCATCTGAGGAAAAAGGCAAGACACTATTGCTAAAGACAACACATGCTGACAACACAGAATATCGAGAGATCTGGTTGAATCCGGAAGGAAGTCAGTTCCCAGATGGTTAGCCCATATAGTGCTGAAAACTGACATAAGCTGGTAGGTAAAAAGTGGCCAACAAGGCTGTGAGCAAGTAGTGGGCACTGATATGTGTAATCAACCAGTCTGACAAGATACACACACCTGTGCAATAGTGGCACAGACCCTAGGTGGGTAACCACTGGCTTTTTGATTGGCTAAGAGACTCAGTGGAAAGGAACCCATAGTTGGAACTGGGAACCAAGTCAGAATCCTAAGTGGACCATTATTATGGACTTCAATGAGAAGCTCCCACTACTCTTTGACCAAAAGTGAAGCTACCTATCAAAATCTAAATTAATAATGCCTATACCCTTTAACCTGTTGAAAAATTTGTTTTTCTTTTTGCAGAAAGCTATGAGAACCAAGGAAAACCAAAACCTATCAATGGGACAAGACTAGATAGCTGACTGCATGCTGGCAGGTGAGCCACCCCTAGCACAGCAGCTAGGGCCCAGATGAAACCACAGAGGATGTGGCCAGATGAACAAAATGCTGCTTCCACAGAGAGCCTGACAACGTGAGCCAGTGTGATGGAGATAGACACTGAACACACTCAAAATGCACCAAAGCAGAAACCCAGCAGCTTCTGAGAGTTTTATACTAAAGTAGACTTAGAACACACCCACCAAGGCTCAGGGATTATTTTCAGAAAGAATGTAAAAGCCACAGAGTAGGAGGGAATTTCTAGAGGCATTGTTCCCCTCCAATGACTAAATGCTGCTCTCAAAACTCATAACCCACAACTTCATGGTGAATACCAGCAAGCCCACCATGGAGGGCCCTCAATGGAGTGGGGGCAGGGAGGAGGGGAATGATGGTACCAACACATGATGTATCCATACAGTTTCAACTTAATTAAAAATAAGTAAAAACATTTAAAAAATATTCTTCTGGGATCACGTACATAGTCTGAATATCTGCAACTTCCGTTTAGTGGTTTCAGCTGATGAGTTAGATTAAGATTCATTGATTCTTATTTTACTACATGTCATTGGAGATGAGCCTGGCTCACCTAGAACGAGGGTGGATGCTGCAGCATGCTGCCACCAGGTGGCGATGAAGGCCTTCACCAGGGCGCTGACCACCCAGGCTTCTGTTGCTGGCCCTAGTGTTTTTAGGGACATCCTTAACACTACGAATATTTAATGTTAGGAACATCAAAAATGGTAGGAGTATTTACGAAGGATAACATGACATATTTCAGGCACATTCCTCTCTCTCTAATCTTTACAACAACTTTGTGTAAATGTTTTGAGCTCCATATTATAAGCAAGGAAAGGAGCAAGCCTCCAAGGCCACAGAGTTGCCAGAGGCCACAGAAACCTCATTACTACAGCAGGTGCTGAAGCTGCCAGGTCCTCGTCCCATCCTTTGCTCTGCTCCAAGAGTTTTGTGTTCTGACCTTTAAAATTGTAATGAACATGTTTGTATTTCTCTTCATCGTTGTTGTCCTCCTCCTCCTTTTCTTCTTCCTCCTTCTTTTCATCTTCCTCCTCCTTTTCCTCTTCTTCCTCCTTTTCCTCTTTTTTCTCCTTTTCCTCTTCCTCCTTCTGTTTCTCTTCCTCCTTCTCCTCCTCCCTCTCTTTCTCCACCTCTTTCTCCTCCACCTTCTCCTCTTTATCCTCTTCCTTCTTCCTTTCTTCCTCTACCTTTCTCTCCTCCTCTTCCCCTCTCCTCCCTTTGCTCCTTCCTTCTAACCCCAACTTCCCCCTCTCATTTGTTCATTTGTGGGGTTTAAACATAATAAATAAATAAACAGACAAACTATGTTCAGGTTCTAACTCTGTAACTCTGACTGGTCTGGAATTTACAAGGAACCCAAACTCATGCTAATCTTCCTGCCTCAGATTCCCAAATGCTGGATTAGAGATATAAGCCGCCACACCCAGCTCACTTAATTCCACTAAGATGTATAAGATTTTTTTAAAAATTATTTTTTATTTTTGGAGAGAGACACAGAGAGAGACAGAAAGAGAGGGAGAGGGAGACAGATAGAGATGGGCGCGCCAGCAGTCTCTCAGCTGCTGTGAACGAAATCCAGATGCGTTTGCCCCCTTGTGGTCAAGTGCGGCATTGCGCCCTTGCGTCACTTTGCATCTGGCTCAACGTGGACCTGGAGATTGGAACTGGGTTCTTAGGCTTAGCAGGCAGGCGCCTTAACTGCTAAGCCATCTCTCCAGTCCATATATGTATAAGATTTTATAGAAGTAACATTACAGGAAAAATATACCTTTCAGAATCTGGTACCTATGTTGGTTGAACTGGACCCCCAAACATGTTGGAGATGAAACTCTGGCATCTGGGAATGTGGCCTTATTTTGAAATAGGTTCTGAGCTGATGTGATGGCCTAGATGTTTGTATTTCCCCGGTTCTGTTGGAAGAGGAGAGAGAAAGTAATCCTTCCTCTTTTCAGACAAAGTCCTGTTAGATGAGGGCTCCACGCTAAAGACCTCCCTTAGTCTTAGCTCATCAATTACCTCTACGAGACCTCATCTCCTCGCACAATCACAGCTGGGACTCAGGCTTCAAGTCAACTATTACAAGGAACACAGAATACAGTTCATAGTGTGTAGTTATGTTTGTTTGCTCACACTTCTTAAAAATGGAAATCCCAAGTCAAGGGCTCAATAAGGCCATGCTTCTGCTGTCCCTGGTGTTTCTGCTGTGGCTGCATCACTCTGTACCTCAACCATGTCCTCATGTCTGTGTCCGCTCCTTTTCTTAGGACAGCTTTCATGTTGGCTTTGGGGCTTACCTAAATGAGCTCACAGTAACTCATGTCAACATCACAGGCCTTATTTCCAATTAGGGCCACTCTGGGACTCCTGATGAATGTGAATTGTTGGAAGTCAATGTTCACAAAAAAATACCAGGCTTAGAAATTCCAGCTTTTGGTAGATCAGCAATAATTTTCCTTTCTTTCTTCCTTCTCTCTTTCTCCTTTCCTTCCCATTTCTCCCTTCCTTCCTACTTCCTTCCCTCACTCTTTTTCCTTCCTTACTTCCCACTTTCCTTTTCTCATTATTTCTCCTTACCTTCCCTCTATTCCTTTTTCTTTACCTCCATGTAGAATGTGTTTCTTCTTCCTTCTCTACTGTCTTTCAGCAGTCCCAGGTGGGAAGCTCCTTGAGACCAGATATAACTCTGGTTTTCAGAGTCCCTTGTCTTGTTCTGCTTCCTCTTAGACTTGTACAAACAACTCCCTTCAAGGTGTGGTTTTCCACACATGGAAGGCAACCATAGAACATATTTTTTTCTGCTTGTCAAAAACTCATTTTAAACATCTAGGGTAACTGGGAAATAAATGTCAGCTGCATGAATAACTAATCACCTCTTAAAACAAGAGTCTATTGCAGTTTGCTGAGGCAATTCTGAAAGCCTGTGTATATGAAATCCTTTCTCCTTCCCTATCCTGTTTTTTTTTGAATGTACAATTGCTTTCTCCTTTTGACTGATAGTTTCCCTGCCCCCCATCAAACGACTTACTTTAATTCTAGATACTATTGGGACATTTGATTGAAGAACACTGTTTTTCTCCCATGTTCTCTTTCTAGTTAATGAGGCTTCTCTCTTGGTATTTGTTAGGGACATTGTGATTCACATGACTTTGCCCAAGATCCTAGTTGTTTTTCTTCAACACTGATTAGAAGCAGATAAATTGGGTGCTTAGTCTCTGCCATGCATTGTACTAAGAACAAGATGGGTGCTCACACATGAGGATCAACTTCTCATGGTGGTGGGTAAATAGATACTTGAAGTACAAAGATTAAACAGTGAGACTACTACAGGGTTAAGCATTTTCAGTGTGTCACAGAAAACCAAGGACACCATGATAGGGCTGAGGTCTCTAGTGGAGGTGAGGTCAAACTGAATCTATAAGGCTAGATGCATGGGAGGGTAGGCTGTCTGGGGCTGGGACTGGACCAAGTGGGGATTCAAGGGAGAGGGGACAGAAGGAGCCACAAAGTGCATCCAGCATAATCTCAAAGCCTGGAAGTTAGCATAAATACTGAATACAGGGAGATCTGAGCATGACTTCTTTGGTCAGCATCCTGCTCTGACACTGTGTTCTAGGCTGGGCTTCAGGGAGGGGTGGGGTAGAGGACATGTGATTTCTCAGCACTCTATCCATCACCTCCTGAAGATCTGTTATCACTCCAAAGCTGAACATACTGACATGTTAATTCTAAATGAAATCAGCGAGAGAAAGTGGATGAACTGTAGAGAAGAATGGGTGGGGAAAAGCAAACTCATCCTGAACACAGTAGGCTAGGCAGATAAGGCAGGAAAGGGAGCAAGCATGGGCCCTGTGGGGAGAACTCAGTGGTGTAGCCAAGGACTATCTGTGCTCTAAGCAGTATAGGTGCTGGAGCCAAGTTTCTTAAATCTGAAAAATACCATAGCAATGGTGTGACCTTATGAGAATTTCTCCGTGATTCACCTCTAGCTGTGGTCCAAGGATAGGGGCTGACCGTCTGCACACACCAAGACAGAGCATATCCAGGACCTGGATTCTGGTCTCTAAAACTTGTCTCAGCTTCAGAAAGATACAGAGACTTAGAAGCTGATTAATTGTAAGTCTTGAGGAAGAACAAGGATGAGGGTGAGTTTGGAACATGCTAATGTTGCCAAAATGCAAGGATCCTTAAAGCAAACACAGGAAACCTTACCAGGAGGCCTTTTGTTGCTGTTTAATATTTTTAGTTTTGCAAACCAGTACCTTTAACCACTGAGCCATTTCCATAGCCTCAGTATGAGGCTTGATACAGTCACAAGTCATCTGCCATTGACCTGTGGCCTCCAGATGCAAGTGTATCTACACACATATGAACATGTATATACACATGCACTCACACTACACACATGCACATACAAAACAGTATGATAAAACAAACCAGGTCTGTTTCTTAATAGTTTTGTGGTAAGAAGAGTAATGATTGGATAATGTTTTGTGTGTGAAGTGTTTCTAATATTAAAAATAATTTATTCTCCTAAGCAAGTGACCATCCTTATGAATATATCTAAACCAGGGTGGTTAGAATTTAACTTCTGATTTGTAATTTCTTTTAAACATTATTTTTTTTTTGTTTGTGTCAAGCCCAACAGACTGGCCCTTTTTTATGTGAGAGAGCAAGAGCGAGTGAGAGAAACTTGGCATGCTAGGGCCTCCAGCCACTGTAAGCAAACTGCAGATGTGTGTGCCACCTTGTGTGCATGTGAGATCTTGTGCACTTGCGTCACCTTGTGCATCTGGCTTAGGAATTTGAAGAGTCAAACATGGGTCCTTAGGCGTCACAGGCAAGCACCTTAACTGCTAAGCCATCTCTTCAGCCCCCAATTTGTAATTTTAAGTTGAAAGTTTAAAATAATTTACATAAGTACCAAGAATGGAATATTAAACAGAAGTTGAGAGCTTTGCTGAAGTTTTACTAGTACAATTTACTAGCAGTCCATAAGTATTTCAGAGCATTTCCATTTTGATTAGGTATGTACATTGCCTTAAAAGAAGCCAGATACATTAAAATTATCAATATATTTTGAAATATTAAAATGAATGTAATTCACTAACACATTGAAACTTCCTATCACAAAAGCATTATTTTAATGTACTAGAGGATTAAAAATTTCCTGTTGAAATCTTTGGAAGAAACATCCTTTTGCAATGTTTTCTTTAATAAGTAGACTATTAAAAAGAACAAAATAAAAATAAATAACTGCATAGATGAGTTTTTTTCTGTTTGGAAGATACCTTAAGGCATGAAGCCACAGGAACTCAGTAATTAATGGCGGCAGAACACAGTTCCCCCACATGCTGTGTAAGAAGGGGTGGATCTGGTGAGGTGAGCTCTGTCAATGGGACCAGCAGGAGCAATGAGGGAGATGAAGCAGAGGCAGGCTGGGGTGCTCTCTAGAACACAGTGCTGAGTGTAAGGAGAGGAAGCATGGAATCTAGCTTCATAGTGTTCAGACAGCATTACCTAACTTTAATAGATTCTTGAATTACTTTGTATGTATGCATAGATATGCATGATGTATGAGCAGATGTGCATGATGTATGGTTAGATGTGTATGATGTGTGTACGAGGTGTGAAGGTCTGAGCACGATCTTGAGCTGTTTGTCTCTCCTTCTACTTTAATGTACTGTAGATGTGCATAATGTCTGTGTAGGTGTGTATGTGTGTGTATGAGTTGTGGATGTCTGAATACAACCTTGAGTTCTTTGCCTCTCCTTCTACTTTGATATATATTTTTTGCAATTCTACTGCACATAATATTCAAAGACATAATATACAAATCCCCATAATCATCCAACGAAAAGGAGACTGTGTCATCTGCAGAAAATGGATGCAGTGGAGACAATCATATGAAGCGAACCAGGTCATTCTCAAAAAGACAAATGTCATTTGTGTTTCCTAGATTTTATCCGGGCACTTAAAATCATGTATGTATATATGATATGAAAGTAGAAGCAAGACTATCTTGGGGGACAAATGGCACTAATGGTAGGGGAGAGGGATGAGAAGGGGAGGGTTTTGGGGTATAGGGAAGAATATACTCAAAGTACATTTTAGACTTGTAGGAAAATATCCTTTTCTATCTCAGTACTATGCACAATAAAAATGAGTATAACAACAAAGAATCTCAAGTGGTGACTGGGTCAGTTGCTGGACAGTGCTTTCAGACTCATATCTGCAGATCAGACAGACTTTTCTGTTTTAACAATGTTATTGCTTTTTGTATGTATGTATGTATGTATGTTTTATTTATTTATTTATTTATTTATTTATTTATTTATTTTTTTTTGGTTTTCTGAGGTAGGGTCTCACTCTAGCTCAGACTGACCTGGAATTCACTAGGTAGTCTCAGGGTGGCCGTGAACTCATGGTGATCCTCCTACTTCTGCCTCCCGAGTGCTGGGATTAAAGGTGTGTGCCTCCACACCCGGCTACTTTTTCTTTTCTTTTTGGTTAGATTTTTTCCAGAGCAAAAGTTCAAAGCTGGGTAAGAGACAGCTGCTTCTCCTTCATTTAGCAATTATATTTGTTCCTTGGTTCCTTCACTGGTTTAACTGTAGCCACACAGGAACATAGTGTGTGATAAGGCTGATGTCTCTCTTTTTTATATTCTGAGGTCTTTACTTCTATGCTTTCAAAATGAGATGGGTCACACCTGTTTCTGTAGGAACCTCTCTCCAGGAGGTAGACCAATGTTTGGGCCCTTAGATGGAGTGAGGAAGCCTTGTGGCTGGGAGAGAAGGCTTGGAAAGTTCAGACCTGTCTTCGTTTTTACTTTTCTTTTTAAGTAGGGTCTCGCTCTAGCCCAAGCTAGCCTTGAATTTACTATATAGTCTCAGGCTGGCCTGAAACTCACACCTGTCCTCCTACCTCTACCACTTGAGTGCTGAGGTTAAAGGCATATACCACCATGCCCAGTAGATTCGTGATTTTGTTTATTTTTTTAAGGAGGCAGAGAGAGAAAGAGAGACACACACTCAGAGAGAATGGGCACATTAGGCCCTCCAGCCACTGCAAATGAACTCCAGATGTATGCGCCCCCTTGTGCATCTGGCTTATGTGGGTCCTAGAGAATCAATCCTTGAACCGGGGTCCCTAGGCTTCACAGGCAAGCACTTAACTGCTAACCCATCTCTCTAGCCCCTCGTGATTCTTTTTTATTTAATTTATTTATTATTTATTTGCAAGGAGAGAGAGAATAAATTGGGGCCTGTTGCCACTGCAAACAAACTCCAGGTGCATGCACCACATTGTGCATCTGGCTTTATGTGAGGTACTGGGGATTAGAACCTGGGCTGTCAGATTTTGCAAGGAAGCACCTTAACCACTAGGCAATTTCTCCAGCCCGTAGATTTATGATGCTTATCTTTCTTGTACATTGTGACTGGGTCCAGCCAAGCAGATGTGGGAACCCAGTGCAAGGAGTTCCCAGCTTCCCCGTCTGCCTCCATGTCACATGACCTTAGAAGTACAGCAGAAGGTGCACACTGAGGTACTATAAGCTAAAAGGAGGTTGGAGTCCCTGAATTACTGCATGCAGCAGAGCCCTCCCCACCCTCTTTGATGTCTGCAGTAGGGAAGAAGTAAATCTTTGCTGCAGAATTCAATAAATTTGGAGGTTGTCTGTTTCATAGTTAGCATCCCCTGACTGACAAGGGGAGAGCAAGAGGAGAGGAGGAGATTGGCAGGGTGAGCCTGTGAGATCTTGATGATTCTGACACATAGGTCCTCCCTTCCTGAGGAGGAATGAGTTCCTGAGAGTCTATCATGGCCCAGATAGGCTAATAGAATGTACATCAAGGAGTCTGGTTCCAGGGTGCTGCTCAGATCCAGTACAACCCACTGCTACTCTGTTTATTCATTGTGCCTCCTCTCCTCCCCACTCTACTCCTCACCTCTCCTTATTTCCCCTCTCCCTTTTTTATCTTTCTCTCCTCTATCTCATTTAATGTGACCATACTCTCAAGCATTATGCAGGACCTCTTGGTTTTACTAATGAAATTAGAGAAGCTGCAATATCAGAAGCATTGGCTATGTTCCCACTGATAGACACCAGCATCACTAGGTTGTAAGCCATTAGTAGACACACCCCCTCCCATCATTTCTGATGTAGACTGAAACCTGGACCATGAGGAGTGACAGCTGTCTGACAGTGAGACCTGAGACCTTGTGAGACTGAAGTGTGATGTTTCTTGTTACTCACAAGCCTATCCTCTTTCCAGAAAGTACTGGTGTGGTGGGATTAGGGTGTTGATGCAGGGCTCCTGAGATTGAAACTGCAGCATGAGAGAGGGGCTGGAAATGGTTAAGGCAATAGGTTCCTATACTTTGCCGGGATGGACTTGTCAAAATTCAGAATCTTAGCTGGGCGTGGTGGCGCACGCCTTTAATCCCAGCACTCGGGAGGCAGAGGTAGGAGGATCGCCATGAGTTCGAGGCCACCCTGAGACTACATAGTGAATTCCAGGTCAGCCTGGGCTAGAGTGAGACCCTACCTCGAAAAACAAAAACAAAAACAAAAAACAAAATTCAGAATCTTGTCTCAAGGAACAGGCAGTCAGTTTGGATTTCCCAACATTCTCTGGCTCCCTGTGTCCCTTATCCCTTGGGCTTATTCTGTAGAGGGCAAGCCTGCAAACGGAAATGTACCCCCTTACCAGCTCAAGGACTGGAGGTGATGCACACACTGGAATGTGCCACCCCCCTCCCAAGACCCGCCAGCTCAAAGACGGAAGTGACACACTCACTGGTGAAGGCACAGCCTTCAGCTGGAGCCTTCCTGATGAAAATATTGAAGCAACAATTTTTGCAGTTCCATCTGTAAAGTCAATTATTCCTTCAAAAATAAAAGAGAAAAAAAACCACATAATAAAAGAGCAACTTCTCCAAGAAATGAATCAACTTACAGCTGATTGTTCATTACATGTGTTTGCTTCTATTCTCTTGAGAGTCAATTTATCAAGGACTTCAATTTTAAAAACACAGTGGAGAGAACTATGTCAGTGGTTTGGTTATTGTCACTTTTCAGAAAGGAGCCCCAGATGAGTGTGAACTCCTGACCTCTGGGCCAATCTGTGTCCTTCTATGCTTACTCTTACATTGGAACACAGTACAGTTTCAGTTCAGTAACAGCGACATTTCCAGATTCCCTCACGGAATAATGCCACCCTTTCAACAGAAGTGGCTGGACGCTTCTTCATGATCAAGCACCTTTGCCATCACTTTCACGGGCATCCCTTCTTCTACCCTCGCCAGGATTTTCACCAGTGCCCATTGTGCCCCTGAGGTGTCCAGCTGAGACCATGAAGATGGTTGACTGCTCTATGGTGAGGTTCATAGCCGCACATAGCTGTCCCATGTCCATCAGGCTTCCCAAGTCAAGGACAGTCTTGCCACCATCCACTTGTGGGCAGGTGGTTGTCTTAGATAACCTGATGGACTTCTCTTGCTTCAGCTAGGCCATGTCCATTATAGGTCCTGCCTCTCTGTAGCTTTACCAGGGATGGAGGGGAATAACTTAGAGCAGGGCATCTTTTCATTGTTATGCTCATGATGGGGAGTGTAGGTGAAATATATATACATATACATATTCTGTAGTTACCTTTGTGTAGCTGGGACAAAACACCTGCCCAAAAGCACCTGATGGGAGGAAAGGTTTTTATGATAGCTAGGGAAAGCATGGAACAAGCAGTTGCTGGGCAGCACTTCCATCACAGCAGGTGGAAAACAGCAGCAAGACAGCAAGCTGAACTAACACTGGCAAGCTAGAGGCTAAAAAACCTCAAGGTCCACCCCCAAGTGAAATACATCCTTCCCCAAGGCTCCACCTCCCATGTTGCCATCAGCTGGTGACCAGGCACTCAAAACCCATGAGGTTATGGGGGCCATCTGGTTCAAACCACCTCATAAACTGTACACACACAATCATTTTATAGCATCCTACCTAATAGGATTGGTTCAGTGGAATTTTACATTTTGGTAGTCAGTTAAAACACTCTCTTCTCTAAAACATTCTAACCCCCATCTTCAAATAATCAAACCAGAATGCCTCTCAGACATCACAATCTGTGAATGTTTAAAGGTATTTTCATGTAGCCTAGACAATCCTCCTGTATACTTTAAATCATCTATAGATTGCTCATACTAGCTAATAAAATGTAAATGCTTTGTCAATTGTTGCTAGATTGATAGGGGACACTGACAGGAAAATATGGTCACAGATTCATCATAGACATGTTTTTGGTGTGTGTATACAAGATGTGTGTATATGTGGATGTGCATGTTCATGTATATGAGGGTGGGTGCACGTGTGGAGGTCAGAGAACAAGTTTGGGTGTCAGTCCTCAACTTCCACCTTGTTTGAGGCATGGTCTCTCAGCATTTACTAGGCGAGGTGGCCTGAGAGCTTCTGGATGATTCTCCTCTCTCCTCCTTCCTTCACACCATAGGCATGCTGGGATTACAGACTCCCACAATAGCTTTTAGCTTTTACATGGCTTCTGGGATCAGAATTCAGGTACTAGGCTATACCCCAGTCCTACATGTATATTTTGGAGTATATTACTGACAAGTTAGTTGGCTGAGTCTGTGGTTTCTTGAACTCTTCATTCACAGTACCAAATAAGCTAATTCGGTTCTAGGAATCCTGAAAAGTTGCCGATGTACAAGAGTAGAGTTGGCTGAGTCTGTGGGTGGAACCTGTAGATTCACAGAACCAATTGCATTTTCTATAATTTGTGATAAGTGTTTTCTCTGTGGGCATTGATCATAATCACTGTTGCCCTGCATCACTAGGTGACAAAGTGTTTGCAATGGATTGGAATTTCCCAATAGCAGAAAGATTATAAGCAGGATTATAATGAAATTTACAGAGGAAAGGGACCTGTAATGAGTGAAACATTTCTTTTTGAAATAAGAAATCTTTTCTCAAATAAAATTGGGAGCTAATAATGGATGTTAAAGGGCCTTAACAATTTAATTCCCCTGCAGTCAGCAGCAGGGCAAAGAAGGTTGAGTGCAGCAAGTTCAAACTTTCATTCTATTCAACTCACCTTTCCTAGTTTGTGTAATCTAACAAGATGAAGAGTTGTGTTATCAAGTGGGTCTCACTGAATTGTGCAGCAAGTATCAAACTTTCCTAGCGTTGGGATCAGAACAAAGCCTGCCTTTTGGCCCACGTGATTTAATGAGATTCAGGAGCTGCTGGCTTGTCATAAATTAAAGATTAGTATATAGTTTGGATTTGGTTGAGAAAATAAGGTGACAGCAAGTGGATTAATCTGATAGATGTTGGGGAAATTCCATCAGACTAATTCAAATAGGATAAAGGGTGGCACTTAGTAAAGACATGACATCCTCCTATGACACCCCAGCAGAACTCAGGTGAGAGTCTGTAGCGTTAACCAAGACTGAGTACTGAACAAGAGCCTAAGAATCCCAGGGTAAGCAACAGACACTTCCTGCATGTTTTTTTTTTTTTTTTTTTTTTTTTATAGGGTCCCAAACCCAAAACGAGGGGAGCAGAACAAGCCAAAGAGGAGAGTTTGGGTAGCCCACATGCACATACCAGTGACGTATCTGGATACTTTGTGACCCACTGGAGCCAGTTATTTCCATTTCAAGAGCATGTAGCATATCAAGATTTTGGAATTTTACATGAAAAGTCCCCAGCTTTCGATTTTGGTAGCCAATTCAAACCACTTCTTTCTTTAGAACATTCCAAATCCTCATCTTCAAAGAGTTGACTAAGCTTGACCAAGTAGATTCTAATTTAACATACATCTCTTGGGGCAAAGGGGAATTGCTCTAATAGATAAAGTATCTGCTGTAAAAGTATGGGGACCTGAGATTATATCCCCAGACCCACATTAAAAGGCACGTATCTGTAATCTCAGTGTGCCTATGGCAAAATAGCAGTAATCAACCCTGCTTCAAATAAGGTAAAATGTAAGGAATGGCATCCAAGATTTTATTCTGATCTCCACCCACACATCTTCATATGTACATGCCTGTACACACACGCACATGCACCACACACACAGTTTACCTCTTATATACCCAGGCTTTTCTTGAAAGGCAGGTGGAATGGCCCATGTAAATTTCACACAGAATAAAAGATGATGGTCATGATGAAAGTGGTGGTAATGAAGAAATTATGGTTCCCTTCAAGATCAAACATGTCTGCTAGGGACTGGGCTGGTGGAATCAGAGGAAATGCCTCTCCTGTCTGCTTCTGTCACTCTCCTGGCCTGCCACTTCCCCATCACCTGCAGGCTGCCTGCTCCTTTGCTCTGATCTATTTTAGGATGTGTTTTCAACTGAGTTTAAATTGGGTCTGCGTGCAGGGCTCTTGGAACCTGGTTTCAGTGTCTGCACAATTTCTCTAAGTGCCACCCACTCCCAGTGTGTAATGGGCTCAGGTAATTGCTGCTGACATTGCAGCTGGCTTTCAGTTTTAAGCCCGTTGGAATAAAAGCTTCCGAAAGACTTAGTTGAAGTTTATCAGCTGGTTTATCTTGTTGGTGCATTTTCTTCCTTCACCATCACTCGAGAGTAAGCTTGGAGTTAATTAAAAGGAAAGCTACTCCTTTAGCCAGGGAAGTGTGGATTGCTTACCTATGAGAGAGGTTTGAAGCAGAGGCCTGGGTCACAGTGGGATGACAACAGACCACAGGTGCCTGTGGGAGGTTGATTAATGTCCCTTCCCTTCATCTCTGGCTTCCTGAATCTCTAGATACAAGGTTTCTTGTATATACGGTCTTCATAGGCACACATGGCTAAGATGTTAACACACTGGATTTGTGGTCCCAGTCTAGTGTCCAGACCAGAGGGTGGGAGATGGGTCTGGACACTTCAGGCCAGAAGGTGGGATATAGGCCTGGACTCTCCCTCACAGGTCTCAGAGAATGAACCTTGACAACTTCATTTCGTCCTTATGGCCTGTAGAACAGCAGTGGATACTTTCTGTTGTTTTCAGCTATCTGTTGTGAGATGTTTTGTTACAGCAGCTCCAGACATCCAACATAGTGCCCAAAACAATAATAAATGGAACACACACACACACATACACACACACCCCTAAATAGGAACTCTTCTAAAGGCAAAGGCAGTTGCAGAAATTCCTGGAGAAGTGCTATGACAGATCGCCCTCTAGCTGTTGGCCAATGGTGTTGCTGGTGTCTAGCTGCAGAGTTCAAAGAAACAGATCATGTGATATTGAAACTGTAGGGCAAAGAGCTTTGCATACAGATTTTACAGTAAAACTGTATATCCATGTGATGAAAGCCATGGTGTCTTTACAGTTTAAAAAATGGCTCCAGTGTTCAGCATGAAGACTGAAGAGCTACAGGGTGGGTAGAAATATCCTGAAGTACCCCCCCCACACACACACACCCCAGAGAATAACAGAGTCCTAATCACCACACAGTAAACACCAAAGACCCTACTGACGTGGGTCCTCAGGGAATTAGTACTGGTGGGGGAAGGAATACAAGACTATAATAACCTATGTCATACATATGTGTCATATACATATATGACATAGACTGTGCATTTATTTATTTATTTATTTATTTATTTATTTATTTATTTATTTATGGCTATAGTATTTTTTATTACGGACATACTTCATATGGATATAACATACGTTGGTACCATCCTTTCCCTCATCCCCATGGGGTTTTGGGCTATGCATTCTGGAAGCAGTTGGTTGTTGTGGGAGGCATGATGTCCCAACCTGTGGCTCTTACAGTCTTTCTGCCCTCTCTTCCACAAAATTCCCTGAGCCGTGGTTGGTGTATTTGAAGTCTACTTCAGTGATGAGCTCTTAGGAACCTCTGGATCTCTGCTTTGGTAAGTGGTGAGTACCCTCAGTATCTGCCTCCATCACCCTGGTGCTGATTGTGAGGCTCACCATGGAAGTTGTGTTCTTGCTCTTCTGCCCGGTTCCTCTGTGCTTTCAGCTGGGGCTTGGCTGAAGTGTTCAGGGTAGTTTATCTTCTTGGGTCTCGCTACCTTCTGAAAAAGGAAAACAGATTCTCCAATGGGAAGTGAAGTCAGCACAGGTTAAATGGGATAAATGTTATTAATTTAGGGAACATTTAATGGATGTAGCCATCTCTTTTGGCCCAAAACTAGTGGGAGCTTGTCATTGGAGAGCATAATCTTGGTCTCCATAGTATTCCAGCCTGGTTCTCACATCCAGATATGGGTTCCTTTCCACTGAGCAGATGCTTTAGACAATCAGACAGCGATCAGTTACCCATCAAGGCTGTGTGTACTATTGCACTTGTCAGTACATCTTGTCAGGGTGTTTTCTTCTGAGTAGCTTAGACCCCTGGTTGGTAGGACTGTTTTTGGCCACTCTCCCCCCATAGCTCAAGTGGCACTTTCCTATACTAGATGGGCTAACTGTCTGGGGACTGACTCTCTTCCAGGTTCCAGCTAGGTCTCTCCGTGTTCTGTGCTGGCAGCATATGGTGTCTTCAGTAATAGGGTCTTACCTTTTACCTCAGGTGGGTAATCAAGTGACATAGCTACAGTATTAAGATAGTAATGTTGATTATAAATAGTATTTCCTGAAAGTTACATGCAAAGATATTCTCTGGAAATGATATTATAATGTGGTTACAAAGAAAAGAAATATTTCTATCTTTTCCACTGATAATTTTTGTGTGAATATTTGTGTATATGCATGTTTGTATGTGTGTGAGCAAGCATGTATGTATGAGTACTTGTGCACCTGTGTGCGTGTGTGTATGTGGAGGTCAGAGGACAACCTCAAGTGCCATGCTCAGGAGTTCCATCCACATTTTTGAGGCAGAATCTTTCATTGGCCTGGTACTTACCAATTAGGCTAGACTAGCTGGCCAGCAATCCCCAGTGCTAGGATTACAGGCACATGCCATTATCCCTGCCATTTTATATGGGTATTGGAAACCAAACTCAGGTCTTTATTCTTGCAAGGCATGCAGTAAAATTTGAATTTGTAAATTGTGTAACTCCTTGATGAAACAACCATAACACTCCAGTAAATACATAATCATATTGTCCATGGTCAGATGCCAAGTGAATTAGTGCTAACAATGTAGACAGGATCAAGGCTACATGCAAAAGGCTCAAGGTAAACAAAAAGGCCTAACACTCACTCTGAAAGGATTAAAACTAAAATGTAGCTGACTTATGCATGATGGGATCTATGGACATGAACTTCTCCTAAGTCCCATAGTCATGGAACTGCATGTGCAACCATTTCTGTAAGGTGGAATGGACCCATACTAACTTAGAAGTCTTCTCCAGCCTTGGAACCACAACCCTCACACAATACATGAGCATTACTAAACACAAGTATTTCTCATCACAGGCTGACATCCACCCTACGTTTTGAATGTAAGAAGAGGTTTTTTTTTTTTATATGAATGCAAAAATAACATGATCAAGTATGGCACTTAGAACATAAAAGGGGCAGATGAAAACAGAGATAGAAGTCCAAGGACAAAAGTCCAGATGGAAAGAGGAGATAGGTTTTCTCTGAGGAAATGAGACTCCAACTGAGGTCTGAGCAGGGAAGAGTGTGAGACAAGGCTAAGGGGAGAAGGAAACATGCTTAGCATAAATGCATTCACCTACTATTGCTATAGGATGTTCTCTGGCTTCCACTTTCTCCAGATAAAGAGAGATTTTTGCTTTTAAAAGGCTCATAAGATTGATAAAGCTAGACTGAAAAAAAATCAGAAAATTAGTAGTCAACAGATGAGCAGTTCATGAATGAGTGAATGCTGTGGATGAGTGGCAGGTGGATAGCTCCTTCAGATTTTTCCTGTTTACATATAATTAATGGGTTTCCTTTGATTATAAAAGTATCATTATATAAAGTGCTATTTTCCTTACAGATCCTTTCACTGATCTTTACATTTTTAAACATTTTTAAGTGCATGTATGTGTGTGTGTAGGCCAACCAGAGGACAGCCTCAGGTGTCATTTCTGAGACAAGGTCTCTTATTGGTCTGGAACTTGCCAAGGAGGCTAGACTTGGTCCTGTCTGAGTAGTGAGCCTCAGGGACACTTTAGTCTCTGCTTCCCAAGTGCTGAGATTACAAGTGTAATTCTGGAGATTGGATTTAGGTCCTTATGCTTGCACAGCAAGCACTTTACCAACTGAATGATCTCCTCAGCCCACCTCAATGATTTTTAATGTTGACATTATGTGTTTACTTGGCACAACAAATAGTAGGGAAATAGTAGACCATGTCATCTCTCTGAATAAAGTATTTGCTGGTATAAAGCACTTTACAGGAGTCTATAACAAGTCCTGTCATCTCTTTTGAGCCTCAGGAGTGAGGCACAGTGCTCTGCCTGAGCTCAGCTTGTTGCCTCACTGAGCTGAGGATTTGACTCCACATCTACACGCCGGAGTCCCCTACAGCACTGGAGCACTTACATATGTCCCTGTTGCTAGAAGACATCCCTGGCCCTTCACAAATGATGAGAGCACTGTGTTTTGTGCGACAGGTACATGACTGATGAAAGTTGCCCTCTCAATGACACCCCTAAGCAAAGACCTCCTAACTTTAAAATAAATTCTATGTCATGAAACACATCATAGAGATATTCGCAGTTCTTCATTTTGCAGAATTTTTGTAAAAGAAAATCCATCAGAGAGGAGGTTTTCAGCAAAACGCTCCCTGGTTTACTTGAGTGTGTCATGTGGCTGAAAGCCTGTTCCTCCGACAGAAGTCATTCTTGTGGCACCCTCACAGCTCTGCCACTGACAGGTTCCAACTTCTTGGTAATTTCATATATTTTCTTTAATTGACTTGTTTGCTTAAATGTTTACTCTTGGGTTGTCCTAAGCTAAAATATCCTTATGCATACTATGCATTTGATACGTTAATTACACTTACCCCTAGCCACAATTAGAATATAGCTAACAACTTTGAAACAAACATAAACAAAATTACAACAAGGTATTGATGTTTGTAGAAACTTGGTAACAGAAAACCTGGCATAATGGCATACACATGGAATCCCAGCACCCAGTAGGTAGAGACAGGAGTACTACAAAGAAGTTCAAGGGCATTCTCAGCCACATAGAGAATTTGAGGCTGGCCTGGGTTACAAGAGAGCTCACCTGAGAGTTGTGGTGGTGGTGGTGTGGTGGGGGGGGGGAGAAACAAACTAACTTGGTGTAAGACCAATTATTTCAATTATTATTACATATGCATTAAAATGATGGGAAAAATGTTCGGGCTAAGGAGGTGGCTTAGAGGATAAAGTGGTCGCAAGGTGTAAATGCAAGGACTAGAGTTTAGATCCCCAACACCATGTAAATGTTGCCTGGGTGTGGCAACCTGCCTGTTATCCCAGTGCTTAGGAGGTATAGACAGGGGATCCCCAGAGTATGCTGGTTACCTAGACTAGCTGAAGTTTGAGTGAGAGACCTGCCTCAGTAATTGAAGTGGAGAGAGATCAAAGAAGACAGCCGATGTCCAATTCTAGAAGTATATACACATGCACTCACTCATGCATGCACACCTGCACACGTATATGCACGCATACATATGCACAAGCACATCTACCATGCGTATATACACATGCAAAGAAAGGCAAATGTTCAATTGCTTTGAACTCATCTCTTCATGGTGTGCACGCCACCACTTTGTCATTGCTCCACCATTTTTATGCATGTCCCCATATCTGTGTACTGTTTGAACTATTCCTTTCTTGGCATGCTATTTAATAAATGCACATTCAAAATATGAGTGAGCATTCTGGATTCTGGGCCTTTCTAAGCCCCAGGGCTTCCACATGTCTGGTGGTGGATGTGTGACTTTGTGAATAGTGCCTATCCCTCAGAGCTTCATTTCCCTCATTTTTTCAGAGAAGATGACAACAGCACACACACAGGGACTCTCTTTGGAGAAAAATACATAAAATGGAAATAGCCTTGTCAAACAATATAGCATAGTGAAAACATGAGCATGGTGATGGCCAATTCTTCCTCCTACAGTCCTAGAAGCAATGTGTGGGGGAGTTCTCTTGCCATAGAAGTCAACATTGGCGTGCAGAAGAAAGCTGTTCCTGGACATTTTAATGGACTTCATGTCTTCTCTAGAATACTCTAACTTTAGTACCTGATCAGTGATATGTGCACTCTAGTAAAAATGCTTACACTTATACACTGTATTTTCAAGGCTAGAATATCCACAAAGTAAGGAAATAGAAAAATATTTACCTGGGTGTCCAAGTATCTCTGTGGTAAGTTATATATGTGCACATCTATGTTCATTGCTGCTCTTATACACTATAGCTGGGAAATTGAATCAACATAAAAATCCATTAGTGGATGACCAGTGAAATTTATTCAGCTGTAAAGAAAAAGTAATTTATGAAATTTTTAGGAAAATGGACAGAACTGGAAAAGATTATACTAAGCAAGGTAACCCAGGCCCAGAAAACAAAAACTCATATTCTATCTCATATGCAGACCCTAACTCTTAAGATTTTTATGTAGGTAATTCAGGGACATGAGAGTGTTCATAGGCTGTTCAGCTAGATCATAGGAGGACATGAAAGAGGAATGAGAGGTATTGAGAAAGGCTGGGGTGGGCAAAGAACTATCTTCTTTTTGTTGTTTTGTTTGTTTAGATTTTTTGAGGGTATGTGTGTTAGTTACTTTCCTAGCAGTCATGACAAGTAGTCACCTGAGAGAGGAGGGTTTATTATGGCTCACAGTTTGAGGTGACACAGTCTATCAGGGCAGGGAAGGCACCTCAGCAGGAGCATGAGGCAGTGGTCACATTGCATCAGCAGTCAGGAAGCAGAGAGTGATGAACGCTGGTGCTCAGACAGCTTTTCCTTTTTGTACAGTTCAAAACTCACAGCCCATGGGTTGGTGCCACTCATAGTTAGGATAGGTGTTTCAACCTCAATTAACCTAATCTAGAAATACCTCACAGTCACGCCCAGATATTTGCCTCCTCGGTGATTCTAGAATCTGTCAGTTTGACAATATTAACCATCACAATGTTAGGGAAAGTGGTGAATGATCGAGAACAAGGCTGCAGAATGTTTCTGCCAGGCCTTGAAGCAGGCAGCAGGCAACCCCGCAGCTGAAAGTCTGCTAACCTCAGAGGACCCCACAGAGATGCAATGTGACTAGCCCTGCCTACCTGGGTGTGGAGTCCCTCTCTCTGCAGTGACTCCACACCAAGCAAGCTCAGAAATGCTGTCTGCTAATGAGGGCAGGATCAACATGCTGGGAAAAGGTCAGGGGAGAAGTGTGCTGCCATAATTGATGTTCCCCTTGGTGGCTCTGTGCATTAGCAAGGATTTCCCTGTAATTGGAAGGCTCAAGAATAATTCAGAAGTGCAAACTCATTGAATCTCCTGCTGACAGGATTCTAGCCCAGACATATCCATCAGAAAGTGGTCCCAAAGTGCTTCAACTTTATAGTAATGCTTTCCACTGATGTTCAAGTTACTTTTCTTTTTTAAAAATTCAGAATTTGTGGGATGGAGAGATTGCTTAGTGGTTAAGGAACTTGCCTGCTAGGCCTCCTTAAGGACCCAGGTTCTACTCCTCAGAACCCACTTAAGCCAGATGCACATGGTGGTGCATATGTCTGGAGTTTGTTTGCAGTGGCAGAAGTCCCTGGGGTGCCTATTCTCTGTATCTCTCTCTAATAAATAAATTTTTAAAAAATTACATGAGTGTGAGAGTGCATGTGTGCATCATAGCACACTTGTGGAAGTTAGAGGACAATCTTTGGGTGATCCTGGCCTGTATGTTGCTTTTGAGGCAGGGGTTCTTCCTCTGGATTCTACTTTTGCTGTCTTTCTTTGCTGCACTCACCATGAGCTCTCAGGAAACTCTCCTTCCATCTCATCTTCAGTGTCAGCATGTTGCCACGGCAGCTCTGTATGTGGGTTTTGTGGATCAAACTCGGGTTTTCCCACTTGAGCAGTGAGCACTTTGCTGACTGAGCCATCTCCTCGACTTTTCCACTGATAATCTTATTTATTTCTTTCAATAGGATTTGCTAAACTATGATGTTATGTAATTTTATTTTTTATATTTTATTTATTTATTAGCGATAGAGAGAAAAGGAGAGAGAGAGAGAATGGCCATGCCAAGGCCTCTAGTCACTGCAAGCGAACTCCAAATGCATGTGCCATCATGTGCATCTGGCTTATGTGGGATCTAGAGAATTGTACCTGGGTCCTTAGGTTTCACGGGCAAGCACCTTAACTGCAAAGCCTCCAGCCCTGATTTTATGTAGTTTTTAATCATTTTAATATTTAAAGTCTTTAACATTTATCCATAAGATTGCAAAGTAAGTGAAAATTTAACAATGGCTAGCATAACACTGTAAACACAGAGTTTACATCAACAAACAATATATTTACACATCAGTTTTCTGAGTGTGATCATTTCATTTGTGCATGGAATTGTGCTTTACCTTGCACAGGTTAAGGCCTCATCTCGTAGACAGACCATGAAATCCCAAAGTTAGAAGCCCTTTAATGCTAGACCATCAACCTCAGACCAACCCTTCCCCATTCATTTAGGACACTTCCACTGAATTTTAAGAATCAGGTGATTCTGCTGATTCTGGGGCACTTTGATTTTTCTACTCTACATAGCCACAGGCAGGGCTTCATCCAACCAAAGCAATCTGTTGCACTGGAAGGGAAGATGAGAGCTTGTGTGGTTATACTTCTGAGTTGAGTGGAAAACTAATGCATTTCACACAGTTTTCTTCTATCTGTTCATGTGGTCAGAAAGCCCTTAGATGTCTGATATCACCTCTTAATATCATCTCATGATTTGTGGCTTCCTCTACTCACCTCCATCCTCCAGCCAATGCAACCCTTTCAAGTCTGTCTAGCTTGACCTTCTCTTTCTTCTAGAAATTTACAATGCCTGCTGCTTTCACCCAGATCACACCCTGCCTCACTTTTTTCTTGGGGCATCTCACCAGCCGGTAGTATTTCCAGGAGCCAAAGTGAGGAAAGCCTCTTTGGCCTGCTCTGCCTAGCTAATTTGATTACTTAGCAGGGAATGAGATTAAAAAGTCAGTACTGGACCGTGTGATGGTTCAGTGAGTAAAGTACTTGCCCCAAAAGCATGATGGCTGGAATTTCCATGCCATCTCCCAAGTACCTTGCTGGGTGTCACACATACCTGTGATCCCAGAACTGGAGAGGCTGAGATAGGAGGATCACTAGGGCTTGCTGGCTAGCTTATATGGCTGGGTAAGTGAATTGTAGGCTCCATAAGAGAACTTTTCTCATAAAAATGAGATAAAGAATTAAAAGAGGAAGACACCAGATGTCAAACTCTGATCTCTATATGCACATATATATATGTACATGTGCAACTTCACACACATACTTGCTAATACACATATAAACATACATACACACATGCTTGCATTCCCCCCCGCCATGCATGCAAAAATAATGCTGAGTCTTTTGAGATAGGATCAGGTCAACGGTTTTGTATTCCGTTTTGTCCTTTGTCAAATGTAGGGTCCCACCTGTCAGCTGTCTGATAGACTGTGTATTCCGTGGTGACCTGGGAGGACTGAGCTATTCCATCTCTAGTGAGGTGGGTCAGAGGACAGAGGACATGGCTGCCCCATCACCCACCTCTGCATGGACATTCTGCACTGGGAAGGAGAGGGGGCTTTGTCTTTGATTTCCATTTCCAGATTGGAAGCTCAATTACCATGTTCTATTGCTCCATTAGGACACTTGATCCATTTTTTCAGGGACTGTTCCTTATCCACAGAGCCTGATGTAGGAACCAACCACAGGCCATCTCTCTTCCTCTATCTTGTCATATAGACATCTCATGAAGCTGAATGAGGGTGGGGCACACTCTCTTGCTCTCAGCCCCTATAAGAACAATCTTAACGAGAACACTGAGAGTCTGAGCTTTCTTTACGATGTTCTAAAAGAGCTGTCATGATGTGTTCCCCTGAGCTCCCATGGTACCAGGGCTCCAGTACTGACAAACATTAAATGTCCTGCACAAAAATGGGCATCGTGGATCCTCTTTTCCAGCAGCTTCTGATCCAGAAAAATCACTAGTCCTGACCAGCACTTCTTGAATGAACAGATGAGTGAATAAACTTGCCTTGTTTTAGGTGCAAAACTAGAGGAGTTGGGTTTGTTCCCTTCCTGTGGTCCTATCCACCCTTAGTCACCCATAGGTATGCATCTTTTTTATGCATGTATGTGTTTTGTGCACATTCACATGTATGGAGGTCAGAGGACAAGATTCTCAGGAATGCCATTTACTTTTCTTTTGTTTTGAGATAGGGTCTTTCATTGGCCTGGAGCTCACCAAGCAGTGGGGCACCTGTATCTATCTCCTCAGAACTGGAATTTCAGGTATGTGCCACAACACCTGGTGTTTTACATAGTTTTTTTGGGGGGGGAGGGGGGACACAGAGAGAGACACACAGAGAGAGGGAGAGGAAGACAGAGATCGGCACTCCAGCAGCCTCTCAGCTGCTGCGAAAGAAATCCAGGTGTGTGTGCCACTTTGTGGTCAAGTGTGGCATTGCGCCCCTTTGCATCTGGCTAAACGTGGGATCTGGAGATTAGAACAGCTGGAGATTGGAACCAGTGTTCTTAAGCTTAGGAGGCGGGCACCTTAACCGCTAAGCCATCTCTCCAGCCCAGGTGTTTTTCTTTTTTTTTTTTTAACATTTAAATTTTTTTTTATTTATTAGCAATCAGAGAGATGCAGAAGAAAGACAGAGAGAATGGGCATGCCAGGACCTCCACCAACTACAGACTTCATATGCATGTGCCACTTTGTGCATATGGCTTTATGTGGGTAGTGGGGAATCAAACTCAGATTGTTAAGCATTGCAGGCAAACACCTTAGCCCTGAGCAATCTCTCAGCCCCTTACACAGGTTTTTGAGGATTGAACTCAGATCCTCATGCTTACACAGTGGGCACTTTACTGACTAACTTATATCCCTAGATTCATTAAGTGCTTCTCTACCCAAGTGACAGTCAACATATTTTTTCTTTCAAAGCCCCAGGATCAGTACCCCTCTCCCTTGTCTCTTGCATGTACCTTCCTTAGAATTATCCTCAAAGATCAACAGTGTAGGAATTCAAGTGTCCCCATGCCTATCTCCTGAGCAACATGTTCAGTGTCATCATCTCCGGGAAGGCATGCGGTGCCTTCATAAACAGCATGTGGTGCAAGCTTGATAAGGCTGATCTCACAACCACACCTGACCATGAGGAAGCTGTGAAGATGTTCTACTGTAGCTGTTTTCAACTATTCAAGACATTCAGTGAAAACCATTTTTTCTTCCTTGTTTCTCTTGGAGAAAAGTGCAGCCAGTAGCCTTTTTTCCTCTCACTTGTAAACATCCTTAATCCTCTCTCTTCTTTTCTTTAAATTTTTTTTTATTGACAACTTCTATACTTACAGACAAAAAAAGAAATATTTCCCTTCCCTCCCCCATTCCCTTTCAGAACTTCATTCTCTGTCATATCCCCTTCCTCTCTCCATTAGTCTCTCTTTTAATTTGATGTTGTGGTAGTTTGAATATATGTCCCCCAATATATTCAGTGTTTTACTAGTTATAGTTTGCATTTGCAATCACCTTGCTAGAGGCAAGGTCACTGGGGGCTGGTCTTAAGGTGTGGGGATGGTTTGAGATTCCATTGTAAAGATATGCAAATGTGCCTAGCAGGAGTTCCTGAAGTGTGCTGTGTGACCTTTTGGCTGTAGTTTTTTTTTGCTCTGTGTGCTGTGGTGGCTGGTTGGTTTCTCTCTCTCTCTCTGTTTGGCCCTGTGAAGAGCAGGCTGCTTTTCCTACCTTTATGGAACTTCCCCTGTATCTGTAAGCTTCAATAAATAATATCCCTTCCTCCATAACTGTGCCTGGTCTGGAAGTTCATCTCAGCGAACCTGAAGCTGTCTGCAACAGATGTCATCATCTTTTTCTGGAAGCAGGGTTTCTATTCATCTTCTGCACATTTGGGATCCATAAAAACAGGAATTCCAACTCTATGAATCAAACAGAACAGAAGCACGTTCTGAGAGTACAACGTATGACAAAAGCTACGGCCTTCCTTCTTTCCTTGTTAGCTTTGGAGTTTTTTTTAAAGACAGAGATTGTGAACAAATGGATTTGCAAAATATATATATATATGTATATGTTAAAGAGACCTAACAATTTTGGCAAGCAATTCCAAAGTATTTGAATGTACCTTTGGAGTCACACATAAAAAATCACAGCTGCCCAAAGCTGTCTGTCCCTAATCACACTTCTGAAAGTACGCTTAAAACAATTTGTTTCCATTAGCTCTCTCTCAAGATGGGCACTGGAAGGGCCAGGAGAATTAATTGTAAAATTCAGCATAAACTTTTAATTGTAAGAACCTTGGTAACATGTCATTTAACTGAATTTCCCTTGTTTGGCATGAATGGGAAATCAGAACAGAGGTTGCTATGCTGGGGGCTTCCTTTTTGTAGTTAGTAAAAGCCAATTCCAGAGATGACATGCATTTGTAACTCTGTGTCACAGTCTTCATTTAATCTGTTGCATGTTCTAGCACAAAGTTGCAAAGGCATGGAATTCAACCTTGCATAGATCATTGGCAGAGAATGGGAGGGGTAACAAAGCTGTATCTTCTTGGTTTATGGACAAGAGAAATATCTATGGAAATTATTAATCTGAGAAACCCAAGGTTGGCTTCATAGAGGAAAATCAGAGCAAACTCATTCCAGTCTATAGCATTCTGAAGGTGCAGGTATCAACACCTCACCTTCTAATGTGAAACTCAACTCTGCAAAAGAAGTCAATACAAAACATTACCCCGGACCAGTCCCACAGCAGCTTGCAAGCACACACAGTCTGCAGACCAACAACACATGACATGCACAGACTTACACCTAATCCTTGCCATCCAGGTTCGAGTAAAAGCACAGCCTCAGCCCTGGAGAAGACACATGTGATGGTTTCATCAGATATACAGTCTCTGCTCTACCATTCTTTTCTTGATCATGGAGCTTCCTCTCAAGACTGTAGGCCAAAATAAACCCCTTCCTCTCATCAGCTGCTTTTGACCAGATATTTTGTCCCAATAATACAAAGGTAACTACAAGATCCAAAATTTGTTTCACATGATCCAGGTAGCCCATCAGAAAGTCATGTTATCCAGAGCCATTTATTTCTATGCTTTTTAAAATGTGTATATGCATGTGCAAATGCATGTTTGTGTGTGAGTGCATGTGCACATTTTTGCTTGTGCATATGGAGGCCAGAGGATAACCTGAGTGTCGTTCTCGGTATCACTGTCGATCTACTTTGAGACAGTATCTCTCATTGGTCTGGAGCTCATCAAGCAGGCTCAACTGGCTGGTCAAGAAGTCCCTGGGATTTCTCATGTCTCTGGGGAAGCTCAGTGCTGGGATTGCAAACATACTTCCTCATATGGCACTTTTATGTAGGCTCTGGATATTTAACTCATGTCCTCATACTTTCAAGGCAAGCACATTACTGGCTTAGCTGTCTCCTCAGCCCCATCTATTTCTATTCTGAGGAACGGGGGGAGGAAACATCTGTACCTCAGTATTTAACAGTTGAATACAACATACTAGGTTGTCAAGATTAGAACTGATTTACCCACCAATGGATTAGTATTGACTCTCTCATTATAATCTATTCTGAGGTAGATTTATATACCAATTATTCAGTCTTCACAAATGATGCCCATCTCCTCCACCCTGCCTTACAAAAAAAAATCTTGAAGCCTGGAACTTGGTCTTCTTCATTCTTTATGTTATATATTCAATGATCAAGTGGAGGGATATGACTTTCAGGTATAGGTGTCTATAGAGAAACCCAAGACACTGTCAGGACTGCTTGGTGGTTAAGCATGGGGGTAATTTGTGGTTAAGCATGGAGACTTTGTGGATAAGAATGGGGGAACTTTGTGTTCAAGCATGGGGGAGGGGAGACTTTGTGGTTAGGCAGGGGATGTTTGAGGTAGACTGACTAGGCATATCTCCTAGATCTGCTTTTTGCTATATGCAGAACCAGTTTACAAACTCCAGTGCTCCATTTTCTGCATCAAACTCTGACCCAAAGAGATTTGTGGGATATTATCATGGATTTGTATTTTATTCTGTATGAGACAGCAATCTATTGGAGATATTGGAGAGTTTTAAGTGGAGAAATGATGTAATTTGTCTTGCATTTTAAAAGGATCACCAGAGCTGCTATGTGGCTACATATGAGGAGACAGTAGAGTCAGAGGCCATGCCAGTCAGGACTCTGTCTCCTGGTGGTGGTGATGGAACTGCACAGGGGTGAGAAATGGATCCATTCTGGGGAGATTTTTTTAATGTGTATATGTGTGTGTGTGATTTGTGTGCCTTTGTGTGCATGCTTCCATGTATGTGGGCACAAGCATGCACATGTGTGGATGTGGAGACCAGAGGACAATGTCAGGTGTCTAATTGTTTTCCACATTATGTTTAGAGACAGGGTCTTATAGTGAACCTGGAGCTCAATGATTCAGTTAGATTTGCTGGCCAAACCTGAGGGGCCTTCCTGTCTCCACTTCCCCAGTTGTGGCATTACAAGTATGCACCATCACGCATATATTTTACATGGGTGCTGGGGATCCAAACTCAGGTCCTTATGTTTGCACAAAGCACTTTACCCATGGACCCATCTCACCAGCTCTTCTGGGAATATTTTGGACATAGAGACAACTGGACGGGTTGATGGGTACTCCACATGGAATACCTGTCATACAGGAATTAAACATGGCTCTAAGATGATGTCTTTTCAAATGTGATTGCTCACTGGCATCATGTGGGAACTTGCAAGAAAAGCATATTCTCTCATCCCAGAGGAATTGAGTAGGAGAACTTAAGGAAGGTCCCAGCAGGCTGTCTTTAATAAATGAATTAAATTCTCACTCAAACCTGAGAGCTGCTACCCTGTGCAAGTGGTTCTATGCTTGAGTTCCTGGGAGATAGCAGGAGGAGACTAGAGTGAAGATCATGTTAAACTTTGGACAATTTAACTTTAGATGACTATTAGAGATTTAAAGCACGCCAAGCATGCCACTGGATAAAGGACTTTAGACATGTCAACTTAAGAGCTGTCAATGTATAAATTATATCTAGAGCTGGCTAGAGGAGGACACAGAAGGAATGGATAGAGAGGAGATGCTACAGAGTCAAATGATAGGCAGCGCCCCCCCTCCCCACTGTGCTGTTGTGTTACTGTGCAGGCAAGCATAGGGAATAGCTTAGGCCAAAGTCTTCACTTGGCTTAGACAATAACAACTCCTTTTACGAAACAATGCACCTGGCAACCTGTCTGGAACCTGGGACTCTGACCTGTGCCAAATTCTCCTCCCCCTAGCAACCATTATTTGCAATCAGTTTCTATTTAAATATGTTAGATTGAGCTAGAAATCAGAATAGCAGGGGGCAATCCAGCCTGGAGAGGTTTTGGGTACATAAATTACACCCTCCAAGTGAAATTTTAAGGAGAATCCCCTATTTTCCATCTTAAGTTTTTGCATGACTGAATGTACAACTGATTAAAATCAGATACATGGGGTGGGAAGATGGCTCAGTTGTTAGATGTGCTCGCTTGCAAAGTGCTGGTCTGGGTTTGATTTCTTAGTACCCATATAAAGCCATATGCACAATGTGACACATGCATCTGGAGTTTGTTTGCAGTGGCAAGAGACCCTGGTATGTCCATACTCTCATAAATAAATATAAAAATCTTAAAAATAAAATCTAATGCATCCCAAATCTGTCAATCAGACCAGAGCATCATCAAAACTATGCGCCTAGCAACTGGACTGTTTTACCCTAAAAATTCTATAAAGGAATGCTCCAGACCACTACCTTGTGCCCTTAAGTTCTCTCCACTGGGCTGCCTGCTGCCCCTTTGGCAGTATATTCAAGCCTTTACTACAACTTTGCTCTTAATAAAGTTTCTTGCTACTTCACTACTTGCATGTATGTCTTTCTTCAATTTTTGAGTAAAATGCCAAAATCTGGAAACATCAGACATTATAATGGTTCAAGGTACAGCTCTCTATCTGGAAGACATCCATAATGTTGCTGCATCATTTGTTCCTTAAGTTGATGTGGAAGAATTTTACCCTCTGGCTATTAACATCAAATTTTCTAACCATCAGCAGTTTGGCATGTTCTGTTCCTGTCCAGGTATATGGTCACAGCTGTGAATGTCAAGAATTCCCCCAATGTGTTTCTTCCCTTGTTAAATGGAACAGCATCAACAAGAGTTATTGCTGTATGGGGAGAAGTTGGGAGGATTAGAGGACATTTCCCAATTGCACTTGCAACAAGATCTAGGGAAGTTTTCTAGGATGAATGGATGACCTCCTTTCACATTCTGTGCTTGTTCGTCTATGTCTGTGTTCACCTCTTAAAAAATCTTTAGACACCCTGTCCCTGTCCCTACAAGGTAATGAAAGGTGGCTGAGGTACAGATGAGTGGGGACGAGCAAAAAGATGTTGGGGCAAGAGTAGGAACAAGGGCTTCCCTTAGGCTCTTTAGTACCCAGGGATGGTGGGGAACTGACAGGGTGCTGCTAGCCACTTGACAGTAATGACATGGGGTAATGACATAAAGGCAGTAATGCTCCTGGCCCCTCAAGAATAATGGCAAGAGAATGGTATTGGTCCTAGCCCCTGGAGAGTAATGGCATGGGTGTGGTATTGCTCCTAGCTCTTCATGAGTAGTAACATGTGGGTGGTATTGATCTTAGCCCCTCGAGAGCAATAATGTAGGAATGGTATTAGTTTTGGACTAAGAGATCTTGTTAGAGGAAACTGAGTCACAGAGAGAGAGAGAGAGAGAGAGAATCAGAAAATTTAATCATGTTGACATGGACTCAGGGGAATAAATTTCAAAGCCTGAGTGCTTAGCTTATAGAGCTCAGACTTTTCACAGACAGTGGCAGGTAGTCTGATATCATCTTGAATTCTTCACACTATTGGTGGGTAACTTCTGGGATACATGACCGGGGCAAGGGAAGGCAGTGATAAATGGTCTACAAGAGCAAAATGAGTGTTAGCTCAGAGCATGGGTTTACCCCTGTGGTTTGGTCTTATAAAATATCTGAGTGATCCAGGATGGGACTCAGTAACATAGTTGTGCTGGGTCATGATAAAAATAGGACAAGGTTGTTTACATTCTTTGCAGCTTAGAATCTGAGGTGTTTGCAAAACACTGTTCTGCACAGAAAAGGGATAGGGGTTTCAGTTTGATTAAAAGTTTACCACAACCTTCTACCACAATTTATGTTCTGGAATCCCAGCCCTACCAACATGACCCTTGTCAAACTTATAAAAGATATTCTTTGTGGAAACTGTCAAGTTGATTATAGCATTAATGCTGAAATAAAAAGCAACACAAAATTTTGTAAAAGGAACATAGAATACTCTGAACTCTGAAATCACTTATATTATTCTAATCTCCACTCAGATGATAGTGTAATTCTGGGTAGATCTGGAAATATACAAGAGCTTATTTCTGTCTCTACCATCCTATTCCATGTGATATTTTTGTCATTTATTTTCTTTTTACCTATTTTAAAAATCCCAGTATTCACTGACTTTATTCATCCTTTTGAAAGGTTATCAACATGTGTGACAGTTGATCTATATTGTCAACTTGGTTGGATCAGGAATCAAGTAAGAGACAAGCTTCTTGGGCAGTTCTGTGAAGACATTTCCAGAAATGATTAACTGGGAGGGGAAGACACTTCCTTAGAGTGAGTAACTCTTCTAAACGGCACGCTATAAAGAGGTTTCTGGAAAAGGCAGCACCTTTTTGTCTGCTGTCTTTGCTACTTGCTGGTGAGTGTGCCTCCCCTGTTTCTACCATCCTTCATGGACATCTGAAAACAGCCTTCCCCGAAGGTTGAAATCCAGTAACTCTATAGGAACCCTACACACCTTTAGTGACAGATTGGGACATCCTTAGGGACTGAATAGCTACTGGGTTCTCAGCCTCTCCAGCCTGCAGACGGCCATTGTTGAACAATCTAGCTCATATCCTGGAAGCCTATCTAATAAATTCCCTTGTAATATATATTCACTGTAGAGGCTCTGTTCCTCTAGAAAACTCTGACTAATACAGTATTCATTTAACAATGAGGAAATGCTATTATGTTTACTTACTTCAGTACTTCTTATACATGCAAGTCCTTTAACTTAAGGAACTTTCTTTAAATAATCATAGGTCTTCCACTGCTAAATTGTCCAGTCTTCTGAACAGTCCTGGCTTGACTTGCATTTTTGAAAACTATTTATACTTGTTGCATGTACAGATTTAGGTTGGCACTGTTTTTATAATTGGGCAGCAATTTAAAGATATTTCTGTTTTCTTGACTATGTGGTTTCAAATGAAAGCTCATTTTTAAATGATACCTCACAGTTTTCTTTATGCACATACATGTTTATTTTGCTGCTTTAATGTATTTTTCCACTTATTTTCAGAAATTTTATTATAATAGGCTCCAATATAATTTTCTTTATGTTTTTCCTGCCATTTGTTTACTGATCTTGGGCTGGGGATGTAGCTCAGTGGGAGAGTACTTGCCCAGCATACACAAGGCCTTGGGTTCAATCCTCAGTACCAAAAATGATGTGACTATTTATTTGGACTTATAGGTTAAAAATGGAAGATTTCAGCTATTATTTTTGTAATTATTTTGAAACCTAGTTTCTCTCCTCTGTGACCATATTTAGAAACAAAATATATGACCAAAAGGAATATTTCAGTGGAAGAGATTAGCAGCTGCTTCAATGTTGCAAAATATGACATTGTTTTCCTTCAGAAATCACCAATTACACATAGATGCATAGGTATGCATGTGCTTTTCAAAAAACAATGCATAAACCAAAAATAAAAAAAATACATGTGCATATATATTGATATATACCATTTTAATTTTATTCACATTTTGTAAACCCTATGGTATGCTGAATATGTTTCTAGCGTATTTAATATTCACATCTTTTTTGCATAAGTATGTGTGGTCATTTGTATGTCCCCAAAAAGACTAAGGTTTTTTTTTTTTTATTTGAGAGAGAGAGAGAGAGAATGGGCATGCCAGCAGCCTCGCAGCTGCTTGTGAACAGTCTTAAAGCTGGTTTTATTTATTTATATTATTATATTATATTATTATTTTATTATATTATTTATAATGTGAGATGGTCTATTAGTAGCCAGAAGTGGAATGTGATTGTTTGAGTGTCCCTCAATAGACTCAGGTGTCCTTCTGGAGAAGGACATTGGGGTCCAGCCCTGAGGTCTTACCAGGAGAGAATCTGAATTCCGAGTTCTGTCTTGGTTCACTGCTGTTTTGCTCTTGGTTTCCTGCTTGCTTTTGGTGATGCTAGTTGTGTTTTTTTCTCCCTGTGTATTGATTTGTGAGTTAGAACCAGCTTCTTCTGCCATTATAGAACTTGCACTGGATCGGTAAGCCTGAAATAAACCCCATTCCTCTCCTAAACTGTGTCTGGTTTGGAGGTTCATCCCAGAAGCATGGGTCTGACTACAATAGTATGTATGTGTGGCATGCATGTATGTGTGTTTATATGCATATGGGTGCATCTGTGTGGATGGGGAACATGGTTTCACATGTCTGTGAATGTGTGTAGAGGTTAGATGTCAACTTAAGGTATCTTCCTTGATCCATCTCCACCTTATTCTTCAAGTCAGGGTCTCTCATCAAACCTTAAACTTAGCAGTTTGGCTAAATTAGTGAGTCATAAAGCCACTAGACCCCCTTGTTTTCCTAGTGCTGGGATTATTGACATGAATGATACATACCTGACATTCTACATGCATTCTGAGGATCTGAACTGGAGTCCTCATCCTAGCAAACACTTTTTACCCACTGAGCAATCTTCCTAGGTCCAATGTTTTTATTTTCCACCACAGATTCTAGGATCTATTGTATGATTAGAAAATAGGTATGCAAGTGGATATTTTAGATAATTTTATAATACACTGAAGTCTTACATTATATTCTGTGATTGAACTGAAAAATACATTTGAGATCATCTTGTGTGTGTGTGTGTGTGTGTGTGTGTGTGTGTGTGTGTGTGAGAGAGAGAGAGAGAGAGAGAGAGAGAGAGAGAGAAAAGAAAGTAGAGAAAGATAGAGAAAGAGCTCTTCTATACTATAATACATGTGGAAGTCAAAGGACCCTTCAGGTTTTACTTATCTTCTTCCACCTTGTTTTATTTTTCCCCCTTGTCACTGGGAAGATCAGTCTAGCTGGCCCATGAACTTTGGGATTCTCCTGGCTCCACCTCCCATTACCGTAGGGATACTGGGATCATAAATGCATGTGCCATCTTCTGTTCAGCTTTACATGGCTGCTGAAAATAGAACTTGGGTTGTCACTTTGTTCATCAAGTGCTTTTAACCACTGAGAAATCTCTCCAGCCCCCAGTTAAGGTCATTTTTATAGATGGACATAGGCATATATGTGTGTATAAAGCATATACATATAGAGATATGATTATATGCCTTTATCTTCACAAAAGAAAGAAGTAGATCCAGATGTTGTAGTATCTTGATATTTGTAGAATTCTACTTAAAGTGATAATTACTTGATGATGTAGGGATAGGAGAATGAATAATACATCATGACCTGTGACTTATTAAGCCAAAATTAAAAAAATTATATATAACAGCTTATACTCTTTTATCCCTTCACCCAACTCCCATTACCCTGGGGGCCTTCCTTAGTGGTGGTGTGTTCATTGTGAGGCATGAAATCCTCAGCCATTCTGAGTGGGGTGAGGATGGGGTTACTGTGCCTTAGGATATTCCTGCTCACTCTGTGGCTCTTATAATCTTTCCACCCCTCTTCCTCAATGGTTCCTGAGTCATGGCAGTCCTGTTGACAGTCTAATTTAGTGCTGACTTCTTTGTAAGTCATTTCTGCTTTATTAGTGTGGCAGTTTGAATGGAATCTCCCAATAGATTCAGGAATTTATCAAAGCTTATAATTTAGGTCTCCAGCCACCTCTATGGAGGAAGTGTCACTGTGGGCACAGATCTTAGGGTCCATCTCTAAGGTGTGTTTGGGGGAAGATCTGGAATTCCAGCCTAAGGAATTCAGAGAATAGTTTGAGTTCTTCCTGGGTTCCCTGGTGTTTGGCTGCATGCTTTTGCTCTTACTTTTGGTGGTGGGTTTTCTCTTTTTTGCCATTATGGAACTTCCCCTGGATCTCTGAGCTTCAATAAATCCCTCCATCCCATATATTGTGCCTGGTTTCACAGATCATTGCAGCAACATGAAGCTGGCTATGACAGGTTTTAATTGATCACCACGTCTGTCACCATTGCCCTGGAGCTGGTTGTCAGGCTAGCAGTAAGAGCAGTGTTCATGTCACCACTTCCTCTGAAGTTTCTCCTGAGCCTTGGCAAATGTGATAGAGGTGACAAGTCTCATAGTAGCCTCTTGGCTATCTTCTTTTCTTATTGATGGATCTTGGCTCTCCTTGTTCTGTCTGCCATCTTTAAGATAAACAGATTCTCCAACCATGAATGAGAGTGGTTTGGGTTAAAGGGGGTATGCAAGATTATTTGAGAGATTTTTGTGTGTGTGTGCAAGCATACTCTTCTTCTCCAGAGAACATTAGGGGCTTCTTTCTGATGTCTTATTTTCTTGGTCATTGGATTCTGACTTGGTTTCAGTACCAGATATGAGTTCTCTTCCACTGAATAGGACTCATGTCTAATCAGAGAAAAGATGATTTATCTGCAGAGGTTGCATGCCACTGTTGCACAAGCATATAAACCAACACTTTTAAGTACAAAACTTCATAGCAAAATGTATCTAAAAGAAATTGATTTAAAATGAATTCTTGATTTTGAGTTTAGAAAAATATGACATTAAGAAAATGCAGATGTACACACCTGAATTGGTTTGTATTCAAATTCAAAAGATTGGATTATTTTTCCAGAAACATCTGTTTTAATGTTTGTGTACAATAGTGTGCTGTGATGTATTCTTGATAGTTTTATAGATAAATTGTTGGAAAATCTATTCTGAGCACTTTCTGGTTTTGCAGGACAGTAATGTTTTATGTTTGTATTTGATCAATTGACATTTGTATTCTTAAATTGGGTTAATGTGGCCATAAGTGAACAGAAAGGGCCTGTGAATGTTATCCTGGAAAGAGCAAAAATCAAGCTATGTTGGATTGTAAAATTGGTTCCTGAGACTTTATAAGCAATGCCAAGTGAGGCAGCTGCTAGTCAAATTGCATGAGTTCGTGTCAATAATAATGTGGGCATAACTTCATATTAACCCTTGTGTTATACACCTGCATCTCTATGAGAAATTGATGGTACCCACAAACATTAAGGTGCAATAAAGCAATTCAGATGGTAAGTATAGTCACAAAATGTCTGACATTTGCTGTATTCAAAGCACACTCTCATGTGAGCAGAGCTAAGCCTATGAAATACCTTTGTAGGCAATGTGACCTCTGTCTTTGACCCACAGAATTCATGCAGTTGAAACATAATTTTCCTCGAAGGACATTTCAACATGATTACAGGGAAAGTTTCTATAGCTACCCTCACTAATCAATACTAATGTGATGTCACTCTTATTGGGGCAAAGGATGACCTCACAACTGTGTTTGGTCACTTGAATTATTTATACTGGTCTAAGTCATATTTCTTTATGAAAAATCCTTGTTGAGGGTGTGGAAAAAAGTCTCAGTCAAAAAATAATAGCTGCATAAGCATGAGGACTTGAGTTTTTGATCCACAATACCCAAATAAAATGCCAGGTATGGTTGTGGGTGTCTGGTCAGGTGGAGACAGGAGGATCCCTGAGTTTGGTGGCTATCTCATCAATCCAAATTAATGAGCTCTGGGTTCAGTGAGTGACCTTGTCTCAATGAAAAAAGCAGGGCTAGAAAAATGGCTAAATTGTTAAAGTCACTTTCTTGCAAAGCTTGCCAGTTTGGGTTCAGTTTTCTAGTACCCACATAAATCCAGATGCACACACTGGCACATACATCTGTGGTTCACTGTAAGGGAAAGAGGCCTTGGTATGCTCATGCTGCCTCTCTAGGCTTAGAAATTGATAAAAAATATTTTTAAAGAAAGAATAAATCAAGAGGGAGAAAGACAGAGAGAAATACAGAGAAAGAGAGTGTAGAGACAGAGAGATGAACTTCCAGACCAGGCACAGTTATGGAGAGGGATATGACTGATGTTAGATGGGGAAGTTCCATAATGGCCCCACACACATATGCCATTGTGCAAAACACAAAAGACCACACACACATTTATGCCCTCACACACATTTGCATATCTTGCACTCACAGTATATACACATACACATTCAAAATTGAAGATGAAAATAACTACACTAAATATATTGAAAGAGGAAATGAAGGAAGAAAGAAAGATGTTAATGAAGGAAGATTGAAGGAAGGAAGGAAGGAAAAGGAAAAAATTACTGAAAGAGGAAATGAAGGAAGAAAGGAAGGAGGGAAGGAGGAACCTTGCTTCATTAACACAAAGGTGTTTGGCCACTGTGAGGCAGAATCTGCTAGGAAACACGAGTCAGAAGCGCCAGGAGCAGAGACATAGATCCTGAAGCCATGGCATCTATTTAAAGTAGCAGCAACTTGAGGATTTAGGGAGAGAAGAATGTATGCATCATGATCTCTGCTTCTTTACTTCAAACTTTTAAAATTGACTTACTTATTCCATGACCATTTTGCACATACATACATGTTTTGATCACATAGACCTATTCTTAGACTCTCTAATCCCTCTCCCACTGTGGCTGAACCCTTCTTTCCATCACTTACCAGTGGATACTGAGGAGAATGACTCTCCTTCCTCCAGCAACCATTAACTACCATTAGCTCCTCAAGGATGGGGGGGGGCTCATGAGTTCCTCCCCAACTTTTAAGTAAAAATTCTGACACCAATATGTTTCTAGTTGAATTTCTGCATTTGCTATTTTGAGATGATCACCTATACAATCTAGGCAACATTAAAATTTAAAGTGAATCAGTGTGTTAATCAGTTTCTATTGCTGTAAGAAAATGCATGAAAAGGGTTGGAGGGATGGCTCAGTGGTTAAAGGCACTTAATTGCAAAGCCTGATGGCTTGGGTTCGATTCCCCAGCAAAGCAAATGCACAAATTGTTGAATGCATCTGGAGTATTTCTGCAAGAGGCTGCACACCTGTCCTCTCCCACCTTCCCTCCCTCCCTTCCTCTTTCTCCTTGCACATAAATAAAAATATTAGAAATGCAGGAGAAAAACAACTTAAGGAAAGAGGATTTTTTTTTTTTTTTTTTTTTGGCTCACAGTTTCAGAAGTTTCACTAGATTGTTTCTTGGCTCCGTGGTTTCTGGGCCTGCTGCAAGGGACATCATGGTGGAAGGGCTTGGTGAATGGAAGCTGCTCACCTCAGCATGGCCCAGAAACTGAGGGGCATTGGACAGATGCAAGCCACATTCCCAACAACTTGCCTCCTGTGAGTGGATCCCACTTCTTAATAGTCTGTTCATCTATAAACTACTTAACAAATTAATCCACTGATGCGGCTAGTGCCCTGTGGTCAAGTCACCTCTCAATAGCACCCTTGCTGAGACTCGGTTGTGAGCACATGGGTCTTTGGGGAGACCCTTCATAACTAAAGCACACTGCTTGTTTCCTGATACTAGAAAGAAGGCAGGTTCTTCACTGAGTGTTCTGTTTGGGGTTTGAACAAGATTAGAGTAGGATGACATTCTGTCCTCAGATGCACAGGCTGTGGAGGTTGCAAGAGGTCCAGCAACTCTGGGCTGGTGGCTGATATTGGAAGTCTGGAATCCCTTCAGCCCATGATCACAGCAGTGCCATGTCCATGGAGCTCAGGAGCTACTCAGCAGCATGAGTGCTTATCCCTGCTCCCCACTGCCCCAGTTGAGCAGGTTGTGGAGGTCTTACTGGTAATCCCCTGGTAGGCATGTCTGCCCATCCATCTGGGTTGGAGCTCTAGTGTGCTTACAAGTAGGCCATCTTGACTAGCAGCCCCTTATTTTTATGTGTATGTGGGCATATATGTAGGTATGTGTATGATTCATTGTATGTCACAGCATGCATGTGCCATGCACACATGTGGAAGTTTGGCTACAAAATCAACCTTACAGTGTCAGTCCTTGCTTCCCACCTTGTTTGAGACAGTGTCTCTCTTGTTTACCTTGGGAATGCCAGTCTAGTTGCCGACAAACTTTGGGATTCTCCTGACTCTACCTCCCACTGAGATGCACATTAGGATTATAAATGCATGCATCACATGTCCAGAACCATGGGTTCTGAAATCTGAACTCTGGTCGTCAGGCTTGCACAGCAAGTGCTTTTAACCACTGGTCTATATGCAAGTGTCATAGTACCTTCCATGTGATAGGAAATAATTGAGTCAGTGAGTGAAATCAGGCAAAAATCTACTTCAGAGAGAGGGAGAGAGCTTTTATTCACAGAGTTCACCGGAAACTAACACCAGAAAGACAGAGGCCCTGAACTCAGATTGTGCTCAAGTTATATACTCTTTACAATCTTGTCTTAATTCTCCCACGCTTGGAGAGGGGAGCTATATATCCATAAGTGTAGGGTTCTGTGAAATAAGATTAAGTACAAGTGTCTATGTCCTGACATATTGTCCAAAGGGGCAAGGCTCATAGTCACAGAATTCTTTTGTTAAAATTTTTTATTTAAATTTTTTATTGGATATTGACATATTTAGTATGTAAACAACACATGTTGGTACCATCATTTCCCTTCTCCTTGCCCCTTTTCTGAAAAGGCCTTCCCATTGGGGGTGCAGGTCAACCCCATAGGGATTGTGAGTCATGCATTATGAGGGGGGAGAGGCAATGTCTCTGTGCAAAATGGCCCAGCTTGTGGCTCTACCAATCTTTCCACCCCTTGTTCTGCAAAATTGCCTGAGCCATGCTGGGTGCATTTTAAGTCTACTTCAGTGATGGGCACTTAGCAGCCTCTGGATCTCTGGTTTGGTAGGTGTTGAGTGTCCTCAGTGCTTATTGCCATCACCCTTGTGCTGACACCAGATTTACTAAGAAAGCAATACTCTTGCTCATTTCCCCAGTTCCTCTGTGGTTTCTGCTGGGCCCACGGTGGAGTGCACTGGGTCATTTATCTCCTCAGATCCTGCTCCCATCTGAAAAAGAGAAGCAGATTCTCCAACAGAGAATGAAGTCAGCACTGGTTAAATGGGATAACCATTATTAATTTAGAGAGAATTAAATGGGTGTAGACCCTCTTATAGGCCAAGGTTAATGGGAGCTTGACAATGGAAAGCAGAATCATTATCTGGATATGATTCTGACTTGTTTCTCAGTTCTAGATATGGTTTCCTTTCCACTGAGTGGATCTGTTGGCCAATCCAAGAGCAGTTGGTTACCCACCATGGCTGTGTGCCACTATTGCACTTGTGTGAGCATCACGTCAGGTTGTTTGCTTCTGAGTCGCTTAGACTTTGAGTTGCTCAGACAATGTTGGCCACTTTCCCCCGGTAGCTCATGTAGCTCCTTCCAGCACTAGATGGGCTAATTTTCTGGGGACTGGCTGGCTCTCTCTGGATTTCAACCAGGTCTCTTCATGGTCCGTGCCAACAGTGTATGGCGTCTTCAGCAGGGTTTCCATTGAGAAATCTGATGTAATTCTGATGGAATTGCCTTTGTATGTTGTGAGTTGTTTCTCTCTTGCTGCTTTTAACACTCTCTCTGTTTGTGATGTTAAGAGTTAACTCTGATGTGTCTTAGAGATATTCTTCATTGGTCCTGACTGTTTGGTGTTCTGCAGACTCCTTGTATCTGGATGGGCCTTTCTTTTGAGAGATTCAGAAAAGTTTCTTCAATAATTTTGTTGAATATGGTCTCTATGCCTCTGACCTAGATTTCTTCTCCTTCTCGTATGACCATCTTAGGTCCCAGGCATGACTTACTTCCCTGGCCTTGTGTCTGAAGACTAGTGAACCTCCCCTGAGAGCTGTGCCAATAAACCTGAATTAGCTTTGATTAGCTGGTCTGATCTGGTTTTCTTGTCAGTCAAGACTTTCATCTGGCGCTGAAATCTGAAGGAGCTGAGCCCCCTGTCCTGAGGGGCTGGGCCCCCACTTAACTGGGAGCCTCTCCTCTCCTGGCTGTGGATCTGACGTGATTGGTCACCTTTTGATTCAGGGCAAGTTGCCTGCTTTTTAGCCTCTGAGTTCCAGGGCCCCTGTCCACAGTTGCAGCCATGCCAGGACAGGTCCTTCTGTTTTGTCTGCTGCCAGGCAGCCGGGTATCCTATGGCATTGGGAGACGTCCCCCCTTAGGACTACCCTTCCTCTCACTCTTTGGGCCCAGACCATATGGAGGATGTCTTACTTTGGTCTCTGACCCCCAGCTCAGAGCCTCTAGCCTCGGCTTTAAAATGGGAAAATCAAAACTTGACCCTCAGTCGCCTCTGAGCTGTCTGTTACAAAAGTTATCTAAATTGGAGGTCTCCCAGACCATTAAGCCTAAACGCCTAAGTTTTTACTGTCATAACAGTGGGCCGTTTTATGAGCTTGACAACCACTCACTCTGGCCTCCAGAGGGCACTCTAGACTTCAATGTCCTCCATGATTTAGAAAATTCTTGTTGCCACACCAGCAAATGGCTCTGAGCTTCCTTATGTTCAGGCTGTTTGGGAACTATGCTCTAGTCCTTCTCTCTGTAGCCAATGTTCCACAGCCCAGATTCTCCTAGCCAGAATAGACAATTCACTAGACTGATCTAAACCACAGGACTTGAATCCCAAACCTGTCTTCAGCACTGACTGAACTCCCAGAACACTTGGCTACCCCACTTCCTGCCCCCCACCCCGCACAATTCCCAGCTTTCTCCTTTCTCTCTCTCTCCTGCTGTCCCCCCCCCCACATATCCCACCCTCTCCTCCCCTCCTGCTCTGGCCCCTCCTTCTCTCTCTCCTGATGCTTCGGCCCCTCCTTCCCTATCTTCTGCTTTTCCTCAACCACAGTCTTCCTTCCAAACCCCAAGGCCTTACTCCCCTTCCCCTCTCCCTTATCCCTTCCCTCACCCCTTTCTATGGCCCTTGATCTCTCCTCCGCCCTATCAGCCATACTCTGCGGACTCCTCCATTCCCTTGTCCCATCCCATGTCCCCTTCCCTCCCTCCTCCTCTCTCCGGGTTCCAGCCTTTCCCACAAAGCCTGCCTCCATGACTCCTCCCCTGTACCCTCAACACCCCTTCCCTCACCTTTACCAGCCCAGGGTAAAGCTCCAGGTAATGGGAAAGTCATCACCTTTCTGATGGACATGGGCTACCTTTTCTGTTTTATCTGCCCACTCGGGCCCCAGCATCCCTTCATCCATCTCTGTTATGGGAGTTAATGGGGTTCCCTCCTTCCTGCCAAAGACCCTACCTCTCCCCTGCTCATTGGCCAGACACCTTTTATCACATTCAATTTTAGTCATGCCTGACGGCCCAGTACCCCTATTAGGCTGAGACATTCTCAGTCGCTTCGGGTCCACCCTTTCACTAGCCCCCTCTGCCTCCCTGGAAACACATCACTTTCTTCCTTTAATAGCTTCTCAAACCTCCGCTCCTGACTGTCCTATTCCTTTCTTCGCAGACCCAATTGATCCATGAGTATGGAACATCTCTCCCATAATTGTCACACACCATCAACCTGTCTTTATCCATCTCAAGGACTCTTCCTTTTTCCCTTTGTGACCTCAGTTTCTTATTGCCAAAACACACCACCGAAGAAGCAAACCTATCATAACCTGTCTCCTGTCATAAGGCCTCCTTATATTTACTGATTCACCCTGTAACACTCTCATTCTCCCTTTACGCAAACCCTCTGGCACTTATCACTTGGTACAAGACCTCTGATTAATCTGTGAAGCAGTTGTCCCCATTCATCTGGTTGTAACTAACCCTTACACCCTCCTGTCTCATATCCCACCCAACACCACCCACTTTACAGTCTTAGATGCATTCTTTACAGTCCCCCTCCACCCTGACTCATACTTCATTTTGCCTTTACTTGGGAAGATCCTGACATCCATTCCTCCAGACAGTTACCTGGGTGGTCCTCCCCCAAGGCTTCTGGAACAGTCCCCACTTTTTTGGCCATGCCTTGACCAGGGACCTTTCCACATGCAGCCTTGAACCTAGCACTGTCCTGCAATATGTAGATGACCTTTTTCTCTGCAGCCCATCCCTTGCTCTGTGCCAACAATCCTTGGCCTCCCTTTTAAATTTTCTTGGTTCTAAGGGCTATAGGGTGTCTCCCTGCAAAGCTCAACTTTGTTCTCCTACTGTAACCTACCTGGGAGTCTAGCTCAGTCCCAGCTCAAAAGCCTTAACAGTTGATAGAATTCAAGCTCTCTATGACCTGCAATCTCTAGAAAACGCAAATCAAATCCTCTCTTTCTTGGGTCTCATGGGACTTTTTTGCCACTGGATCCCTAACTTTGCTGTCACAGCTAAACTGCTATATTGGGCAGCAAAAGAGACCCCTATGGGGCCCCTGTCCCACCCTACTGTAGTCCGTCACCATTTCTCATTGTTATACTATGCTCTCTTGACAGCCCCAGCTCTGGCTCTCCCAGATCCCTCTAGACCATACCATATTTTTACAGATGAAAGATTGGGAATGGAAACAGCTGTCCTCACCCAGCCTACTGGAACCACACACCAGGTGGTGGCTTTCGTGTCTAAGCAATTAGATTCCACAGTGTGAGGATGGCAGCCCTGCCTATGGGCCCTGGCAGCTGTGGCAGAGGTAATCCAAGAGGCCCTCAGGATCACATTGCTTGAACCTGTCACTGTCTTCTCTTCTCACTGCCTGATAGATCTATTAAGCCACTCCTCTCTTTCCCTGCTTGGGCCACTACAATTATCTCTGACATTCACCAAACTTTACACCTTTGGCACAAAGCCCTTTACAGGTTCCTGGAACTCCTGCTGGACACCAACAGCTTCCGGACACACATCTTACAGGTCCAGTCCACCTGTCAGATATGCGCTCAAGCCAATCCACAAGGGGCTTACACCTCTGCCAGCCCCTGCACCAATTATGGGGACATCAACCAGGCAAAGACTGGCACATAGACTTTACCCACATGCCACTGCACAAAAAACTTCAGTGTCTCCTTATTTTAGTTGATATTTTACAGGCTGGATCGAGGCTTTCCCAACTGCCAAGGAGACTGCTGATGTCATGGCCCAGATACTTGTAGAGCACATCATACTGAGCTGTTGGGTCCCATTGACCATCCAGACAAATAACAGCTCAGCCTTCACTTCTAAGATTGTCTCACAAGTGTCAGAGGCACTCAACATATCCTGGAAACTACACACCCCTTACCACCCTCAAACATGGGGTGAAGTAGAACAGGCCAAGGGTCTTATTAACCAGCAGCTCACCAAACTCTATCAAACTTAAGCTGTCCTGGCCCTCCCTTCTCTCTGCTCTAACCTGCTTAGGAGCTGTCCCTCACTCCCCCACTGGGCTCAGTCCTTTCAAGTTACTACACGGGAGACTTTTCTACTCTCTAATCACATTCCTGCCCACCCTCCACCCCTGATGGTTAACTACCTTCTCTACTTCTCCCTTCTGTGCTCCCTCCTCTGCTCACATGCAAATAGATCCCTGCCTGCTCCAGTAACCTCTAACCCAACATGAATGACCCCTACTACCTCAGATCCTATCTTATCTGGGGACCAAGTCTTTCTCAAGCAGCTCGACTCCAGACCTCTCAAACCCAGGTGGGATGGACTCTACACTGTGGTCCTCACCACCCCCTCAGCAGCTAAACTGCTGGTACCATATCTCCAGGGTCAAATGAGCTCCAGGACAAAATGACTGGTCCCTTAGACTCTCTAGCCATCCTACTCTTACTTAGCCTTGCCCCCACCCTGTACACTTCTGACTGCACTTCACCTCGCTGTTTCAATTTCCGGGTTGGACCTTAGATGATAAGGGATGACAGATCGCCCTACTCAATTACACTTCATGTCCTTTTAGTTCCTGCAATGAAGTCCACTTAACCTTTGATGCCATCTCTACATGCCACCACCAATGTTCCAGCACAGAACCAGGAAAGTGAATCCCATATACCTGTGCTTTCAAGTCTCCTCAAATTGTTGAGATCCCGGGAGGTGGGAAGGCTGCCCTTCATGGTCATGCAATTACCACTCTGTCTGGGGGAGTGTGACACTATACAGGGATAATTGGAAACCTATCATACTGGTGTCATTATTCCGAGGTAACATTGCAAACCCTATGCCTGCACAAGAATGGCCAAAAGCTTGACCTGGGATCAGTGGCAAGACCAATGGGAAAATGTCACCTTTATCACACAGAACTTCAATGCCTGGCAGAGCTGCATAGCAGCAGTTGGATTCTCCCATTACCCTGGGCCTCCCTGGAAGGGCACTGCCACTCCTCCCTTCACTACTCTTGGAAACAATCCTCTCTGTGTCCCTGGGACTCTTACAAAATTAAGTGTCCCTAAACTCCATGACATGTTTTTCTTGTTATGCACTTTAAGGCCTGCCTTTGTTCCTCATCTGGTAATGACCAATGTCACCCCCTTAGATAGTTGCTCAAGACATCCCCTTTCTTTCTCATTATTCATACCCCCAATACCTCATACCTCAATATCTCTGACTGCTGGGCTCCAGGAGGGATACAATGCCCCCCCACCATATAAATTCATAACCTTGTCTCAGACTTGTCCCTGCCCCCCAGGGACATTGCAACTCATCACTCTACCGTTGCACTCCCCCTCACTGGAAAGTTCCATACATGCCAGTCACCCTGATCCCCAAGCTTAACAGTATATACTATGGGAGAATTAGAGTCATTTATCAACAATATTCAATTACCATGGGATTGCTACAAAGACAAAGATGACGAGTGACATTGGCAGTACTGGTTGATTTAAGGTTAATCACATCAATCACAGCATCAGGCCTGGTGCAGGAGGTCTAGGCCACAGCCTGATGACAGCCCAACACTTTTCCCAAGACCTACCTGACCTAACTCGAAAGCTCACAGACATGATGGAGACCACCGTGATGGCCATACAACCCCTACAGATACAGCTGTCATCACTGGCCCAGATAACCGTGCAAAACAGGAGGACTCTAGACCTACTAACTGCAGACAAAGGGGAAACGTGTCTCCTTCTCAGGGAAGAATGCTGCTACTATATAAATGAATCGGGCCTCGTATAGACCCAAGTAAAAACACTGCAGACGCTGGGTGAAGACTACAAATGCTGCTTCACTAGCCAGCCATCCTCCCCAAGCTGGCTGCAATCCACGCCTTTACCCTGGCTCACCCCACTTATGAGCCCAATAATAATGATTTGTCTTTTTCTTCTAATAGCTCCTTGCCTCCTCTGCTTCCTCCAGGAGTACATCCAGGAAATTTCCAGAGTGGCCGTCAACCAAATGCTCCTATACTCATGTTCCCTTGAACACAGACCTATCAACTTCTGATTCCTCCTTCCCCACTTTGTCCCCAACCAGCTTGAAGTAGCCAGGACTTGAGTCGGCGCCATATACACAAAAAGTTTGGAATATTAGGTGGGGCTGTGCTCAGAACAAAGCCCCAACTTGGCCATCCTCCACATTCCTGAGGGTCATTCCTGAGGGTCCTGAGGGTCTTGAGACTGGCCAGCAGTCTCAAAACTCCCCTACCTTAACTGTGACCTTATAAGAAGGCCTCTGTTACCTCCCTTCCTTGAAACAATTACATTTCTCAGCTTGCTCCCGTGCGTTACTTATAGGCTATATAGGGAAACAGACCAGCTCCTAGCTGACACATCATCTTCCCCTGCCCAAGCCTTTAAAAGACTTACATCTTAGGTCCCAGGCGTGACTTCCCTGGCCTCGTGTCTCAAGACCTGTGAACCTCATCTGGGAGCTGTGGCAATAAACCTCAACAAGCTTTGTTGATCTGGTCTGATATGGTTCTTCGTGTTGGTCAAGCCTTTCAATGGTTAGGGGAACAGCATCAGTCCCAAATGACATCAGTTGATGCTATCTTTAGGAGTGTCTGCTGATCATTGATCTTCTTAGTAACATAAATAATGAAATTTCTGATTATTTGAGTAACTTGACATCTTAAGAGCAAGCATGTAAAGTAACATAAAATGGAAAAATGCCCTAATGTGATGAAAATAGTTATCTATGGCTAGGGACAGTATTTTCAGAAAGAAATTATAGCAAGAGCTTTTCCACAAATTTTCTAGAACTAAGAGTAATGCAACTGAAAATAGCTTTAACGAGTCCAAGAGTGATAAAGAAATTGCCAGTGTCAAAGATACACTGGCAGAATATGAATCCAAATATTTTATAAAATGTGAATGAAAATTCGTACATGTTGGCATATATGTGACTTTTAATGAATGAGGGAGTTAAAATACTGTTTGGCAGTCTGGCTATATTGAATCAAATACCCTTGAAAAGCAACAGGAACAAAAAATTATTCTGGCCTCCTTTGCTTCTTAAGAAGAAATGGAATTCCATGTGCAAGGCCCCACTCTTAATGTCAATGTGAAAAGCTCCTCCCTAAATCCTCATATGAGTGGCCCCCTTCCTGAATCCCCACTGAAAGGCCCCTTCCTGAATGCCCATGTGAGAGGCCTCTCCCTATAACAGAGTGAAATAGCATCCAACATTAAGAGGAGAAATCTAGACTCAAAGCCTCATTGGTGACATAATTAAAATAACCTGGAGCTTTAAAAAAATTACTTGTGTTTATGTGGCAGATGTGTGTGTATGGTGCATATACTTGTCAGGGGTCCTCCTCTATTGCTCCTCTACTTTCTGTCTTTGAGACAGTCTCTCACTGAACCTGGAACTGCTATTTATTGGTTTTTGGCTGATCAGTGAGCCCCAGCAATTCTTCTGTCTCTGCACCCCTCAGGATTGGAATTATGACCATATTTGGCTTTTTACATGAGTGCTGACAAGCAAACTGAGATCCTCATACTTGCACATCAAGTCCTCTTACCTGTTCAGTCTTCCCCCCAGTCCCCATAACTATTCCTTTTTTAAAATGGAATCTCTCTCTATATCTCTATCTATATATCTATAGATATCTATATCTATCTCTCTCTATAAAATACATATTTTCAAGCAAAGAAAGAGAGAGAGAGAGAGAGAGAGAGAGAGAGAGAGAGAGGGAGAGAGAGAGAGAGAATGGCTACTCCAGAGTTTCTAGCCACTGAAAAGAAACTCCAGATGCATGTGTCATTTTGTGCGTTTGGCTTTATGTGGGTACTGGGGAATTGATCCCAGGTCATCAGACTTTGCAAGAAAGTGCCTTTAAGTGCTGAGCCATCTCCCAAGGCACCTATTTTTTTTTTTTTAATTTACTTACTTATTTGCAAGGAGAGAGAGGGAGAGAGAGAAAGAGAGTGGGCACACTAGGGTCTCCTACCACGGCAAACTCCAGATGCATGTGCCACTTCCTTCATCTGGCTTCATGTGGGTATTGGAGCATAAAACCCAGACCATCAGATTTTGCAAGCAAGCACCTTTAGCCACTGAGCCCCTATTTTTTTTTCTAACAAATTTTCCATTCATTTGAAGCCTTTCATTTTCAAAAACTTAGGTTACAATAGTGTGGTAGTTGAATGGATGACCCTCAAGATAATCAGGAGTTTATTTATGTGTGCAATTTATATATTTAGGCTGGAGGAGTGGTCACTGGGTAGATCTTAGGGTCCAGTCCTAAGGTGTGGGGTGGATTTGGAATTCTTGTCTAGAGACATACAGAGTGCTTGATTTCTGCTTGGGGTTTTGGAAGTGTACTTGCCTGTGCTAGTGGTATAGTTTTTGGGTTTTGGCTGTGGCTTTTTTTTTCTCTCACAGCATAAACCTGTGAAAACAGGCCAGTTTCTTATGCCATTATGGAACTTCCCTTGGATCTTAAAGCTTCCATAAATACCCCTTCCTCCGTAACTGTTCCTGCTTTGGAAGTTCACCTCTGGGCTGAAGATGTCTACTATAAGTAGTCACAGAAAAATGGAATAATCAGAAACATTAAAATAATGGTCAGGAATACTGTATACTTTTTGTTTTCAAAACTGTTCTACATTATTCAAAACCCCTGAACCTTTTAAGCCTCTCACACAAACTATTTGCTTACTTACAATTTGCTAATGTCTTCCTCACCCAGTACGTAAATTGGTTTCAATAATGGCTCCTTTGGGTCTTTATAAATCTGTGTGATCTTCCCCTGATGGTCTGTGCATGTCAATTTACTTTATGGGCTGAGCCAAAAATAAACTCTTAAAGGGAGTCCCAGACCCCAAATACTCAAATGAGCAGAGCTTCGGGAATCACATTTCAAGCATGATTCTTTTAACTATATTTCAAACTGTATGTATTTAACTTGGAAACAAGTCCTTTTCAATTCATTTTTAATTTTTAATTTTTTTGGTGTGCATGTGTGTAGTCTGTATGGTATTGATGTAGGATTTTTAGGGCTCAGGAAGGGTTCCACAATGTATGAACCCCAAGTTTTGGGTTCTGTCCTACCTTTAACAAAGAATTGATAGTGATGGACTCAAGAAGGATAAATTATGAATTATTGTTTATTGAGAAGAAAATCACATCTCATAGGGTTATTTAAATGAGAAGTCAAATTGTGGGGTTTAGGAAACATGATCTCATGTGGAAACACTGCATAGTTTATAATGTTTATTTAAGAGAAATTGAGTTTTTTTTTTTTTTTTTTTTTTAAAAAACTGTAATAGAGCTGCAAACATGTGGACTTAAGAGAAGCCAAGGCTTTTAAAGAGAAATTAAAGTGAAGCTTGTGGCAGGAATAACAACTGCCACTCCATTTTTGGGGGGAATAAAAATGGCTGACACCTTTGTCTGCCTGGGTGCCTTTCTGTTGCAAACTCCCTAACTTCACAGGAGGGCCACATCTGCATTGATGTCTAGACTTCAAGTCAAGTCAAGACTTCCCATGGGATCTCATGAAGCTGAAAAGCTTTTTCACAGACAAACATACAATAAGCAGAGCCAATAGATTACCCACAGAATGGGATAACATTTTTGCTGGATAAACATCAGATAGAGGCCTATTTTCTAGAATCTACGAAGAACTCAAAAACCTAAACAATAAAAACTCAAAACAACCCACTCACTAAATGGGGCAGAGAACTGCACAGGGAGTTCTCAGAGGAAGAAATACAAATTGGCAAACACACACTTAAGAAAATGTTCAACATCCCTAATCATCAGGGAAATGCAAATTAAAACAACTATGAGATTCCACCTTACCCCAGTAAGGATAGCAAATATTAAAAATCTAATGAAAACAAATGCTGGTGAGGTTGTAGACAAATAGGAACCCTCATGCATTATTGTTGGTAATGTAAGCTGGTACAACCACTATGGAAAACAACGTGGAGAGTCCTAAAAAGGATGACTATACAGGTACCAACCGACCCAGTTATTCCCTTACTGGGCATTTACCCTAAAGCTCCAAGCCTCAGTTAAAGAGATATTTGCTCAACCATGATTATAGTTGCTCAGTTCTTAATAGTTAAGAGCTGGAATCAACCCAGATGTCCATCATTAGATGAATGGATAACTAAGATGTTGTATATCTACACAATGAAATTCTACATAGCAGTAAGAAAATGACACAATACAATTTAAAGAAAAATGTTCAAACTTGGAAGAGATCATTCTCAGTGAACTCACCCAATCACAGAAAGATAAGCATCGCATGGTCTCACTCATCTGTGGCTCCTAACCTGAATTTGTCCAAGATGCTGACACACCAAAGAAACATTTCTAGGACTGGACAATAGGGTGGTGGGGAAGGAATGGAGGGTAAAGGTGGGTGGGTGGGACAAAAAACTGGACCCAGTTGGAAATGATACAAAAAAAAAAATCCCATAACCTGTAAGACATACTAAAAGGCTGAACCTTCATCAGGTGCTTAGAGAGAACACCTGAATCACAGGGGCCTGGAGAGGGTAGGATGAAGACTAACCTTCTCCTGTTCCTCTCTCTCACCCCCTCTTCTTACTCTTTTTTCTCTCTTTCTCTCTCATACTACCTATATTTTTCTTCCTTCTTTTCCCATGGCACTGACCTGTAATTCTCAGTACTAGCATGTGGTCAACATCCACAATGAGCTGTTGATCAGTGAGACCTACAAAGTTTCCCAAAAGAAGACAGATTTCTGTCAGAGTACTTGATGACCCACCAAAGGTTATTGGTAAGACCCTACTGCTGAAGACACCATATGCTATTGGGATGGAATATGGAGTTGACCTGGTGGAATCTGGAAGAGACAATTCCCAGACAGTTAGCTTGTCTAGTGCCAGAAGGTACTACATGAGCAACTGGGGGAAAATGACCAACATTTGTCTAAGCAACTCATGATGTAAACTTCCCAGCAGCAATCAACCTGACGTGATGCTCACACAAATGCAATAGTGGCACACAGCCATGGTGGGTTACTAACTGCTCTTGATTTGGCTAAAGGACCAACTCAGTGGAACAGAACCCATACCTGGAACTGGAAAACAAGTCAGAACCATATCCAAAAATGAGTTCACCCTCCAATATCAAGCTCCCACCAATAATGGGATACAAAAGGGCCTATACCCATTAAATTCACTCTAAAACAATAATGGTTATTCATGTACTTTGCTCTGACCTCACTCTCCATTGGAGAATTTGCTTCTCCTTTTCAGATGGACGTAGAACCTGAGGAGAGAATCAGCCCATTGCATCTCACCAGGGCAACAGCTGAAGCCATAGAATGATTGGGGAAATGAGCAAGAGTGCTGCTGTCTCAGCAAACCTGGTATCAGCAGAGGGGTGAAGGATATAGACATAGAGAACACTCAACCCCTACCAAACCAGAGACCCAGAGACTCCCATGACCTCGTCACTGAAGTAGACCTAAAATGAACCCAACATGTCTTAGGGAAATTCGCTGAAGAGGGGGCAAAAAGATTGTTAGAGCCTTAAATTGGGTCATTAAGCACAGAGTCATTGCCTCACCCCCATAACCGATGGCTATCCCCACAATGCAAGACCCACTATCCCCAAGGGGGGAAGGCAGGGAGAAGGCTAATGATGGTACCATCATGGCTCTATGCACATTACATAGATAACTAATAAATAAAGGACTTCCCATGTTTCCCAAACATGGCTCAGATATGTAAATAAGTCAACCCCTGGACAACTGAGACAACTGCAGTTCAAAGACAACTCCAGGATGAAGGAGACAACTGTAGTTCTGATTTTTCCTAAACCAACATCGGACACTAATGCCCATTATTTTTTATGGTCTTTTGCCTTTAAAAATGCTGTACCCCTGAGCTTCTTTGCTCACAGCATTTCTTGCATTAGTCCCTCTCAGTTTCTGGGTAAATGAAAAGGATTTTTAATTGGATGCAAAAGCATGGTGGTCTGTAATTCTCTTGCATGGCCTATAACAACTGCATAGTTTACAAGGTTCATTTAAGAGAAATTGAGGTTTCGGGGGAAAAACTAGAGTAGAGTTGAAAGTATGTGGATGTAAGAGAAACAGAGGCTTTAAAAGAGAAATTAGGGTAAAGCTGCCAACCTGTGGACTTCAGAGAAATGGAGCTTTTTTTTTTTTTACTTGTATTTTTTTATTGACAACTTCTATACTTACATACAAAAATGCATGATTTCCCTCCCCTGCCCCCATACCCCTTTAGAACTCCAATCTCCATCATATTCCTTCCCTCTCTCCATTAGTCTCTCTTTTAATTTGATGTCATCATCTTTTCCTTCTATTATGAGGGTCTTGCGAAGGTATTGCTAGGCACTGCAAGGTCATGGATATCAAGGCCAATTTCTGTCTGGACAGTTGCATTGTAAGGAGTCGTACCCTTCCTTTGGCTCTGAGACTTTTTAAGAGAAATTGTAAAGGGGTGTTAGGAGTTTAGGAAAGTACTTGAACCTTAAACCCTAGGTTTATTTCTAATTTTAATCAAATAATTGAGTAAAAAAAAAGATTGAGAAGGATAACTATTAAATAATTATATTTATTGAAGGAAGTACAGAGCCAAGGAAAGGCACCCACATGGCTAGAGATACTATATGGAGGGCCTGGAAAAATTGTAGGATGAAAAGAGAAAAGAAAGTTCAAGGAGCTCTTGCCATGTGAGGAGCTGGAGGGGACAAAGGAGCCCATGTGGAGAGTAAGGGCTGGGAGCTCTCCTGGCTGGGCCAGCTGGAATTTCCCAAGTGGTAGGAAAGCCTGTCCTCCTCTTGCCAAGGTCTTTATAATCTTATAGTGGTGTGCTATCTTCCAGCTCAGGTGAACCAGAGTGACAGACAGCTCATCAGTTAGGGCTAGGGGCTGTCTCAGGAAGAGGCTAGCCCTGACACCAAGTTCCGGGGTTGAACTTGACCAACCACAATGTTTAAAGGGGTCCTGGTTGTTTTTAGAAAAACAGGTCTAGGGAACTAGTCAAGAGATTAGAAGTTAGATCATCTGATTTCTAGCAAGTGCAGACTTTCCTGCCCCATATGTTTATTTTCATGGTCCCAGTCACCCTAAGTGCACACCCTTTCATTATCAGAGTATGCACATGTGTGTGTGCAGGTGCACGTGTTCTGTGTACAGAGGAGACACTGGTGTCCTCCTCTATCACTCTTCTGCCTGATTTCCCTGAGGCAGTCTCTCATTAAACACAGAGCCCTTCATTTTTATTATGCTAGCTGAGCAGGGAGCCCCAGCAATTCCCCTATCTCTAGTCACCATTAGCACTGGGATAAGAGGCATGTGGGACCATGCCTGGCTTTTTACATGGGTACTGGGAATTAAACTCAGTTCCCCTGCTTGTGAGGTTAGCAGTTTACTGACTGAGCTACCAGTCCCAATTCTTATCTGAACAGGAACATCCCTTAATGCCTTATTTAAAGCCTACCTCAAGCACACTTTGCTTCAGACCGCAGATCCCCTACAGGGGTAGAGGCTGTTTCTAGGTGTATCTGATTGGCATAGGGGTTGGCAGGAGATTGTTGTGAGACACGTACTGGAAAAGCATACGCCATGTTTTTCTTTTTGGAGCTTTGGTTGGCTTTCCTTCTCTAAATATTGCCTGGTCTTCACAATTGTTACTCCCTTGTGGAGGAAAAGACACATGAAAAGTTGACTCACAGCAAGTGCATCTGATTAGGATCTGTATTTGATCATGAGAAAATCAAGGCTTGCAGTGCATAGATGAGTGTGCAATGAATGTTGTAGTGTTTTTGCACCCACAGCAGGGGTTGACCAAAAAAGATAAAATGAATCCACGAGTACACCCTGAAAATAGCAACATAACTCAACCTGGGTCCTCAAAACAGCTGGAGTTAAAATTGCAAGAAATTACGTTGTTGTCATCAAGAATATAAAAGTAGCCAGGAGATATAAAAGAGCTAGGAGATCAATTTTAAATTGTTTGAAGCTACAGGAAGGATTTTTTTCCTGAGGTTCTTTCCCAGTGAAGCAATATGTATTTCTGCCATGGCCTTTTAATAAAGAAATCATGTATTATGCAAACATTAACATTTAAACCAATTATGAACAATTGTGGGTAACTCATAAATATAGAACTGAGTTATGCCTTCTTTTATGGATATGATTCCTCTTCTAAAATAAAACAGTGAGAATTATGTTCTGCACCTTAGCTTACACTGTTGGAGGAAAAATAATTTCCATTTTCTTCTTTTTGAATGATAGCACGTCATCAAAAATTTTTATGTGTAAATTATGAAACTGTCCTTGGTGAATGGGGGAGCTGTGAGGGCAATATGCCATGTGCTCACTACAGTACTGGAGCATCTTGCCACCCTGTGCCAAAGATGACAGAAATGAGGCACCAGTGGTCCACTTACCATCTGCAACACATCCAAACCTGAGACTTTCTGTGTAAAATGAGTATGTGGGCTGGAGAGATGGCTTAGCAGTTAAGGTATTTGCCTGCAAAGCCTGAGGAGCAAGGTTCAATTCTCCAGGTTCCACATGAGCCAGATGCACAAGGTGGCACATGCATATGGAATTTGTTTGCAGTGGTTAGAGGCCCTGGCATGCCCATTCTCTCTATCTCTTTCTCTGTCCCTCTTTCTGTGTCTCAAAGAAAAATAAAATAGATTAAAAAATAAAATGTGTATGTGCCAAAATATATGACAGAAATTAGTACATTTTACATGTTTATATTCATTAAAATGAAGCTTCTATCTTCCATGAATATACATCAATCTGAACATAAAATTCACAGAGTAAATCCAAGGGGTGTGCATGCAAATGTGTGTGTTTAATCTTCCAAGTGCATGCACATCATAAATACGAGACCAGACTCTCCCTACCATACAGGAATACTCTTGCCAATGCATGTAGACTTTTCTTCTTTACATTGGAAGTATCCTGGGCTAAAGACCAGTAAGACTCCATGTAATACTACTTCTAGATCACAGGGACCCTGAACATATGAGTCCCTTCTGGGTGTCAAGTTCAATTCAATGATAAGGTGCTCAGGTTTACACCTTTAAGCAGAGGTCAGAGCTCTTTTTTTTTTTTTTTACTTTATTATATTTTTTTCAATTTATTTTCATTTTACATTCATGTTGGTGCCTCTGGTAGCCTTCTCCCTGTCCTCCCCCCTCCGATAGGACCCTCCTCATTGGGGAATGTGGGTTGTGCATTGGGGGGGTAGCCAACAGTTATGGGCAAGAGGCAAAGTCTCTGTGTATAATGACGCAACTTGTGGCTCTAACACTCTTTCCTCCCCCTCTTCTGTGAATTTCCCTAAGCCATGTTGGGTTCATTTTAGTTCTACTTCAGTGATGAGATCTTGGGAGCTTCTGTGTCTCTGGATATCTGGCTTAGTAGGAGTTGAATGTTCTCTGTGTTTATCTCCTTCAGCCTTGTTTTGGTGTCAGGTTCACTAAGAAAGCTATCTGGTACTAACTTCTCTCTCCGTTGGAGAATTTGCTTCTCTTTTTCAGATGGACAGAGAAACTGTAGGGAGGATCAGCCTATCACACCTCACCAGGGCCCCAGCTGAAACCATAGAGTAACGGGGGAAATGGGCAAAAGTGCAGCTTTCTTGGTGAACTCAACACCAGGTTAGAGCTCTTGACGCCACATTTGTTAAGCAAACTTGTGAGACATTTTCTATTTAAAAAAATATTTTATTTTGGGCTAGAGATGGATTAGCAGTTAAGTCGCCTGCCTAAGAAGAATACCCATTCAAATCTCCAGGTCCCACGTTTAGCCAGATGCAAAAGTGATGCAAATTCACACATGTGCACAAGGGAGTGCACAAGTCTGGAGTTTATTCACAGCTGCTGAGAGGCCCTGGTGCTCCCATTCTCTCTCTCTCTTTCTGTATCTCTCAAATTAAAAAATAATTAATTTTATTTATTTGAGATAGAGAGGCAGATAGAGAGAAAGAATGGACGTTTCCCGGGCCTCTAGCTACTGCAAAAGAACTCGAGATACATGTGCCACCTTGTGCATTTGGCTTACGTGGGTACAGGGGAATCAAACCAGGGTCCTTAGACCTTGCTGCCAAGTGCCTTCATTGCTAATCCATCTTTCCAGCCCTTATGGGACATTTTGATTGGGTCACAGAGTATTTGAACAATTTCAAATCAGCATTTTAACATTTGAATATTTTGCACGTGCATCCACTCTTCTTTTCTCTGTGCCAGGCCAAGGCTAGAAGTGTTATTTTCAAGAGAAGTAGTTCTATGAGCATGCGTGTGAATGCATGCTCTTGTCTCAGAATCTTAAAACAATCTGGGCTTCTTTCTTACAGATTAGGAATCCAACAGTGTCACTGCCCACCTCCTGAGCCTGAGATCTTACTTCCTGTTTCTACAGTCATCTTTGTATTTCTCACCTAAATACACTGCCTTGAGTTCAATCACAACTAAGCCTTCAGACATTAATGAGTAAGGAGCGGCAGACAGACAGGACACAAAACATCTGCTTTTCTCACAAGCTACCCTCTACATCAGAAGACCCCAGGCCTGTCACTAATGAAGGTCCTTATGCAGCACACTGTGGAACTATCGGTAGCCATTAGCTGTTAATTCTGGGTTGCTTGTTTGGAGCTCTTTTGTTTAGTGCTGATGTTTGAACGTTAACTTTTCAATAATAATATTTTTTTTTTCATGATAAAGTCATGTAACATAAGTACACATCCAGATATCTAACCAGAATGGTTGTCTTTAGTATTGATCTATTGATGTAAGATTTGGGGGTTCAGAATGGGTCCCTCAAATTTATGAACCTAAAATTTGAGCTCTGTCCTACCTTTAACAAAAGATTGATAGAGGCGAACTCAAAAAGGATGAATTATGAATTATTAGGTTTATTTAGGGAGAAACAGCAATTTGTGGGGTCAATCTTAAGGGAGATTTGGATCTAGGAAGGAAGGCTGGAGCAAGTCATAAATGTGGGAAGAATGAAAACATACTCTCATGTGGAAAATACTGCATAGTTTATAAGGCTTCTTTTAAGAACAATTGAAGTTTTTAGGGAAAGACTGGAGTAGAGCTGCAAGCACATGGAGGGGACTTATACAGGCCATTTAAGAAAAACCAAGGCTTTCAAGGAGAAATTATAGTAGAGCTGCAAGCACTCGGAAGATAGAACTTAAGTATATATGTATGGGGACTTAGAAGGACACTCATGGCATCTTCCTTGTCCTTTCCTATGGGGGGAAGTTAAGAAGGCAAATGATGGGGTTTAAGGAAAAATATCAGAGGGAAAATATCAAAGCAGAGACTGAGAAATTCAGAAAAGAAATGAGTAATAAAGAAAGTTAAACTCAGGTTACCCTGAGTTTAAAGGAATTACATAGGTAACAGGCCTAAAGTTAGGGAAGGCACTGGTGCTGGTTTGATTCAGGTGTCCCCCATAAATTTATGTACTATGAATTTGTGGGTCCCCAGCTGGTGGCAGTTTGACAATTTAAGCCTCCTGGAAGCCGTGTATTGTTGGGGGCAGTCTTATAGGTATTACAGCCAGTTTCTTCTTGCCAGTGTTTGGCACATTTTCCTGTTGCTGTTGTCCATCTGCTGTTAGTCAGGAGGTGATGTCCACCCTCTGCTCATGCCATCATTTTTCTCTGTCACCATAGAGCTTACCCTCAAGTCTGTAAACCAAAATAAACCCTTTCCTCCAACAAGCTGCATTTGGTCAGGTGTTTTCTGCCAGCAATGCAAACATGACTGCGATAGCACCCATGTGATAGATCTGGAATATAAGGGAAATATGCACGTGGTAGATTCAGAGATAAGAGGAAATTCATACATGCAATCAAAGTGGAATGTTACCTCAAACTATAAAGCAGAAGCAAGCAGAAAAGTTCCCCAGACCAAGAAACAGTTTTATGCCCCCCACCACCCTAGGCAGGCTGGGTGGTGGGGAAAGCCAATCTCACAGGTATCCCTGTGGATCAAGTGAGGAGAGGTAAGGGATGAGAGAGAGAGAAAGAGAGAGAGTTATTCAGATGAAGGAGCAATGCTATGCTTTCCCCTCACCCAGCCAGGCTGTGTGAAAAGGAAGCCAGAGTCATGTGTATCCAAGCATCACAGGGCAAGTGCAGGAGAATCTCACAGACAGCAAAACAGCAAGACAGGGAGAAGATGAGAGCTTTTATATGCAAGGGGAAGACCCAATTGGTTTGTAGATTTGGAGGGCAGGGCCCAGGGCCTGCTCACCTGGGCCAGCCTACCTGGGTCATCTATCTAGGTAGCATGATAGACTGTGGGCAGCAGGGTTGCTGTAGATCAGTCTTGATTAGACACAAATTCCATTTCTCCCAAGAGTTCTGTTCTTGTACCAGGGAAAGGTGGCATGTGGTATGGTATCTACTAGTTCTCTCTGGGCTTCAATCTCTAACTGAAACTACTAAAAGAAGCTAGATTTCTCCTCTCCTTCTTTAGTATCATGACTGTATTGTGTTGTGTTGTGTTGTGTTGTACTGTACTGTACTGCACTGCACTGCACTGCACTGCACTGCACTGCACTGTACTGTACTGTATTGTATTGTATTGTATTGTATTGTATTGTATTGTATTATATTCTAGCTCTAGCCCAAACTGACCTGGAGTTTACTATGTAGTCTCAGGCTGGCCTCAAATTCAGTGATCCTCCTCCCTCTGCCTCCCAAGTGCTGGGATTAAAGGCATGTGCCAGCACACCTGGCATGATATTTTAGTTACAAACATAATGTATTAGAATTGTGATGTTCCTGATATGTACTGTGATAAAATTTCCCTTTCTAACCATTTTGAGTATACAGATGTTGCAGTCAGCTTCTCGTTGCTGGCACAAAGCACCTGACCAAAAGCAGGCTATGGGAGGACAGGGTTTATTTTGGCCTCCAGACTCGAGGGTAGACTTCATGGTGTCAGGGGAAACTGTGGCATGAGCAGAAGCTGAACATCACCCCCTGGCCTACATCAGGTGCACAACAGCAGTATTAGAGTGTGCTAAACACTGGCAAGGGTAAACTAGCTCTAACAGTCATAGTCCTGCCCCCAACAATACACTTCCTCCAGCAAAGGTACAATTACCAAATTGCCATCAGCTGGGGACCTAGCATTTAGACCACATTAATTTATGAAAGACTCAAACCACCACATGGGTTGTAGCATTAATGGTGTACACACTGCTTTACAACAGTTTTCTAGAACCATGTCACACTGCAAAACTGAAGGCTGTCTCTATCCATGGAAGAATGGCTCCTATTGTCCCCAGTCCTCCCAGCCTCTGGCAGCCTAATCTCACCATGATTTTTCATGAGGGTGACTCCTCTAGTTATCTTAGCTAAGTGGAATTAGATAATATTGACTTATTTTTAATTATTTTTGTTATTGAGAGACAGACAGAGACAGAGAGGAAGAGGCAAAGAGATTGAGAATGGGCCCACCAATGGCCTTTCAGCTACTATGAACAAACTCCAGATGTGTGCTCCTCCTTGTGGGCAAGTGTGGCATTGCGCCCTTGCATCACTTATGCGTCTGGCTAAACGTGGGACCTGGAGAATCCAATGGACGTTCTTAGGCTTGGCAGGCAGGTGCCTTAACCACTAAGCCATCTCTATAGCCCAAATTAGATAATATTTACATCTATGTTACTGACTTGCTTTAAAGTCCACCTACATTATATTACCTCATTTAATTCTTTAAATAATCCTGAGGGGAAGGACTTATTTATAGTCAAGTCCATCTCACTAACAGTATGGGAGCAGTTAACATTATTTCCCCATTCTCACCTATAATAAGAGTCTAGGACAGCCAAAGCAGGGTCTGCTGGGATGCAGCAGCATGTCCCGGGATGCTATCATTTCCAAGGGACATTAGTGTCAGGTTCTCTGCTTGGCATTCTTCTTGGTTTTTATGAGTTTGCCTTTTTCTTTTTTTTTTCTTTTTTTCCCCATAACTTATTTTTATTTATATTATTCTGATTTTATATTCATAGTGTTGGCTCCCTAATCCTCCTCCCTGTCCTTCCTCTTCCAAAGGGACCCTCATCAATGGGGAATGTGGGTCATGCATTATGGGGGTAGTCAAGAGTTCTGGGGGGGGGTAGGCCAAGTCTCTGTGCATAATGTCTCAACTTGTGGCTCTAACATTCTTTCCACCCCCTCTGCTGCGAATTTCCCTGAGCCACATTGGGGTCATTTTAGTTCTACTTCAGTGATGAGGTTTTGGGAGCCTCTGTGTCTCTGGATATCTGGCTTAGTTGGAGTTGGATGTTCTCTGTGTTTATCTCCTTCAGCCTTTTTCTGGTGCCGTGGTCGCCAAGAACGCTGTATTTTTGCCTGTCCCCCGCATTACTCTATGGTTTCATCTGGGGCCCTGATGAGGTGTGATTGATGGATCCTCCCATTCAGGTTCATTGTCCATTTGAAAAAGATAAGCATATTCTCCAACGGAGAGAGAAGTTATCACTAGATACAAGGGAATTTTATATGCGTTGGCTCTCTTCTAGTCCATATTTGGTGGTATCTTGATCTTGGGGACTGAGCTCATTTTTTGTACATGGTTTTGACTTATTTCCCAGTTCCATTCCACTGAGTTGATCTATTAGCCAAATCAAGAACAGTTGGTTACCCACCATGGCTGTGTGCCACTACTGCATTTGTTTGAGCATTATGTCAGGTTGTTTCCTGCTGGGTATCTTATACTGCAATTTGTTTGGATAGATGTCATCCATTATCCCCCAGTTGCTCATGTAGCACCCTCTGGCACTAGACTAGCTAACTGTCTGGGGACTGACCCTCTTCCAGATTCTGGCCAGGTCTCTCCATGTTTGATCTCACACACGTATGCTGTCTTTGACAGTAGGGTCTTACCATTAACCTTTGGTGGGTCATCAAGAACTCTGACAGAAATCTGTCTCTTTTGGGAAACCTTGTAGGTGTCTCGGATCAACAGCTCATTGTGGAAGTTAACCCCGTGTTGGCACTGGGAGTTATAAGTCAGCACCTAGGAAGGTGAGGGAAGAAAAAGATAGGTAATATAGAAGAGAAAGTGAGTATAGAGTGGAGAGGGAGAGAGAAAGAGAGAGAAAGAAGAGAAAGAGAAGCAGGAAAAAATTAAGATTGGTCTTCATGCTGTTCTCTCCAATTTCCTGTGGTTCAGGTATTCCCTCTGTGGGCCTGTTGCAGGATCAATGTTTTAGCCTGTTTTTCAGAATAAAGGGTTTTATAGTATTATTTCCTTTTGGGTCCCTATTTGTATCCCCCCCTTGTCCTCCCTCCCACCCTCTCATTCCCTCCCATCCTTACCCTCCCTCCATCCCACCCTCCCTATTGTCTGGCCCTCAGAGTGCTTATTAGGTTTGGCAGCATCTCAGGTAGATTCAGGTTAGGAGCAACAGATAAACGAGACCATGTGACGATTATCTTTTTGTGATTGGGTGAGCTCACAGAGGATGATCTGTTCCATGTTTGACCATTTTTTTTTCAAATTTCCTTATTTCATCTTTCCTTACTGCTACATAGAATTCCATAGTATAGATTTACCACATCTCGGTTATCCATTCATCTAGTGATGGACATCTGGGTTGATTCCAGCTCTTTGCTATTATGAATTGAGCCACTGTGAACATGGTTGAGCAAATGTTTCTGATCTGAGGCTTGGAGCCTTTAGGGTAAATGCCCAGTAAGGGAATAACTGGATCCGTTGGTAGGTCTATGGTCATCCTTTTCAGGAGTCTGCATATAGCTGTCCATAATGGTTGAACCATTTTACATTCCCACCAGCAGTGAAAGCTTGTTCTTACTTCTCCACAGCCTCGCCAGCATTTGTTTTCATTGTTTTTTTTTTAATGTTAGCCATCCTTACTGGGGTAAGGTGGAATCTCATAGTTGTTTTAATTTGCATGAGTGCCTTTTTCTTAGTTTTATCAAAGTTATCTGTCTGTGTACATTTTGAGGACTTATAAAATTAATAGATATATAAAGAAAAATGTCTGGATTTTGCCTATCCAGAAACAGTTTCAGCATATTCACACTACTACAGTACTTACCATCAAGTATCTACATGGTATGTTTAACTGATTGCATTTTTAAGTTTTGTATTTTCAGACATTTTCTGTCATAGTCCCAACACTACTACTGGTATGCATGTCATTCTCCCCCCTGGGCACACTTGAGCCCTTCCCATCCCCCACCCTCACGCAGATGTTGTTAATTCTGTATCCCACACATCTTTGGGAACACGCAAAACTAACCTGTGCTCTCTTCTCCTCTCCTCCCTTACCCTACTCTCCAGTCTTCTTTCCTGTCTTCTTCCTCCCTCTTCTTCCTTCCCTTCTATTTTCTTTTCCTGTTATTATTTTTCTTTTTGTAACAGAAACTACTCTGCTGTGCAGGTTGGTCTCAATCTCAAGATAATTCTCTTGCTGAAGCCTCCCCTGTGCTGGAATTCAGGTCTGAGCCACCGTATCTTACTAAATCTATTATTTTCTAACTTCCAGCACATTAAGTACATTTTACATTATTTTAAAGTGATTTTTAATATGGTAGAAATGTAGATTCCTTTCTTCAAAATGATAAGAGTGGACTATGGTTTGCTGATAATGGGCCAGAAGGATAAATCAGAGGAAAACAGTAATCACCCAAACTCTGATTGTTTTCCATGCTCTAATGTTGAAGAAGGATTTCCCAATAATTTCTTCTCAACTTGAATCTGTGTTGTTGTATAAATATCATGCTTTGTTGCACTTATCTTATTATTGCTTGGATAAAACACCTGACCAAAAGAAGCTGATGGAAGGAAAATTATTCATTTTGGCTTCTAGTCTACAGGTGAAGCTCCACAATGGCAGGGGAAAGCATGGAACGAGCAGAGGATGGACATCATCTCTGCCACAGAAGATGGAAGAAGCAGCAGGAGAGTGAGCCTGCAAACACGGGCAAGCTAGGGCTAATAAACCTCAAGATCCAGCCCCAGAAACACACCTCCTCCAGCAAGGCTCCACCTCTCAAACTTCCTCCAGCTGGGGATCAAGCATTCAGAACACATGAGTTTACAGGGAACACCTAATCCACCTACCACATGACTCCCCGTGGTCAGCTTCTCTGCCATGTCCACATCCACATCCACTCTCTGTTAAGCTGTCTTCAGTGTCCCACTCACACTAACTGTGCTGAGCTCCTGTGACCCTCTTCCCTCTCTCCCTTTCTTCTCCCCTCTCTTTCTCCTCTTTATCAGTACTGAGGATTGAACCCAGGGCCTTGCACATGCCAGGCAAGCCTCTACCTCTGATCTACATCCCTAGCTCCCTTCTACCTTTTATTTTCAACAGGGTCTCCCTAAGTACCTAGATTGGGCTTGAGCTCACTCTGTAGCCCATTACAGGCCTATGACACCAGGTTCTCTGAATTATTTTGTCTTATTTATGTGTAAGAGTGATCCAAGGGAACAGTGACTCTGGGTTTGTACAACAACTCACTCTGGGTAAAGAAAAGTCATATATTGATCTTCAGAAATTAATCTGATTTCATTGTTTGCCATCCACTTCCTTCTGCCTCCATTTCTTCACATACTCAGACCATCTCACAGTAAGTCCATCTTGCTGTTATTGGCCACCTGAGGGTGGACAGCACTGCCTCATTGTTCTTGTTTTTATCCCCAGGTTGCTGGGTGGCTTGAGCACTCCTTCAAGTTCAGCTTTGGGAGTAGGTGCATTCAGACTCCTTGAGAGGAATGTTAGGAGCATCTTCATTAGAGCGGGTGCTTGGGATTGTTGGCAATGGCAAAGTAAGGAAACTTTAGCCTATTTATGCAACATTGCTTTGATTGCTGGCTAAAAATCAGCATTCTTTAGGTAGAAGTGCCGGGCAGGAGGCTGTTCTTCTCACACTGAGGATTGTGTTCTCCCACACTGTGCAGAAAGCCAGCAGTAATGATGTGGGTCCACACAGCATGGTGTTGCCCAGTGCTCCCTTTGGCATGGGACAACCAGGAAGTTTGCTGGAACATTTAGTCTCTGAGTGGCTGTTAGAGAACGACACAAGTCTCATCATTGCTCAGAGCATTTGTGATGACACCAGGAAGCACAGAACTCTCTTAGAAATGCGTTCTCTGATCTGAGCACATGAGAATGGTGTATAGTTTAGAGAAATAAATTGTGAAATGAAAGCTTATAAGTAAGCTAGCTTAGACAACTAATAGGAACATAATTTAATGAAGACTAGCATATATTCCTTTCATTAACTTCCTGAACACCATTTTTTTCTTCCACAGTTTGACATTTTATTGTGATTTTCATAGTTCATGGAAAAGTAAAATATTTATTTATACTTACCATATGAAATGGTGTGCATCTGTAACATTTGCTATACTCTCTGTACTATACAGTCTTCATAGAAACATTCTTAACAGCGGTACAGCTGTGCATGAAATTCTTTTTTTTTTTTTTTTTTGTCTTTTGAGGTAGGGTCTCACTCTGGTCCAGGCTGACCTGGAATTAACTATGTAGTCTCAGGGTAGCCTCAAACTCACGGCAATCCTCCTACCTCTGCCTCCCGAGTGCTGGGATTAAAGGCGTGCACCACCATGCCTGGCATGAAATTCTTTAAAGGACCTTGTAAATGTGCCCTTCTTATGCCTAATGAGAAAGTCTCTTTTTCTGAGAGAAGTGAAAGCCTTTTAGAAAAACATTTCATTTTTATGCTGAGAAGACTGTTCTATAAATGCCATCCTTTTCTTTCTCTTTTTTAAACTAAAAAACTAAGTTTTATAATGATGAAGAATAGAGAGCACTTGCTTACCTCTGTAGCAGGTAATGGAAAATTTACATACATGTGAGATAAATGTTCCCAGTCCTGGGACCCTGAGATTCATGCTGTTCATCTTGTACTGACTCAAGCTTCACTGAGCAATCTTTTTTTTTTTTTTTTTTTTTTTTTTTGACCTACATAAAAGAACTTTATTCTGGATTGTTCAGAGAATTACAAGTAGTTCTCCAGCTTTGAATTTATTGAACTAGTAAACTTTTAGAAAAGGTTTCAGTGGCCCATATAACTTGCCAGCCTGTTATTTTTATTTACTAGAGAGAAAAAAGAGAAAAACATCTAGCATGCTAGAGTCTCCTGTTACTGCAAATGAACTACAGGCACATGCACCACTTTGTGTATCTGGCTTTCCATGGGTATTGGGGAATCAAATCTGGGCCATCAGGCTTTGCAAGTAAGCTCCTTTAAAACCCCTGAGCCATCTCTGTAGTCCTGTAGCTGGTGTTTTTCCTGTGATCACAGTCTCTGTGAGGTTCCATTGAGTAGTCATGGCTGCTGTTCATTATCTGTGTGTGCAAGGCTCTGAGCCCGGGGCTTGCCACTTGATATTCACACAGACATCCTTGCGAGGTAAGTATTACCTTCATAATACAGACGAGGAGAGGCTCAGCGAGGCTGGGAAGTTACCCGATGCCACACAGCTAGTTGCAGAATGAGGTTTGGAATCCAGGTCTATTTCCTGGCAAACCTGCACCTTTTACACTATATTACTTCTTAAATATGTGGATGCTATTCTGATATGGTGCTTTCTTTTTTTCATATGGAGGGTCAAACCAGGGCCTGTACATGATAGTCAAGAGCTCTAGTGCTGAATATACACACCCACCTCAATTTTTATTTATATTATTTTGATTTTACATTCATAGTAAAGGATCCATTGTCCTCCTCCCTGTCCTCCCTCTTTCAAAGGGACCCTTGTCAATGGGGAATGTGGGTCAAGCATTGTGAGGTTGGTTAAGAGTTCTGGGGTTGGCCCCAGTCTCTGTGGATAATGCCCCAACTATGGCTCTAACAATCTTTCCGCCCCCTCTTCCATAAGTTTCCCTGAGCCACATTGGGGTCATTTAGTTCTGCTTCAGTGATGCGGTTTGGGAGCCTCTGTGTCTCTGGATCTCTGGCTTAGTTGGAGTTGGATGTTCTCTGTGTTTATCTCCTTCAGCCTTTTGCTGGTGTCATGATTGCCATGAATACTGAACTCTTGCCCTTCCCCTGCATTGTTCTATGGTTTCAGCTGGGGCCCTGGTGAGGTGTGGTTAGCTGATCCTCCCTTCAGGTTCGATGTCCACCTGAAAAAAGATAAGCAAATTCTCCATCGGAGAGAAAAGTTAGTACTAGGTAGAAGGGATGACCATCTATGTTTTGGAGGGAAATTTATATGTGTTGGCTCTCTTCTGGCCCACATTTGGTGGTATCTTGATCTTGGAGACTGAGCTCATTTTTGTACCTGGTTTTGACTTATTTCCCAGTTCAGCAATGAGTTCCATTCCACTGAGTGGATCTATTAGCCAAATCAAGAGCAGTTGGTTACCCACCATGGCTGATTGCCACTACTGCACTTGTATGAGCATTACGTCAAGTTGTTTCCAGCTGGGTATCTTAGACTGCCAGTTGTTTGGACAGATGTCGGTCATTTTCCCCCAGTTGCTTGTATAGCGCCCTCTGGTACTAGACTAGCTAACTGTCTGAGGACTGACCCTCTTCAGATTCTGAACATATCTCTTCGTGTTTGGTCTCACACACGTAAGCTGTCTTCAACAGTAGGGTCTTGCCATTAACCTTTGGTGGGTCACCAAGAACTCTGACAGAAGTCTGTCTATTTTGGGAAACCTTGTAGGTGTTTCAGATCAACAGCTCATTGTGGAAGTTCACCCCATGCTGGCACTGGGAGTTATAAGTCTGCACCTAGGAAGATGAGGGAAGAAAAAGATAATAATATAGGAGAAAGTGAGTATAGAGAGGGGAGGAGAGAGAGAGAGAGAGAGAGAGAGAGAGAGAAGAGAGAGAGAAGCAGGACAAGATTAAGGTTGGCCTTCATGATGCTCTCTCCAGGTTCCTGTGGTTTGGGTGTTCCCTCTGCAGGCCTGTTGAAGGATCAATGTTTTAACCTGTTGTTCAGAATAAAGGGTTTTATAGTGTCTTTTCCTTTTGGGTCCCAATTTGTATCCCCCTTGTTCTCCCTCCCACCCTCTCATTCCCTCCCACCCTTACCCTCCCTCCCTCCCACCCTCCCTTTTGTCTGGGCTTCAGAGTGTTTATTTGGTTTGGCCACCTGCCACATGGTTTCAGGTTAGGAGTGACAGATAAACGAGACCATGCGACGATTATCTTTTTGTGCTTGGGTGAGCTCACTGAGGATGATCTGTTCCATGTTTGACCATTTTTTCAAATTTCCTTATTTCATCTTTCCTTACTGCTATGTAGAATTCCATAGTATAGATATACCACATCTTTGTTATCCATTCATCTAGTGATGGACACCTGGGTTGATTCAGCTCTTTGCTATTATGAATTGAGCAGCTATAAACATGGTTGAGCAAATGTCTCTGATCTGAGGCTTGGGGCCTTTAGGGTATATGCCCAATAAAGGGAATAACTGGGTCCATTGGTAGGTCTATGGTCATCCTTTTCAGGAGCCTCCATATAGCTTTCCATAGTGGTTGAACCATTTTACATTCCCACCAGCAGTGAAAGGTTGTTCCTATTTCTCCACATCCTCGCCAGCATTTATTTTCATTATTTTTTTTAATGCTAGCCATCCTTACTGGGGTAAGGTGGAATCTCATAGTTGTTTTAATTTGCATTTCCCTGATGATTAGGGATGTTGAACATTTTCTTAAATGTGCATTTGCTATTTGTATTTCTTCCTCTGAGAACTCCCTGTGCAGTTCTCTGCCCCACTTTGTGAGTGGATTGTTTGATGATTTGTTTTTTAGGTTTTGGAGTTCTTTGTAGATTCTAGAAATCAGGCCTCTGTCAGTTGTATAGCTGGTGAAGATTTTCTCCCATTCTGTAGGTAATCTGCTGGCTTTGGTTATAGTATTTTTGTCAGTGAAAAAGCTTTTCAGCTTCATGTGATCCCAATGGTTGAGTGATTGTTTGATTTCCTGAGCTGTTGGGGTTTTGTTCAGGAAATCTTTTCCCACTCCTATATTGTGGAAGGTTCCTCCTATTTTTTCTTCCAGTAGCAGCATAGTTTCTGGTTTTATATTAAGGTCTTTGATCCAAAATTCATATGGAAAGGCAGAAGGCCTCGGATATCCAAGCTCATCCTCAGCAAAAGAAGCACCTCTGGAGGCATCACCATACCTGATCTAAAGTTATACTACAAAGCCATTGTAATAAAAACAATCTGGTACTGGCACAAAAACAGGAATATAGACCAATGGAACAGAATTGAAGACCCAGACTTTGGGTCAAGAAACTACAGCTACTTGATATTTGACAAAGGCCCTAGCAATGTAGAATGGAAAAAGGACAGCATCTTCAACAAATGGTGCTGGACAAACTGGACATCCATATGTAGGAAAATGAAACTCGACCCACACATCTCTCCATGCACAAAAATTTTTTTTTTTTTTTTAACAGACATACTTAGTATGGATCCATCATGTGTTGGTACCATCCCTTCCCATATCTCTGCCTATTCTGCTGGGAGCCCTCCTTAGAGAGGTTGCTGGTATTCCCCATGGAGTTGTGCATTTTGCATTGTGGGAGCAGCAGTCAGTTATTGGTGGGAGGCAATGCCATTGGGCATGATGTCTCAACCTGTGGCTTTTACAATCTTTCTACTCCCTCTTCTGCAAAATTCCTTGAGCTGTGGTGGGGTTGTTTTAAGTCTACTTCAGTGATGAGCTCTTAGGAGCCTTTGGATTTCTGCTTTGGTAAGTGTGGGGTGAGCAATCTTGACAGTCTGAAACACATACATCTTAAACAGCATGTCAGAGGCCTAATTTTATCAGGTTTCATAAAAAATCAGTAACAAATGGTCTTTTTTCCCAGTCAGATATGTCTTTGACAACTCATTTTTACATATTTGTATGTGTGGTATACATGCATGCATATGTGTGTATAGAGGTGTGCGTTCACACTTGTCCATGTGTGAATGGAAGCCTGAGGACAACCAATCTCAGGTGTCATCCTCAGGAATGTGATCCTCTTGGTTTTGAAACAGGACGTCTCCCTGGCCTGGAACTCACCGGTAAGGCCGATTAACTGACCAGTGAGTTCAGGAATCCTCTTGTCTGTGCTTCCTCATGCTGTGATTATAGGCACGTACTACCATGTCCTACATTTCACTTGAGTTTTGGGGATTAAGCTCATTTCCTCAAGATTGTAAGGCATGTACTTTATCAACTGAGTTATCTCCCCAGCCAGAAAACTCATTTTAATTAATTTGATTACTTCAGTGTAAACAACTGGTCTAGAAAACTCATATATGTTAAATAATCACCATTTTAGATACTCCACCTATGGTAAAATCTATAACATGTTCTAATTTAATTCTCATTCATTTCACATAGGTCAGGCCTATTAGTTACTTTACTCATTGCTATTACAACATACCTGGCAAAAAGCAGCCTAAAGGAGGAAGGGTTACTGTGTCTCATGGCTTGAGGGCAGTCTGTCATGGCACAAGGCGTAGTGACAGGAACATGAAGCAACTAGTCACATTTTATTTACGTTCAGGTATCAGAGCGAGATGAGTTCCTGTACTCAGTTTACCTTCTCCATAGCCCATGGGATGGTGTTGCCCTTATTTAGTGTTGGTCTTTCCAGGGCAATGTGACATCTCTGGATGGCTTTCACAGACAGGCCCAGAAGTGTGCCTTGATATGAGTCTACATCCCTTCAAATTGACAGTTAAGATTAAGCATCATACAAGGGGCCAAAGTAACGTATAGTTGCCACTAGTGCTTTAAAAGAAGTTGATTGATCACTCTTTATTTTAATCTAATTTCCTCTGCATTTATTTTGAAAGAATAATACTTAATCATTTATAATAAATATTGAAAAACTTAGCTTATTTATGCACACATCCTATGAAACAGTCCTGGCTTGGGAACTATTTTTCTTGGCAATTTTTCCTATTTTATTTTAGTATTGTGAGAGATAATATAGTACTATTTTTAAATTATTGCTTTAATAACATATAATTCAGTTGTTATCACCGTGTGTATTTGAAACTTAAATATTAAACATGAACACACACACCCTTGGAGAATCATTAGTGTGCATGAAGCACATGCACGTGTTCAACTTTCCATTCTAGAAATAAGCAAGAGGAACCATCCAGAAGCTCTACAGTAACCAATTCCCAACACTGACATCACCTTTCACCACAATATCCATGATCCACACACACAAAAGTTCTGCTTGCTTCACATTTAGGTCAAGGAGGATCATTTAAGAAATAACTGTTGGGCTGGAGGAATGGCTTAACAGTTAAGGTGTTTGCCTGCAAAGCCAAAGGACCACAGTTCAATTCCCCAGGTCCCATGTTAGCCAGATGCACAAGGGGGCGCACACATCTGGATTTCATTTGCAGTGGCTGGAGGCCCTGGTGTACCCATTCTCCCTCTCTCTCTCTCTCTCTCTCTCTCTCTCTCCCTCTCTCTTCCTCTGTCAAAAAAAAAAAAAAAAAGAATTAACTGTTGAAGGTGTTTGGATTCCCACATTGAAGATGTCATTTGGGAAAATTATTCACATGGCTTAGTGTGACCTTAATCCCTTCATTTAAAAAAAAATACATCTTTATTTATTTGATAGAAAAATGATTATAGGTACACCAGGGTCTCCTGCCATTATAAACAACTCTAGGCACATGTGCCACTTTGTTCATCTGGCTTTACATGGGTACTGGGATGTCAAGCTTTGCAAGCAAGTCCCTTTAACCATGAGTCATCTCTCCAGCCCTAATCCCTTCATTATTTAAAAATTAAGGATAGTTTACCATTGCATGAGTCTACTCTATCAGTGATAGTCATTTGAGTTCTTTCTAACATGGATATTTTTGGTACTGCTGCTATGGGTATCCTGGTGTGATTGGTTCTGATATATCTATAAGTGAAACTGTGACCATGAGGGTGTCTAGGTTGAGCTTGGGCCCCTGTTAATGAGTGAGCCAAAGGGGATCAAGAGCTTTTACTCACACCCCATACCAGTTCATGACTATTCTATTTGCTTGGCTCCCTTCCTACTCAGCACTGTCTAGCCTTGGAATTTTTGCAACTGAGATGAATGTGTGGTGATAATTCACTGAGATTTGTCACTGCCCGGGTAATATTAATGCACTTCTGAATATTTTTATAGGACCCTTGGGTATCTTTTGTGAAGTTCACATTTATTATTATTATTTTCTCTTGAATTGCATACCATTTTATTATTGATTTTATAGTTCTTTTATATCCTGGATATGAGGCATTGGATGAATGTATACACGGAAAATAAGTTCTCCAACTTCATGACTTCTCTTTAGACATTAGGCTTAACCACTTGAAATGATAAGTCTTTAACTTGATAGCTTTTTCTTTCCTTCTGAGGATACCTTTGCTTGCCAGATGTGGTGGTTCACATCTGTAATCCTAGCACTTGGGAAGCTGAGGCAGGAAAATCACTCAAGCTCGAAGTCAGCCAGGAAAACATCGTGAGAATCTTGGGCTACAGAATGAGATCTTGTCTCAAAAAGAACCCCCACATCCCTAACAAGATATCTCTGGTGATCCCAAAGGCATGCAGGTTTCCTCCACCGTGCTTTAGGGACCTTGTAGTAGCAGTCACATCAGATCTACAATGCAGTGACAATCACTTACTGAATCTAGATGACTCCACACAATGCTGAAACACCATCTATTCCTGCCTGTCTGTACTCACAGATGTATCAAGAATTGATGTGTACACTTGTGTATTCCTTGCCTAATCATACTAATCTATTTGTTATACCTTGCACCTTTAGTATATGGTCTTAATTGACATATTATTAATAAGCCTTGATATCCGAGAACATATTTCTTACAATTCTTATTGATTCTCCAAGATGGTTTATATTTTTAAATTTTTTTATTTGAGAAAGAGAGAGAGAGAGAGAGAAACTTGGTGCTCCAGGGCTTCAGCCACTGCAATCAAACTCCTGATGCTTGTGACACCTAGCAGGCATGTGTGACCTTGTGCTTGTCTCATCTTTTGTGCATCTGGCTTACATGGGAACTGGAGAGTTGAACATGGGTTCTTGGGCCTTGCAGGCAAATACCTTAACTGCTAAGCCATCTCTCCAGCCTGATGTCTATTGTTTTGAACTTTTTGAGTAGTCATATATATTTTAGAATCAACGCATACATTCTTATCAAAACCATATTAAGATTTTGACGAAATGTGCATTGATGCTAAAATAAATATAGTGAAATTGATTTCTTTGTATTGTCAATTATCTCAGCTTGTGAACATTAAATATTTATGTATTCCTTTGAAAACTTCTCTACAGAATTTTTAATTATGTTAATTGTGAAGGTATTGAAAGACCCAGGCCAGAGTAGCACCATGACAGGCCTCAGTCACTCTGTAGGCCACAGGGGCGAGTTCCCAAAATCAAGGGAAGAACAAGCAGTACCGGGAAAACCATAAACTTGCTGTGTGAGCATGACTCAACATTCTTACTGTCCTGGGCTGGATAGCCCAATAAGATCCACAGTCTCAGAGTTTTGTAAATGTCAACCAATCAAATGAATGTAACCGTGCACGCCAACCTGTTCAAATGTAACCGCTGTTTGCTAAGCCAATTAAGTTTGAAATCCCCCTAGACCTAGCCCACCAAAATCCTAAGACCAATCAAGAACCCCCAAGTACAGTTGATGTTCAAATTAGCCAATAATGTGGTTGCGTGGGTGATAGTCCTCTCCCCCTTGCTCAAACCTCAATAAAAAGCCCGTCATTCTGATTTTCTTAACTCTTGCTTGAATCCACTGCGTTGGTGAAGGCAAGAGACCGAGCTTAAGCCCGAGTAAAAAGCTCTTTGCGTTTGCATACTGTTTGGTCTTCCTTGGTGGTCACTGGGGCCGCCGTGAACTGGGCATAACAGTATTACATATCTTTCTTTAGATTTATTCCTACATATTTTTTGCTCTGTTGTAAAGTGCATTTAAAAAATTACCATAAAAATTAGTCACTAGGGTATACTACTCATATATAGAGAAAATTATTCATTCTATGTATTGATTTGTAACCAATAACCCCCAAACCTTTATTAACTAATTATAACATTTTTCTACATATTATTATAGATTTTTCATATTCTTGTGTGTGCATGTTTGTGTACATGTTTTCATACTGCATGGAAATGATATTATATTTCTTATTTTGCATTATTAATACTTTCTGGGTTTTGAATCATGGACTTCCCAGGCCTTCAGTTTGAAATAGGATGATGTTAGGCTGTAGATAACAGGAAGATTATGCCATTCCTGAAGCCTGGAAGATAGGTTTTCCCTATGACTATTTGGCATAATAGATTCTGGTCATAGAAGTCAAAAACATTTTTCTTTGAATGGCCAGATAGTAAATATTCTTGACTTTGTGGGTCTTTCCCATTATTCTTTTATAACTATTTTTAAACATTTTATTGACTCCATTAGTTTACAAAATGTACACTGATTATAATCCTTTCCACTATTCTCCTTGTCCTCCAGCTCCATCCCCTCCCCACTGAACCCTTTCTTCTTTCCAACTAGTCACTTTTCTAGCTTGATGTCATCTTTTTTTTTTTTTTTTTTTTTGGTTTTTCGAGGTAGGGTCTCATTCTAGCCCAGGCTGACCTGGAATTCACTCTGTAGTCTCAGGGTGGCCTTGAACTCACAATGATCCTCCTACCTCTGCCCCCCGAGTGCTGGGATTAAAGGCGTGCGCCACCACGCCCGGCCTGATGTCATCATTTTTTGCCCCTCATATTCTGTAGGTCTTGTGTAGAAAGTGTAAGCGCTAGTGAGGTTATGAATGCAAAAGCCACTTAATGTTGGGAAGACAATACTCCAGATTATTTTTGCCTGTTCCATTCTTTCTGCCACCATTTTTGCTGTTGCCCCTGAGCCTTGGAGGGTGTGACACAGATACCTCTTCTTTCATAGTCACTTTTCAGCACTTTGATGAGTTTGAGTCTCCACAGTAGTCACAATCATCTGAAAAGAGATGCTTCTCTAATCAAAAGTGAAAGTAGGGCAGGAGAGATGGCTTAGTGATTAAAGTGCTTGCCTAGGACCCATGTAAGCAAGATGCACAAGGTGGTACATGTGTCTGAAATTTGTTTCCAGTGACTAGAGGCCCTGGAACATCCATAAATGTTTATAGGCAATTTTGTGAGAATAATATATCCATTTAACCAAACAACAGTAGGCCCTCTGCCCCCACACACGTAGGGTTTATGACCTCCCCAGCCATACACTTTTGATTAGAGTTTCAGTACCAGGCATGAATTCCCTTTCATGGAGTAGGACTCAAATCCAATCAGAGAGCAGTTGGTTTTCCCCATAACAGACATACCACCATTGCCCCAACTGACACATTTTCCTATCTAGTCAACAGTGTAGCTTGCAGGGTCCACTGCTGGTTAAGATTACTGATGACTTTTCTCCCCCTAACAGGCTGCGAAGCACTTTTCCACATCCTGATAGCTAGTCAACAGGGAGGAGGTTTCCAGCTGAACTCCAATTTGGTTTCCCAGTGTTCTGCAGCCCAAATATGTGGTGTCTTTACTTATAGTCTTACTATCTAGTTCTGATGGGCAACCAAGAGCCTTGACAATCACTTATATTGTTTAGGGCATCTATGGCCTCTCTGACCTGTATCTCACCCTGGCACTGAAATTTTCTTGTAACAATCTATGGCTCTGGGCACAGCATTGCCCATCTACCTACTATAGGGTACTTCTGCCCAACTGTTTTTTTCTCTCTCTCTCTCTCTGTGTCTATCTCTCTCATCTATCTATCTATCTATCTATCTATCTATCTATCTATCTATCTATACACACACACACACACACATAAATAAGCCATATGTAAACATACTTCTTGACTATTTATACACTCATACATATATGTGTATATATGTATGTAAATGGGTCATATGGAAAATGTACAATGTATTTTTAGCTTTAATATACATACACATACATATATATCCAATAAGTATGACTGCATATAGCTTATTCTTTAATTGTATTAACATCTTTAATTTTTATTGACCCTCCTCCCACCCCATTCCCTCTGGCATCCTTTCCCCTGACTCCAGTACTCTGTCCCTCTACACATCTGCTATACCTCTCCTTGAGCCCTCTTATCTCCTCCTTCCCTCATGGCTTCTTTGCAGCCTCTGGCCTCAGTTGCTGACTCTTACTAACTCACACACAAATCTAAAAGTTTGAAGCTAGCATACACCTATGCAGTGTATGACTTTTTGATTCTGGGATACCTCAGTATAATCTTTTCAAGATCCACCCACATTCCTATGAATTTCATAATTTCATCATTTTTTACTGCTGAATTAAACCCCACTGTGTATATGTACCACATCTTTATGTACATCACTATGTACTCTCAGACTGGCCTGAAACTCACAGTGATCCACCTACCTCAGCCTCCCAAGTGCTGGGATTAAAGGTATGTGCCTCCATAGCAGGCAGGTTTTTGTGTGTGTGTGTGTCTTTTGTGCATCCTATGTGCTAATCCCCTGTCAGATATATAGCTGGAAAAGATTTTCTCCCACTGTGTAGGCTGCCTCTTTTCTCAGTGAATAGTGTCCATAGTTGCACAACATTTTTTTTTTTTAAATTCCAAAAGGTCCCTTTGGTTGATTAGTTAGTGTTCTTGTTTCCTGAGTAACTGGATGTTTGTTGAAGTGTTTCCCCTCTTTTTTTCCTCTAACAGTTTCAGAGTTTCAAGTATCATGTTAAGGTATTGATTCATTTTGATTTGATTCTTGTGCATGGAGAGAAATAAGGATATATTTTCATTCTGCTATATAGAGATACCCAGTTTTCCAAGCACTATTTATTAAAGAAGCTGTTTTAGCTTGTGCCCTGTTTGGCTTTTTTTTTTTTTTTCTGTCAAAATCAGTTGGCTTTGGCTGCCTATGTTTATATCTGGATCTTATATTCTGTTCCTTTGATATGTCTGTTTTTGTCAGTATATTCTGTTTTAAGTTACTATGACACTCTAATATACCTTAAACCAGGTATGGTGGTAACTCCAGTCTTATTTTTGCTGCTCAGGATTGTTTTGGCTGAAGATTTTGTGCTTCTAAATGAATTTTAGGATTGTTTTGTTTCTAAATTTCATTGAAGAATGTTGTTGCAGTCATCTTCTCATTACTGGTACAAACAACTGACCAAACGTAACAGATGGGAGGAAAGAGTTTATTTTAGGCTTGAAGATTCCAGGGGATGCTTCATCATGGTGGAAGACACTCCCTCACTTCATAATACATCCATAGAAAAGAGGCAGCAGCCAGCACCAGCAAACATGAGCTGAGTCTGAACATATACCTTAGGGCTAGACTCATGATACATTCAAGTGACACACCTCTCCCAGCAGGGATTCACCTGCTGGAGATTTCAATAGGAATCTTAATCAAAGTGTACAAGGCTATGGGCAAGATTTACATTCAAACCACCACATTCCACTCCTGACCCATGATCACCTCATAATGCAAAATGCACTCATTTAATGTGCCAATGTAAGAGCAATAACCAGTAGGCAAACGTCAAATATCTGCAGTTCTGAGTTCAACATCTGTAACCAGAGATGAAGTCTCTAGGTATCTATTTCTGCTCCTCCAGCTGAGCTGCCAACAGCCTAGGGAAAACTCCATCCCAAGCTAGCTTCTTTCCTTGGCAGCTGTCCCATAGTCCTGATATCTAAACCCTGGAGTCTCCATTGCAACCTACAGTGCATCTTCAAAGATCAATACCATGATGTTACTGGGTCTCCATACAGGAATTTCAACCCTGCTTCACATTCCCACATCTCAGCAGTTCCTGGAACTGTATGTACCTCATGACTCTTTTTTTTTTTTCTCTTCATTCTCATGCTTCCCAAACCAGTAATGGGTGGGATACTTACCAAAATTGCTAAATCCAGGGCAGAATAAATATTGACCTTGAAGAGTAGGGTAATCCTTCACCAGTCTCCCTTCAAGCCCCCTCCTTTGAAAATACTACCTTGAACCTCTGTGGGTGTCTTTCACTCTCAAGGCATCTTTATCATATCCCAATGCAAAATAGTTGGCTCACTTTTAATAGCAGTAACCTTATCAATTACCAATCTCTGTGCCTGTAACTTCAAATTGCTTGGATTTTTCCCATGATAAACTGTACATCTTTCATATATTTCTGTTCTATATGTTGGAAAAGCATCACAGTCCATTACGTTTAAATTCAACTTTGCTCAAATGTGAGGTCATGGGTGGGAGCCAGCCAGCTTCTCTACTTCTCAGATCCAATAAGTTTTTTTTTTATTATTCAGTTAAAGACTTCAAAAGCAAGCTTTCACAGTCTACAATTCTCTCTGCATTTAGCATTTTCAAACTCTTACATTAATATCTCATTAAGCTCTGTTTACCACAGTGAAAGTGTTCTACAGTCTAAAGTACCAAATCCTTTCATATTCCTCCCATGAACAAGTTCCAAAATACCAAAAAAACACATGGTCAGTTTCATTGCAGCAACAATGCCACTTCTCAGTAAAAAATTTGTGTTGCAGTTACTTTCTCATTGCTGTGACAAACACCTTACAAGAATGGGAAGAAATGGTTTATTTCAGGCTTACATATTCCAGGGATAGTGTCTTCATGGAAGAAGAAGCTGGATCACTTCATCTACACACACCATAGGGCTGGACTTATGCTCTTCCCCCAGTGACATACCTCTTACAGCAGCACTCTGCTAGAGACTTGTGTTGAAAGCTTAATTTTAATAAACAAATACCTTATTTGTATGGGGTATATTTATATTCAAACCACCACAAATGCCATTGAAATTTAGATGGGGATTGCATTAAATCTAGAAGTCGCCTTTGGTAAGATAGAAATTTTCATAATATTGAATCTTCCAATCTATGAACATGGGATTCTTTCCATTTCCTTAGTATCTTAATCAGTTTCTCTCTTGAGTGTTTAAAATTTTTCATTATAGAGGTTCTTCACTTCCTTGGTTAGGTTTATTCCAAAGTACATTTGAGGCAATTGTGAATGGGAATATTTCCTTGATTTCCTCTTCAGTATGTTTGTAATTATTATTCAAGAAGTCTACCAATTTCTGTGTGTTAATTATGTATCCTGCTACTTTGCTGAACATGTTTATTAGCTCTAACACTCTTTAGGTACAAACAACTCTTTAATTTTTTACTGACAACTTCCATAATTGTAGGCAATATCCCATTGTAATTCCCTCCCTACCCCCACTTTCACCTTTGAAACTCCACTCTCCATCATATCCCCTCCCTCTCTCAATCAGTGATTCTTTTATTTTGATGTCATGATCTTTTCTTCCTATTATGATGGTCTTGTATAGGTAGTGTCAGGCACTGTGAGGTCATGGTTATCCAGGCCATTTTGTGTCTGGAGGAGCATGTTGCAAGGAGTCCTACCCTTCCTTTGGCTCTTATATTCTTTCTGCCCCCCTCTTCCGCAATGGACCCTGAACCTTGGAAGGCGTGTTAGAGATATTTCAGTGCTGAGCACTCTTCTGTCACTTAATCTCATAAGCATGGTGCCTTATGAGTCATCCCAAGGTCATTGCCATCTGAAAAGAGAAGCTTCTCTAACCAAAAGTGAGAGTAGCATTAATATATGGGTATGAATATTAAGGGAAGTGCTTACTGGGAAGTTTGGTGAGCATAGTATATAAGTTATTTACTTGTGACCTCTTTAATTTTTTCTTTAAAATATATTTGGTTTTGAGGTAGGGTCTTGCTCTAGCCCAGGCTGAGCTGGATGTAGTCTCAGGCTGCCTTCAAACTCACAGTAATCCTCCTACCTCTGCCTTCAGAGTGCTGGGATTAAAGGCATGCTCCAACATGCCTGGGAGATGTTTTTTTTTTTAAATATACATTTATTTTTGTTTATTTAAGAGAGAGAGAGAGAGAGAGAGAGAGAATAGGACCTCTAGCCACTGCAAACAAACTCCAGATGCATGCACCACCATGTGCATCTGGTTTATGTGGGTACTGAGGAATCAAACCTGAGTCCTTGGGCTTTGTAGGCAAGTGCCTTAACTGATAAGTCATCTTTCCATGCCCCCAAATACTTTTTGATTTAGTTAAGAGAAACAGAGAGGAAGGAAAGGAGGAAGGGAGAAAGGGAGAAAGAATAGAGAGAAAGGGCATACCAGGATCTACAGCTATTGTAAACAAGCTCTAGATGCATGCAGACATGACTTTATGTGCATCTTGCTTTATGTGGGTACTGGGGAATCAAACTGAAGACTACAGACTTTCAAATAGAACTGATAGCTTCTGAGACATCTCTCCAGCCCATCTCTACATTTCTCATATTTCTTAATTTAGGCACTTTAAGCTATAAATTTCCTTCTTAGGACTGCCTTTACCACCCACAGGTTTTGGTATGTTGTGTTTTCATTTTCATTTGATTCTAGACATTTTTTTCAGTTTCCTTCTTGATTTATTCAGTGACATACTCATAATTTAATACTGTATTGCTTAATATATACATTCTATAGTCTTGGTGTTGATTTGTAGTATTGTCCAATTGTTATCAGATTGAGTACAAAGAATTATTTCAATTTTCCTGTGTTTGTTAAAATTTTATTTATATCCTAATATATGATCTATTTCAGAGAATGTTTTGTGTGGTACAGATAAAATTGAATCATTTGGGTGGAATGTTTTGTGGATATCTGTTATGTCCATTTATTTTATGACAGCATTTAATCCACATCCTTCTGGGATTATTTATTGTGATGAGATGACCTGTGAATTTGTGAGATTGGTGTACTGAAGTAGCCAAATACTATTGTGCTTGTGTTAATCTGTGACTTTACATCAGTACTGTTTATTTAATGAAGCTGCATGCACCTATGTTTGGTGCATACATATTTAAAGTTATAATGCCCTGTTTTATATAATCCCTTAATCAGTTTAAATTGACTTTATCTCCTCTGACTAATGTTTGTTTGAAGTCTATCCTGTCATATATTATAACAGCAGCACCTGCTTTGTTTACTAGGCTAATTTGCTTGAAATACTATTTTAATTTTTTCACCCTAAGGTAGTTTCTGTCTTTTGAAGATAAATGAGTTTCTTGGAGACAAAACAAAACAACAACAACAAAAAAAAAAACCTAGAAGGATCCTGCCTTTCAGTTCACTCTGGTAGTCTGTGTCTTTTGGTTGTGACTTTGAGACTATTGATAGTAAGAGTTAATGTTGAAAGGTGGATATTTCTGTCATTCTTGATTTTGTAGAGCTTAATATTTTTTCTATTACTCTTGTGCATTAAGTACTATTCAAGCATGGTTTATTCTTTCCTGTGGTCTCATATATGTACTTATCCTTCTCTTGAATCTAAAGTATCTCTTCAAGCATTATCTGTAGATCTGGATTAGTGGCTATGTATTCCTTTAGCCTGTGTTTATCATGGAAAGTATGCATTTCTCCTGCAAGTATGACTGACTGACTTTTGCTGGGTATAATATTTTGGTTTGTCTTTCAGAACTTGAAATATGTCATTCCAATTTCTTCTAGCTTTTAAAATTTGCATGGAGATCTCTGTTGTTAATTTAACATACTTGCCTTTGCAGGTGACTAGGTGTTTATTTCTTAATGCTGTCTATATTTCTGACATTTTTATTAGTTATGTATATAGTGTATATACAGCCATGATGGTAACATCATTAGCCTTCTTCCTATCTTCCCCCATGGGTAATGTGGGTATCACATTATGGGGGTAGCTATCAGTTATGCCAGAGAGGCAATGACTCTGTGCATAATGACCCAACTCATTGCTCTAACAATTGTTCCGCCCCCTCTTCCATGAATTTCTCTGAGCCTTGTTGGGTTCATTTTAGGTCTATTTCAGTGACCAGGTCTTGGGAGTCTCTGTGTCTCTGGATATCTGATTTGGTAGGAGTTGAGTGTTCTTTGTGACTATCTCCTTCGTCCTTGTGCTGGTACCAGATTCACAGAGAAAGCAGCACTCTTGCTAATTTCCCCTATAATGCAATGGCTTTAGCTGTTGCCCTGGCAGGGTGCGATGGGCTGATTCTCTCTTCAGGTTCTGCATCCATCCAAAAGAGAAGCAGATTCTCCAACAGAGTGAGGTCAGTGCAAGGCACCTGGGTAATCATTATTATTTTAGAGAGAATTTAGTAGGTGTAGGCCCTCTTTTTTCCCACTACAAGTGGTAGGAGCTTGATATTGGAGAGGGGGCTCATTTTTGGATATGGTTCTGACTTGTTTCCCGTTTCCAGGTATGGGTTCTGTTCCACTGAGTGAATCTGTTAGCCAAATCAAGAGCATTTGTAACCCACCATGGCTGTGTGCCACTATTGCACTTGTGTGAATATCATGTCAGGTTGTTTGCTGCTGAGTAGCTTAGACCATGAGTTGCTTGCTAAATTTCTGTTTGGGTGATCTGTGTATTGCCTATAGTGGAGTATGATGATGTTGGTGGTTACTCCTGTTTTGTTGTCAACGAGATTTTGTTTTATGAATTGTGGTGCACCTGTGTTTGGTACATAAAGATTGATGGTTGTGATATCCTCTTGTTGGATTGTTCCCTTGAGTAAGAAGTGGCCTTCTTTGTCTTTTTTGATTGCTTTTCATTTGAAGTCTATTTTATCCAATATAAGTATAGCTACACCTGTTTTTTTTTCCTTGTTTCTGTTTGCTTGGAATATCATCTTCCACCCTTTCACCCTGAAGAGGTTTCTGTCTTTAGTGGTGAGGTGGGTTTCTTGAAGATAGAAGATTGAAGGGTCTCATTTTCTGATCCACCCTGTTAACTTATGTCTCTTGATGGGTGAATTAAGGCCATTAATATTTCGGGTAATAACTGTGAGATTTGATTTAATACCTGCCATATTGTGGTGGTTTATGTGGTTTGATGTTTTCTTGGTCTTTGTAGTTTTAGTGCCTTCTCACGGTTTGCTTATTGTGATCTACAATTCCCTGATGTGCTTTCTGTAGGTTTGGCTTTGTGTTCATATAGTTGTAAAGATGAATTTTATTGTGGAAAGTTTTTCTTTCAGCATCTATTATGAGGGATACTTTTGCTGAATAGAGTAGTTTGGTTTGGAAGCCCTAAGCTCTTAGAGTTTGCAGTATTTCATTCCAGGCTCTTCTGGCTTTTAGGGTTTCCATTGAGAAGTCTGAAGCAATTCTGATGGGGTTTCCTTTATAGGTAATGTGGGGTTTCCTTTATAGGTAATGTGTTGTTTCTCCCTAACTGCTTTTAGGAATTTCTCTTTGTGTTTGATGTTTAGAGTCTTAATGATAATATGTTTTGGAGAATTTCTCCTTTGGTCCAGTCTGTTTGGAGTTCTGTTAGCTTCTTGTGTCTTGATGGGACTTTCTTTTGAGAGAGTGGGAAAGTTTTCTTCAATAATTTTGTTGAATAGGTTTTCCATGCCTTTGGTCTGTATTTTTTCCCCTTCTGGTATAGTCATGATTCAAATGTTTGAGTGCTTAAGGGTATCCCACATTTCCCTTATGTTCTGTTCACAGAAATTTTTGAAATTATTGAAACTTTTGGACTCATGAACTGTTTCTTCTGTTTTGTCTTTCAGGTCTGAGTTTCTATCCTCCACTTGGCTGACTCTATTCTTAAAAACTTCTATAGAGTTTTGGGCTTGTTCAATTTGGTTCATATTTTCTACTGCTTTTTTATGTATAGTTTCCATCCCTCTGTCAAGTTCCTTTTCATGTCATTTTCTGATTTTCTTAATGCTTCTTGGAGTTTATCCCTCCATTTTTTTATGTCTCCATTGAGCTTAGCCAGTTGGTTATTTATTGAGGTCCTCTTTTTTTTTCTCTCTCTCTCTTTCAGATCATTTCACTGTCTTTGGAACCCTTCCTGGTTCTTTTCTAGTATGTCTAATCTAGCGAGGAAACCATTTGTACAATTATTGGCTCTGTGTTGAGCTTATGCAAGTTCTGCTATTTGCTTGGCCAGGTTTGCATAGCTTGTCTCTTCATTTTGGGGGTTCTGATCCTATTGTCTCTTCTTTGTTTTGATTAGAGACATCCATTGTGGGCTGGGCACTCTAGCTGGATTTACTTGCATCTGATATTTCATGCTATTCCTTTTTCACTGTAGTCTGCCCATCACAATTGTACAAAAAACCTAGGGTGTGGCATGCTAGCCTGCCGGCCTGTGGTGGATGGGTGACAGTGAGTGTGAGGGCGATTGCCTGAGGAGTTCAGAGAGGCTGGGGTGAGGGCCTGGGTCGCTCTTCAGGGGTGGGAGGGGTCAATGGTGAGAGCATGCGGGGCTCAGAAAGGCTAGGATGGGGACACTTGACTACTGGCCTTCAGTCCCTGTTCATGGGAGTGAGGAGTCAGCATGGGGCTCAAAAGTTTGGGGCAGTGACACTGGCCTGCTGGCCGCGTCCCTGTTTTTGGGTGAGAGGAGTTGGTGGTGGGTACTGGCAATCACATGTGAATATATTGGGGGCCATCTATTGCAACTACCACAGGTACCAAGTGAGACATCTCTATTACACCCTGTAAAGCTAATTGAGGAAGAAGTGGTAGTAAAAGTCACAGGAAGAAGAGGAGTACTTATAATACCAGATATAAACTGGTCTGGATATTCATGATGTCACAGTAACTGATGCTAGCTACACAAGAACTGTATAATGGGAGAAAAAATGATGACATGAAAAGCAGATAGGGGCTGGAGAGGTAGCTCAGCAGTTAAGGTGCTTGGGGGCAAAATGTAAGTACTCAGTGTTTTCCCCCAGTACCCATATAAACCCAGATTCACAAAATGACACATGCATCTGTAGTTTTTTGCAGTGGTTAGATGCCTTGGCATGCCCATTCTGTCTCTCTATTTGTTTCTTTCTCTCTCTTTGTCTGTCAAATAATAAATAAATAAAATAATTTAAAAAATAGAAGACAGACTAGTTTGAGAGAAGCAGGGATTCAATGCAGGGGATTTGGGAGGTGGAAAAAGCAAGGTGGTGGGAGGGAATTATAATATTTGTATACTGTTTATATTTATGGAAGTTGTCAATAAAAAGTTAAAATCAAAACAAGGCAGTGACTATCAGAAAATGATGCTTTTTTGAAAGATGATCTAACTATATGCTCTGTATAAGAGACACACTTAAAGAACAGTTGAATGTAAAAGTATGGAAAAAGATATTTTGTGCTTAATTGAAAGTAGGAGGTGCATCTACAATAATATCAAATACAGTGGACAAGTAAAGAATAGAGACAAAGGATTTTATATAAAAATAAAAGAATCTACCAGAATTGCTTTAGAGAAGGTTCTGGCTAGCCACAAGAGCAGAATTCATATTTAAGCTGACACATACTGTGTAATATTTTCTGAGTCCTAGTGGGTTTGATAGAGATGACTCATCTGTAGATATTTGGTTTTCTCTTCTTTATCAGATGAGGCTTTATCAGATGGGTCACAGTAGTTACTATCATCTATGAAAAACAGGTTCTCTCACCAAGAGTGAGATCAGCATTAATCACAGGGAATAAACATACATTTAGAAGAATCTTTAATGTGTATAATCTCTCCATTTAGTCATAGAACAGTGTAAGCTTCCTCTAGGGTCCATGACCTTCCAGGCCATAGGCTTCTGACTTGGCTCTCATTACCAGGCATGATAGGTCAATTCAATCACATAGCAGTTGATTATCCTTATGACTCATGTGCTACTGTTGTCTGGCTGATTGATTTTGTAGCTTGCTGAATTCACTATTGTTCACACTGTTGGTAACTTTTATCCACAAACAGTAGTGCTTTCTAGTACTATGATGACCAACCAGCAGGGATATGGCTTCCATTTCAGTTTCCATCTCAATTTCTCAATGTTCTGTGACTATAGCAAGTGGTTCCTTCACAGTAGGATCTTAGCATCTATTTCTAGTATGTAATCAAGTGCTTTGACAATAACTTGCACTGTTTTGAGGGCCTTATGGGCCTTCCTGACTAACATTTCACTGTGTATCTGTGTGAGGGTGACCCAATTATGGCACTGGGATTTACCAGCAATATCCTGTAGTTCTAGGGTAATGCTTTCTTCACCAATGCAGAGAACTTTTGCCCAAACTATCTCTCACTGTTTCTTTTATAAGAAGAATTATATCATTTAAAAAATATATATTTAATTTATTTGAGAGAGAGAAAGAGGGATTGAGAGAGAGAGAGAGAATAGACTTGTCAGGGCGTCCAGCCACTGCAAACAAACTCCACATACATGCACCTCCTTGTGCAACTGGCTTATGTTGGTCTTGGAGAATCAAACCGGAATCCTTTGGCTTTGCAGGCAAATACCTTAACCGCTAAGCCATCTCTACAGCCCCAGAATTATATCTTTTACTTAGCTAATGAAGAAGTAGGTTTCATAGTACTAATTCATTTCACCCCAGCCTCCTCCACACTCTGTATTCTGTCCCTCCACTTGTATGTCTACTAATCTCTCCATTGGTCCTCCTCCTTTTTCCATTCAAAACCTCATTCTAGCTTTCTAACTAGTACTACTAATGATCACTGTGACTTATAAACAAATCAAACCAATCAGTGTTAGGATTCTCATATGAGAGAACATTGCACTGTTTGTCTTTCTGAGCCTGTGTAACCTCAGCATAACTTTTCCAGGTTAACTAAGTTTCCTATGAATTTCATAATTTCATTACATCTGAATAAATCTCTATTGTGTATACCTACCACATCTTCATTATGCACTCATCAGTTGATGGGCATCTGGGTTGATTACACTCCTAGCTTTTGTAAATAGAACAGCAACAATACTGGCTTGGCAAGTATCTCTACAGTAAAGTATATGCCCAGGAGTGGTATAGTTGAATAAAATAGTGGACTTTTAAAATTTTGGAGAAATCTAACTGATTTTCAGTGTCTGGACAAGTTTACACTTCTAACAGTGAATGAGGGTTTCTCATTCCCCACACTGTCACCAGCATTTGTTGTCAATTTATTTTTTGATGATAGCTATTCTGACAAGAGTGAAATGGAATCTCAAAGTGGTTTTAATATGCATTTCCCTGATGGCTAAAGATGTTGAAAACTTTTTGATATTTATTGGGCACTTGTATTTATTGCTTTGAGAACTTTCTGTTCAGTTTGTGTTGCAGTCATCTGTGCATTGCTGAACAAACACTTGACTAGAAGCAGCTTATGGGAGGAAAGGGTCTATTTCAGGCTTACAAATTCCAGGGGAACACCATCAATAGTGGAAGAAGCTGGTTCCCTTCCATAAATCCAAGCAGAGAGACACCACCAACAGCCAGAACTACATCAGCAGCATGAACAGCAGAGCTCCTAACTGCACTCCTCATATCTTAGGGTTGGACTCCAAGATCTGTCCCAGTGACATACCTTATTCTGAGTAGGGCTCTGTCTACTGGAGACTGAAGATTTAAGCCTGAATGTATGGAGCCACACATTTGAACCATTGCATCAGTCCATGTGGTAGTTTGAATATATGTCCCCCAATATATTCAGTGTTTTATTAGTTATAGTTTGCATCTGCAATCACCTTGCTAGAGGCAATGTCACTGGGGGCCGGTCTTAAGGTGTTGATGGTGTGCCTAGCAGGAGTTCCTGAAGTGTGCTAGGCTTTTGGGCTGTAGTTTTGCTCAGTGTACTGTGTAGCTGGTGGCTTGGCTTTGCTCTCTTGACTGGTCCTGTGAGAGCAGGCCGCTTCTCCTGCCATTATGGAACTTCCCCTGGATCTGTAAGCTTCAATAAATATCCCTTCCTCCATAACTGTGCCTGGTCTGGAAGTTCATCTCAGCAAACCTGAAGCTGTCTGCTAAAGTCCATGTCTCCCATATACTCATGGTCATTTCACTACACTAATTGCATTCAGTCCTACTTTAGTGGACCCATAAGCTTTACCAAATTTAAGACTATTCCAAAGTCTCAAGTCTCATCTGAGATTTAAGACTGTCTCTTAACCAAAAGTCCTGTAAAATCAAAACAAGTTATGTACTTCCAACACATAATGACACAGAGTAAGCATTTTCATTGTAATAAAGCATAACAAGGAAAGACTGGGCCAATACAAATCAATAATCATCAGGTAAACATAGAATATCTGCAGTTCAACCGACATCCATAACCAGTGATGACAGTCTGGATTTTCTATTCTGCCTTTCCAGCTTGGCTAAATACCCCAGACAAAGCTTTTATACTGAACCAACAGTATTCCACGGTAGCCATTACACAGTCCTGGTATATCCAAAACACTACAAATCACAGTACATCCTTACAGTACCATACAATGGCCCTTTTCCTCCTCCACTATAGGGACCTCACCTTGATTCATAAATTTGCATCTCTGCAGCTGGTTCACGGAACTGGTTTAATTCATACAATGGCCTTCTGGGCCTCTACATAGGTATTCAACCCTGTTTTACTTGCTGCATCTCAGCAGGGGCTGCAACCATGTGCACTTTATGACCTGCTTCCCTACATTTTTCATGCTTTCAAAACCAATACAAGGTGTGTGGCATAGCCAAATTATAAACCCAGGGGGAAATAATTCTTGACCCTGAAGAGAAGCATATTCTTTTAGACTTCTTTCTTTGTAAAAAAAATTTGCATTCATACTCATTCAGTCTTTCCTGGATGGATTTCACCTTCAGGCATGTTTTCCATTGTCTCAATGCAAAGCAGTTGGCTCATGATTAATGCTGGTAATCTGTTTACAATTATAGCTTCAGTAAACTTCAGTGCCTGCCTGTAACTTTAAGCTTGCTTAAAATTTTCCTGTGATAAACATTTTCTTATTTTTCTTTTCTATGACTCCACCATGCACAGCAGTGGAGCATACTTTTAAATTCGACTTTGATCAGACTCTCTAGACATGGGCAGAAGAATGTAGCCAGACTTTACACCAGTAGCCCAGTTCCAACAAAATGCTTTGCTGTCTCTCTCTCCTCCTGCTGTAAAGTTAATAAGCCAAGCCTTCACAGCCCACATTTCTCTCTGCACTTATCATTTTTTAAAATATTTTATTTAGGGCTGGAGAGATGGCTTAGCGATTAAGGCGCCTGCCTCCTAAGCCTAAGAACGCTGGTTCCAATCTCCAGGTCCCACAGTTTAGACAGATGCAAAGTGATGCAAGGACACAATGCCACACTTCACCACAAGGGGGCGTGTGCATCTGGATTTTGTTCACAGCAGCTGAGAGGCTGCTGGCATGCCCACCTCTATCTGTCTTCCTCTCCCTCTCTGTCTCCCTCTGTGTCTCTCTCCAAAAAATATTTTATTTATTTGAGAGAAAGAAGTAGAGAGAGAAAGAGAGAGAAGGAGAGAGAGAGAGAAAGAGAGAGAATAGGTGCATTTGCATTTTAAAACTCTCACCAGAATAGCCTATAAAACTTTGCTTAGCACATCATTGTAAGGCTTCTCCAATCAAAAGTACCAAGTCCTGGGCTGAAGAGATGGCTTAGTGGTTAAGGTGCCTGTCAGCTAAGCCTAAGAAAACCTGTTCAATTTGCCAAGTCCCACATTTAGCCAGACACAAGTGATGCAAGTGCACAATGCCACGCTTGCCCACAAGGGGGTGCACACATCTGGAATTTATTCACAGCAGCTGAGAGCCTGCTGGCATGCCCATTCTCTCTCTCTCTTCCTCTTCCACTCTCTCTCTCTGTTTCTCTCTGTCTATGTCTTTCTCTCTCTCTCAAAAAAAGTACCAAGTCCTTTAACAAACCTCCAGCATAAAAGTTCTAAAAGATGGAAAACCACATGGTCAGATTCATTGCAACAACAACCCATTTCTCTGGTACCAAATTACTGTTGCAGTAAGCTTCACATTGCTGGACAAACACCATAAACAGCTTATGGGAGGAAAAGATTTATTTCAGATTTACAAATTCCAGGGGAACACCATCAATGACAGAAGAAGGTAGCTCCCTTCCATAAATCCAAGCAGAGAGACACCACCAGCAGTGTGAACAGCAGAACTTCTCTCTGCTCTCCACACACCTTAGGGCTATACTTAAGATACACCCCCAAACACAACTTAGGACTGCCAAGATCTACCCTCAGTAACATACCTCTTTCTCAGTAGAGATCTGCTCACTGAAGAGTCAAGATTCAAGCTTTAGTCTATGGGGCCACACCTATAAACCACTATCATGTCCTACCCCATTTTTCAACTGGGTTGATTGATTTTTTTATTCCTTAGTTTTTGAGTTATTTGAATATTCTAGATGTTATAATCTGTCAGATGTATAGCTGGTGAAATTTTTCTCCCATTCTGTAGGATGTTTATTGACTATGTTTATGGTTTTTTCAGCTCTACAATAGCTTTTTAGTGTCATGAAATCCCAATGGTTGAGATTTGTTTAATTCCCTTGGGCTATTTCTATTTTATTCAGAAATTCCTATTGTAGAGAGCTGCGAGGTGCCGCGCCTTAAAGATGGCGCTGGCTTCCGCCTTCCGCCTTCCCGATGGCGAGTGCTCTCCTGGATAAACAAGTCCTTATTTGGCTTGGGCCGTGATCTAGGCTTGCTTCCGCATATGTGGACCTATCTGCATTCACCACGTGGCACACCAGGGTTGGCTGTTCAAAGGCTTCTTAAGCTTTGGGTGGGCTTGTCCCGGGGGGAGTGAGTCGGGCAGTGAGTGAGTGAGTGAGTGAGTGAGTCAGTGAGTGAGTCAGTGAGTGAGTGAGTGAGTCAGTGAGTGAGTGAGTGAGTCAGTGAGTGAGTCAGTGAGTCAGTCAGTCAGTCAGTCAGAAGATTGTTCAAGGTTCCTGAATAAACTGCTTCAAGAAGAGTCCGAGCGTTGCGTCTTCCTTGCTGGTCGAGGCGGTCGCGACATCCTATGTCTTAGAATGTTCTCTCTACTTTTTTCTCATAGTCATTTTAGAATTTCAGGTCTTATATTGACATCCTTGGTCCAACTGGAGTTGAATTTTGTGCAGGGTGACAGAACACTGTCTAAATTCATTTTTCTAGATGTAGTTATCCAATTCTCCACCAGTATTTGTTGAAAATGTTGTCTTTTCTCCAGTGTGTGTTTTGGCTTCTTTGTCAAAGACCAGGTGCTGTAGTTAGTAGAACTAATATCTGGATCTTTCATTCTGTTCAATTTATCTGTGCATGTTTGGTTTCTTTGCCAGTACCATATAGTTTTTATTACTATGGCTTTGTAGTACATCTTGAAATCAAGTATGGTTATACTAATAGTGGTATTCTTTTTGTTGAGGACACTTTTGGCCTTAAAAATTTTTTAATTTAATAAATTTTGGCCTTTTATTCTTCCATATGAATTTTGAGATTATTTTTTCTAGTTCTGTGAGGAGTGTGGCTAGTATTTTGGTTGGCTTCATAGAAGGTGTCAGTGGGAATTCTCTCCTTTTCAATTTTATGAAGTAACTTGATAAGTAGTGGTTCTAGTTTTTCTATAAAGGGCTGGTAGAATTCAGCAATGAATCATTTGGGACTAACTTTTTGCTTGGGAGGATTTAAAAACAATTTATTTAATTATTTTCAAGCAGTTCAAGACAGAACAAGGGGGAGATGAGAGGAGAGAGAGAGAGAGAGAGAGAGAGAGAGAGAGAAAGAAAAGGAGAGAGAAGAGAATGAATACACCAGGGCCTTTAGCCTTTGCAAGCAAAACAAACTGCAGATACCCTATGCATCTGGTTTGGGAAGATTTTTAATCACTGCCTGAATCTTGTTTGATATTATAGCACTATTTAGATTGTATCTTCTGGGTTTAACTTTTGTACCTCATATGTGTTTAGGAATGCATCCATATTTTCCAGATTTTCCAATTTTGTGGAATAAAGGTTTTTGAAACATGCTCTTAGAATTCTTCCAATTTCATTGATATCTGCCATAACATTTCTTTTTTGTATTTCTAATTTTCTTGAATAGGCTCTTCTCTCTCTTCAGTTTGATTAATTTGGGTAGGTATCTATCAATCTTGATTTTATTTAGAAAAAGTGGCTCTTTTTTCATAAAATTTTTAAAGTAATGTCTTGATTTCTAATATATGAATTTCTTTACTGATCTTGATTATTTATTTCCATCTGGTACTTTTGGCTTGGGACTCTTCTTGTTTTTCCAAAGCCTTTGAGGGGGATTGTTATTTTTTTAGCTTTTTAAAAAAATTTTTGTAATGCAGGGATTTAGATGTATAAAATTCCCTTTAAAGGCTGCATTCATTGTGTCCCAAATTATCATTATGTTTTTCTTTTTCATTTAGTTTTAGGAAATTTTTGATTTTGATTTTCTTCTTTACTTCTGGAATGGCCAATTCATTGTTGAATAGTGTTCAATGTACAGGAGGTTTTATATTTTCTGCTGTTTCTTTTGCCATTAACATCTAGCTTTATTGCATTGTGGTCAGATATGATACAAGAAGTTATTGAAATTTTCCTAAATTTGTGGAGACTTTCTTTTTGTCTTCATATGTGATCCATTTTAGAGAAGGTTACATGAGCTGATGAAAAGAATATGTACTCTGTAGGGTTTTCATGTAATGTTTGGTAGATTTTTGTTGAGTCCATTTGATCTGTAGTATTATTTAGTTCCATTGGTTCTCTAGTTTATGTTTAGCTAATCTGTCTATTGATGACAGTGGGGTGTTAAAGTCACCCGCTATTGTTTGGGGACTTATACGTGATTTCATGTCCAGTAATTTATTTTATGAAATTCAGTACACCTGTGTTATGTTCATATATGTTTAGTGTTGTAATATCCTCTTGTTGAATTGTTCCCTTTATGAGTATAAAGTAGCCTTCTTTGTCTCTTTTAATTATTTTTTACTCAAAATCTATTTTGTCATATATTGTTTTCTATTTACATTTGCTTGTAATGTTGTTTTCTATCCTTTCACCTTAAAGTTGTGTCTGTCTTTAATGATAGGTGAGTTTGTTGATGACAGTTTATGGTTGGGTCCTTTTTATCTGATCCAGCCTGCTAGCCTATGTCTTTTCATTGAGGTAGGTGAGTCCATTGATGTTCAGAGATATAATTTATAAATGTGAGTAATCCCTGTTGATTTGATGATCTTCTGAAGTTTTGTGCTTTCATGATGTTTAGTTGTTTTAATAATTATTCTAGTTTAAAAATAATTTATTTATTTATTTATTTGAGAGAGAGGGAGAGAGCGAATAAGTCAGATAGAGAGAGAATGGGTATACCAGGGACTCTACCTACTGCAAACAAACTCCAGATGCATGTGCCACCTTATACATCTGGCTTAATTGGGTCCTTAGGCTTCACAGGCAAGCACCTTAACTGCTAAGCCATCTCTCCAGCACTCTAGTTTTTATTATTGTTTTTTCCTTCCTGTAGCCTCTTGAGTATGTTTATTCTTTCTTTAGTGTGAAATACTCTATCCAGTATTCTCTGTGGGGCTGGCTTAGTGCTCATGCAATCATATAGATGGCTTTAAAATTTTTTAAAATTATTTATTTATTAGAGACAGAGAGGGAGGGAGGGAGAGAGAGGTGGGGTGGGGGAGAAAATAAGCATGCCAGGGCCTCTAGCCACTGCAAACAAACTCCAGACACATGTTCCACCATGTGCATCTGGCTTACATGGGACCTGGAGAATTGAACCTGGGTCCTTAGGCTTTTCAGGCAAGCACCTAAACTGCTAAGCCATCTCCTTTCCAGCCCTCATGTAGATGGCTTTTATCATGGAAAGTTTTTTTTTTTTTCTTACTGTTGTAAAGGATGATTTTGCTGGATATAGTAGTTTAGGTTGGCAGCCATGGTCTTTTAGTATTTGAAACACTCCATTTATATTCCTTCTGGCAGTTTCTATTGAATAATCATGTGTTATTCTGGTTGACATCTGTGTAAGTGACAAGCTGTTTCTTTCTTGTAGCTTTTAGTATTCTTACCTTGTTTTCTGTATTTAGTGTTTTAAATATAATGTGACATGGGGAATTTCTCTTCTGGTTCTGCCCATTTGGGGTTCTATATGTCTAGTGTACCTGGTTGGGCTTCTTTCATATGACTTGGGAAATTTTCTTCTATAATTTCCTTGAAGATATTTTCTACACTCTTGACTTTACCCTTTCTTAACCTTCTTGTATGCCTATGATTTGAATGATTGGCCTTTTAAATGTGTTCTTCATTCTCTCATGGTCTTTTGTATGTTCTTTTGAACTTGACATTGATTTTGGCCTCTAAACATATTTCCCATTTCTTGTTCTCGGGAGAATTTTAAATTGAACTATTTCACTTTTGATTTACATTAGTTTTTTTTTTTATTTAGCATCTTTGTCTTTTTATTGTGTTTCATTTTACTTTCTTGGTTTGAATTTCTCATTACATTTAATTTATAATCTGTGCTATGTTGGAATTCGTTAGGCAATTGTTCATGTCCTCTGTGAATTCATTCAGCTGTTTATTGAGTTCGTTCATTTTGTTAATTTTCTTGTATTGCATTCAGATGTTTGTCCGTGTCTTCTTCAAATTTATTCTGTATGCTTAATATAATTGCATTTTAGAATTATCTGCAATTTTCTCTAAGTAGTTCTTATTGTAGCCTTCTACAGGATTAGGCTTTCTTGGTGGGGGTATCTTGTCTTGGTTTCTTGTGTTACTTGTTTTGCACTGGGGTTTGTCATCTGGAGATAATTCTTTTGTCTTGACTAGAATAAAGCAACAGTGGTTCCAATGAGGACTATATAGATCAGCTTGGTGCACTTTGCTCCAGGAGGGTGTGGGCCCAAGGGCTGATCATGATGTATACCTATGGTGCTGCTCTTTAGGGACCTGAGGGCTCAGTTTACCTTGCTCAGGACTAGAGTGGGCAGGTGGTATACCCATGCTTCTAAGTTTGATGCTTGGGGAACAGGACCATAGCCAATGTCTCATGTCTTCTCTATTGGTGGAGGAGGACACATTTGGGTAAAGCACTCACATGATTGGTTGGATGTAGGGGGAGGGATCATCTAGATTCTGCATAGCCTAGTCCACTGAGTTCTGGACAGGTACATGCAGGTGGTCCAGGGCATGGGGATGAGACTGGGGTACACTGGGGACCTGAGGGATTAGTCTGCCTTGCTCAGGGCCAGAGTGTGCAGGTGGCCTACATGTGTGTCTCTTGTCATGATTATTTTGTGTTTCTTGTGTTACTGCATTGAGATTTTTACATGTTAGGTTAGTTAATTGCTTGGATTTTCTGTTTGTCAGATTTATTCTTATATTTTATGTCAGAAGTTATATCTTCAGGGTAGGGGCTCAAGATGCCAGGTGTGACCTCTATGTTATTCTCAGAGCAACAGAAGAAGTTACTCCTGCTGGTAGCAATGTCTGCTATGGGAGTATCCTATTAATGAGTTAACAACAATGTCCCTTTTGACATCAATAATTACTAGTGGCTAAATGAGCAAGGCTTGTGTAAAGTATTGAAGGGTTTTTGTTTCTTGGAAGTGGGAGGTATATAGAGTGAGTTAGTGTGAGGACTGATTACCTTTGAAAAAATCGAGGTGACACAATTATCTGGGAGATGGAAGTGGGAGACTATTAGTATCCACATATTTTAGATATTGTTGAGGATATAGAAGGTTGTATTTATGGAGAATAAAGGAGAGGTTATAAGGAGAGAATGTGGGGAAGAGTTTGGAAAGAGTGATATGATATACAAGTTGTGCATGGGAAGAGTAGTAAAGAGATTTCAATAGCAGACTGGGTAGATAAAAATGCAGAATAAAACTCAGATCCAAATGAAAAATATACAAATACAAACAAAAGCAGCATAGAATACTTATCCATAAATGGAACTTTTTAAAAAAAGTCCTGGTTCAGTGGTTAAAGGAACTTGCTTGAAAAACCTGAGGGCCTAGGTTTGATCCTCCAGTACCCATGTAAAGCCAGATACAGAAAGTGGCAAATGTGCCAGGAGTTTGCTTACACTGGCAAAAAGATTCAGTACACCATTCTCTTTTCTTTCATAAATAAATAAGTAAATTAATCAATTAATATTAAAAAATTTAAAACAAATATTAAAAGGTCCTAAATTGGATTTGGTGGTCATGCCTTTAATCCTATCAGTTAAGAGACCAAGGTAGGAGATTCCCTGTGTGTTCAAGGCCAGCATGGGCTACGATGGCAATGAGTTCCAGTTCAACCTATGTTAGAGTGAGACCCTGCCCCCCAAAAGCTACCAAAAGTTAGAAGAAATACCAAAAGTAGGCTGGAGAGATTGCTTAGTGGTTAAGGCACCTGCCTGCAAAGCCTAAGAATGCATGTTCAAATCTCCAGGTTCCACATTTAGTGAGACACAAAAGTGATGCAAGTGTGCAATGTCGCATGGGTGGGGGGCGCATGCGACTGGAGCTTTTTCACAGCAGTGTAGAAGCCCTGGCATGCCCATTCTCTCTGCGTCTTTCTCTGTCTCTGTCTCTCTCTCTCAAATTAAAAGAAAAAAAGAAATACCAAAAGTGACAAAAGTTAAAAGTTAACATTAACCCTAACCCACAAATTATTTTAATAAAATGCAGAGTAGTCAGGTGTGGTGGTGCATGCCTTTAATCCCAGCACTCGGGAGGCTGAAGTAGGAAGATCTCCATGAGTTTAAGGCCACCTTGAGTCTACATAGTGAATTCCAGGTCAGCCTGGGCTAGAGTGAGACCCTACCTCGAAAAAGCAAAAAAAAAAAAAAAAAAAAAAAAAAAAAAGGAAGTCAGTCTTTCTGCCTTAGTGAATTAGTGAACTGGGTTTTGAATTCTTTTCTGTTCTGGGACTATTTTTTCTTTAGCAACCTGCCCTGTTATGGAGGGTGTAATTAGCACTTCCAGTTCAAACTTACATACCCTACTTTGAGGTCTGTATTGTCCTAATATAGACAAGCCCAGTTATAAGTTGGGGTAACTTTCTGTCTCACCTACACTGATCTGTGAAGTTGCTGGTCTTTTTGTTGCATTATGAGTTCATCTCAGTTGATTAGCCTTTGGATGTTGTATGGAGGAGGCGTGTCTGGGATCCATTTGCATACTGAAATCTCCTCTGGTGTTTCTAGTGCTTGCATATGGAGAAGGAAAGGTTGTGGCATGCTATCTGAAGGTGTTCTGGAGATGCTCTGCTGGTTCCCCTTGTGTTTTGCTCCAGAAAATTTTGATTTTTTCAGAGACAGTCTGAGTGGAGAAAATTCCTTCCCTGTAGTTCCCAGTGCTCTTGCTGGCTCAGGCGGGACACAGTGAGGAGAAACACTTCCCAGTATCTTCTTGCCTTAATTACCAGATTGCTTGTAGCTCCCTGCCACATCTCTGCAGGTATCATGGCTTAATAAGCTCCTTGAATAGCTTGACTTTTTAGGAAGAAAAGTGTGTTGGGTGTTATCTTGCCTCCCCCCACCAGGTTCCTTTGGCAAGGTTTCTATTCTGCCATGCTAATTGGAAGTTTCCCTTTGTAACTATTTTTAAAAGATTCAAAAGCAATAGGATCTTACTTACCATTTAAATATGGTGTTTAGGCAATGGCATGCATTGTTTTGGGGGCCTCCTTGACCAACAACTCATTGTAGGGGAAACCCAGTTTTGGTCCTGGACTTTGCCAGCAACAACCTATAGTTTTAGAGTAAAGCTTTATTCACCGTACAGGGTACTTCTGCCCAAACTATTCTCCTCCTGTCTTCTTATGACAGTTACAGCTTGTAATTATATAACCAAGAGGAAAGCTTCTATAGTACTTATTCATGCTGTCATTAGTTTTGTGTCTGTCCTCCTACCCCTTCCTCACTCCCCTGCCCCCAACCCCTTCCAGCCCCTCCGCTTCCCTGCCAAGTACCCCCTCCTTTCATTTTTCCCTGATTCCCCTCTCTCCAAGCCTCATTCCAGTTTCCTTGGCAATACTACTAATTCTTAATACAATTTACAAACAAATAAAACTATTCCATGTTAGAATCTGCACATTAGAGAAAATATGCAGCGTGTCTTTCTGAGCCTACAAAACCTTACTTAGTATATTTTTTCCAAGTCGACACATTTTCTTGCACATTTCATTATTTCATTGTTCCTTACCTCTGAGTCGAATTTCATTGTGTATACTTATGATCTTTTCATTATCCATGTGGAATCTCAGCTGATTCCATTTCCTAAGTATTGCAAATAGAGCAGCAACAAGCCAGCTTCCTACACCCATAGTGCTGGAAAATGCTGTGCAAACACTATGAACAAGCAGTGGATCCTGCAAGCTACAAAATCAACCAGCCAGGCAAAGTGTACACACTAGTGTAACACACAGGCTATGAGAGTAATCAACTGCTCTCTAATTGGATATGAAGCATGCTCATGGGAGAGAATTTGTACCTATATTGAGAGCCAAGTCATGGACCTAGAGGGGAGCTTTCATTTTTATTTGGCTAAAAAAGGAGAGGTTGAGCTGGAGAGATGGTTTAGCAGTTAAGGTATTTGCCTGCAAAGCCAAAGGATCCTGGTTCAATTCTCCAGGACCCACATAAGCCAGATGCACAAGGGGGCACATGCATCTGGAGTTCATTTGCAGTGGATGGAGGCCATGGTGCACCCATTCTCTTTCTTTCTTTCTTTCTTTCTTTCTTTCTTTCTTTCTTTCTTTCTTTCTTTCTTTCTTTCTTTCTATGGCTCTTTCTCTCTCTCAAATAAATAAATAAATAAAATATTTTTTTAAAAAGGAGAGGTTATGCCCATGAAAGAGACTTCTAAATATCTATTTTCATCCCCTTTAATCCATTATACTCTCACTATTGGTTAGAGAAACTGATTTTAATGCTTATTATTATTATTATTATTATTACTAACAAGATGTTTCATATAAATACATCATGTGTTGGTACCCTCTTTTCCCTCGTCTCTGCCCTCATTCCATTGGGAATGCTTCTCAGTGGGGTTGTAGGTATTCCCCATGGGGTTATAGTTTATGTATTGTGGGAGAAGTAGTCAGTTATTTGGGGGGGGAGGGAATGCCTCTGGGCATGATGTCTCAACCTATGGCTATTACAACCCTTCTTTCCCCTCTTCCACAAAATTCCCTGAGACATGGTGGGTGAGTTTTAAGTCTACTTCAATGATGGGAGCAGCATCTTGTTTATCTCCCCATTCCTCTGTAGATTCAGCTCTGGCTTGGCTGAAGTGCAAGGCGTAGTTTATCTCCTCCAGTCTAGCTGTGTTCTGAAACAGAAGAGCAGATTCTCCAGTGGAGAGTGAAGTCAGCATAGTTTAAATGGGATAAGCATTATTAATTTATGAAGAATTTGATGTATGTAACTCTTCTTTAGGCCAAACACTAGTGAGAGCTTGACACTGGAGAACATACTTTTTGATGCCATAAGATTCTGATCTGGTTCCTAATTCTAGATATGAGTTTCTTTACCCTGAGCAGATCTCTTGGCCAATCAGAAAGCTATTGGTTATCTACTGATGCTGTGTGCCACTATTGCACTGGTGTCTACATCATGTTAGGGTGTTTGCTTCTGAGTAGCTTAGACCTCTGGTTGCTCAGACTGTTGTTGGCCATTTTCTCCCAGTAGCTCATGTAGCATTTTCCTGCACTAGACAGGCTGTCTGCAACTGGCTTTCTTCTGAATTCCAACCAGGTCTCTCCATGCTCTGTGTCAGCAGCATATGGTGTCTTCAGCAATAGGGTCTTGCCTCAGGCAGGTAATCAAGTGCTTTGACAGAAAGCTATCTTGATTTTGGGACCTCATATATTTCTCTGATTAACAGCTCCATGTGGGTAGCAACCAATCTCTGGTACTGGAAGTTATAGGTTAGAGACAGGAAAAAAAAAAAAAAAAGGCCTTTTAAGCTTAGGATTTATCCCTCCCTCACCAGAGCCCTACTTTTCAGGTGCTCCCCCCTTAGTCCTTTTGAGGGTTATATCTTTTAGTCTATCTCCAAGGATAAAGGTTTCTATGGCATCAGCTCATTTTGGATTTAATTTGTGTTTGATTTCCCCTCCTTGCCTTTCCCTTCCTTCCCCTGAAACCCTTTTATCCCTATTGTCTGGACTTTGAGTTGCCTATCAGATATGACAGCAACTCAAGCAGGTCCAAGTTAGGAACTGCAGATAAGTGACATCATACGGTGTTTGTCTTTCTGTGATTGTGTGAGTTTGCTGAGTATGATCTGTACTAAGTCCGTCCATATTTCTACAAATTTCATCGTATAATTTTTTTCTTCCTGATGAGTAGAATTCCATTGTGTAAATGTACCACAACTTTGTTATCCATTCATCCAATGATGGGCATCTGGGTTGATTCCAGTTCTTAGCTATAATGAATTGAGCTGCTATAAACATGGTTAAGCAAATGTTTCTGTATTGATGCAAGGAGCATTTCAGGTAAATGCCCAGTAAGAGAATACCTGGCTCTGTTGGTAGCTCTATGTTCATCCTTTTCAGGAATCTCCAAATTGATTTCCATAGTGGTTGTACAATTCTAAATTCCCAGCAACAATTCATGAGAGTTCCTCTTTCCCCACATCCTCGCCAACAATTGTGGTTAGATTTTGTAATAACTGCAATCCTCATTGGAGTAAGGTGGAATCTCATGTTTTTCTAAGTTGCATTTTCCTGATGATTAAGGATGTTGAACATTTTCTTAAGTGTGTGTTTGCCATTTGTATTTCTTCCTCTGAGAACTCCCTATTCAGTTCTCTGCCCCACTTTCTGTGTGGGTTGTTTGACTTTTTATTGTTTAGTTTTTTTGAGTCATTTGTAGATTCTAGATATTAGGCTTCTGTCAGTGGTATAGGTGGCAATGATTTTCTCCCATTCAGTGGGCAATCTGTTGGCTCTGCTTATGGTGTGTTTGTGCAAAAGCTTTTTAGCTATATGAGATCCCATTGGTTGAGTGCTTGTTTAATTTCCTGGGCTCCTGGGGTTTTGTTCAGGAAGTTACTCCACAGTCCTATGTCATGGAGAGTGCCTCCTATTTTTTCTTCCAGTAGGAGAAGAGTTTTGGGTCTTATATTGAGGTCTTTAATGCATTTGGAATTGATTTCTGTTTATGGAGAGATGGTGGGTCTAGTTTCATTTTTCTATATATGGTCGTCCAATTTGTCCAACACCATTTCTTGAAGATGCTGTCTTTTAGCCAGTCTACCCTATTGGCACCTTTGTCAAAGATAAAGTAGCTGTAGTTACTTGGCCTAAAGTCTATGTTTCTGTTCTTATGCCAGTACCATGCTGTTTTTTTTTTCTTCTGAGGATATGTTTGGATATCTGAGGCCTGCTGCCATTCCATATGAATTTTAAGATCATTTTTTTCAATTTCTGTGAAGAATGATGCTGGTAATTTTATTGGTATTGCATTAAATCTATATATTGCTTCTGGTAGAATTGCCATTTTTCATGATTTAATTCTACCTGTCCAGGAGCATGGGAGGTCTTTCCATCTTCTCAAGTTCTCCTTAACTTCTTTCTTGAGCTTTTTAATGTTTTTATTATATAGGTCTTTCACATCCTTGATTAGTGAGGTTCAAATTGATCTCTTCCATGATGAGGTGCTATATGGGGTTTGATGTTTCCTTGTGTTTTGTACTTTTTTTGAGACTGGTCTATTTTTGATCATTGTGATCTTCTTCTTCTTCTTCTTCTTCTTCTTCTTTTTTTTTTTTTTTGCTCACTTCAAGTGTGGCTTCCTACTCAAGCTACTCTATTCAGGAAAGGTTTCCCTCAGAATGGATAGTGATAGGAAATATTTCCATGAAAAAAGACAACTCTGTCATTATATGAACACAAAGCAAAACCTACAGAGAGTATTTCAGGGAATACTCCACACAGAAGAATCTGATTTTCATAGATGGCCATGCATATAAGGGAGACCCAAGACCCATCATTTGACAAGAAAAAAAGCCAACTCCCTAGCAGGGCCCAGGAAACATCACCGAGGAAGTAGTGGATTAATGATAAATACTGCTTTCACTTCTAGGCTGAACACCTTCTCCAGGGATACTGAGGAAACTCAAAACTCATCAAACAGAAAATCAGACACTGATGAGAGCTCAACACCAAGAGGAGACTTCTGTCAGAGCACTTGATGATTCACCTAAGGTTAATGGAATGACCCTAGTGCCGAAGACACCATATGCTGTTGATATGGAATATGGAGATACCTGCCTGGAATCTGGAAGAGAGTCAGTCTCCAGACAGTTAGCTTGTCTAGTGCCAAAAGGTGTTACATTGGCTGGGGAAAAATGGCAACATTGGTCCAAGAAACTCGTGGTCTAAGCTACTCAACAGTAAACAACCTGATGTGATGGTCACCCAAGTGCAATAGTGGCACAAATACATGGTGGGTAGCCAGCTTCTCTTGAATTGGCTAATGGAACAACTCAGTGGAATGGAACCCATATCTGGAACTGGGAATCAAGTCAGAATCATATCCAAAAAATGAGTTCGCTCTCCAATATCAAGCTCCCACCAATCTTGGGCTACAAGAGGGCCTACACCTATTAAATTCTCTCTAAACTAATAATGGTTATTCCATTTGTCTAGTGCTGACTTCACTCTCTGCTGGAGAATATGCTTTTCTTTTTCAGATGGATGAAGAACCTGAGGAGAGAATCAGCCTATTGCATCCCACCAGAGCCCCAGCTAAAGCCATAGAGTAATTGGGGAAATGAGCAAGAGTGTTGCTTTCTTGGTGAAACTGATATCAGCACAAGGGTGAAGGAGATAGACACAAAGAACACTCAAGTCCTACCAAACCAGAGATCCAGAGACAGAGGATCCCAAGACTTCATCACTGAAGTAGACCTAAAACAAACCTAACATGTCTCAGGGAAATTCGCAGAAGAGGGGGTGGAAAGATTGTTAGAGCCACAAGTTGGGACACTATGCACAAGGGCATTGCCTCTTCCCCATAACTGATCGATACTCCCACTGTGAACCATCCATACTCCACATGGGGATAACTGACATCTCCAACGAGGAGGGTCCCTTCAGAGGGGGGAGGATAGGGAGGATGCTAAGGATGGTACCAACATGTGCTGTTTACACACTGAGTATATACATAACTAATAAAGAAAAAAAAGCAGAGACTTATACCATGCTCTCCAAGGCTCAGGGAACATCTCAGAAGAGGGGACAGAAAGAATGTAAGAGCCACAGGGTGGGAAGATATACTCTGAGGCATTGTTCCCCTTTATAAACTGACTTGTGAATTCATGACCCCACAGTGAATACTGATAAACCCATTGAGGAGGGTCCTGAGTAGAATGGGGGGAAGAAAATTAGTGTGTAACCTGATTGGAATATGGCCAATATGCAATATGTTCATATGGTAAAGTTCTCAATTTAAAAACAAACAAACAAACAAAATGAAGCTTGGCATGGGGACACACACCTTTAATCCCAGCACTTGAGAGGCAGAGGTAGGAGGATCACTGTGAGTTCAAGGCCAGCCTAGGACCACCGAATGAGTTCCAGGTCATCTTGGACTAGAGTAAGTACATACCTCAAAAACAAAACAAAACAAACAAAAAAGGGTAGTATCCTCAATGCAAGTTCTCAAAGAAAAGATTCAGAGCCGGGCATGGTGGCTCATGCCTTTAATTCCAGCACTAGGGAGGCACAGGTAGGAGGATCACCATGAGTGTGAGGCCACCCTGAGACTACATAGTGAATTCCAGGTCAGCCTGAGCTAGAGTGAGACCCTAACTCAACCCCCCCCCCAAAAAAAAAGTAGATTCATTCTCAATTCATTGGTCACATGTAGTAGGGGGTCATACAAAAGAAATCAAAATAGAAGTAGGGCTAGTTAGAAAGGAGACAAGAGAAGGTATTGGGAAGTAATTATCATCAAAACAGTATATAATTTTTTTCAAAAGTAAATATTAAAGATAGGGCTGTAGTTTTCTAAGAATTGTAGTAATAATGAATAATACATCTTTCTTAAATGCATTAGAGGAACACAAGACCTTACTCCTTTATGTGCATAAAGGCTCCTAGCATGTTATTGTGTAAATAATGTTACTGTAGAATGTAGAATTTTTCTTATTTTGTTGAATTTTTAAAGATATTTGTGTCACTTAATTTTTAAGATTCCTTTGTATATATTTCAGAATTTAAAAGACATGAAGTTGAATTGGGGAAGAGTTTATCTGGTAAAGTGCTTGCCTCACAATCACGAGGACCTGATTCCACTCCCAGAATCAATGGGAAAATACATATCCGTATTCTCAGCACTAGAGAGATGAAGACAGGAAGATCCTTGGGGGTTGTTGGCCCTAGGTTAGTCTAATTAGTGATCTCCAGATCAATGAGAATTCCTGTCTCAGAAAAAATGGACAGCATTCTTGGGAAACATTACTGGAGATTGTCTTCTGGCCTCCATTTGCACATGTGTACATGACACACACACACACACACACACACACACACACACACACACACACACACGGCAGCTGCATCTTGAATGAATGCCAGGGAAGTGGACAGAGAGACCAGGGAGTGGATTTAAGAAAGAAAGAATTAGTGAGATTTGGCAATTGTGTTTCTAGGTAGGGTGGAGAAGTAGATTTTAATTTCATGCATAGTGGCTCATGAGGGTTATGTAGTCTATAGGTCATGTGATTTGGAAAATAGTTTCTTGTTCAAACCTGACTCTTGGAAGAGGCTACATGAGGCTCAAAGCTGTCTCAGCAGCATTTCCTACCTACTGCCCTACCACAGCCCCTCTGACTTTATCTGTTTCTCCCTCTCTCTGGAAGTGCTGGTTTTCCCAATACCCTGCAGGAGTGTCTACTGCGCTGCCACCAGCACCTCTGTGCACAGTCAGCTGCTCTCTATGAGACAGCCAGTGCAGACAGTAGTTCTGGCTCCAGGTCTGGCCAGGCTACCTGGCCTGTGAGCTTGCAGGAGATTCCACTGTCTCTGCCTCTTATCTCATCCTGGGTGTGCTGGAATTACAGAAACATGCTGCAGCTTCTGTCCAGGTTCTTCTGTGGGTTCTAGGGATCCAAACTCACTTCCTCACACTTGTGTAGCAAGCACTTTATCTACTGAGCCATCTCCCAAGTTCCCACCTTTCCCCCATGAATCTTTCTATTTTCATTGATACATTTGGAAACTACTTGATAGAAGGTGCCTCTAGACTCAGAACCATTTCTTGAATCTGTAGGAGCATTTGTAGCAGTTCAAGCTGTGAATGTCAAATGTCTGGTAACTGAACAGGTTATGAAAAGATGGGAAGTGGTAGTATGAGCCAGTGATGGTAAGGGATGCTTCCTCTCCCCAAATCAAATATTTGCCAGTTACTCTTAAAAATGTCATGAGGAGCTCGACATGATGACTTATGCCTGTAATCCCAGTGCTTGGGAAGCTGAGGTAGGAGGATCACCATGAACTTGAGGGCAGCTAGGGCTACAGCATTGAGTTCAAGGTAAGCCTGGGCTACAGTAAGACACTGCCTCAAAAGAAAACAAACAAACAAACAAAAACCAAAACACACCCCCAAAACTCATAAGGAGATGGGCCAGCACTTGATAATTACTGAATAAGCATAGTGGGTTCACTGGATGTAAATATTCTATTTTCTGTACTTTGTTCAAAGTACAAAGTTTTCCATAACAAAAATGTTATTTTTAAAAATAAATGTGATCTGGCTGGGGATGTAGCTCAAAGACAGCATTCATGCAGCCCTGGGATTGATCTCCAACCCACATAAACCAGGCCGGGTGGCTCAAGTCTGCAATCCTAGCACTTGGGAGGAGGATCAGGAATTCAAGACCATGCTCATGTGAGTTGAAGACCAGCTTGGACTAGGCTACTACCATATCTTTTAAAAAAAGACAAAATAGAAATTTTACTTTCATATGAGCTCCTTAGGCTGGGCAGCCTGGTCCACTCTGTTCTTGAAGCAGTGGGCATGGTGAGGACACCTGTGGGATTTAGGGTCTTGAATCTGGCAGAGCTCTGCTTGGTCACTGCTGCCTGTCTGGCTTGAACTTGGGCTCTGGTTTCACATGTCTGTGGAATGTGAAGTTTACAGAGGCGATAATGAGAAAATAGCACAAGATTTTTTATACCTGTCTCAGACATTGCAGGCTAAGCAAATGTAGACTGTGTGTCTGAAGCTACCATAGTAACAGGTGCCATTTATCTCACATTTCCTAAGTTCCAGGCACAGGGAAAAGATGCAGACGTGACCATAGCTAACCTCCATGACAGCTGTTGGAAGTGGGAGTTGTGGAAAACAGGTCAAGGGCTAAGACTTCCAATCTCTGCCCCAAGCTATATTGGCTGAAGTTGGTGCAAGGGAGGACCTGGAAGCAGAACAAAATACACAATGACGGTGCATGTTCCCAGGCCTTGATGTATTGTGGCTTGTAAATCTTAGCAGATGTCAACTTTATTTTATCACCAGTCTTTATATTCTCACAATGTCCAGTTTGGGGCTTTTCTTTTAGGCCTCATGTTTGTAGACTCTAGAAAATGTGCTTCCCTCCACATGCAAATATCACTTGATATGATAAAAAAGACTAATGGCCTAGAAGAGAAAGATTTATGATAATTTGAAACAAAACAAGAAACCTCTAATGCTGCTTGTTTTGCATTCTCATAACACATACCTGAAAATATGCCATTCAGAGACATGACTCACAAAGAGAATGAGTTCTTTGAACTAAAATACCTTTTATCTTTGGGGTTTACTTGAAAGGATAAACAGAACAAAAAGCATCAAATGTGGAGCTGGAAGATCTCATTAAACAGAAATGTGAGGGAAGAATCCATGGGATAGTACTGGCTATGCCAAATGATTGCCTCAGGAACAGAAAAGGAAACACAACACAGCTTTAGAACTCTTGGTGTATGAAATCCACTTCATGATATTTTTGACATGGTAATTTGTGTTTCTGTGCTTAAAAGTCTTTCTTCTCTAAATGGATTTAACAAGCATTTGCTTCTGCTGACTTGTGAGTAAGCTGCTGACCCAAAGTAAAGGAAGCACAGACATTTTGGCTTTTCGGTGGCAACTTGACTCACTTTAAGACTGGTGTTTCCCCTTTTGTGTGTAGCGTGGTGTGGTGGTTTGAATCCGACGTCCTCCATAGCCTCATATGTTTTAAATGCTTGGTTCTCAACTGGTGTAAATTTGGGAGGTGGAGCCTTGCTTGCAGAGGTGTGTTGCTGGAGGCAGGCTTTGGGGGTGTTAGAGCCCAGCTTCCCCTTTGCCAGAGCCTAGCTCACTCTTGATGCTTTCTTCCAGCTGCTGTAGCAAGAAGTGATGCCCAGCCTCTGTTCTATCATCCTTTCCCTGTCATGATGAAACTTCCCTCAGAGATAAGTTGAGATAAACCCTTTTGTTACTTCTGGTTGGGTGGTTCATCCCAGCAACACAAAGGTAACCACAGCATATGGGTTAAACCCTATAGCAGGGAAGAACTGAGTGAGTGCAATTGAGGGCCATGCTGGCTTTAGGTGGCCCTCTATCCAAAGAATGGATACAGCACATACTAATGTCAGGACGCCCAAAAGTCTGGGAGGTTTCTACTGAATTCATGACCATGTTGTTTAGAAACAAGAGCTCAAGGGGCTGAGGCGATGACTCGGAGGATAAGAGAACTAGCCACACAAGGACAATGACCTGAGGGTCTGTTTCACCCTAAATTCAATTCCTCAGAATCCATCTAAACAACCAGGCATTTCCACACACACCTGAGACCCTAGTCATGTGGGGAGTTGTGAGCAGAGAGTCACTGGAGCTTGCTGGTTGGCCAGTCGGAATGAAAAGTGGTAGTTCTAGGTTCTGAGAGACTCAGACTCAAGGAAACAAAGTGGAAGAGTGTTAGAGAAAGACACCTGAAATGCTCTGGTCACCTCCACGTATCGGTGATAGGGCCAGGCTCATCTGCACACACATGTGCATATACCACACATGCAAAAAATGACATTGAAAGAAATAAGAGTTCAAGGCTTCTTCAAGGTGGGGTATTTCTCATTGTTCTACCTATAGTATGTGCACATATTCTCCAGGATCACCTCTTCTCTTTCAAGATGTGGTAGTGAAAAATGGGACAGAAAGTACATCTAGTCTCTGCTGTAGGACACAGTGATATGGTCACTCACTAAATTTATTTTTTAACCTCAAGAGCATTGTGTTTGTGCAGAAACAGAAGAGTGAAGAATATAAAAAAATAATGATAAGTTTGGACTGTGAAGAGTATCATATTTGTGGAAAAAGAATGTTTTAAAGACATTTATGATATAGAAAATTTTCATAGTACTGTCCTCAAGCATTCCAGTAAGTTGTAATGCCAGACTCCATCTTTCAAGGTTTGCAGTGCTTAGCATAGTATCAAAAAACTTTTGAGATACTCAGAAAAGATGCACATATGCTATTTTCTTTAGAGAAATTTTATTTAGTTGAAATAAGAAGTATAAGCTTTGTCATGAAAGAAGTACATAAAAGTGAAAATAAATTTTGTGCTATTATATTTATTCTTATATCTCCAGATCCTATTATCAAGATGGTTTTCTCAATGTTGTCTGAAACATTTTCTTTAATTTTAGCAAGACACACATATACACACACACCACATACACATAGAAATACACTAATACCCACAGAAACATATATACATAAATATGCCCACACACACACTCAGCACAGACTCGGAAAAAAAAATGTAGCAAATTTATTCCTTTGTGTAAATTGCAGAAATTTACGTGGCTTGTTTTAAATGAACATAAGCCATCCAGGTCTGTTACATAGCTCCTGGGAAATTGATGTCCATGATTTCGGAAACTAGTTTATTTTTTAGATTATAAGCCAATCTTGTACTAGACATTTTAACTGATATTTTAGAAAAATGTTGAAATATATTCCTCATTGTGAAGATTCATGACAGCTGTAATAGGCCTGTAGTAATTGAAATAATCCATGACAATTTAGTCACTGAAAACTCAAGTTGATAAAAAAATTATTATTTAAAACCTAGTGGGATTCATCTGCTACACTTTTTTATTTGTTCTTTGGAAAATTCACTCACATACACATAACTATCATGTATCTATCTATCATCTTTTATCTCTATCCATATCCATACTTCTCCCTTTCTCTCTTCTCCCAATATTACTTGGTTGTATCTTCCTCCCACTCCTATAGAACCTCTTCTTTTTTCCCACCACCTAAGCAGTGGAAACACCAGTGAAGAGATGAACTCCCCTTCCCCCCAGCAATCATTAAATACTGTTAGCTCCTCGGGGAGGTGTAGAGCCCCATGAGATCCTCCTCAATCCATGATGGGATGATGATGAGCCCAATCTTGTGCAGATCCTTTTCAGGTAGCCACAGTTGCTGTGTGTTCATGAGAGCATTGGCATGTTGTGTCCAGATGTAAGTCAAAAGTCCTACAGCACTCCTCCCTACCCTTTAGCTCTTCTTGATTTCTACCCCATCTTCTGTGATGTTCCCCGAGCCTTGTAGGGAATGATATAGATGTCCACATGCTTGGACTGCAGATCACTGGGAAATCAAACTGGAGCTGAGCTGGAAGCATCCTCCCTGTTGACTAGCCATCATGATGCTAGAAAGGGCTATGCAGCCTCATTGAAGAGAAAAGTCCTCAATGCTCTGAACCAGTAGTGGACCCTGTACATTCTACAGCTGGTCATCCAGGCCAAATCTACCAATTGGTGCATGGTGGCATATCTGTTATGTGGGAAACCAATTGCTCTCTGATTGGATTTGAAGCCTGCTCCATGAAAGGGACTTCTTGCATGGTACTGAAATCCTAGTCAAAAGTCTATTGATGAGGTCATAAGCCCTAAGGGCAAAACTACTATTGCCTGGCTAAATGGATATATTATGTGCACAAAACTACCCTATAAAATACTTATGTTTATTCCTATATGTTAGTGTTATTTTCACTTTTGGTTAAAGAAGCTTCTCTTTTCAGATGGTGGTGACTCAAAAATCACAAAAGTGCTGTGAAGTGACAGTAGAGTGTTCAGCACAAAGATATGTCTACCACACCTTCCAAGGCTCAGGAACCATTGCTGAGGAGGTAGTAGAAAGAATATAAGAGCCAAAGGAAGGGAGAACTGCTTATAATACTATCTTTCCAGACACAAAGGGGCCATTGTATTAATGACCTCACAGTGACTGATGCTACCCACACAAAACCTGCATAATAGGAGGAAAAAAGAATGATATAAAAATAGAAGAGACTACTTGGAAAGAATAAATGATTCAGTGGAGGGAAATGGGGAAGGGGAAAATAGAGGGGGTAGGAGGGGATTATTATCATGGTATGTTGTCTATATGTATGGAAATTATCAATAAAAAGTTTAAAAGATGACTTCTTCAGTCTCAGGCTTTTCCAACTAAGCTTTAAAACGCTCAGCTTTGGGCTGAAGATATGGCTCAGCAATTAAAGCACATGCCTGAAAAGCCTAATGACCTGATTTTGATTCCCCAGTACCCATATGAATCCAGATGCACAAGGTGGCACATGCATCTGGAGTTTGTTTGCAGTGGATAGAGGCCTTGGCACACCCATTCTCTCTCTACATCTCTCTCTCCCTCTCTCTCTCAAATAAAATAAATACATAGAATATTTTTTTACAAGCTCAGCTTTAAAAGGCTAGGCTAGAAGTAATTTATAGTGTTTGTTTCACAAATATGAGTACCTGAGTTCAGTTCCCAGAACCCATGTAAAATGCCAGGACAATAAACCCTATTTCAAAATATATGATGGACAGTGATCCTGAGGGTGACTCCAGAGGCTGTTCTCTGTCCTCCATATGCATGTGCACATCTGTGTATACTCCCTGAAACTCACATGCACCTGCATGAACATGCACACTCAAAGAAGAAAAAAAGAAACAATCCTCAGTGCATCTTATGTGATGGAATATTTTGTAAGTAAACCCAGACATAAACATCCTATGTTCTAATCTCTGCCATTGAGAAATTGCTAGTACAGTCTCAGGAAAAGATTTAGAAGGTCATAGAAAACAGGTAGCTGTGGTTACCTCTGGACACAGGGGAGGAGCTGGGACAATGCTCTGGAGACATGGGTTTTCTAGGCAACCCTTTACATTCATTACTCATGCAGATACATTGTTTGAATAATTAATAATTCAAAGTCTATGACCTTTCTTTTTCTCATGATAGTCACCCAAATGACTCCTCTCTGTGCCCCTATTCCAGTGAGTTGTTTCCCAGTGTTGTTTTCTGCAATGGAAGGGTTACAGGTCACAAATTGCTATGTGCACACATCACCCAGCAAGAGAGTAGCTGCCCGCTGTCCTAGCTGGCCACAGAGAGACTTGGTCAATTTCTATCTCCCCCTGCTTCTTCTCTCTCATTCTCCCTTCTACATGGATCATCCATATACCATATTTTCAAGCATATTCAGAGCCTAATATAACCTTTACTGACCACCAGAAATGCTTCTATTCTTATAACTTCAAGTGAACTTCTGCCAAGTGCAGTGCTAGTTTTTTATGCCTTGGTAGTCTTGGACATTGTGTAATACAAGGTTGAACACCTCAAGATCTCAGCTATCAAGGTTGTGGTCAGATACTGTTTCTGTAAAACACTAGTGTGCTATTTAATAGCTCTAGCTCTAGGTTTTATGCATTTGTAAATGTGTTTCAAATGACATTTTCCTCATATAGTTGGTACAGTGTTCAAATTCATTACTATCAGATGAGACATAGCCTACAGTCAGTGCACAATGGGTTTCTGTGATATGGCTGCTGTTGTATTAGAACAAGTATCTTCTATAGGAAGCTGAGACATTTGAGAGAAGATCTCTTTTCTGTATCATGTATGTTTATTCTTCTATTCCTCTGAGCCCAGCTAACCTGTCACACAGCACAAATGCTCTAAAATGATGAGGTACAGTTCAGGGATGAATTTGAGGGGTAGAAAAGGATGCTATACTTCCCATATTGTCTGAGGGTGTGACAGAGATGTTTTAGTGCTGGGCACTCCTCCATCCCTTCTTCTCAGCACTATGTTGCCTTTTGGGTCATCGCAGTGGTCATTGCTATCTGAAAAGAGAAGCTTCTCTAACTAGAAGTGAGAGTAGCATTAGTACATGAATGTGAACATTAAGTGTAGTGTTTTCAGGGAAGTTTGGTGGGAATAATATATACATTTAGCCAGACAAGAACAGGCTTTATACCCCTAAGACCCATGACCTCCCCTGCCATAGGCTTTTGATTAGGTTTTTCAGTACCAGGCATGTATTCCCTCCCGTAGAGTGAGCCTCCAGTCCAATTAGAGAGCAGTCCATTTCCCCCAGAGCAGACATGCCACTATTGCACCTGTTTGGTCATTTGGCCTGTCTGGCCAAACTTGAGGTTTCCAGTGACTGCTGTTTTCACCGCTGATGATTTCTGTCTCCCATAGGGCTGAATATAGTGCAGCTTTTTCCAGCTTTCAGTTGGATGGTCTACAGGGAGAAGGTTTTCTGCTCAGCATCAGCTTGATTTCTCAGTGACCTTGCCACTTTGGCAAGAGAAGTCTTCAGTAACAGGGTCTTACCATCTGTTTCTCAAGGGAAACCAAGGACCTTAGCAATAGCCTGTAATGTTTTGTAGGCAACAAGGACCTTCCTGGCCAACAATTCACTGGAAGGTATCCCATACCTGGCACTGAAAATCTTCTAGTAACAATCTGTGGCTTCTGGATGTGCCATTATTCATTAAAGTAGGTTTACATATGTCTTATTCAGAATATCTTTAATTTTGATTGACCCTCTCCCCCACCCTTCTTTTAGACATTCTTTTCCCTTGGCCTTGCTTAGGTCTTTTCCCTCCCTGTAATCTGTTCTTCTACTTTCATATATACAATACCATCCCTTTAAGCCCTTCACTCGCCTCTCTCCTTTATAGCCTTTTTCTAGCTTACTGGCCTCTGCTACAAATTTTTGGTTCAAGTTCACACACAAGTTTATACATTTGTAGCTAGGATCCACATATGAGAGAAAACATGTGATGTTTGGCTTTTCTGGGCCTGGGTTACCTCACTTAGTATAATCCTTTCCAGATCCATCCATTTACCACTGAATGGAACTCCATTGTGTAAATGTACCACATATTTATTATTCATTCATCTGTGGAGGGACATCTAGGCTGGTTCCATTTCCTAGCTATTGTGAATAGAGCAGCAATAAACATGGTCGTGCAAGTATCTCTAAGGTAGTAAGAAGAGTCATTCGGATATATGTCTAGGAGTTCTATAGGTGGATCATATGCTAAATATACTTTTAGCTGTCTCAAGAACCTCCACACTGATTTCCACAATGGCTGTATCAGATTACATTCCTAACAACAGTGTAGTAGGTTTCCTCCACATCCTTGCCAACACTCATTGTCATTTGTTTTCTTGATGGTAGCCATTCTGACAGGAATGAGATGGAATCTCAAAGTAGTTTTAATTTGCATTTCCCTGATGGCTAAGGATGTAGAACACTGTTTTAGATGTTTATACGCCATCTGTATTTCTTCTGATGAGAACTCTATTTAGTTGCATAGCCCATTTTTTAACTGGGTTGTTTGATTTCTTATTGTTCTGTTTTTTGAGTTCTTTGTATATTCTGTATATTAATCCTCTGTCAGATATATAGCTGGCAAATATTTTCTCCCATTCTGTAGGTTGTCTCTTTGCTCTATTCACAGTCTCCTTTGCTGTACAAAAGCTTTGTAATTTCATGAGGTCCCAGTGGTTGATTAGTGGTTTTATTTGAAAGGCAAGTACTTTTTTTTTTTTTTTGAGAGAGACAGAGAGAGATAGAGAGAGAGGGAGAGGAAGACAGATAGAGATGGGCATGCCAGCAGTCTCTCAGATGCTGTGAACTAAATCCAGATGCCTGTGCCTCCTTGTGGTCAAGTGCAGCATTGTGCCCTTGCATCACTTTGCATCTGGCTAAACTTGGGACCTGGAGATTGGAACCACTGGAGATTGGAACCAGCATTCTTAGGCTTAGGAGGCAGGTGCCTTAACTGCTAAGCCACCTCTCCAGCCCAAAAGGCAAGTACTTTTATGACAGCTTTCCCCAGCTCCTGTCTTAAACTTGACTCTTCTTTGAATTATATATGTTTGGAATTTGGTGAACCAAAGAGTTCTTAAAATGGTTTTGATTTAATCTGTTACCTAATGTCAGTTTAAGGAATAACAAATACAGATTAAACATAGAAAACGTCTGTGGTCATTTGATTCAAGTGTCCCCCATGAACTTAGATGTTCTGAATGCCATGTCTGCAGTTGATTGCAATTTGGGAATTAAACCCTGCTGGAGGCAGTGTATTGTTGGGGGCAGGCTTATGGGTGGTTATAGCCAGTTTCCTCTTGCCAGTGTTTGGCACACTCTCCTGTTGCTGTTTTCCATCTGATGTTAGCCAGGAGGTGATGTCCACCCTCTACTCATTTCCCCTGCCATGATTGAGCTTAGCCTGAAGTCTGTAAGCCAAAATAAACACTTTCTCCCCACAAGTTGCTGTTGGTCAGAGGTTTTCTGTGAGCAGTGTGAACCTGACTGCATCAACATTTGAGGAGTTTTACTCCAAATTTTGACTCTTCCTGTAATCTTGACAATCACTCTGCTTTCCTATTGGAACCTGGGGCTGGTTTCATCTTCTCTAATAAGATGTCCCTACAGGGTTTCAGGTAGGCTGGGACCAGGGAGGAGTAAAAGGGCATAGATCAACCTGCAGAACTTTTTCCTTACTGTTCCTGTGATGAGACAACAATCATCATGGTACTAAAAAAATTATCAGCAGAAGTGCATGATTCCTTCAGTGGTGTGTTATGCAGTCTTTTCAGAAATTTTACTTGCTTTCCACTTAGCTAGAAGAAACCAAGGTCTAAGGTTTTATGTTGTAGATGATAAGCTGAAACGTGAGTGCCAACTTCAATTAATAAGATCCTCAGTTTTTATAACATCTACAGCTAGACTATATCTGTACCCTCATCTTCTCCCTGCTTGTACTTCTCAGCAATATTTTCAACTTTGAAAAACTGAGATTTCATCAAAAATATGCAATCAGGGCTGGGGAAATGGCTTAGCATTTAAGGCATCTGCCTGTGAAGCCTAAGGACCCCAGTTGGATTCCCCAGAACTCATGTAAGCCAGATGCACTAGGCGCATACATCTGGCGTTCGCTTGCAGTGGCTGGAGGCCCTGGAACATGCCCATTCTCTCTCTCTCTTCCTCTTCTCTCTCTCTTCAAATAAATAAATAAATAAAATATTAAACAATTTGAAATTGTTTTTCCTTCCATATAGAAAATATTCATTGCAAATCCATTTATAATATTGGATATTATATGCCTAAATTCTAGAACATATCTAAGATGACAGTAAGTGGATACCCAGTGGAGGAAGGGGGTTATACTGATTTGGAATAAACAGCAAAGGAAATAAAGATACTGTTTGACAGAACTTCATTTTATTAACCATATTCTGCAAGTCAGTTTCTCTTCCATGCAGACCATCAAAATCACCACAGTGCCAGAAATATTAACGTGAAATATGCAAAGTAATTTTATAGATAGTATTTTCAGCAGACACTTTTTAACCAAACCAGACTTGCTTGGAACTAAGGTTACAAAATAGTGTTTTACAGATTCATTTGCTGGAGGAGTAAGGTAGACTGGAATGTAGATGTTGCGTAGTGTGGTACCTGCTCAGCAATGATTACTCATGCTAGAGGCTCCTCATTTTCATCAACCAAGCAATCTTCTCATGCAAAAGTGTATTTCTCTATAACTCTTACGTCCAGCAATGTGGTGCCCAAAATATTCAAGCTTCAATGGGGAAAGTAGGGTTTTGTCCAACCCCCATGGTATGATAAGTTTAAAAACAAACAGCATGGGAACAGTAACCTGCTGTGTGCAGTGCTGTCATGTCAGTATGCATGTGCCCAAAGCCCCAGAGTGAGCCACACCAAGATGGACCCAAAGTATGCTAAGGAGACTGGGTGATTATATAATGTAGGCTCATCCATTCTATGAAATGTACCCTGGAGTGGAGAATGTTGGCATTTGGTGAAATGGTACATATGGGGCAGAGGGGTATAGGAGACAACTGATAAGTTCTACTCAATTTTGCTGTGAACTTAAAAGTGCCCTAAGAAATAAAAATGTATTGGAAAGAGAAATGTTATGGTTTGGTTATGAAATGTCCCTCTCCCTCCCTGCCCATGTGTTGAATGTTTCATCCCCAGTTGGTGGTGCTACTTAATCAGGTGGTAGAAACTTTAGGAGGTGGGGCCTATCTGGAGGAAGTAGAAATCTGGAGACAGCCTTTGAAGGGGTTAACTGGTCTTTGGTGCCCTCCCCTCTCTCCCTCTCTGCTTCCTGTTCACCATATAGTGAAGAACTTCCTCTGTAGGATCTGCCCTGCAGCAGGAGGTCCACGATGGCCAGCCCAGGTTCATGGGGCCAAGGAGTGAGGACTGAATTCCTGTGAGAGCATGAACACAGTGAACCTGTCCTCCATTCAATCATTACCTCAGGTGAGCTGATCACAGAGTGACAAGCTGGAAGGGAAAGGAGCAAAAAGGGTGAAAGAGTTAGAGGTCTCTTTAAAATACTACTGTGAATACCAGAATTGCTAACTAGTGTTTTTCAAATTGAATCTGACTGTTCCATAGAGGGTTTTATTTCAAAGGTTCCAAGTACTTGGATTTATATCTGGTTACTAAAGATAAAAATAAGTTAACAAAATTAGAAAAAATCAGATTTCCCACCCATGAGCACTCCTCCTTCAATCTTTCTCTCTCCCTGGTCTCTTAGTCTGCATTCCTACAATTCAATAATCAGTCAAGTCTGAGGCTCCACATTCCTTCTTTGCAGAAGCTCTTATCACCATAGCCTTAGGTAAAGGCCTTCATTTATCAACATCTTTAACTCATTCAGATACTATAGTTCAACGCCCTTGAAAGATTTGAACTAATGATGCTCACTGAGGGCTTGACCTTTAGAGCAAAGTTGATATAGAATTTTCTTGCAAATAAATTGAAAGTCTGATTGAGTCTACAACACTAAAAACCTATAGTGTGGCCTGGCACAGAGGTGCATGCCTTTAATCCCAGAACTTGGAAGGCAGAGGTAGGAGGATCACTATGAGTTTGAGGCTACCCCGAGACTACATATTGAATTCCAGGTCAACCTGGACTAGAGTGAGACCTTACCTCGAAATACAAAAAAAAAAAAAAAAAAAAAAAAAAATCTATAGTGTGTGGTAATAAACTATTAAAAAAGACACATTTGAAATGGATTGGTAACACTATCTTTTTTAAAAATTTTTTAATTTTTATTTATTTATTTATTTTTGGAGAGAGAGACAGAGAGAGAGAGAGATAGACAGAGGGAGAGGGAGACAGAGATGGGCGCGCCAGCAGTCTCTCAGCTGCTGTGAATGAAATCCGGATGAGTGGGCCCCCTTGTGGGCAAGTGTGGCATGCGCCCTTGCCTCACTTTGCATCTGGCTAAACGTGGGACCTGGAGATTGGAACCAGCGTTCTTAGGCTTAGCAGGCAGGTGCTTCAGCTGCTAAGCCATCTCTCCAGCCCTGGTAACACTATCTTGAGAGAAGCACATGGACTAACAGTTATCCCACAATGACATGGCAGCAGAGAGAGACCAAACTGGAGTTAAGAGATAAACAGGGTTAAATCACAAGGAAGAATGTGTTTTCTTAAGGGACCACCTTCAACATCAAGACTCTTGGGAGAAAAGTAGATGGGTGGATGTCTGACAAAGTACTATTTTAAAACATTAAATTGCTGAGTAGATGGGTCTGGGGATAAAGTGTTTGCCATTCAGGCATGAGAATCTGAGTTCAGATCCAGAATCCAATTAAAACTGGACCTGGGATCCTATATCTGTAACCTAGTGTACCTATGGTGAGATGGGAGGTAGTTATAGGAGAATCCACTGGAAGCTCAAGCCTTTTAACCTGACTATGCATCGGTGAACAATAGTGACCCTGTCTCAAATAAGGTTGAAGGCAAAAACCAACACCAAAGTTTTTCCTCTAAACTCCACATGTGCACAGTGACATGTTCTCATGCACAGACACATGCACACCAAGAAAGCATAAATATTTAACCCAACAGTCTGGTAATTCTAACTCATTCCATAGAGAAGACCTTTAGAGAGGTCTTTGTCAGGCTTTCAGGTTATCCATTTTTTTTTTTTTTTTTGCTGTGTTTTTTCACTGATACAAGAATCATGTGTCATAAAATTACCCAAGTCCTTGGCATTAAGGAAATACACAGTGCTGGAAACCATGCTATGAAGAATTTGTCCCTATCTCCTCAACTCATATCTGTCAATGATGTATCCACTCTCTTTCTCTGTGAATTGAATGTGTTCAATCTAGGTATTTCATAAAATGGAATCATACAGTTGCTATCTTCCTTCTGTACTGCAGCTTGGAGTTTTCAAGAGTTATCTAGTCTTTACAATATATTCGTTGGTGTTTCATGCCTTCTTATGGCTGAAATACAATTCATTATATTGGCCAACTCTGTTTCCTATCCAGTTGTCAGATGATGGACAGCTGGGTTGCTTATATTTTCTGGGCTACAAGAAATAGCGATGCAATGAACATAAATTCTCTTTTGTTCTAACACTCATTTTCACTTTTTGGGTATCTACATAGGAGTAGAGTTGCTATGTCATAGCATGCAATTCTATATTCAACAATCTATTTTATAATGCATTTGTTAAGTGTGGAGGAAATTTCTGATTTTATGAACTCTTTTTTTACAAGGCTAAGATGAGAAAGGACTAGTTCACTCATGAATGTCATTGGCAGGGAAAATGGCATTGTGGAGGAGGACACAGTGATTGAACAGAGACCACCATCTTCTCAGGACAGGAAAGCTAGTCTCCCCGAGTGAGGATTCTATCCTCTGTGGTGACTGGAATTGATTACTCTCTGTAGCTGAGGAAGAAGGGAAGGTATGTGCCAAGCACACTGTTTGTTCATCAGACTTCATTTTTACTTGGAGTGCCCATTGAAGGTGCTGTGCATATTTAGAGTATGCCATTTCATCCCAGACACTGTCAATTATCCCTGGAAATGACCCCACAGACACAGAAGTGTATGCCACTATTTCTAAGGTATCTTAATCCCATCAAGTTGATGAATAAGATCAGACATCACATCTTAGTCTCCAGCATTGAAACCATTCTGGGGCCATAATGTCTTCTTCCATCCACATGTCAATTATCCCTGGAAATGCCCCCACAGACACAGAAGTGTATGCCACTACTTCTAAGGTATCTTAATCCCATCAAGTTGATGAATAAGATCAAACATCACATCTTAGTCTCCAGCACTGAAACCATTCTGGGGCCATAGTGTCTTCTTCCATCCACAATGATGAACATGTTAATTGCATGCTTGTTAATAGTGTCAAACACAGGAAGTGTCACTTGTCACCTTATATACATCAAAGGAATGTAGAAATCCCCAGGGCATAGCAAATGAAAGAAGCCAGACTGAAAAGACTGGTACCATTATTTTTATGTTACACTGGAAGAAGCCCTATTATAGACAAGGAGAAGGGGGACTGGGAAGATGCCTCAGCAGTAACGGCATTTGCTTGAAGAGGAGAATATACCAGGGCCTTCAGGGACTAGGCCCAGGGGAGGGAATGCATCCCTCGATGTGGTGTTGGAGAAAACATGCAGTATGTTTTAGGCAATGGGTTGAAGATGTGTTGAATATGGTGATTATGTAACATTGTGTGCTTGTCAAAATTCAGAAACAAGGCAGGCATGGTGGTGCACGCCTTTAATCCTAGCACTTGGGAGGCAGAGGTAGGATGATGGCTATGCTTGAGACTACATAGTGACTTCCAGGTCAGCCTGGCCTACAACGAGACCCTATCTCGAAAAACAAACAAACAAAAAAATCAGGAACACACACTCAAAAGGGTGGATTATGTTGCATGTATGGCATACCTTAAAGAAAATGCAAAGGCTATTTAATAGGTAATGATTAAAATGGTATACAATCACAAAAGTTTAGCCTGGCACATGATCAATGAGGATGTTGTGGAGAGGACTTCTGGTATGTCAAGGTATTTAAATTTGTTTCATTTAAATGGATTACTGAAGATGTGGGTGAGTCTGCAGAGTGCTTGCCTGGCATGCACAAAGCCCTGGGGTCAGTCCCCAGCACTACATAAGCCTGGTGTGGCAGTGTGTGCTTGTAATCCCAGCGCTGAGGAGGTGGAAGCAGGAGGATCAAGATCATCCTTAACTGCACAGCCTGGGCTACATGAGATCCTACCTCCAAACAAAACAAAGCAAAGCGAAAAACCCAGAAAAATATAACAAAACAAATAAATACAAAAATAAATAGACTCCAGCCTTTTCACTCCTACCACCTCAAACCAAGAACTTTCACTGGCGACTGTCTCATTGAGAAAAGGGGAAGCTAAGCCTGTCCTATCTTTAAGGAGTCAAGTGTTTGGGAAAAATCTTGTGATATGTCACTAATACAGTGGAATTGATGTAATATAGAAATGGACATGGGGCAAATTAATAATTCACCTTCTGATATAGCATATTAATATGTCTAAGATTTCACTCCTCTTCCTTGAAGAGGTTAGTGACATAATCCCTTTTGAAATTAGGAAGCTGAGCACAGAGACTTTAAGTGAATTGACCAGTGACACATAGCAATTGTCAGAAGTGGAATTTGAACTGTCAGTCCCCTAGGAAAGCCATAGCTCTGAGATCTGTGTACTCCACATTTAAGTTGAAATTAAATATCCAAATACCCCTATGAAATCATAAATGATAATAGTATTAGTAGTATTGCTGGGCTTATATAAGTTAGGCAGGTTAATGAAGTCAGAGTTGGTTGTTGAACCCACCTGGAGTTATCATCTACCCATATTCACACACCACAGAAAGCCACAGTGCCTCTGGGGATTTCATAACAGAATTACCCACATAGTAGATTTCCTTATTAGTATGAAAATTTTCTTACAAGTGGCTATTTCTTGCAATGTTTTATGTCAAAATGTGGAACAACCTTTATAACACATATCAAATTTAAAAAATAATAGTAGGCAGTTTATACAAAATGAACCATTATAAACTCACATTGCTGCATATTGATCATTTGGAACAGTTTATTCTACTTGACAGGAGTGATTGATCTCCACTGACTGCAGTATTCCCTACTGTGTTGGATAAAGATGAAATATGGCTTTGCAATTTCTCGTTGAGCTTGAGATTGTGGATTTATCATCTTTACTGCTTGCACAATTTTCAGCCACAGTGTTTTCAATTGATTTTTCCCCTTACTTGTCTTCTACTAAAGCTGGATGTTGCTACCATTTCACTGGTGGGCACTTCTTGTCATGGTGTTTGCTTCTGAGTAGCTTAGACCCCTGCTTGGTCACACTGTTGTTGGCCACTGCCCCAGTAGCTCATGTAGCACTTTCCAGCACTTGACAGGCTAACTGACTGGGGAATGGATCTCTTCTGGATTCTGTCCAAGTCTCTGTTCTGTTTCAGCAGCATATGGTGTCTTCAGCAGTAGGGTTTTACCTTTTACCTCAGGCAGGTAATCAGGCTTTGAGAGAAGCTTGTCTTGTTGGGGGACCTCATAGGTTTCTCCGATCAACAGTTCATTGTGGATAGCAACCAATTTCTGGTACTTGATATTCCTGTTGAGGGTTAAATCCTTTAGTGTGCCTTCAAGGATAAAGGCTTCAATGGTACCAGTTCATTTTGGGTTTAGGTTCATTTTAGGCTTTGTGTTTGTTTCCCCCCACATCCCCTTCTCCTCCCTTAAACACTTCCATCCCTATTTTCTGGACCTCAAGTTGCCTATCAGGTATGCCAGCAACTCGAGCTGATCCAGGTTAGGAACTGCAGACAAGTGAGAACATTCAGCGTTTGTCTTTCCATGATTGTGTGTGTTCGCTGAATAGGATCTGTTCTAAGTCCATCTATTTTCCTAAAAATTTCATGGTATCATTTTTTTTTAACTGCAGAGTACAATTTCATTGTATATATGTACCACAACTTCATTACCTATTTATCCAATGGTGGTCACTTGGGTTGATTCTGGTTCTTAGCTGTGATGAATTGAGCAGTTATAAACATGGTTGAGCAAATATCTCTGTAGTGATGCATGGAGCATTTAGGGTAAATGCTCAGTAAGGGAATAATGGGGTTTGTCCAACCATCATTTTCAGAAATCTCCATGTTGATTTCCATAGTAGTTATACAAGTTTACATTCCTACCAACAGCGGATGAGGGTTCCTCTTTCTCCACACCCTTGCCAACATTTGTTGTCATTTGATTTTTAATTATTGCCATGTTAGTGGAGTAAGGTGGGAATGTCAAAGTTGTTTTAATTTACATTTCCCTGATAGATAAGGATGTTGAACATTTTCTTAAGTGTGTGTAAGCCATATTTTTCTTCTTCTGAGAACTTCCTATTTGGTTCAGTGCCCCATTTTTTTGAATGGGTTGTTTAATTTTTTGGATGGCTTAGTTTTTTGAGTTCTTTGTAGATTCTAGATATTAGGCCTCTATCAGAGGTAGAGCTGGGGAAAATTGTCTCCCATTCTGTGGGTAATCTATTGGTTCTGGTTGTGGTATGTTTGTGCAAAAGCTTTTTAACTTCATGAGATTCCACTGGTTGAGTGGTTGTTTAATTTCCTGGGTTACTGGGTTATTGTTCAGGAAGTCTTTCCCCATTCCTATATTGAACAGAGTTCCATTTTTTTTTTTCTTCTAGTACCTGAAGACTTTCACATCTTATATTGAAGTCTTTAATCCATTTGGACTTTATCATGGAAAGTTTTCCTTTCCCCATCTGTTATGAGGGATGCTTTCACTGGGTACAGTAGCTAGGGTTGGAAGCCATAGTTTTTTAGACTTTGAATTGTTCCATTCTAGGCCCTTCTGGCTTTCAGTTTCTCTTGAGAAATCTGAAGTAATTCTGATGTGTAATCTGTTGTTTCTTTCTTGCTGATTTTAGCACTGTCTTTATTTTCTTTCTTTATTTTTCTTTTTTTAATTTTTGACACAGAGAGAAAGTAGAAAGAGAGAAGAGAAAGAGAGAATGGTTGCACCAGTGCCTTTCAGCTACTGTGAATGAACTCCAGATGTGTGTACCCCTTGTGTTCATGTGCAACATTGCACACTTGTATCATTTTGCATCTGGCTATGTGGGACCTGGAGATTCAAACATGTGTTCTTAGGCTTTGCAGGCAAGCACCTTAATTGCTAAGCCATCTCTCCAGTCCCACTCTCTTTATTTTCATTGTTCAGAGTTTTAAGAACGGTGTTCCTTGGATAGTTTTTCCTCTGGTTCAGTCTGTCTGGGGTTCTGTTAGCTTCTTGTGTCTTGATGGGACTCTCTTTTGAGAAGATGGGAATGTTTTCTTTGATAATTTTGTTGAATAAGTTACTCAGGCCTTTGGTCTGAATTTCTTCCCCTTCTGATATATCCATGATCTGAATGTTAGGACATTTTAGGGTATCTCACAGTTCCCTCATATTCTGTTAACAAGGTTTTTTGAACTGATTAAAACTTTTGGGCTCCCGAACTCTTTTTGCTATTTTGTCTTCCAGGTTCTGTCCTCTACAAGATTAACTCTATTCTCAAGGGCTTCTGGAGAGGTTTTCAGTAGTTCAATTTGTTTTGTATCTTCTGTTGCCTTTTTATGTGTGGTATCTACCCCTTTATGGAGTTCCAATATCAGGTCATGTTTTGATTTTCCTTTTATTATTATTATTATTTGTTAGTTTGATTCAGGTGTCTCCCATAAACTTGTGTTCTGAATACTTAGGTTCCCAGCTAATAGTAATTTGGGAATTAAAGCTTCCTGGAGGTAGTGTGTTTTGAGCAGCAGGGTGTTATAACCAACTTCCTCTTCTCAGGGTTTGGCATATTCTCCTGTTGCTTTTGTCCATCTGATGTTGGTCAGGAGGTGATGGCCACCCTATTCTCCTGCCATTGTTTTCCCCTGCCATCATGGAGCTTCCCTTCAAGTCTATAAGTCAAAATAAACTCCTTTTTCCCACAAGCTACTATTGGTCAGGTGTTTTATGCCAGCAATGTGAAGGTAACTACAACATACAATTATTATTATTATTATTATTATTATTATTATTATTATCAAACATATTTGGTATGGATACATCATGTGTTGATACCCTCTTTTCCCTTGTCCCTGCTCCCATTCTGCTGGCAACCCTCCTAAGTGGGATTGCAGGTATTCTGTATGGGCTTATGGGTTATGCCTTGTGGGAGCAGCAGTCAGTTTCTTTTGGGAGGAGGGAATGCCTCTGGGAATGATGTCTCAACCTGTGGCTCTTACAATCTTTCTACCCCTCATACACAAAATTCCTGAACCATGGTGGGTGAGTTTTAAGTCTACTTCAGTGCTGAGCTCTTAGGAGCTTTGGATCTCTGCTTTGGTATGTGTTGGGCATTGTCAGTGTCTGTTTCTTTCATGCTGGCACTGATTATCAGGTTCACCATGGAAGCAGCACTCATGCTTGTCCCCAATTCCTCTGTGGTTTCAGCTGTGATGTGCCTGAAGTGAGAGGGGTAGTTTATCTCCTCATGTGTTGCTATATTCTGAAAAAGAAAGGATTCTCCAACAGAGAGTGAAGTCAGCAAAACTTACATGGGATAAGCATTATTATTTTAGGGATAATTTGATGTATGTAACCCCTCATTTAGCCTTGAGAGAGCTTGACACTGAAGAGCATAGTTTTTGTCACCATAGGATTCTGACATGGATCCCAATTCCAGATATGGGTTCCTTTATACTGAATGGATCTCTTAGCCAACTGGAAAGCTATTGGTTACCAACCAAGGCTGTGTGCCACTATTGCACTGGCATATACATCCTTTCAGGGTGTTTGTTTCTGAGTAGCTTAGACCTCTGGTTGCTAAGAGCATTGTTGGCCACTTTTCCCTAGTTGCTCATGTAGCACTTTCCAGCACTCGATAAGCTAACTGTTTGGGGACTGACTCTCTTCCAGATTCCAGCCAGGTCTCTTCATGTTCTGTCAGCTTCTTGTAATTCATTCTTGCATTTACTTGTGTTTTCATTAAGCTTAGTTAGCTGGTTATTGAGATCCTCTATGTTTTTCGGTTCACCTTAGTTAATTTGTCTCTTTTTTGAGGTTTCTCTGGTTTTTGTCTATTAGGTCAAGTCTAGTGAAGGCAGCTGTGTTGATTTCATTTATGCACTTGTTTTTTGGTGATTTGCTACCAGTCCTGAAATGTCCTTGGCCATGGTCACATATCTTGTGTCTTCATTTTGGGTTCTATTCCTTTTGCCTCCTCTATGTTTTCACTGGAGACTTCCATTGTGGGACTAGGCAACCTTGTTGGATTTCTCTGTTTGTCGTTTCATGTTGTTTCTTTTGCATTGTGGTCTGCCCATCACAGTGATGGGAGTCTTATTTAATTAAGGAGGAAGCAAGAGTTTTCCCTTGTAGTGTCTTCATTGAGTGTTCTATTTAATGTTTGAGTAGAGTTGGGTTATTATGGCTTTTTATTCTGGGACGTGCAGGTTGTGGACAGCATAAGTGCATCTGCAGGTCTGGGCACCAAAGGTGGGATTGGAGGACTGGGATCCCTCTGATCTGGTGTTGGCTGCTTATTGCCAGTAGCTCTGTACCATCACACTTGCCCTTGCTCTCCTACTGTACCCAGATGGGCAGGTTATGGAGGACTCACTGATTTCCCCTGGCAGGTGATTGCATGATATTCCTGTGTTCCCATGCTAGGGCTGAGGTGATGCCCTACGTAGTCATTGGAATGGGTAGGGACATTGGGGATATGCTGGTGGTCTCTGGGTTCCATAGCCCAGCACAGAACAAGGAGTTGTTTGGGGGAAACAGGGGCTCTGGCCAAGGGGCACACACAAGGGCACCTATAGGCAACACAGAGTGTGGCAGGTCTGTGAGCATGTGGAGCTGAGTCAGCTTGAAGGCCAGCCCACAAAGAAGGCAAGACAGGGGAGTATGACAGGGGGTGGGAGACAGGAACATGAGTGGGTTTTGGGCTCAGTCAGCAGGGTATAGAGGAGTGTGGCAGAGGACCTGGGAGCATGAGTAGGGTCAGTCAGCAGAGCCTAAGGGAACAGGATGGAGGTTAAAGGAGTGGGCTGAATGTAGAAGGGGGCTCCAGGAGATAGGGAAGTGGTGAACCACTGGGCGCTGACAGATGCAGTGGGGGTGGGAGTCTGTGGGTAGCTCAGTGGGAGACAAGGGAGTGTATGGGCCTTGGATGGAAGCACCAGTAGGGGGAAGACAGGGAGATACATGTGCCACAGGGATGGCAGGTGGAGCCAGCAAGTAGCACAGCAGAGAATCTGGTCAGCAAGTCAGGGGCATGGTGGCTGGGGTGAGTAGTTGAGAGGACCCATGGGTCTAGTGGGCTACCTGAAAGCATGGAAATAAGCAGATTCCCAACCAATGCCCCCCCATTCACATCTATTGGAGGTCTTCTAAGTCCTACTCACAGTGGAGCGTGGTATTACTCCAGGAGCTGAAGCATGATTAGGAGGCTGCCATCGTGACCAAAGTCCCTCCCTCAAGGTTTTCTTTCAGGTATTTTATCAAAGTAATAGGAAAGTAATCCACAGTTCTATGCTGTCTGGTGTCCATAGTCTCTATCTGTCTATCTATCTATCTATCTATCTATCTATCTATCTATCTATCTATCTATCTATCTATCTATCTATCTATCTATCTATCTATCTATCTATCTATCTATCATCTATCTATCTATCTATCTATCTATCACCATCATTATCTATCTATGTATCATCTATCTACTTATATTTATGATACTGGGAGTTGAACTCACAGCCTCATTCCTGTTAGGAAAACACTCTATTTTGAGATATATGCCCAGTCATGTTTTAAAAAAAAAAACTTGTGGGGCTGGAGAGATGACTCATCAAAGGCACTTACTTGCAAATCCTGATCCATGTGAGTGCAAATGCATAGAGTGGTGCATATGACAGGAATTCACTTTCAGTGGCCCTGGTGTACCATTCCCTCTCCCTTTCTCTCTCTTTCTCTCCCTTTTTGCAAATAAATAAAAACTAAAGAAATAATAATTTATGTATGGTGGGGGGGGCAGGGCTGAGCTTGCACATGTGCAATGCCACATATATGGAGGGCAGAGGACAACCTTGAGGTGTCTGTGCTCTCCTTTTACTCCTTTTACTTCTTTGTGATAGGATCTCTTACTGCTGCAAGAAAACACCAACCTAACTGAGCTTCTCCTGGCTCTACCTATTGTTCATTGGGATCATTTTGTGACCAGCTTTACATGGGTGCTGGGGAGGATTAACCTGGGGTTGGCAAGCAAGCACCTTTAACCTCTGGTCCCCTTTTTTATAAATTTAAAAACAAAACTGGCTGTTGAAAGTATTGACAATGATAGTATCCCTCATAGTGCACCTTGTATAGAAATAGAAGGATATGTTTAGAATTAGATTATAAAGTTAAGATACAAAATAATGGGTTTCATGATGAAATATTCATACAGATATGGCATCATACTTTGTTCTTATTTCTCACCCTTCCCTGTCTTTCTTGTCCACCTCTTTCTGGTTCTCTTTTTCTCTCCAAAATAGTCCCCTCTTTGGATTTCATACAGATGTATTCCATTACTCTCTCTTTTCCCCCACCTCTGTCCTTTAAGATTTCTTTCTCCCTTTTCATAGTATCCTTTCTACTTTCATGTCCATATATGAAATGCCACATACTAACTGGTGTGAGGTTTATTTAGTTATTCTTGCTGTGTGTGTGTGTGCATGCACATACATGTGTGGTTATGTGAGCGTGAGTGGGGGCATGCATGAACCATGGTGCATGTGTGGAGGCCGGAGGATAACTTTGGGCATTGGACCTTACCTTCTCCTTGTTTGAAGCAGGGCCTCTTGTTCATCACTGCCACCCACAGGTTACCTGTCCCATGGGCTTCCAGGAGATTCTCCCATCTCTACCTCCCTTCTCACCATAGGTGCACTGAGATTACAACAGCCCACTAGAGTGTATGGTTTTATGTAGATTCTGGGTGTCTGAACCCAGGTACTCATGCTTGCATGGCAAGTACTTTATCCACTAACCATTGCCCCAGCCCCTTGCTATTTATTTTTCTTGTCCCATCTCACTGCTTTTGGGGACCTGAATCCTATTTAATCATTATTTATTCAGCTTTGTCTTCTAATTATCACAACTTAATTCAGTGGATATGTAACTACAAAGGGAGGGTGGGGGGAAGACCTGAAAGTAGCAGTGGGTTACCTGGGAAGAAGAAGGGGTTCAGCAGAAGTAGTAGAGGGATAAAAGAGGGTGATGGGGTGGATATGATCACAGTACATTATAGGGCAATGATGGTGACAATGGTCACAATACATTATACAAAAGTATGAAATTGTCAAAAAAAGTTGCAACTGAAAATTTAAAAAGTATAATTTGATCCATGAGGGAGCTAAGGGCTTTAATTACCTCCTTTGATGTTATAGAAGCAACTCTCATGCCATGACTAAAGACGTGTGCTACAGGGTTTGGTTTTGCTTCAGTGAGCCAGCCATCTTCTCTTTCACTACGTAGACCAAAAAGCAAAAGAAACAGTTTCTCATACCAAACTAAAACAGAAACAAATAAGCCCAACAAGCTTTACAAGCTTGGTTGTGTCTCTCAGTAAATATGTGACACAGTGTGGAACTAATGACACCATTGTTGGGAACACTGACATCCTTAGGACAGGTCTCTGCATCTCCAATCCCCTCTTCAGAAACAAACAAACAAAAAAGCATCACAATAAAAATGTCACAAAAATGTTGATGCCACTTGCTTGCTTGTGCTTTTGGTTTTGAAATATAGCTATGGTACCTGAAAGTAGAGCAGTCAAATTATGACCAGGAGGACAAAAGTCCCATGCTGATATTGGTTGAGAATATATAGGAAACAAGCCTCTTGATGTTAACATTGAATCATAGTCACACCATAAATGACCTAATCTTATCTGAAGACAGAATTCTTCAGATTTACTCCACTGTGGTGAAGATTAGCATTATGTCCTTTTGAATATGATATCTGATACTTACAAATTATTTTCTTTTGCTAACTATAAAATTTAACTCCTAATAATCAGATTTCCCTGGAAATATTGCCTGTTTTAATAAAATGCATCCAAAATGTAAAATTATAAGTAGTGTGTGAAGTAGACATTCACAGATACCAGCTGCCATGCAGGGCAGGGCAGGGCAGGGCAGGACTAAGCAGAGCCAAGCTGTGTGCGTATGTCAGTCAGTGTGCATATATAGGGAGTGTGTGCAAGGCATGCTCTGTACAATGATCTCATCTACATGAGGGATGCTGAATCATGGTCTTACCAATAAGCTTCTTTTATGTTTGTCCAGAAGTCAAACCTACTAAAGGTATATGCCTCTACACTCTTCTGGTCTCAGAAATTCACATACAAGAAGCTTCATAACATGTAATTGTGCTCAAAGGATTGAAACTTAAAGGCAGAAGGAACTCACCTATAAACAGCTCTCAAGAGGCTGAGAAAGGGGGATCACTGTCAATTCAAGGACAAGCTGGGCTATATAGTGAGTTTCATGGCATCCTGGGTTGAAGAGTGAGGCCCTATCTCAAAAAGTAAACAAACAACAAAAGTTGGAGAGAAACTGCTCACCCATGCACAAGTACATTGAAGTAGAGTGCAGTTGTCTCCATATCTGATGGTCTTGTTTGCCTCATCCTCAGAGCATCCTGGTTGAAACTGGACTGGGCAGGTTATTAGGTGGGAGCTAGTTACACCATTTAGCTGTATGACAAACTCTGTGCTCAGGAAGCAGGTCTCAGAGATGGCTGGTGTTGGGGCACTGAAGGAAACACGCATGTAAACTGGCTCATGTGAGCTCTAGGGAAAGACTGCTGCTGCGAAATAGTAGTACACTGTCATATTCCAGTTGTTTCCATGATGTGTACAATACTTAAGTAATATTTGCTCAGGTTAGTAGAACAAACTTCTTATGCAAAGTGCACTGATTAATAAAACATGAGCATTATAAATTCAGTTGTCCTTGCCCATCTGAATCCTAGAGATTTTATTTCTTTTGATCACACCAAGCTTTTTGTCATTTTTGAAGTGTAGTTTTTCAGTCTAATTGTGGTTTCATGCACTCATGCATGGACAGTTCAGAAGTAATTCTGGCCATGTATTTTTCCCAGTTATGATTTTTTAGAAGCATTCATTAAAATGAGTTTTGCACCAGAGTGCACCAAATCTCTGACTTGCCACCTGTTCCTCAGACAATTTTAAACCTCTCTTTACATACTATTGATCACTCTTTCTGGAAAACCTCATTGTTTCCCTAGGACCTGTAGGACAGTGGTGCACACAGTGCCCTCAGACAGCTCACAGAAATAACATGGGTGAAAGAAAATGGCCCAAAAGGACTGTTTTATGAGACTTGTTTTTATTTTATTTTATTGACAACTTCTTTAATTGCAGACAATATCCCATGGTATTTCCCTCCCCCTCCCACTTTCCCCTTTGAAACTTCACTCTCCATCATATCCCCTCCCCCTCTCAATCACTCTCTTTTCAGTTTGATGTCATGATCTTTTCCTCCTATTACAATGGTCTTGTGCAGGTAGTGTCAGGCACTGTGAGGTCATGGATACCCAGGCCATTTTGTGTCTGGAGGAGCATGTTGTAAGGAGTCCTAATCTTCCTTTGGTTCTTACATTCTTTCTGCTCCCTCTTCCACAATGGACCCTGAGCCTTGGAAGGTGTGTTTGATATGTTTCAGTGCTGAGCACTCCTCTGTCACTTCTTGTCAGCACCATGGTGCCTCCTGAGTCATCCCAAGATCACCACCATCTGAAAAGAGAAGCTTCTCTAACCAAAAGTGAAAGTAGCATTAATATATGGGTGTGGACATTAAGAGAAGTGCTTACTGGGCAGTTTGTTGAGCATAGTATATACATTTAGCCAGACACTAGCAGACGTTACACCCCTAGGGCTCATGACTACCCCTGTTGTAGGTTTTCAGTATCAGGGATGTATTCCCTCCCATGGAGTGGGCCTCCAGTCCAATTAGAAAGTGGTTGGTTTCCCCATAACAGACATGCCACTATTGCACCTGTTGGCTCATTTGGCCTGTCTGGCCAGATTTAAAGCTTGCAGTGTTTACTGTTGAGTACCTTCACTGGTGTTTTCTCTCTCCCATTGAACTGCATGCAGCGTAGCTTTTTCCAGCTTTCTGCTAACTGGTCCACATGGAGGAGGTTTTCAGCTGAGCTCTAGCAGGATTTCTCAGTGACCTTGCCACCCAAGTATGTGGAGTCTTCAACATTAGGGTCTTACCATCTATTCCTGGTGGGAAACCAAGGGCCTCAGCAATGGCCTATAATGTTTGGGGCTATCCCTGGCCAACAACTCACTGGAAGGTATCCCATCCATGGCACTGAAAATTTTCTAGTAACAATCTATGGCTTCTGAGTGTTCCATTGTCCAGAAAAGTAGGTTTTTCTATGGCTTATTTATATCCTCTTAGATTTTGATTAGCCCTTCCTCCACCTTTCCTTTACTCAATCTCTTCCCCTGACCTCACTTAGCCCCCCCATCAATCTCTTTTTATTTATTTACGTGTGTGTGTGTGTGTGTGTGTGTGTGTGTGTGTGTATGTGTGTGTGTAGAGGTGCACTAGGGTCTCTTGCTACTGCAAAGGACTATAAGATGCTTGCATCACTTTTTTTTTTCTTCATTTTTTTAAGGTAGAGTCTCACTCTAGCTCAGGCTGACCTGGAATTCACTATGTAGTCTCAGGGTGGCCTCAAACTCATGGCGATCCTCTTACCTCTGCCTCCCGAGGGCTGAGATTAAAGGCGTGTGCCACCACGCCCGGCAACTTGCATCATTTTTTTAAAACTATATATATTTATTTATTTAAGAGAGGGAAAGAGGCTGAGAGACAGAGAGAGAGAGAGAGAGAGAGAGAGAGAGAGAGGGGGCATGGAGTATCCAGGGCTTCTAGACACTGCAAATGAACTCCAGATGCATGTGCCCCCTTGTTCATCTGGCTTACGTGAATCCTGGGGAATTGAACCAAGGTCCTTTGGCTTTGCAGGCAAGTGCCTTAACTGCTAAGCCATCTCTCCAGCTCTTGCATCATTTTTTGCTTCTGGCTTCATGTAGGTATTGGGGAGTTGGATCTTGGCTAGCAGTCTTGAAAGCAAGCACTGACTACTGAGCCATCTCCCCAGCCCCTGTTTGTGAGTTTTCTTGTTAACACTTAAGTCACTGGCCAGAAGCAATGTACTTACCTCTACATTCTCCAGTTTCTTTTCTTTTTGATATTTTATTTTATTCAATTATTTTATTTATTTGACAGAGAGAGAGGGAGAGAGAGTAAGAGACATAGAGAGAGAATGGGTGAGCCAGAGACTCCAGCCACTGCAAATGAACTTCAGACGTGTGTGCCCCCTTGTGCATCTGGCTAATGTGGGTCCTGGGGAATTGAACCTAGGTCCTTTGGCTTTGCAGGCAAATGCCTTAACTGCTAAGCTATCTCTCCAGCCCTTTTTTCTTTCTTACTTACTTTTTATATTTTACTGCTCCAGTTTCTTGAACAAGGTGGGAGGAAGAATACTAGAGACCCACTGGCAGGGCCACCTATGACTTATTTTTGCAATGTGTGTGTACGAAATGTGTGCCTGAATATGCATGTTCATGTGTGACAGTGCAGAGGCCTTTGTGCAATAAGGTATATGTGAAGGTCAGAGGACAATTTTTAGGTGTTGGTTCTCGCCTTCCACCTCCTTAGAGGCAGGATCTCTCTTTCTTGTTGATCACTGTTGTGTTTGTCAGGCTAGCTGGTCTTTGAGCTTCTGGAAAATGCTGTCTTCACTTCCCATCTCACTTTCAGAATGTGGGAGTTCAGAAGCTTGCCACGATGTCAAGTTTTTACATGGGTCTGAAGCTCTGAACTCAGTACTCTGGCTGGAGAGGCAAGGTGCTTTTTCTACTGATCCATCCCTAGTCCTTACTAGAAATCTTATAATAAATCAACGTCCCTGTGGAGGCACAGAGCTTATCTGTGGAGTTTCTCAATGTGTACTCCATTTGTAATTAATTCCATCTATAGATTCTTATTTTTATATTCCCACTACAACACTTTTTATAAGAGGCTTACCTCATTGTCAGGCATGTTCTTCTCTTAGAGAGTTTTCATCTCCTTGGGAACTTTTCTTCTAGGTATTTTTTTTTTTTTCTTATGACAAGTCCCACTGAATAATACCTGTGAAGACTGTATGTGAAAAGAATATTGGGGCCACCCACATCTGTATTGTACTTTTGAAATGGCTATGCTATGGACTTTTGGGTTGAGCATGGGACTGCTGTTGGTGACTGTACTGTTTTAGGACCAGTGTATGAAATCAGTTCTTCTGCAGTACTGATACATCAGAAAGAACTGGTGAATCCACAGACTGTTAGCTAATGATCACAATGCTAAAGGGTCATTAAACCAGTTTTCTGGGGTAGATGACTGACTCTATGAGGGATCAGATATATGCTTTTACAATGGGCATCTGAACAGTGACCCACAGCAAGCATAACCCAGTGGTTCCCAACTTGTTACCACCCAGAAAAACTTACTGCCCTTCCCTACAAATGATTCAGATTAATTCCAGTTTTATTATGGTAATATATACAGTAGGTCAAGATTCAACTTAAATTTCACAGTAGCTGGTGCATAAATATCCACTAAATATTGCTTATCTCTGGATGGAGACAGCCCTTTTGAAGTAACCAGGTCCATGAATTCTTCAGTGAACTGCTAAATGTGTCTTCCAGCTGTTGGCTTGAGATATACTTTTTAGAGGATATGGGATTAAGGGAAACTGGGAAAACTATAATTTTCTGAGTTTTGGAAAATCCTTGAAAGTATCACAGAAAAAAATCAATTTATTCCCCCTCAATGTCATTCTTGTATCTTACTCATTTTCCATAGTGTTGGAGACTGTTCCCCTATTTAATGGTTATCTGTGTGTTTATATTGAAGGATTTAAAATATATACTTTAGCATGGTGAACCATGTGGCCCTTAGAGGTCATAAACATCTTTAGTTTTTAACTTTCCCTGCTGTAAAAGCATATTGCCATCTCCTTCTGAGGTGTGTGATATTAAATAAGAACATGATGTGTGAAAGTCCTTAGCACAGTCCCCTACAAATTGGTTACATCTGACACATGTGAATTGGGCAGGGTGGTTTTTGTCTTATCGTCACAGCTCTGAGAAATGCTTGGCCAAGATCAATCAGCAATATCTCATGTTGGCTGCAAGGGAAACCATGTACAGGGTCATAGCAAGGTGGATGTTGATGGCTTTTAATTGGACTCCTCACAGTGATCATATACATAGAACCAAGATGCATCCTGAACTTGATCAGGAGTCAAGTAAGAGACATACTTCTTGGGACTGTCTGTGAAGGTGTTTCCAGAAAGGATTGATGATGATGGTGGCTATTCTAGTGGTAGCCCCTAAATATGACTGTTAAATAACTCCCAGAGTAACAGAAGAAGTGACCCTAGGTGCTGAGTTTCCCTGCTATGCAAGTATTTTAGTAGGCTGGGTGGAGCAAAATACAGGCAAATTCTAAAATTCAACAGAACAATATCCACATGCAATGAAACCAACATGGAGTATTTATGTAAGAGTGATTATTAAAACAAATAGATAAAAGTCAAAGTCCCTAAGGGTGTTTGTTGCTTCATACCCTTAATCCTGTCATGGGGAGGCTGATATTTCTAGTCTGTAAGGGATTCTAGGTCAGCTTTGGGCCAAGTGAGACCCTGCCCCCATGAATGATAGAAGAAGACAAAAGCACTATAAATCAGGAACCATCAAAGGACAACCCCAAAATATATCTTATTTATGGATGTTAAAGCTGACCATCAATCAAATTTAACATATATCTTGCCCTGACATGGAAGTGCAATTAGCACTAACAATGTAGGCCTATATACCAGGATTTGTGGAAAGTAAGCCCTGTTATCTTTTGGGATGGTTTTGGTCTTAGCTATGCTGTGTGGCCACTTGAGTACCTCTTTACTGTGCTATTAGCTTGGCTAGGCTGGCTGGGTCATTGGGTCCACTGCTCTGATCACCTGTGCTATGTACTGTGTAGTTGATCATCCTTCCCCAGGTTGATGGTGCTGGTGGTTGGGGGAGAGAAGGCTGTGGAGGGTATCTGAAGGTTATTGGAGCTGCATAGCTGATTCCCAAGATCTTCCTCACAAGCTGCTCAGCTCGTCCCTGCTGTCTCCTCTTTCAGGTTTCTTGAGTTTGTGAGGTGGTTGGTGTGAATGAAAAATCCCTTCACCTGGCTTCTGTAACTCAGGCAGAGCCAGGTTTCTGTGCGGACTGGTGCCTCCACAAGAGCAAGTTCAGCCTGTTTCTTTTTTTTTTTTCCATAAATATAGAAATTTAATTCCAGTTTTTTCCTTAAGCTATGCAAAAATTGGCTCAACACTTTTCATTTGGGTCTTTGTAATTAACATGTAAATATGTATTTACTGTGCAGATGCTTTCTGACAGAAAGTAAAGACAAAGAAGAAATGTTGGTGTTCCTTAGAATCCATCACCTTTTCCATTTCTGAAGATGATGTCATACATCATCTTCACTCAAATGAAGATTTCTTTCATATACATAATTCAAATAGAGTAACTATTTTTCTTGTAATTAATGCCTTATTCTGCATTTAAATTTTCTTATGAAAGACTCCTTGATCCAGTAGTAGGGAGCTTTAAAATTTGTTTCTACAGTTGTGTAAATTTTCTTCTGATTCTTCTGATAACATTATACATAGACATTAATCTTCATTGCTCACCCCAGGGGTTATTCCTGAGTTATCTCACATGATGTAGATTCTTGCAGTATTTCATGGACTCCATTTGTTTTGCCATCCAAATTGGTCTATAAAAATTGTGGATACAATCACACCAATGCTTCCAAGTGTATCTGCCAAAACATGTAGAAATACACCCCTCATGTTAGCATTCATGCCTCCACCTGTGGGTCTGTGGCTGTGACCGTGGTCACTGTGTCCATGTATATAGTGAGAATGGTCGTGATCAGATGAGTGACAGCTTCCTTGAGGACCTCCATGGCTATGAGTATGGGCATGGCTAAAGGAACAGATACCAATAAGGTTTACTATCAGCCCTCCAACTGAGACTGGTGTTAACATGTTTGTGTCTAACTGGAGGGTCAATCAATCTCGTCACCAACTCCATAAATACAAAAAAAAAAAAAAAAAAAGCTATTACTATCAGAAAACATCTATTAATGAGTCCAGACAGAATTTCTATCCTGCCATACCCATAGGAGAAAATCTGAGTTGCTTTCCATCTACTCAAGAGTGCAGAAAAGAGACCCATGAAAATCTGAGATCAGGCCTTTATTGGTCAGCATCTAAAACAGTTCACAAAGGTAAAAAGCAGATTCTAGAAAAGAGAAAAGATCCCTCTTTTCAGGTGACAATGAACAAAGGATCAGCTAACCACACCTCACCAGCTGAAACCATGAAAAACGCAGAGGGCAAGAATGCTCAAGAAAGCAACATCTGAAGGAGATAAATACAGAGAACATCCAACTCCAGTCATTAGTCAGATATCCAGAGACACGGAGGCTCCCAAAACCTCCTCAAGGAAGCAGAACTAAAATGACCCCAATGTGGCTCAGGAAACTCAAGTAAGAGGGGCGGAAAGATTGTTAGAGTCACAAGTTGGGGCATTATGCACAGAGACTGGGGCCTAACCACCAGAACTTTGAACAAACTCACAATGCATGTAAACATTCCCCATTGATGAGGGCCTTTGAAAGTGGGAGGAAGGGGAGGAGGACAATGGAACCAATACTATGAATGTAAAATCAGAATAATATAAATAAAAAATATATATTGATAAAAAAAAAAAGTAAAAGATCTGCCTAGAGTCACTCCCCTCAAGAAGTTGCTTGAGTGATTCCTTAATAAACCTAGGGATCGACTGCAAGCTGTGCTGAAAAGCATCACCCATGAAGTTATAGAGAGGCATTCCTCCAGGAGAGTAGCCAATGAGGGTGTCTTTCTGTCCTCTCTTAGAAGAAGATAAAATGTTGGCAGACAACATGAAGAATGTGGTGCTCACCCCCACTCCTCCCGACAGGACAGGATGTGCTCAGTGCTCTCCTGGTGAGCTGCTCTGTTTGTGGCCTGAAGCTGCTCTGGTATGGGATGCGTCCAAAAATTTCCAAAAAGGAGAGCACTAATGAAAATGGGAAAGGATCCGCAGCGAGCACATTTGGAAAGATCCATCTTGATTAAGCAAATAGAATCCACATAGAAATCCAGGATCATGACAAGAAAGATAAACGTTGTGAAAGGCATGATGAGAGAAAACCAAGATTCAACTTTACTCTCAGTTGTCACCGAAAGAACTATCACCCAGGGGCATAAGAGAAGCACAGCCAGGAGACATGAGGAAGAGACCGGGGCAGCTGGTCCTGAGCCCCGGGTGTGGAGGAGGTTTTTGGCAGGGACACGCAGGCCTGGGGCTGTGGATGTGCCCAGCACTCGATTAATGACATATATTGTGTTACTGTGCTTCACTAAAGTTTTAAAGGCTGCAGGACTTTTTGAATCATATGACCTCAAAACTGTTCACATTGTTCAGTTCACTTTTATACTTGGGACTTGGGACTGCAATGTCTATGGTTTTGTTTCAAAATCCATTTTCTTCTGGGAAAACTGTTACAAAACACCAGCGGATCAAAATAGTTAAACATGCTCTTGCTGGTTCTTTGGCCTTACTCTTTGTGGTCCCCTAAGGACACTGCTGCTGTCACAGTCATCTCACTGCTCAGCATTCTGTTCACTAGCTCGGGAGATGGACCAGCAAAGACAAGGGAAGCTGCTTCAGGAAGCCCTCAACCTTAAATCTTTTAAACAAGGCCGAGCGTGGTGGCGCATGCCTTTAATCCCAGCACTCGGGAGGCAGAGGTAGGAGGATCGCCATGAGTTCGAGGCCACCCTGAGAATACAGAGTGACTTCCAGGTCAGCCTGAGCTAGAGTGAGACACCTTCCTCGAAAAACAAAACAAAACAACAACAAAAAAAATCTTTTAACCAACTAGTTCATATAAAATGGTATAAATTCATTCTCTCAAAGTTCTGGAGGCTGAAGTCTGAAACCAAGATGTCAATAGGGCTCTTATCTCTCCCTTGAATGCAAAGAGAATCTGCTCTATATCTTCTCTTAGCTTCTGGAGTAGTTTTCAAGCATCAGCATTACTTGGTTTGTATGTATGTTAACTCTAATCATAGTATGTATACTATGACTCCCTCCCTCGTGTCTCTGTTCATATCACCTTCTTGTGGATACTTACCTCTTTGTGTAAGACACAAAGGATGTGTGATCTCATCTTTATTTTCTACTTTCATAATTATTATTATTCTTGTTTGCAAATAATTCTACATTTTGAAATTTTAGGGAAGACCTCAACTTTCTCCTGGGAGAATTACTAATCTATATACAGGGTGGGTGACATGCTTCCAAGCAGCTCATTGCATAAGTGACTTAGGAGAAGTTCTTGCCCTGTGTGCAAATTGAGACTCCATGAGAAGCAGCAGCAGCAGCAGCAGCAGCAGAAGCAAAGAAGGGCTTTAGCCACCTAATAATGTGAAGAAAGCTGGCAGGTTGACAGCTGAGGAGGAGGGTTCTGTCCATTAAGAGCTTCCTCTCAGGAACAATGACCCATGGGCCTTCCAGAACCCTGGATTGAGCAGATAAACGTTTTCATCAAGACCTTAGTCAGATAGAAATGTTATTTACTTAGGACAAAAAGGACAAAACAAAACAAAACAACAACAAAAAACCGACATTCGTTCACTATGCAGAAGCTCTGAGAAATAACTATGTCAGGGTTAAGCCAACATTCTATAAAGGACCTAGTAGCAAATATTTCAGGTTTTGCAAACCATGCGGTCTGCTGCTGAACTCTACCATGGAGGTGCAGAGAGAGAGCCACAGATGATATGCAAGTGTGTAAGGACACATGGGTTCCAAGAAAAAAAAAAAAATCCACATAAGTAGGTAGTGGAAAGGAGTCAGTCTTGTGTTATAATCTGATGAGCCAATTTAAGCTACTTAGATTCTTCTCAAGTGGGGATATTCTGTCTTACCATAGCTTTCATCTTGCATGTATCTCAGAAAAACAAAACAAATAAAAAACCCTGCAAGTTACACTGCAGTAAAAAGTGTAGTGTGATACAAACCCATGTGTTTTTGTAGTCTTTAATTGTGATGCCTGGACTTCCCAATCTGTCTCTTTCTCTGGGTGTTTTTGTTTCCTTCAGATGGCCCTGGACACTCCCACAGCCCCAGTGCTGGTGCTTCTCACCCCTGCGGACATGCTTACTGAAGATGAGCTGATTGGAAGCAAGAGGTGGTCTTAATTGCAGGAAGGGTTAGTGCTTATCAGCACTGTGGGCTTGAATGACCATGAATGTCAGAGTCCCATTGACCAACTTCCTCCTTCCTACTGGTTAGAATTTATAACCTTTTCTTTCTGGAGTTCTGTCTGTTAGGAAGAGACCTCACCAGAAGGACAAGTCTCACTGCTGGATACACAGAACTTCTAGGCCCTCTTCTTCTTTTTAGAGCCTGTTTTGTCTATCACACTCAACTGCTAGGTTTAAAAAAGTTAGAATTTCAATTCAGGATTTATTCCCTATCAATACTTAAAGCTTAGTCTAAGCCAAAGTATATTCACATCTCAAAACAAAAATATTTTGTGAAATGAATCAAAGGTACTATGAAGTTGCAAAGCTGAATACAAATCTACATTAAAGTTTCTCATTGGTAATCACAAAATTATACAGTTAATCAAAATTTTAGTCAAGTTTGATCCATATCAGTCCCTGTTCCTTCTTTGCAAAGACAGACATTGAGGCTCAAAGAAAACAAGGTGGTACATTTAGACAATGGTAAGTATTCCTGTCATTATTTCTCATATTTCTCATCATGGTTTTTTGTCACCCAAGGTTTGTAGTATATTAACTCATCAGTCTATAGTTCCAGGGGATTGTGGACTATAATCTACCCAAAGGAAGAAAAGCAAAGGCTATGCTTGTCCTTTTCCAATTGACAGTAACTAAAGCAAGACATCTGGCAATATCTACAGCTTTAAGGACATTGATTTTTTTTTTTTTTTTTTTTTTAGAGAGAGAGAGAGAGAGAGATATATAGAGAGGGAGACAGATAGAGATGGGTGTGCCAGCAGCTGCTGCTAAATCCAGATGTGTGCGCCCCCTTGTGGTCAACTGCAGCATTTGCGCCCTTGCATCACTTTGCATCTGGCAAAACATGGGACCTGGAGGTTGGAACCGCTGGAGATTGGAACCGGGTTCTTAGGCTTAGGAGGCAGGCTCCTTAACCGCTAAGCCATCTCTCCAGCCCTTGAATTTGTTTTTTATTTTTTTCACCACAGTCTCACTTTGTATGCCAGGCTGGCCTTGAACTTATGACTTCTGCCTCTCAGTCCTTCAAGTGCTGGGATTATAAGTATGTTCCACCATACCCAGTTTAACCACTCTAGCATCAAAGAGGATTCCCACCATTTGGCAGAGTTTTGAGAAGACTCAACCTGAATATTCTAGAGGATACAACTCAATCTACACAGTATGCAGAAAAGATCTTCCTCTCTCTCATTGCACTACTAAATATTAGTTATTTTTTATATTTTCATGCATGTGTATAATGCATTTTGATCATATTTACTCCCAATTATCCTCTGTTATCACCCTTCCACTTCTTCTGAACCCCTTCATCTTCCCAAATAGTCTTGCCTGTGTGCGTGCGTGCGTGCGTGTGTGTGTGTGTGTGTGCGTGTGTGTTGCACTTTGGGTAATTTGGAGTGCTTACATGAGCATGGTTTGGGGGATGGTAAATACTAGAGTGCAGACAAATTGCCAGTAGCCACATCACTGATAAAATGATGCCCCTTCCCAGCAACTGTTATCTGCAAATAGTTCCTCACAGAGTGGGGGTCTCATGAGCACTGCCCTGCCCATGATGGAACTTTGATGGGTCAGTCTTGTTCAGGTAACTGCAGCTGTTGCAAGTCCATGAGTGCAGTGGTCAATCATTTGCAGAATACACTGTACCATCGCACTCCTCCCATCCTCCAGCTCCTACATTCTTCTGACCCATTTTCTATGGTGTTCCCTGGGCCACTTGGATTGGTTTCAATAATAAGTACCCTTGATATTAGATGCCTGCACATTACTCTCTATTAATTCAGAAATTTCATCCTCCTCATCATTTTTTTCTATTTTATAAGGTTTTTTTATTAGTTACTTAAAAAAATTATTGACAACTTCTATACTTGCATACAAAAAACCCATGATATTTTCCTCCCTTCCCCCATTCCCCTTTAAAACTCCATTCTCCATCATATCCCCTCCCTCTCTCCATTAGTCTCTCTTTTAATTTGATGTCATCATCTTTTTCTCAATTATGAGGGTCTTGCAAAGGAATTGCTAGGCACTGCAAGGTCATGGATATCAAGGCCAATTGCTGTGTGGGCAGTTGCATTGTAAGGAGTCATACCCTTCCGTTGGCTCTTAAATTCTTTCTGCCCCCTCTTCCGCAATGGTCTCTGAGTCTCAGAGGGTGTGACAGAGATGTTTCAGTGCTGGACACTCCTCCATCCCTTCTTCTCAGCACTAGGTTGCCTTTTGGGTCTTTCCAGTGGTCATCGCCATCTGAAAAGAGAAGCTTCTCTAACCAGAAGTGAGAGAAGCATTAACCATTTTATTTTATTATTTTTTAAAAATTATTTTATTTATTTTTTGGAGAGAGACACAGAGAGAGACAGACAGAGAGGGAGAGGGAGACAGATAGAGATGGGCACACCAGCAGTCTCTCAGCTGCATGTGCCCCCTTGTGGGCAAGTGCGGCATTGCGCCCTTGCATCACTTTGCATTTGGCTAAATGTGAGACCTGGAGATTGGAACCCAGTTCTTAGGCTTAGCAGGCAGGTGCCTTAACCGCTAAGCCATCTCTCCAGCTCCATTTTTTAAAAAAATTATTTATTTACTTGAGAGAGAGAAATAGGGAGAGAAAAAATGGTCATGACAGAGCCTCCAACCCCTGCAAATGAACTCTAGACGGATGCTCCACTTTGTGCATCTGGCCTATGTGGGTCCTGGGGAATCAAACCTAGGTCCTTTGGCTTTGAAGACAAGCACCTCAACCAGTCAGCCATATCTCCAGCCCATCATCCTCCTCATTTTCAATGTCAGCATCAGGAAAAAGGCTACAATCTAACAAACTCTTCCCAGGGGTTTCCCAGAAGGCTGTTTTTCCCCAAGGCTCAATATCTTACCTGACTTTAAGGACAGAGAAACTTCTCACTTATTCATTTTAAAATCATATTTCCTGAGTTCATTTAGGATGCAGTATGTTAAATCCAAGTAGACTTTTCTTTGATATACCATCTTTTCTCTGAAACGAGTAATGCATGTGGATTATGAAAGCAAATGGGAAAGGATAAGAGGTAAAAAGAAGTGTTGCAAGGAAAAACTCCAGTAAATTTTTCTCTTTGCAAATCCCCTACAAGTCCATTTCCAATGTCATTCTATTATCTGGATCAGAAGTTCCCATTGCTCACATAGATGGGAAGGGTTTCCTATAGCCTTTCCTGGTTATCCACAGGAAGAACCTACCCAGTGGCTATCTTGCAAATTGGTTCTTTGGGCACATTCAACATGAATAGAGTTTTCTCTGACTTGTTCACCAGTTTGAATACTGAGCATAGTTTTCACCTTTATAAAATGAAAAAGCTCAAGGAAATGGTTGCTAGGAATAATTTTTACAAATATTTTAAGAAAAATGTTAGAATTATAAAATTGAGCAGGAAGGACAGAGGGTCTGTACCCTATGTATATAGCATCCTACACCAGAGGGGTATTTTGTTACCATAACAGACATATTTCAGCACCTCATTACCACCCAGAGATCTAGTTACATTTAGGCTATAAGTGGGAGACCCGTATCAGTGCCTCATCACCATCTGGAGCTTTAGCTGCATTCTGGTTTCCACTGAATGACCTTCATCAGTAACTCATTGCCATGCAGAGCTCTAGTTATATTCAGGGTTCTCTTCTCCAAGCTTTAGAAATTGTATAATGAGATGCAGCTACTGTAATAATTTCATATGGAATAATTTTACTGCCATGGAAATCCTCTATACTCCACCTTGTCTTCCCTTTCTGTGACCCTATTGACATTTGCCTTTGTATTTTGGTCTTTTCAGAGTGGTGTACTGCTCATCAGTAGTTTTTTTGGAATTTTCAGATGTTCCTTTCTCAATGATATGCATTCAAGTTCCCTTTGTGTCTTTCTGTGGCTAGATACTTCATTTCCTTTTAGAGATAGTGATAGTTGATTTAGACAGGCTATAGTTTATTTATTCATTCACTTACTGAATGGTATGAGGAATTTTGATAATTATGAATAAAAGTGATGGCTGCATCCATGTGCATGTATTTTTAAATGTTTTTGTTTGTTTGAAAATGAGAGAGAGAGAGAAAGAGAGAGAGAGAGAGAGAGAGAGAGAGGAGAGAGAGAGAGAAAGGAAAAAGTGGGAGATGGGCATGCCAGGACTTCCTGCTGTTGCAAATGAACTTCAGATGTATGTGTCACATTGTGCATTGGCTTTACATGAGTACAGGGGAATTGAACCTAGGCCATCAGGCTTTTCAAGCAAACACCTTTAAACATGGTGCTCTCTCTTCAGCCCTATTTTTTAAAATTAAGATTTTCTTATATCCCCTTTCCTCTGTCCCCATTCCATTGCATGTTTTGTGTGAATATACATTGCAAACTCTTTTTAGTAAATATGAAGGAGCATATTTGAGGGCATGTCTGAATTTTTAGGGAATCTACTACTTAGTGATGGCTATACCATTTTGTATTTCCACTAGTTAAGAGTGAGGATAACTGTTGTCTTACCTTTTCTATAGCATTTGGTGAGCTGATTAATTTGATTTTTCCAGGAGCCTTTTTCTTTTTTAGTTTCTTAAGTTTTTTCTATCACTTTTGCTTGCTATGTCTATTGCTTTGCTATAACTAGACTGTCTAGGATTTTCCACTTGGAGAGAAATCAAAAGACTAAAATGAACTAACCCAGTGAAGCTAGTGGGCCATGTGTGTGTGTGTGTGTGTGTGTGTGTGTGTGTGTGTGTGTGTGTAGACCAGAGGTTGACATTGGGTCTCTTCGTCAATGGTTTCCATCTTATTTACTAAGGCATGATCTCTCACTTGAACCCAGATCTCACCAGCTCAGCTAGTCTGTGTAGCCAGGTTGCTCTAAGAATCCTGTCTCCACCTCCAGAGCCCTAAGATTGCAGGTACCACATGCACAACCACCTGGAATTTATGTGAGTTCTAGGGATCTACACTCTGGTCCTATGGTTACACAGCAAGCTCTATATCCACTTAACATCTCCCCAGTCTCTGGTTGACTTTAAGGACTAAAAAGTGAAGCTATAAGACAGGACTCAAAACTGTGTCAGAAATCCTATGCCCATTTTGGCTGCATAGCCCAACAACTGTTAACTGTTGTTGGGGCCTACATCACAATTTAGAAAAATATCTATTATTTCCCTGAAAAGCATGTGCTCCAGGGACTCTGTATCCCTTCCAGATACAGGGGTGGGCTAATATGACCCACTTTGGACCAATACTAAGGAAATTCTGGTGGTGAATATCTGAGGCAGACCTGTCCAGACTCTCAGGAAAGAGCTACTGAAAAGAAAAAAAAGATTTCCATTTCTGTGCTTGTTCTTAAGGTTGAGTGAAGCACCATAACCTATTACAGCCATCTATATCCAGCCTGGTGATAGTCCCCCACTACTGGTGAGTCAGAGAGAAACAATGCAGGCCCTCAATGATCATAGTGAGCCCTAAGTCCACTGATCCTGAATCATTCCCATTCTGTACTTCCTTTTTGGTTAGAAAACACATGTGTGTCCTTAAGCCAGTTTAAGCTAATTAGACTTTCTGGTATTGATATATGGAATCACTCATGCTTACTAGTGCTATTTTTCTCATCTATATTGCAAAGTAAATTTAAGAGACTTGTATACAGAAGACCAATTATGAATAACAGTAATTGACTTTCATGAAAATGGATTTGTGTTTACTGATGGGCGCAGGGGGAGGAAGTTAGAATCATTCGGACAGAAAAAGATTGTGGTGACAGGATTGCCCCATGTGTTGGTAGTACTTAAAAATTAAATGAATAATGTTCTACATTCAGTTAGCTTTGGCTCACTCACCATCCCAGCTACAGACTGACTTCTGAGAAGGAAGAATGGCTGATTAATGGGATCCCACCTCTTTGTTGGTTCCATGAGACTGGGCATTCACACAGTAGTCCTTCTGTCCTGACCTCTCTCCTTATTCAGTGGTCCTGTGTGACTTACAGTACCATTTCCATTCTGAGGTGTGGGTGGGTTAGGGGCTCAAATGTGGGTTATATGATGGATAGAATTTTATACACATGAAATTACTACTCTTTTCTTCTTGGCCTGGAGATCTGTCACATTGAAGGCAGGGCATGGACTCTCCATCTACCACACTCCCCATTACTCATGTCTTTTGGGGGCGGTGTATCAGGGTCTCAATCTAGCCCAGGCTGACCTAGAACTCACTCGGTAGTACAGGCTAACCTCAAACACACAGTGATCCTCAAACCTCAGCCTCCCTAGTGCTCGGATTAAAGGCATGTACCACCTCAGCCACTCCTCGTGTCTTTGAATCAGCCCACAATACACTACCCCATTGCATGCATTCCTTTGTACCTATTGCCCTTTGACTTTACTACTTTTAGTCATTTTAAGCCAGTGTTCTGCTTGCTTTCCCATGAGAAGGGTTTCCATCACCACATATTCTATGTGATAATGTTTTCATTCTAGACGTAGTGATCATTGTATGAAAGGACAAAACTCTTGACTACAAAATTCAGTCTGTGATGGGGAAATGAGTCGTTGTATTTCAATTTGGTTTTATCTGTGTATCAGTTGCTTTTCTCAGTGCCATAAGAGACACACATGAAAGAAGCAACTTAAGGGAGGAAAGATTGATTTTGGTTCAGGGTTTCAAAAGATGCAGTCATCTGTCATGGCAAGGAAAGCATGGAGAAACAGCTCTGTAGTGGTGGAGCTCCTAACCTGACAGCTGGATTAGGAATCTGAGAGCTTTAAACAGGAATCAGAGGGTGTAACCTTCAAAACCTGCCCCTAGTGGCCTATATATGCCAGTAAAGCCACCTTTCCAAATGTTTCACAACTTCTTAGGACAGGACCACCAACCAGAAACCAAATGTTCAAATACACAAGCCTGTGAGAAACATTTCAAGTTCAAATCACAATGTCCCTCTATGAAAAAAAGGAAATAATTGAGGTTTATTTGTTTTACAGAAAAAATTTATCTGTATTTTTCTAACTTTTTAAAGAAGTGACATTTATCTCCGAGTTATACAATGGAAGAAGAAACATACACAAACAGAATAAAAATGGCTATCTTATAATTTTAATTATTTTTAACTTTATGAAAAAATGCAATTAATGTTTCAAATGCCTGAGTTTTACTAGTTAAATTTAGTATACTAAAAGCATTTAAAGGGTCATTGGAAATTTTTGCCTTAATATTTTTATTTATTAGAGGAGTAAAAAGAAGCAATTTCCAAGGGAATTAGATAGAGTTGGCCCAGCTTTCTATGTAAGCAGATCCAGGCTCTAACGTCTGACTCCTGCACTGATGTCGTAATGTGTGGCTTTCAATCTCGTCATTGCCAATTCCATCAACTTCTACTAACCTCCACCACCTTGAAGATGCTGTTTGGATTGAAGTATGTTTAAATCTTTTGTAATGACTAGAAATTCCACCTGTGATATCTGAGCATTTCTCCAGGACCTGACTTTAAATATTACTATATCCACCATGAAAAACACTTAAAGTTGCTTTCATTTTACTTAATAACTGTGGCTCAGTTATTGACTGTGTCAGTATCATCACATTTTCTTAAGTAATTACAATCAGTAGATGCTAGCAGTTGCATGACACCCTGACATGTTCATGAGTGGCCTGCAGCACATCTCTCTGATGGTAGCTGATGCTGAGGTTTCTACTGTCAGATGGCTGAGGACAGGGATGGAAAACAGGACCCTAGAGGAACTGGACCTTTAGAGCTCAAGAATTCCTATGGGTTGGGCATTAAATAGGCCAAAGGGACTATCAAGGATGTCCTGGTTATAAATAATATTTCTCACTGGGATTGTTAAAAATGATAGACAAAATTAAAATTATTTTATAAAGATGAGGGATTAGAAACCTTACTTAGTAATTAGTAAAAGAATAATGAGAACCAGATTTAGAAAGACAAATGACACATGTTTTCTGTCATGTATGGAATCTAGATTTTTGTATGTATGTACATATGTATGTATATGCATATATGTATATATGTATACATACACACAAATTCAAGACAAAAGAATAATGACAGCCAAATTCAGAAAGACAAATGCTACATGTTTCTGATATGTATAGGATCTAGATTTTATATGTGTGTGTGTGTGTGTGTGTGTGTGTGTGTGTGTGTGTATGCATGCATATATTTTCAAGACATTTAGGTAGAAAGGGGTGTTGCTGAGTTGAGAGTTGATGATGCCTCTCTGGATGTTGGAGAACTAACTCCCCAAACTCTCAAGTACTTTTTGTCTTATGATTAGCAATGAATTTATAAGAATAGACCCAAGAAAGGGTAAAGTATGTAAGATTTATTTTAAGAAAGAGCAGAAACAAAGAGTAGAAATAAGCTCCCAAGATGAAGGGAAGCACCCCTCCCCACCAAGCTGGAAGGAATCTAGAGAGGGAAAATCCACATGGTAACTTAGATCATGTCTTTTAATAAATTAGGCAATTAGGCATTGTTGCAATCAGCTTCTCGTTGCTTGGGCAAACATATAACCAGAAGCAGTTTATAGGAAGAAAGGGTTTATTTCAGCTTACAAAATCCAGGAGAGCACTATCAATGATGGAAGAAGCTGGCTCACTTCCATATATCCAGGCAGAGAGCCAGCGCAATAAAACATGAACAGCCAGCAAGCACCAATACCTGCAAGCTTGAATAGCCAGAGCTCCAGCTGCTCTCCACACATCTTAAGCCTGGACTCAAGATCTGCCCCACACTTCTTCCCAGTAGGACTCCGCCCACTGGAGGCTCAAAATTCAAGCCTGAGTCTATGGGACCACACATTCAAACTACCACAGGTACCAATTAGGAAAAACCTCATTACCAAGTTACAATATATATGAAGGAACTTGATTGGTCAGTGGGTCCAGGAGGACAGCACAAACTCATTCAGGAATAGTCTGCCAATGGGTGGTGAAGCAAGCCAGGGAAGTCAAGGAGGAGGAATCAGGAAGCTGCTCCTTATTACCATCTTGATTAATCAGGTTGAAATTATCATCCATTCTTGCTAGGACAGGGTGGCAACTATGTTCTTTTGGGCCCGTGTCTAAAGCTAACTACTTGTAAAGAAAGGTTACCTTGCTCCTATCCTCAGAGAAACTATCAGAGCAGAGGAAAAAGTCTAAAAGCAGGGCAATAAGAGAGGACACTAGAATATATGTGACATGAAAACATAAATGGAAACTATTTTGGGGGGTGGAAGGGGGCTGGGATAGAGGTGGGAAGATGGGAAAGTAGGTCACTGGGGTGATGGGGCATGGAAAGAAGGAAGGAAGGAAAGAAGGAAGGAAGAAAGGAAGGAAGGAAGGAAGGAAGGAAGGAAGGAAAGAAGGAAGGAAGGAAGGAAGGAAGGAAGGAAAAGTTAAGTATATTTTCTATGTATGAACTGAAGGTTCTGGGCATAGATCATGTACCATTTAGGAATTCTGTTCTGTTGCAGATAATGACTCTCTCCTAAAATGGGGGAAGGTATTTTCCATCCCTCATCATGAAACACAGATGTAGGTGACAGAACTAGTGTAGTGGGATGACAGTGCTGTCAATATCCACACACATTCTGTCCTTCTATTTTCTTTGCATTTTTTGGTTCCATGCTTTTATTTTTAAAGTTACCTCCCCATCACAGAATGTCATCTGCACAACAGCCACCCTTCAGCATTGGATAGGGAAAGGCAAGGAGAAGAGAGGCAAGAGGACAATCACCACTCGAATTATCCCTCCTTTCCCCTGCATGATTCACCTAGTGATACAGCCTTCCTTTCCATCTCATTGACCAAAGCTCAGTCACATGGCAACGTCTGCCTGCAAAAATCTTGATAAAATAATTATTGTCTGTTTAGACTCATTTTCTATAGTCTCACAAAACTGAAGGGCTGGAAAGATAGCTTAGCAGTTAAGGCACTTGCCTGTAAAACTTAATGACCACTACCCACATAAAGCCACATACACAAAGTGTTGCATGCATCTGGAGTTCATTTGCAAGCAGTTGGAAGTCCTGGCATGCCCTGTCTGTTCCTCTTCTCTCTGTCTCTCTCTGCTTCAAATAAATAAACTAAAATATTCTTAAAACAGTGAAAAATTTTCAGTAAGGAGGAATGGGCATGGAGGATGACAGAGAATCCTATTTTCAGACTAAATGGCCCTGATGGATAGTACCTTGTCTCCTAAGCATCCCCAACTCCACAACCTACAAACACTGCCACAGCTGAGGTCCACCTGCTCTATCAAGTAGCACTTTCCTGAAATTCACATACTGTCATTATGAAATTTATCTATGTATCTACTTATAGAATATTCTTTAACTGACCACTTAAGGGGAAATGTTAATATGTGCTGCCATAAAATAATACCATAAAGATGAATAATCTTACACAATTCTAGCTACATAGTCACCTTGCCCAAATTTTCAACCTAGGACAGGTCTCTTTTTAAAGTAGATGATTAGGTCTAGAGAGATGGTTCAGTTGTTAAAGGTACACACTTACAAAACCTAATGATCTGGATTCAATTCCCTTAGTACTCACATAAAGATGCACTGCAAAGTGTTGCATGTATCTGTAGTTAATTTTTAGCAGCAGCAGATCGTGATGGCTCATTCTCTCTCTCTCTCTGTCTCTCATAAACAAATAAGTATTAAAAAATAAACTAGATGACTAGAAAGTTAGAGAAAAGATGATGCTACCCAAAAAATTATCCCTTATGTCCCCAGAAGGATAAAGAGAGAATCCACAGGGATGATGAGTCCCTTGTAGTACGTGAGTACTGGTCCCTGTGTGGACATGACCTCTGTCCTAAAGGACAAAAATCAGCTTCATTTTTGGTGATACAATATAGCCATGAAGAACAGAGAAGGGCTATGGCATATGCTCTTCATTATTATTCTAATATGTCTCATACCTCTTTAGAACAATAAATTCAAGAATTTTTAAGTTTCTGAAACACAGTCCTGCAGCTGCAGCCTCCCAAGGACTGGGGCATCTGTCACCTAGTTCTCTTTAAGGTAATGGGCCAATACTGTGTTCCAAGCCAGGTATCTGTCCTATGGAATAAAAACCTAAGAAATGATTTGCTAGAACACAAGACAAAGATGAATCCCACCATCAAACAGTGCTTCAACTTTCATATCAAATGCAACAAAAGTCCTGACTGTTGATGGTTCTTATGGTTTTTGACTTATGGTCATATGATACTAAACAGATCTTGGCTGCCCAGTTGGCTCAGCCCTGTTGTAATGAAAATGCTTAATTTTTCTTCTCTGTTCTTGTTTCCACTGGTTGAAGTGGTAGAACCAGGTGACCGAATGAGAAACTCGATTGATTTATGCAAATGGGAAAAAAATCAATGAATGTTTACATAAAACTTGATTTTTATATTGTTTCATTACTAAATACATTTCTGAGAGTAGTCTGTTTAGTAATCTGGGGTAGCATATTAAATATTAATGTGTAATCAAGCTGTTGACATTGGGCCCAGATTCTAGGACTCTGATGTGAGACTGTCACTACTGGAATGGGCATGGTGCCCTTACTCCAAAGAGGAGCCTGCCTCCTGTAGAGGAAGATTACAATTACATTTTTATCTGATTATTTTCCTTGAATCCACAAGTCTAGGCTGTCTTGTTTAAAATCTCATGGATGTGACAAGTTAGTGAGGGGTGAAGACACTCATCATCTTAGACTAATAATTCCCAGGGGTGCAGGGCTTTTCCGCCATGCCATATGTTATGGGCAATTATCCAAGTGAATTCTTCCATGTCTGCAGGCTGAGACCTGGGGCCATTCCTTAAGTAGCAAAAGCTGGCCCCTCTGGCCTTAAGGCAGGAGAACTGTAAAAATTATTCTGAACCAGCAACTGCTGGCCCTCAGGTAGATCTCACAATGTAACAATAACTCATCTGGAACAGTTTAATCGACAGAGCCCAAATCCCAAACCAAACCCCCCACACTGGAGTTTTTATGCTGCTGTCTGGAGTCTGCTGTTATTTGCTCTGCCATGTGTCCACTGCTGTGCAAAACATGGAGAAGCAATGAATTGCTTGCTCACATTTACAAATAAAGAGATTTTGCAAACAAGTCTTGTGTTCGTGGTATAACTGGGGAGTGTAGGGCCACATTCTTCAAAGATACAGCCATGGGGGTTTGAGATGTATTCATATCCTGAAGCTGGCACAAATTATCACCTAATTAGTGGCTATAACAACAGGGATTTACTGTCACAGTACAGGAGGACAGAGGTCTGCAATCAAAGGTGTTGACTTCTCCCCACTTCCTCCCACTTCTGGCTGTCAGGTGCATGTTCCTGGCCTGTGTCTGCATCACTCTGATCACTGCATTCACATGAATATGTTCCTCATTCTCTTCTTCTTCTCTTCAAAAAGATATCAATCACTGGATTTAGGTGTTACCCTAATTTGAGGATAACCTCATTTCAAGAACCTCAACTTGCTTTCACCCACAAAGATCCTACTTCCAAATAATGCTCACAGTTGCTAGAGGTCAGGAGTTGGACATAACCGTTCACTCCACTTCAATGGCACTCAGGGGCTCCCAATCCCCACACTCCTCCCCATTTGCTTTTGTCTGGCCAAATTCACCTTTCCTATACTATCCACCTGTGCATCTAAATTTCTAACACTTAATTCCAGTGTGGTGGCCCATGGTTCTGAACTGAGAAGAACGAACTGCGCTCAGTAAAGATAGCATGGTCAGAGAAACTCTTGAGAGGGGAGGCAGGAGATTCTGGAGTTCAGCACCGTCCTTGGCATTAGTGAGTTATGTCTGGTTTGGGGTTTGCAATGGAGGACAGAGACTGACCATTTCTTGGATCTGAGGTTGTATGAGAGACTGGCAAGATTTGAAAAAGAGGGCAAAAAGCCTCAGATGCCAGAAAACACTGGCAGGATCCAAAGAAAAAGAGAGGGAAGACTTGGAATCTTGAGTAAGGGGAGGAAGGAAATTCTAGGGTATTTCAGGAAGGAGAGGGGGAAAGACTGTATTGTGGGGGAAAGAGGGATTGAACACCCGTAACTCAAGTGACTCAAGCCTGCGTGATGGGGGGCATTCCTTTTCTGGGTCTGGATTTTATGGTCATTTATTAGGGTTTCCTGGACTGCCTGCAAAAGCTTCCTCTAGGCAATGATGCTTGGATTATCACATCCCCATGCAGGGCTACAGAAAGTGGCTTGGACAGATCTAAATAAGGCTTAGCTCATTTCCTTAGCAATAGGTAGGGGTTATCTGGTTCTGGGAAAGGGCTGGCAGGAGAGGCAGCTTTTCTTGAAATATAAGAAGTGTGAGGCCAGTCTTGTTATCAGTGAATAGTCTGAGACGTGACTCCATATGGTCACCCCAAGAACCTGAGGAGTTCTCCTGATGTTTAGGAACCTCAATTCAGGCTAAACCCATGACTCATAGCTTCAACCTAGGAATGAATTCCAGGAAAAGAATGTGTGAAACACAGTTGAAGATTTTCTTATATTTTAATACAGGCTTAAGAATGAGGGTTAGGAGAAAGAAAGAGTGCTCAGAAAGAGAATGAGATCATACCTAAGAGCCTGGTTGTAGACACTTCTAAGAGAGAGATACACAATTAAAGTGTCTTGGTGGTGGCTATATATAGAAATTGAGACACCTTTTGGAATTTCATTGTTCATGGATTTCTAAGGGACCACCTTCTCCCCTCTTTCTTCCCCCCTTTGATAATTTAGATATTAGGGAGGGTCCTGATGCACCATAACCTGATGAGATAAAACCAGAGTCCAGGTTTTGCACAAGGATGTGGGGTGTGCCTTTTACTGTAAATGTGATTTTGAGTGTAATTCCTGGAAAGTTGGTTTACAGCTGGAAAAGAGAGAAAAGTCCTTAAGCAATTGTTAACTGCCCTGGAATTCTTGCTTTTCTTCTGGTAAGAGGCATCAACCAGACTCCTGGGCAGAAGCTCCTTTTCCTTCTCATGTTCTCACAGGTATCCCTGTGTCGCCTATCTCAACCTGGGATTCAAAAATAGCAAAAACAAAACATCAGTTTATTTAAAACTCCTGCAATAGAGCAGAGTGAATAGAACTCAGCCTAAGCCAGACTGCTATGAAGAAAGTGAGAAGTTTTTCAAGAGTTGAGGTGAGAGCCATCAATATTCAGAATGGACTTGACCAAAAAAAAATGCAAACATGCTAGTGTCTTTAGGACTGAAGGGAGGTTTAAGCAGCAAATTTCTCACAAAGGTAGTGTTTTACCTCTGCTAGAGAAAGGAACCAGGCATTATCTTCCTTGATGTCCATGTTGAAAGGAAAGACTCCAAGCCCATGAGAAATATAGCCCTCAATTGTAAAAAATAACATACAGTCCTCCACTGTCAAAAATAAAAAAGAACTTTTAAAAAAATAAGTTTCCCAAAGCGAATGACCTAAGGAACGTGGGTTTGTTTGAGCAGAGGCTGCTAATCTCTGTCTTTTGGGTGTGTGTCCTTGACTAGTTATCTATAAGGTCTGGTTACTTGTTTGCTTCACACTGCACAGGGTCAGCTGTGTGTAATTACTCTTAATCTCTATAATCCCATCAATATCAGCTCTGTGTCTTTGAGAGTGATGAAACCCTTCTCAGCTCTTTAACCCAGTAGTTAGGGTGCTAGACTGTCATGCCACACAAAATTTTCATTGAGTGGCTTTCAGGTTTTTGTCTTATAAATTCAAAGAATGAAATCCATAAAGAATAGAGGGTGAAATTTAAAAGGATTTTATTATAGGTCTTAAGAGAAGGAGAAGAGGCTAAGCTCCTGTAATACAAGATGGATCCTGAGCTGGTAATATGCCTGCTGACTTTGATATGTACACACACACACACACACACACACACACACACACACACACGAAGGAAAACTCCTTTATGGAGGAAGAGATCTAAGGAGTGAGTCAGGTTTAAGGAAAAAAGGAGTCGTGTTTAGGGAGGGAACTGCTTTGGGGAAAAAGAGATAAGAAAAGCCATATTTCCTTTGATAGATACAAGGACATGTCTCATCTTTGACCCCTTTTAGTTATTTGCCTTTGAGGCCCTATTACCCCTAAATTTCTCACTCTAAGTTAAACCACCAAACCTAAGGTGTGTCTTTTATTTAATCCCAAGTCTGTAGACAGTAGATGTTGTAGTTACATTTGCATTTCTGGGGTAAACACCTTACCAAAAGCAGATGATGAGAGGAAAGGATTTATTTGGCGTAATATTCTTGAGGAGAAGCTCCATGATAGTAGAAGAAAGCATGACATGTGCAGAGGCTGGACATCTCCTCTACCACAGTAAGCAAAACAAAACAAAACAAAACAAAACAAAACAAAACAAAACAAAACAAAAAAACAAAACTGCAGGAGAATGAGCCCATCTCTGGAAAGGGGAGCTGATAATAACACCCCTAAGCATTCCCCCAAGAACATACTGGCACCAGCAAGGCTCTACCTCCCAAATTGCCACCACCTAGGGACCAAGCATTCAGAACAAATAAGTTTATGGGGGGATATGTGATTCAAAACACCACATTCTGCCCCTGACCCTCATCAAGTCCTGACCATCCATGATGTTAAACACATTCTTGTCCAACTTTAAAAGTCCCCATATTTTTTAGTAATCCAAACACTGCTTAAAGGTCTTTTACCTAGGAGCCTGTAAAGCCCAAAACACTTAATGAGACAAAGTAAACATTCACACTGCAAAAGATGGCATTGGACAGAGCAAAGAAAGATTTAACCAATGCAAGATCTAAAACAAACATGGCAATCCTGTAGCTGTATGTCCATCTAGGACCCACAACAGAATATCTTGGTTTCTAATTCTGTTCCTCCAGCTATGGTCCTTAAAACTCAGGGAAAACTCCATCCTAAGATAGCAGCTATCCTTGGCAGCTGTTTCATAGACATGGCATCTACAAATTCCTAGAGTCTTCGCTGCAACTCATGGTTCCACCCTCAAGGCTCCATCAGGCCTCCACATGACTCCAGCAACCCTGGCTCACATTATTCAGGGGCCAAACCAAACTACATTGCTAATCCAGTGACCCTTTCTTTATTTTTTTATTGATTGTGAACATTACTGTATGAATTTATTGCATATTGGTCACATTCTCATCAGGTTATACTCTTATGTTGCCCTTCCCATGACCCCATTGCACTGAGGTCTCCTCTCAGTACACTTACTGGTATTCACTGTGGGTTCATGAATGCACCAATTAGTCTCTATGTGGGGAACAATGCATTAGAATACATCTTCCCACCCTGTGGCTCTTACAGTCTTATCCTCACTTCCCCTGTGTTCACTGAGCATGATGGGCATATTACAGGTCTGTAGTGTTGAGCTCCCAGAAGCCTCTGATTTTCTACTTTGATGAGTTTGAGTCCCCTCAGTGTCTACTATCATCTCCCTGGAGGAGGGAGGTTCTCCTGGTTAGCAGTGAGAGTAGCACTCACATTTAATCTGCTACTTCCTCAAAAATGTCTCCTGGGCACTGGAAGATGTAATAGAAATGACTTGTCCCGCGTTAGGTAGTTGGCTTTCTTTTCTTGTTGTACTGATGGATCTTGAGTCTTTCTGGTATTCACTGCCATCTATATAAAGCAGGTTCTGCAACCAAGAGTGAGAGTAACATGGATCAAAGGGGATAAGCATAATCATTTAAAAGATATTTTGATGGACAAAGCCCCTCATCTTAGCCAAAGAACAGTGGGAGCTTCCCTCTAGAGTTGATGACCTTCTAATCCATAGGTTTCTAGCAGTTGATTCCTCCAGAGCCAGTGCGCCACTATTGCACAGGAATTTACATTTTTCCTGGCTGGTTGATTTTGTAGCTTTCAGGATCCCAATTGTTCATGCTGTCAGTGGTCATTATCCACCAGCAGCTCACAAAGCACATTCCAGCAGCATGTTGCTATCTAGCAGGGATCAGGCCTCCTTCTCAGTTCCAGCATGATCTTTTCATGTTCTTGATCACAGCCTGTGGTGTCTTCAGCAATAGGATCTTACCATTTAGATCTGGTGGTTAACCAAGTGCTTTGCCAATGGCCTGATTCGATTTGGAGATCATATTGACCTCCCTGACTGATAGCTCACCATGGGGGGTAACCTAATTCTGGTACTGGCATTTACCAATAAAAGTCTATGGTTTTATGGTCAAGTTTTCTCCATCCCATATATGTTAATTCTGCCACCCCCCTAAGTGTTATATCATTTATCTTGCTAACCAGGAGTAAGGTTTATATAGTACTGAATCATTCCCTCATTATTTTTGTGTGTTTTGCCCCTCTCATTCTCCTCTACCCCAGTCCCCTCCAAGACCCTTCCATACCCTGTGTTTTGTCAATACACTTGCCTGTCAAAGATTCCCCTCATCTCATTCCTGCCTATTTCCCCTCTCTCCTAGCCTAATTCTAGTTTCTTGCCTATACAATTGATTCTTACTGAAATTTAAAAACAAATCCAACTGTGCCATGTTAGGAACAACTTTATGAGAGAGAACACGTGGCATTCATTTCTCTGAGCCCGTGTAACCTTCCTTAGTATGATTTTCTCCATGTCCATCCATTTTCCTGTGTATTCCATTATTTCAGTTTTTGTTACTGCTCTGTAGAATTCTATTGTATGTACATACCTCATCTTCATTATCCATTTATCAATTGATGGACAACTGGGCAGATTCCATTCCCTAAGTATTATGAATATAGCAGCAACAAACATGGCTGAGCAATTATCTCTATAGTCTTTAGGGTATGTGCTCAGGAATGGTACAGCTGGATCAAATGATAGATCTATTTTCAGGTGTTTGAGGAGCCTCCTTACTGATTTCCATAGTGGCTGTACAAGTCTACACTCCTACCCTCACCAGCATTTGCTGTCCTTTGATTTCTTTGATGATTGCCATTCTGACTGGAGGAGATGGAATCTCAAAGTCATTTTAATTTGCATTTCTCTAGTTGCTAAACATGTTGAACATCTCTTTAGATGTTTATTGTCCATTTGTATTGCTTTTTCTGAGAACTCCCTGTTTAGTTCCCGTTTTTGAGTGTGCAGATTTCTTATTGCTTATATTTTGAGTTCTTTGGATATTCCAGATATTAAATCTCTATCAGATATATAGTTGGTGAAGATTTTCTTCCATTCTGCAGGTTGCCTATTTGACTCTGATTATGGTTTGCTTAGATGTCCAATTTAGTTTCATGAAATCCCAGTGGTCAAGTGTTTGTCTAATTCCCTGGGCTACTGGGATCTTACTCAGAAGGGATTTCCCTATGCTTAAATCTTAGGATGCTCTCCTTATTATTTTCTTCTAGATATTTTAGCATTTCAGGTCTTGTATTAAAGTCCTTGATCCATAGCATTGATTTTTTTTTTTTTTTTGCAGGGTGACAGAAGAGGATTTATTCTTCTGAATGTGGATATCCAATGTCTCCAGCACCATTTGCTAAAATTATTATTTTCTCCAGTGTACATTTTTTGGCCTCTTTATAAAGATTAGGTGACTATAGTTATTAGAACATATACCTAGATATTCTATTCTATTCTATTCTTCTATTCTATTCTATTCTCTTTCTATTCTATTCGTCTTTGTCTGTTTTTGTGCCAGGAACATGCTGTTTTTATTACTAAGGCTCTGTAGTATATTATGAAATAGGATATGGTGATACCTCCAGTGGTATTCTTTTTGCTGAAGATATTTTTGTCTATCTCAGGCCTTTTGTGCTTCCATATGAATTTTGTGACTACTTTCTTCTAAAACTGTGAAGAATGTTACTGGAATTTTAAGTGGAATTATATTAACTCTGTATATTGCTTTTGGTAGGATGATCATTTTTATTTTAATTCTTCCAGTCCATGAGCATGGGAGAGCTTTCCATCTTCTCATATCTTTCTTAGCTTCTTTCTTGTTTTACTTTTTTGAATTGTAGAGGGCTTTCACTTCCTTGGTTAGCGATATTACAAGACATTTAATTTTTTTGTGGCTATTGTAAATGAGACTGCTTCCCTAATTTCTTTTTTTGTAAGTTTGTCGTTGGTATATATGAAGGCTACTGATTTTTATGTTTTGATTTTTTTTTTTTTTTGGTTTTTCGAGGTAGGGTTTCACACTGGTCCAGGCTGACCTGGAATTAACTATGTAGTCTCAGGGTGGCCTCGAACTCACGGCGATCCTCCTACCTCTGCCTCCCGAGTGCTGGGATTAAAGACGTGCGCCACCACGCCTGGCTTATGTTTTGATTTTTATATCCTGCCAATTTGCTGGAAAAAGTTACCACTAGTAGGTGTGTGTGTGTGTGTGTGTGTGTGTGTGTGTGTGTGTAGTGCTTAGAGTCACTTATGTATAGAATCACGTTATCTGAAAGTATGGCTAGTTTGATGTCTTCATTTCTAATTTGTATGCCTTTTATTTCTTTTTCTTGCCTTATTGCTTAATCTAAGTCTTTATGGATTATGTTGAATAGCAGTTGTGAGAGTGGACACCCACATATTGTTCCAGTTCTTAGTGGGCATGCTTCATGTTCTTCCTCATTTGCTATGATATGGGCCTTAGGTGTGATATATATTCCTTGTTATGTTGAGATATGATCTCTCCATCCCATATCTTTCTAGTGTTTCAATCATGCAGAGTATTTTGTCAAATCCTTTTCTGCATCTATTGAAATTATAGTATGATTTATGTCCCTACATATATTTATTGATGTACTATATTTATTGATTTCCTTCCATATTCCTATCCCTGAATATCTGGGATGAAACCTACTTTTTGGAGGTGGACAATACTTTTCATTTTTGTATATCTTTTTGTTTTAGAGAGAGCAAGAGAGAGAGAGAGAGAGAGAGAGAGAGAGAGAGAGAAGACAGAGAAGGGGAGAGAATTGGCATGCCAGGGCCTTGGCTACTGAAATCAAACTCCAGATGCTTGTGCCACCTAGTTCGCATGTGAAACCTTGCCTCACCTTTGTGCATGTGGCTTACATGGGATCTGAAGAGTCAAACATGGGTCCTTAGCATTTGCAGGCAAGTGCCTTAACTGCTAAGCTATCTCTCCAGCCCAGATTATACTTTTAATACCAGTTATAATAACTCCATAAATACAAGGTTAGCCCTCATCCCATGTGGTTTGGGATACTCAATCAAAACAAATCTAACTCATTAGATGGAAGTTAAAATAGGAGAAAAGAAAAAGCATCTGGATTCTCTTCCTAATTGCACTATTTTTTAACTTTTTTATTGACAACTTCCATAGTTACAGACAATAAACTATGATAATTTCCTCCCCTTCCCCAATTTCCCCTTCAAAATTCCACTCATCATCATATGCCCTTCCTCTCTCAGTTAGTCTGTTTTATTTTGATGTCATCATCTTTTCCTCCTATTGTGATGGTCTCATGAAGGTGGTGCAAGATACTGTGAGGTTATGGATATTTAGGCCAACTACTGTCTGAACAGTTGCCTTGTAAACAGTCCTATCTTCTTTTGGCTCTTACATTCTTTCCACCACCTCTTGCACAATGGGCCCTGAGCCTAGGTGGTGTAATAGAGATGTTTCAGTGCTGAACACTTTTCTGTCTCTTTTTCTCAGCACTATGGTGCCATTTGGGTCATCCCAGTGGACACCATGATCTGAAAAGAGAAGCTTCTCTAAACAAAAGTGAGAGTAGCATTAATATATGGGTATGCAAGTTAAGAAAAATGCTTACAGGGCAGTTTGGTGATTATAATATATGTATTTAGTCAGACAAAAGCAGGCATTATACTCCTAGGGCTCATGACATCCCCTGTCATAGTTTTTTTTTTTTTTTTTTTTTTTTTTTTTTTTTTTTTTTTTTTTTTCATCACAGCATGGAAAGCCTGGCAAGAGCAGGAAGCTGATTCACATCATCATGTCAGCAGGGAGGAGAGTTGAGAAATTGAACTTGCTTGTGAATATCCAGACTAGACTAATAAACCTCAGTATCAGCCCCCAGGAAAGCACCTCTTCTGGAAAGGCTTCACCTCCCAAAGTCTCTACCAGCCAGAGATTTGCTCTGAGGTTGAATCACAAACACATGATATTATGAGGGCAATTTTATATTTAAACCACCACACATACTGCCTATTGTGGCTCTTCTCATAAAGTATATTGTTCTTTGATGTGATGTCTGTAAATGGCTGTTACTTTTTGTTGATTTTTTTTTGTGTTGATCAACCCTCTCTTTCCTCTGTGATATTCTGCCTCTCTGGTACATTGACTATTTTAAGTTGGATATTGATATTTTTGTCTATCATCATAAAACTGTTTATCCTTACAAATTGCTATTTTTGCCTTAAATATTTTGGTTATTTATTTTTAGCTGCAGCTATATTCATGACTTTGTTATGTATTGATGTTTATTCAATAGATGATGCCATGCCATTCTGTGTTCCATATGAATATTGGGATTAAATGTTGCTTTGGCTGATGTTAGTATAACTGCTCTACATCCTCTTTGTTGAATACTGGCCTGGCTGTATTTTTCAATTTTTCACTTTAATTTTATTTGATTTTGATGTAAATTGAATTCTTAGACTGTAAGAAGGGAGTTATTAATTTATTCTGCCATGTTCCACTTCCAGGTTCAGTTAATCAATTTATTTTGAGTGTAGTTACTAATAAATAACTTCCCTCATTTTAGTGCTTACTTTTCTTTCTTTGTTTTTGTCTTGTTTTGTTTTGTTTTGCAGGCTGACCTGGAATTCACTATACAGTCTCAGGCCAGCTTCAAACTCACAGTAATCCTCCTACCTCTTCCTCCTAAGTGCTGGGAGTACATTACCATGCCCAGATACTACTTGCTTTCAATTTCTAGTAACTTTATTATTCCTTATAGTCCTTTATTTACTTTTCTAATATGTTTGTTTCTAACATAATGTCTTGCTTCCCTTCTCTTTTTATTGGTAATGGACATACTTAGTATGTAAACAGCACATGCTGGTACCATCCTCCCCCGCCCCTCCAAGGACCCTTCTTATTGGGAATGCAGGTCATCCCCATGGGGATTGTGGGTCATGCATATTGGGAACAGCATTCAGTTGTGGGAAGAGACAATGTTTCAGTGCATAATGTTCCAACTTGTGGTTCTAACAATCTTTCTGCCTCCTCTTCCATGAAATTCCCTGAACCATGTTGGGTGTATTTTAAGTCTGCTTCAGTGATGGGCTCTTATGAGCCTCTGGATCTCTGGCTTGGTAGGTGTTAAGTGTCCTTAGTGTCTATCCCCTCACACTTGTGCTGATATCAGGTTCATTGAGAAAGCAGCACTCTTGCTCATTTCCCCAATTCCTTTATGGTTTCAGTTGGGGCCCTGGTGAAGTACAATGTGAAATTTCTCTCTTCAGGTCCCGCTTCCATCTGAAAAAGAAGCAGATTCTCCAACAAAGAGAGAAGTCAGCACAGGTTAAATGGGATGACCATTATTAGATTAGAGAGAATTTAATGGGTGTAGACACATTTTTAGCCCAAGATTAGTGGGAACTTGATATTGGAAAGCAAACTCATTATCTGGATATGATTCTGACTTGTTTCCCCAATTGCAGATATAGGTTCCTTCCCACTAAGTGGATATGTTAGCCAATCTATGGGCAGTTGGTTACCCACCATGGCTATATGCCACTATTGCACTGTGTGAGCATTATGTCAGGTTGTTTGCTTCTGAGTAGCTTAGACCTCGAGTTTCTCAGACAGACGTTGGCCACTTCCCCCCAGTAGCTCATGTAGCATCTTCGAGCACTAGACAATCTGTCTAGGGACTGGCTGTCTTCCAGATAGGTCTCTCCATGTTCCATACAGACAGCATATGGTATCTTCAGCAGTAGGGTTTTACCATTAGTCTCTGGTGGGTAATCAAGTGTTCTGACAGAACTCTGTCATGTTTGGGGAAACCTTGTAGGTCTCTCTGATCAACAGCTCACTGTGGGTGTTAACTGCATCCTTGTACTGGGGGTTACAGGCCAGCACTGAGGGATAAGAAGAAAAAGAAAGAAAATAGGAAAACAAAGAGAAAAAAAAAAAAAAAAAGAAACAGGAGAAATTTAAGGTTAGGCTCTATTGCACCCTCCCCAGGGCCCTTCAATTCAGGTGCTTCCCATAAAGACCTGTTGAGGGCTAAACCTTTCAGTCTGTCTTCTAGGATATAGGATTCTACAAGACCAGTTCCATTTTTTGATTGGGTTGTTTGATTTTTTTATTATTTAGTTTTCTGAATTCTTTGTAAGTCTTAGATAATAATCCTTTGTCAAAAAAATGTATAGCTGGCAAAGATTTTCTCCCATTCTGTAGGTTGTCTCTTTGCTCTATTCACAGTGACTTTTGCTGAAGAAAAGCTTTTAAATTTCATGAGGTCCCAGTGGTTGATTAGTGGTTTTATTTCCTGAGGAACTGGGGTTATATTAAGAAAGTTATTGCCTATGCCAATATATTGAAGTGTTTCCCCTACTTTTTCCTCTAGCCATTTCAGAGTTTCAGGTCTGATATTAAGGTGTTTGATCCATTTGTACTTGATTCTTGTGCACGGGAAGAGATAGACATCTATTTTTATTCTTGCACATATAGATATACATTTTTCCCAGCCTCGGAAATACAGAAAAAGATAGAAAAAAGGACAGTAAAGGCTGTCTTTTCTTCAATGAATACTTTTGTGAACAATCAGATGACTGTAGCTGCCTGGATTTACATTTAGGTCCTCTATTCTATTCAATTGATCTACATGTTTGTATTTGTTCCAGTACTATTGTGTTTTTGTTATTATGGCTCTATAATATAGCTTAAAATCATGTATGGTGATACTACCAGCCTTATTTTTGTTGCGCCAAATTATTTTGGCTACTCAAGGTTTTTTGTGCTTCCAAATGAATTTTAGGATATTTTTATATTTTTGTGAACAATGCCATTAGAATTTTAATGGGGATTGCATTAAATGTGTAGATTACTTTTGGTAAGATTGACATTTTCACAATATTGATATTTCTAATCCAAGAACATGGGATGTCTTTCCATTTTCTAATGTTTTCTGCAATTTCTCTCTTGAGTGTTTTAAAGCTTTAATTGTAGAGATCCTTCATTTCTTTGGTTAGGTTTATTCCAAGGTACTTTTTTTCCCCTTTCTTTCTCTCTTTCCTTCCCCTTCCTTCCTTCCTTCCTTCCTTCCTTTCTTTTTCTCTTTTTTCCTTTCTTTCTTTTGAGGCAATTGTGAATAGGAATGATTCCTTGATTTCCTTCTCAGCATGTTTGTTGTTAGTATACAGGAAAGCCAGTGATTTCTCTATGTTTATTTTGTATCCTGCTACATTGCTAAAAGGTATTATCAATTCTACCAGTTTGATGGTAGCCTTTAGGGTCCTTTATGTATAACATCATATCATCTGAAAATATTGATAATTTGATCTCTTCCTTTCCAATTTGAATCCATTTTATGAGTGTGTCTTGCCTTATTCCTATTACTATAGAGTGAAGACTTCCAGTACTATATTAAATAAAATTGGGGACAGTGGACACCCTTGTTTTGTTTGTGATTTTAGTGGGAAAGCTTCAAGTTTTTCACCATTTCATATTATGTTGGCTGTAGGTTTGTCATAATAGTCTTTATTATGTAGAAATATGTCCCTTCTATTCCCAGTTTCCTTAGGACTTTTTTTCCATGAGGGATGTTGGATTTTGCCAAATGCCTTTTTGGCGTCCATGGAGATGATCAAGTGATTTTGTCCTTCATTCCATTTATACAGTATATTACATTTATTAATTAGCAGATGTTGAACCATCTCTGAATCTTTGGGATAAAGCCTACTTGGTCAGAGTGAATGATTTTTTGATATTTTTGATATTCCTGTCTTCTGTTTAGCAATATTTTGTTGAGAATTTTTGCATATGTTCATGTGGGGGATTGGTCTAGAATTTTTTTTTTTTTTTTGTTCTGTCTTTGTCTGGTTTTGGTATCACAATGATGCTGGTTTCATAGGAGGAGTTTGGTTGTATTCCTTCTTTTTCTGTTTTATGGAAAAGTTTGAAAAGCATTGGTAGTATTTCTTCCATGAATGTCTGGTCAAATTCACCAGTGAATCCATCTGTACCTGGACATTTTTAGTTGGAAGATTTTTTTTTTATATAACTGGTTGGATCTATGCACTTGTTATAAGTGTATTTAAGTCACTAATCTCATATTGATTTAATTTTGGTAGGTCATATAAATCTAGAAAATCATCCTTTTCTTTCAGATTTTCAAAGTTAATGGAGTATATGTTCTTAAAATGTCCTTATAATTTTCTGAATTTCTTTGGCATCTGTTGTAATGGTTCTTTTTCATATTTAATTTTATTAATTGGTGTCTTTTTCTTTTGGTCAGATTTACTAAGGCTTATCAATCTTGTTTATCCTTTCAAGAACCAAATCTTTGTTTTATTGATTCTTTGGATTGTTATTTGGTTTCTATTTAATTAATTACTTCCCTCATCTTTATTATTTTTTACCATCTACTGATTTTCAGTATGGCTTGTTTTTCTTTTTCCAAGGCCTTAAGGTGAAGCATTAAGTTGTTTACTTGTGACCTTTCTAATTTCTTAATATAGAGACTTAGAGCTATAAATTTCCTTCCTAAGACTGTCTTCATTGTTTCCCAATGGTTTTGGTATGTTGGATTATCATTATTTGTTTCTATGGATTTTTTGATTCAATGACCCATTCATCATTCAGTATTGTACTCTTTAGTTTTCATGATTTTGTGTATGCTCTGTAGGGTTTTTTTTTTTTTGTTGATATTTTGTAGTTTAATCCCATTGTGATCAGATAAGGTACAAGGAATTGTTGCAATTTTCCTATATTTGTTAAGATTTGCTTTTGGTCCTTAATATATAATCTATTTTAGAGAATGTTCCATGTGCTGCTGAAAAGAATGTGTATTCTGCAGCATTTGAGTGTAATTATCTGTAGATATCTGTTAGGTACATTTATTCTATGACATCATTTTAGCCAGATGCATCTCTGTTTATTTTTTGCTAGGATGACCTGCCAATTGATGAGAAAGGGCTATTGAAATCACCCACTACAATTGTGCTTGGTGTTATCTGTGACCTTAAGTCTAATACTGTTTGTTTGATGAAATTGGGAGCACCCATGTTAGATGCATATATATTTAGAATTGTAATGTCTTCCTTTTGAATTTTTCCTTTAATCAATATAAAGTGATCTTCTTTATCATTGCTTCCTAATGTTGGTTTGAAGTCTATTCTGTCAGATATTAGGTTAGCAACACCTGCTTGCTTCCTAGGCCCATTTGCTTGAAATACCTGTTTCTCCGCTGAGGTTAATAATTCCTTATATACCTTCACTTTTCAGTAGAAGAGTGTTTTTTGCTTGTTTTCTGCTTATTTTCACCCTAGTCTGGTTTGGCCTGGCTACTACACTTCCACCTTACCCAGAAGTCCCTAAATACATTACTACTCAATGTGGGATTTAACTTCTGAAGTAATTGTTTTATTTATTTATTTGACAAATGCCATAATTTTTTTCTGTATTGTTTATGAGTAAACCATTACACTCTCTGTAAGTTATGGTTTGTGAGTATCTAACATTTGGTCCCCAGCTGGTGACACTGAAAAAAATTGTGGACCTTTTAGGAGGAGAAACTTTGGTTAAGGAAGTAGACTACTGGGTGTGGGCCTTATGGTTACATAGCCTGACCCTACTTCCTGAACATTTCTGCTTCCTGAGTACCAGTGGAATGACCTGTTCTATTCCTGCCTCTGTGCCTTCCACACCATGATGGGACACGACCCCTAGAAACTTCAAGCCAGAATAAATCCTTTCTTTCTTAAGTTGATTCTGGTCTGGTATATGTCAGAGTAAGGAGACAATAACTAACGGATTCTCTGTTCTTAAATTTACTTGAAAATATATTTGAAATCAATGAATACATTCAAGAAAATATAGTCAGTGTTATTAAGAATACAGATTGTTGACTGCTCTAAAAGCTGGCAGAAAGTGACAATGGTGTGGTTTGGAGAATGAGGCTGAGCATAACTTAGTAACTTCACCTTGGTCTGCAACTTTCTCCTAGTATTACCGAGTGGATAATGCATTAACCTATTCATTAAAATTTCTGGGATTGTGGCCACAGAGCATAGCATAATTGGAATGCAATAATTGGGGAATACTACATTGAAAGTTCCTCCACCTGCTATACTTTGTACATCAGTCCATTGGAAATATCTCTAAAGGAAAACACACATAAAAGGTAGGCACACCTTTAATCCCAGCACTTTGGAGGCAGAGGTAAGAGTATTTCTGTGAGTTTGAGGCCAGCCTGGAACTACAGAGTGAATTTCAGGTCATCCCCGGCTATAGTGAGACCCTACCTTAAAAAGGAAATAAATAAAAGGCACATAGTGAACTAGCAAATTCATTCATGACTTAAATGTCAATATCAATGCCTCAGTCACAATCTCCAACGTCTTCATGGATTTTCCCAAGTTGGAGAAGATACACTTGTGATGACTAAAGCCTTACTGGATAGTTTTGACAGTCATTCATTGAGCATAAGATTTACCTGTGTCTTTGATAAGCAAAGAAGTGCTCAGAAAGCTACAGCACCTCACTGTCATCATAATATTCATATGCCAGATGGTCAAGGTGACCTGGTCCAGTGAGAACCACAACTAGAACTGCAGAGCAAGTGGGACACCACCAGTGCTCAGGCAGAGAAGAAAGTTAATCTCAAGGATTTTAAAATAAATCTATTATCTTTACAAATGTATTGGAAGATTTTTAAAGAATACTTTGTAAGAGCTATAGAAGAGAACAGAAAGAGAGGGAGAAAGAGAGGGAGGCAAAAGGTAGAAAAAAAAGAGAATCTCTGTATGTCACCTCTTTGGTGGAATTTTCTAAGTTTTGTATTGATAGTTACCATTATACTATGGCCTGTAAGATTTCTTGCCACACATTTTTCTTTAATGTTGAAATTTTTTATACATAAACATTTGTCCTTATTTGTGCTTTAAAAATTATTTTTGAGCCTTACTGTGGACCAATGTGATAGCCTTCTAATAGAAACCAGGGCTGTGAAGGATGAGGAAGTGGAGAATATCTTCCTCATAGAATTATAGTTGTGAAAGGAGATAGACAATGGGTACAGAAGAGAGCATCATTACAGAAGGATATGAGTGCTATAAAATTAAACTGGATAATGCAACTGAAGATGGTTGTAGAGTTATGGCTAAATCAGAGTTCTCAAATACATGCCAATGTATACAATTCACTTGTTTTTGATCCATTTTTCTATGTCTTCTTGAATAAAAATTTTTATTGTTTCTTTTAGATATTTTAATACTTATATGAATTTTTACTCTTAAAATAATTTTGTTTATATTATTGCTTTCTTATATTAATGTCTGTAGAAATAATATTGGTGTCTTACTTTCTTTTTAAATATTTTTTTATTAGTTATGGACATACTTAGTATGTAAACAACACATGTTGGTACCATCCTTTCCCTCCTCCCTGCCCCTTTTCTGTAGGGGCCCTCCTCATTGGGGATGCAGGTCATCCCCATGGGGATTTTGGATCATGCATTGTGGGTTCAGCAGTCAGTTACAGGGGAGAGGTGATGCCTCTGTTCATAATGTCCCAACTTGTGGCTTTAACAATCTTACACCCCCTCTTCCACAAAATTCCCTGAGCCATGTTGGGTTCATTTTAAGTCTACCTCGGTGATGGGCTCTTAGAAGCCTCTGGATCTCTGCTTTGGTAGGTGTTGATTATCCTCAGTGTCTAGGTTCACGGAGCAAACAGCCACTGTCTCCAGACTCCTTCCCCCCCGCCCCCCGTTGGTGTCTTACTTCAGAGTATTCAAACTGCTTTCATTTTTGTATTACTTGCCAGTCTTCCTGGACTGAAGTAAGTTTGATTAATCTAGAAATTGTGTATGCTTGTTTCTACTTTGTAACTTTTCCCCCATTAATTGACACCTTCTAACTTAAGAACCTGTGTTTTCAGGATTTTGTTGCTTTTGGAAAATAACACTGAATGGGCAATAAACCTATAGGTTATGTTTTTTTTTTTTTTTCATTTTCTATTTTATTCTCTCAAGGTTATGTGTCATTCCTGTGATAAACCACATGCAAAGGCTCCTATCACCGTGTGTCATTCCTGTGCTAGGCCACACGGGAAGATGGAAGTAGATTTAAAAAATGGGTTTCTAGGACTCCTTTATGAATTCTCAGAGTCTTTCCGATTTGGTGTAGAGTCAGGGCTTATGAGTGGTTCCTAGAGAATGGGCTTCTCAAGAACCAGATAAATGAGCCGGGCGTGGTGGCGCACGCCTTTAATCCCAGCACCTGGGAGGCAGAGGTAGGAGGATCGCCGAGAGTTCGAGGCCACCCTGAGACTACATAGTTAATTCCAGGTCAGTCTGAACCAGAGACCCTACCTTGCAAAACCAAAAAAAAAAAAAAAAAAAACCAGATAAATGTTTCATACATTTCCATGACTCCTGCAGGAGGTTCCCAGATTGATATATTTTATTACTTCTTATTTGACAGACTGTCCTTGACAGAGAATTTAAAAAGGATATTTTCTCTTTTCCCCAACTTCACCCTGTTTATTGGTTCTGAACTCAAGACCCTGACTATACAGTGCCCCATGCATAGCTATGCAGACTTACACCCAGAAACAGAAGCACATGAGGTCATTTTCTGAAGCCAAGAACTAAGAAATTCTGAAATATGTTGCACTTAATACGTATTGTTTTTTTTTTCAGAAGAAGTACTTCATAATTTTCCCTTCAACTCTTAAATTTCTGTACTATCTTCTAGATTTTAGAAGGTTTGAGAGGTGAGGAAGAAAGATGAACTGATATGTGTTATCGTTGAAGTAGCAACTGTACTGGAATCTCTATTTCTCCAAGTAAGGGGCAGAAATAGCTAGCCTGTCTTGTTATCCCAGCCCCTTGAGGGAAGGAGGTCCAACAGGGTGATTTTGCACTGGCAAGGAGAGATGGGAATGTGGCTGCTTGGCTGTTATCTTTCAGGATAATAAGAGGTCAAATGAGGAAGCTGTGGCTAGAAAAGCTTTTGCACGAAGTCGAAATTTTCAGGGTTTCCCAAAACAAGGGACATGGCTATTTTAACTCTCCCCAAAGCATTTGGCATGATCTATAAAGACAGGGCACAAGAGTTCAATTGACAGCATATCCTGGCAAAAAATAAACAGAGATGCATCTGGATTAAACGAACAAATGGACCTAACAGATACCTACAGGACATTTCATCCAAAAGCTGCAGAATATACATTCTTTTCATCAGCACATGCAACATTCTGTAAAATAGACCATATAGTAGGACACAAAGCAAATCTTAACAAATACAGGAAAATTGACTTAATTCCTTTCACTCTACCTGATCACAATGGAATCAAACTACAAATCAGTGCAAGAAAAGCTGTAAAGCATACACAAAATCATGGAAACTTAACAATACTCTACTAAATGATGAATGGGTCAATGAAGAAATCAAGAAGAATCAAGAAGGAAGTCAAAAAATTCATAGAATCAAATGATAATGAGAACACAAAATAACAAAATCTTTGGGAGATAATGAAAGTAGTCCTAAGAGGGATGCTTATAGCTTTAAGTGCCTGTATTAAGATGTCTGACATTGGTCCAAACATCTTGCAGACTGAGATACCCAGTAGATAACAACCTGACGTAATGCTCATACAAGTGCAATAGTGGCAAACAGCCATGGTGGGTAACCACTGCTCTTGATTTGGCTAATAGATCCACTCAGTGGGATGGAACACATTGCTGGAACTGGGAAATAAGTCAAAAACCAGGTACACAAAACGAACTCAGTCTCCAAGTTCAAGAGACCACCAAATGTGGGCTAGAAGAGAGCCGACACATATAAAGTTCTCTCCAAAACATATACGGTCATCCTTTCTATCTTGTACTAACTTCTCTCTCCATTGGAGAATTTGCTTATCTCTTTTCAGATGGACAACGAACCTGATGGGAGGATCAGCTAATCACACCTCACCAGGGCCCCAGCTGAAACCATAGAACAATGCAGAGGAAGGACAAGAATACACTGTCCATGGCGATCACGACAGCAGAAAATGGCTGAAGGAGATAAACACAGAGAACATCCAACTCCAACTAAGCCAGATATCCAGAGACACAGAGGCCCCCCAAACCTCATCACTGAAGCCAAACAATAATGACCCCAGTGTGGCTCAGGGAAACTCACGGAAGAGGGGGCGGAAAGATTGTTAGAGTCACAAGTTGGGGCATTAAGCACAGAGACTGGGGCCTACCCCCCAGAACTCTTGATGGCCCCCACAATGCACAATCCACATTTCCCATTGATGAGGGTCCCTTTGGAAGAGGGAGGACAGGGAGGAGGAAAATGGAACCAATACTATGAATGTAAAATCAGAAAAATAGAAATACAAAAAAATAAAAAGAAAGAAATTAGAAAGATTGCAAGTAAACAATTTAATTCTTCACCTTAAGGACTTGAAAAAAGAAGAACAAGGCAAACCAAAAATCAGTATATGGGAAGAAATAATAAAGATTAGGGCAGAAATTAATGAAATAGATACCAGAAAAACAATCCAAAGAATCAATGAGTTGGTTATTTGAAAGAATGAACAAGATTTATAAACCCTTGGCAATTCTGACCAAAAGAAAGAGAGAAGAGACACAAATTAATAAAATTAGAGATTAAAAAGGCACCATCACAACATATACCAGAGAAATTCAAAAAATGATAGGGACTTACTATAAGAACATGTACTTCACTAAGTTAGAAAATCTGAGGGAAATGGATGATTTCCTTAATTTATGTGACCTACCAAAATTAAATCAAGTTGAGATTAATCACTTAAATACACTTATAACAAGTGCAGACTTTCTGAATATAACCCCAGTTGCTCAGGAAATAAAACCACTGATCAACTGCTGGAACCTCATGAAATTACAAAGCTTTTGTAGCCCAAAGGACACTGTGAATAGAGCAAAGAGGCAACCTAGAGAATGGGAGAAAATCTTTGCCAGTTATACGTCTGACAGGGGATTAATATCCAGAATATACAAAAAATTCAAAAAAATGAAACAATAAGAAATCAAACAACCCAATTTAAAAATGGGCTATGGAACTAAATAGAGAGTTCTTAAAAGAAGAAATACAGACTTCCAGGTAAGATGGCTGCATAGGAGTCACACCAATCCAGCCTAGGAAGGGATTTGAGCAAAACTGCAGCAAAAACTCTTTGTATGAAAAGTGAAGGTGCATAGGTTTTTATTGGCCATAGCAGAGAAGCAGGAGAGACTAAGCTCTATCAGAAAGAAGGAAATTGGCCAAAATCCCACCGAGAAGCTTGCAGACCCAATGTGTGTGGACCAAGGCACAGGTGTGGTGCCCAGCTGCAGGAACAGAGACCAAACAAGGGGATTTTTCAACCTCATCAGCCTCCTTTCAAAGTCAAGAACACAGGTGGGACTAGCTGAGCAGTTCCAGTACAACTCTAGGCTTCCTGCACTCTCCCATCCCCCCAGCGATAGACCCATGACCTTACTGAGAACACATTCAGCTCCTGGTGGCAGGGCATCCAGCACAGCTGAGCAGAGTACCAGATTCACAGCACAACATGGAGGGATTGAGGTGGGCACTCAGCATTGGTGAGATTTGAAGCCACCCAAAAAAGTAACTAGGCCAACTGTCAAAAAAAGCAGGTACATGAACCTGCACTGGAAGTGCTAATCTCTCTTCCCATGTCAGGCAGGTTATGGGTTACATATTCTTGTTGGCTTTACCATTCTCAATTAAGCTGTATTTGGGGGTTGACTATTGTTGCCTGAATGCTTTCAGATTCATAGGGCCTTTGTCTTTTTTGTCTGTCATTATTGGAGGAAACATCTGATTCAGACCCATTTCAGAACAGAAATCTCAACCTCCCAGCCAACAGGATTTAAGGGTGTAGAGCAGCACACATCCTTAGGGATTGTGGCTTTATAAGGTTATCTGTTTGGTTCAGTCCCCACACTTGAATGTGTATATTGCTTAGTTGAATTTTAGAATTTGCCAGTAAATTGCTCCACACAGTCCACCAGAATACTTGAACATCAGTCAAAATCAACACTACAGATTACTTCTGTGGTTGGATTGGAGTACAGGAGCTAGACTAGGCACCTTAAACACCTACTCTGAAGGTACATAAAGTTGGATTTCCAAAATTAAAAGGACTTCAGATTATTAGAAAACCCAAACATCAAATCAACTCATGATGCAAGAATCGCAACATCATAATACAAGAAACACAAAAAAAATCAAGACAATACAATCCCACCAAAAATTATAAATCCATCAGAAAAGGCCTCCAATGACACTGTTTTAGATGAAATGCCTGACAAAGATTTCAAACAAATGATTTTATCTATACTCAAAGAAATAAAAGAAGAAATCAGAGGAATCAAAGAAAAAATCAAAGGAATTAAAGAAAAAAAGAAATTCCTGAAGGAATTCCAGGAGAACACAGGAAACCAGCTTAATGAAATAAGGAGGTCATTACAAGATATGAATAAGGAAATCAAAATATTGAAGAAAAACCATGCAGAAATTTGAGCACTGAAAAGCACAGTCAGTCAAATAAAAAAGCCCTGTGGAAAGTCTCTCCAGTAGAATGGATGAAGGAGGGAACAGAATATCTAAACTAGACCAGGAGGCAGATATAATACAGTCCAACAAAGAGAAAGACAAGCTAATAGGAAGGTATGGATGGGAATTTCAAGATATCCAGGAAACTATGAAAAGATCAAACATAAGAATTCAGGGTGTAGTAGAAGGAGTAGAATTTCAATCCAGAGGCTGAGTAGACATTTTCAATAAAATCATTGAAGAAAAATTTTGCTAAATTGGGAAATAAATGCCAATGCATATACAAGAAGCTTTTAGAACACCAGACAAAACTGGAAAGTACCTCTCCTCACCATGTTACAATTAAACTACTAAACATGCAAACCAAAAAAAATATATTTATATTGAAAGCAGTTAGAGAGAAAAAGAAAATCACCTACTAAGGCAAACCCATCAGAATGACAGCAGATAACTCAACACAAACTTTAAAATCCAGAAGGGCTTGAAATGTTATATTTCAAGTTCTGAAAGATAACAACTGTCAACCAAGATTACTTTATCCCACAAAGCTGTCTGTACAAGTTGAAGGAGAAATAAGGACATTCCACAACAAAAACAGGCTAAAGAAATTTATGACAACTAAGCCAGCCCTACAGAAAATACTTTAAAGAATCCTTCACACTGAAGAGAAAGTGGGGCACACACATGAGGAAATAGGAAAAAATAAACTATACTCAAACAACAGTTAAAACAAGAGAGTAAAAGGAAATAGGAAGCACTACAAAACAACAAGAATGCTAAGAAAATCAGAAAGCAATGGATGATTTCCTTGATTCATATGACCTAATTAAATTAAGATGAGATAAACCATTTAAATAGACCTATAAGAAGAATGGAGATCCAAGCAGTTATAAAAATCTCCTAACTAAAAAAAAAAAAGTCTAGGCCCAGACAGATTAACTGGTGAATTTTACCACACCTTTATGGAAGAACTAACACCACTGCTTCTCAAACTTCTCTATAAAATAGAAAAGGAAGGAATCATACCAAACTCCTTCTACAAAGCCAGTATCACCCTAATATAAAAACCAGACAAAGACAGAACTGAAAAAGAAAATTACAGATCAATCTCCCTTAAGAACATAGATGCAAAAATTCTCAACAAAATATGGGCAAATTTAGGAACAAGAAAGGGGTGTCCACTGTCCCCAATTTTATGTAATATATTACTGGAAGTCCTGGCTATAGCAATAAAGCATGCGGCACTCATAAACAGGATACTAACTGAAAAGGGAGAGATCAAATTATCATTATTTGCAGATGATATATTCTATATATAAAGGACCCTAAAGAGTCTATCAGGAAACTGTTATAACTGATAAATACTTTTAGCAATGTAGCAGGATACAAAATAAACACACACAAATCAGTAGCTTTCCTATATACTAACAACAAACATGTGGAAAATGAAATCAGGGAATCTGTACTATTCACAACTGCCTCCAACACAATAAAGTACTTTGGAATAAACATAACCAAGGAAGTGAAGGATCTCTACAATGAGAACTTTAAAACATTCAAGTGAGAAATTACAGAACACACTAGGAAATGGAAGGAGATCCCATGTTCTTGGATTGGAAAAATCAATATGGTGAAAATGTCAATCTTACCCAAAACAATCTACACCTTTTTTTTTTTTTTTTTTTTTTTTGGTTTCTCGAGGTAGGGTTTCACTCTAGTCCAGGCTGACCTGGAATTAACTATGTAGTCTCAGGGTGGCCTCGAACTCTCGATGATCCTCCTACCTCTGCCTCCCGAGTGCTGGGATTAAAGGTGTGCGCCACCACGCCCGGCTAAGAACATTTTTAAATCAACACCTTTAATGCGATCCCCATCAAAATCCCAATGGCATTCACTGAAATAGAAAAACAAAATTCATTTGGAAGCACAACATACCTCAAATAGCCAAAACAATTTTAAGCAAGAAAAATAAGGCTGGTGGTATCACCAGACCCAATTTTAAACTATATTACAAAGCCATAGTATCAAAAATAGCATGGTACTATCACACAGACAGACACATGTATCAATGGAACAGAATACAGGACCCAGATGTTAATCCAGGCAGCTACAGCCACCTGAGTTTTTGACAAAAATATTCATTGGAGAAAAGATAGCCTCTTCAACAAGTGGAGCTGGGAGAATTTAATATCTATATGTATAAGGATAAAAATAGATCCTTGTCTTTCTCCATGCACAAGAATGAAGTTCAAATGGATCAGGGACCTGAATATCAGACCTGAAACTCTGAAACTGCTAGAGGAAAAGGTAGAGGAATCCCTTCAACATATTGTCATTGGCAAAGACTTTCTGAATATAATCCCAGTTGTTCAGAAAATAAAACCATGAATCAACCAATGGGATCACAGAAAATTACAAAGCTTTTGTACAGCAAAGGATACTGTGAATAGAGCAAAGAGACAACCTCAACCTACAGAATGGGAGAAAATCTTTGCCAACTATCCGTCTGACAGGATTAATATCCAGAATATACAAAGAACTCACAAATAAAACAATAAGAAATCAAACAATCTAATTAAAAATTGGGCTATGGAACTAAATAGAGAATTCTCAAAGGAAGAAATACTGATGGCATAAGAATAAGAGAAGGGTGGGGGGAGGGTCAATCAAAATTCAAGACATTCTGAATAAGACATATGAAAGCCTACTTGTTTTTGGATAATAGCACCACCAAAACCCATAGATTGCTACTGGAAAAATTTTCAGTGCCAGCAATAGGATACTTCCCAGTGAGTTGTTGGCCAGGGAGGTACCTGTTGCCTCCAAAACATTGCAGGTTATTGTCAAGGCCTTTGGTTTCCCATGAGTAACAGGTATAAAGACACTATTGCTGAAGACTGCACATGCCTGGGAGGCAAGATCACTGAGAAATCAAGCTTAGGCTGAGCGGAAAACCTTCTCCCTATAGACCAGCCAACTGAAACCTGGAAAAGCTGACAGAAGTCATCAGTGGTGAAAACAGTGGACAATGGAAGCCTCAAGTTTGGCCAAACAGGCCAAATGACCGAACAGGTACAAGAGTGGCATGTCTACTCTTGGGTAACCAACTGCTCTCTAATTGGACTGGAGGCCCGCTCTTTGGGAGGGAATATATGCATGGTACTGAAAACCCAATCAAAAGCCTATGGCAGGGGAGGTCATGTGCCTTAGGGGTACAAAGCCTGCTCTTGTCCGTATAAATACATATATTATGCTCACCAAACTGCCCTATAAGCACTACACTTAATGTTTATATTCATATATTAAAGCTACTCTCACTTTTGTTTAGAAAATCTTCTCTTTTCAGATGGTGGTGACCACTGGGATAACCCAAAATACAACATAGTGCTGAGAAGAAGTGACAGAGGAGTGTCCAGCACTGAAACATCTCCATCACACACTCCAAGGCTCATGGTCCATTGTGGAAGAGGTGGTGGAAAGAATATAATAGCTGAAGGAAGGGTACCACTCCTTACAGTGCAACTGTCCAGACAGAAATTGGCCTTGTAGTTGTCAATAGAAAAATATAGAAGTTGTCAATAAAAAAGTAAAATAAATCCAAATAAATATGGCATATAAACATCTAAAAAATGTTCTACATCCCTAGCCATCACAGAAATGCAGATTAAAACTACATTGAGATTCCATCTCACTCCTGTGAGATTGGCTACCATCATGAAAACAAATGACCGTAAATGCTGGCAAGGATGTGTTAAAAGAGGAACCCTTCTACACTATTGGTGGGAATGTAATCTGGTCCAGCCATTGTGGAAATCAATTCAGAGGTTCCTGAGATAGCTAAAAATAGAATTAAAATATGACCCAGCTATATCACTCCTAGGCATATATCCTAAGGACTCTTCTCACTATCTTAGAGATACTTGCTCAACCATGTTTATTGCTGTTCTATTCACAATAGTTAGGAAATGGAACCAGCCTAGATGTCCCTCAACTGATGAGTGGATAATGAAGATATGGAATGTTTATACAATATAGTTCTACTCAATGGTAAAGAAAAATAAAATTATGAAACTTGCAGGAAAATGGATGGATCTGGAACGGATTATACTTAGTGAGGTAACACAGGTCCAGAAAGCCAAATGTCACATGTTCTCTCTCATATTTGGATCCTAGCTACAAATGATTAGACTTCTATGTGAGTAGGAATAAAACTCAGTAGCAGAGGCCAGTAAGCTTGAAAGTGGATATAAAAGGAATAGAAAGGGTGGGAGAGGGACTTAATATGATGGCATTGTATATATGTAAGTAGAAGAACAGATTAATGGAGGTGAAAAGGCCTAAGTGAGGTCAGGGAAAGGTATTGAGTAAAGGAAAGGTGGAGGGAGGGCTAATCAAAATCTAAGAGTATATAAATAAGTCATATGGGAACCTACTTTTTTAGACAATGGAACACTCAGAAGCCATAGATTGTTACTAGAAAATTTTCAGTGCCAGGGATGGGATACATGCCAGTGAGTTGTTGGCCAGGGAGGTCACTGATTCCCCCAAAACATTACAGGCCATTGCCAAAACTCTTGGTTTCCTACAAGGAAGAGATGGTAAGACCCTATTGCTGAAGCCTCCACATACTTGGGCTGCAAAGTCACTGAGAAATCCTGGTGGAGCTGAGCTGAAAACCTTAATTTAGACCTCCTGACAGAAAGCTGGAAAAAGTTGTGCTGCATGCAGTTCAATGAGAGAGAGCAAAATCACCTGTGGAGATTCTCAACAGTGGATACTGCAAGCCTTAAATTTCCCCAGGCAGTCCAAGTGAGCCAATTGATGCAATAGTGGCATGTCTGTTATGGGGGAACCAAACACGCTCTAATTGGACTAGAGGCCTGATTCATGGGAGGGAATACATCTCTGATAGTGAAAACCTACAACAGGGGGAGTAATGAGCCCTAGGGGTGTAACGTCTGCTGGTGTCTGGCTAAATGTATATACTATGCTCACCAAACTGCCCAGTAAGCACTTCTCTTAATGTTCATTCCAATATGAACTTTTCGTTAGAGAAGCTTCTCTTTTCAGATGGCAGTGACCTTGGGATGACTCAGAAGGCACCATGGTGCTAAGAAGAAGTGACAGAGGAGTGCTCAGCACTGAAACATCTCTAACACACCTTCCAAGGCTCAGGGTCCATTGAGGTTGAGGTGGCAGAAAGAATGTAAGAGACAGAGGAAGGGTAGGACTCTTTACAGCATGCTCCTCCAGACCCAAAATGGCCTGGATATCCATGACCTCACAGTGCCTGACACTACCTACACAAGACCATCTTAATAGGAGGAAAAGATGATGACATCAAAATAAAAGAGAGACTGATTGAGAAGGGGAAGGGGTATGACTGAGAGTGGACTTTCAAAGGGGAAAGTGGGGAGAGGGAATTACAATGGGTTACTGTCTACAATTATGGAAGTTGTGAATAAAAAAATCATAAAAATGTAAAGAAAAAACCAAAAAATAGTTGAATAAGGTTTATTTATAACATCAAAAAATATAAAACAAGGTAGCAAGTACGTAAAAGGAAACTTCATATCTCTCATGTTATTATGAACTTTACTATATGAACAAATTACATGTTGGTTCAATTGCCCTAGTGTTATCCTCTTATATCCCAACCCCTTCCTCCATTCCACTGAATGCCCTCCTCAGTGGGGTATTAGTATTTACCACGTGGTTATGAATGCATGTCAGTTTCTGTGAGGGTGGGAGAACAACGGCGCAGGATACTCCTTCACCCACTACAGCTCTTAACAATCTTCCTACCACCTCTTCTGGAATGTCCCCTGAGCCTGAGTTATAATTTTACTTCAGTTTTTAGCTCTCTGCCATCTCTGGATTTCTGCTTTCATGATTTTTGAGTGTCCTTGGTATCTATCTCCAGCTCTCTGGAGCAGGTTATCAGGTGAGACAGGTAGTACACCACTCATGCATAAATTGCCACTTCCTCTGTAATGTCTCCTGGGCCCTGGAAGATGTGACAGAAGTGGGTTGTCTCATGACAAGCAGTTGGATATCAGTTCTTGTACTGATGGATCTTGGTTCTCCCAAGTTTTTATTACCATTTGTTTTTTTAAAAAAAAGCCAAAAAAGAAATTCTCCAAACCAAGAATGAAAACAACATTATTAAAGGGGTAAGCATTGTTAATTGAGAAACTTCTTGGCCAAAGACTAGTGGAGCTTCTCTCTGGAGTATATGGTTATCATATCCATAGAATTCTGATTTGTTTCTCAGTACTAGGTATGCATTCTCTCCCACTGAGCAGACCTCTTAATCAATCAGAGAGCCACTGATTTCCCACATAGGCTGAGTGCCACTATTGCACAGGTGTTTATACATCTTGTCCAGTTGGTTGATTTCATAGCTTGTAGGATTCCCCTGTTTGTTCATGCTTGTTGGTAACCATGACCTCCAACAGCTCTCATAGCACCTTCCAGCACTATGACAGCTAGCCAGTAGGGAGTTGGTTTCCTTCTCATTTCCAGCATGGTCTCTCAGTGTCCTGTGTCCATGGCCTGTGGATTCTTAAGCAGTATGGTCTTACAATTTAGCTCTGGTAGCTAATCAAATGTTTTGGCAATGTTTTGGCCTGTATTGTTTAGGGAACCAATAGCTTATTGGGGGGTGGGGAGCAACCCAGTTCTGGCACTGGAAATTATAAGTCGGGGCCATAGTGTTAGAATAAGGCCTTTTTCTCACTCTCCAGGGCCCAGGTGATCCTCCCTCTCAAATTTCATATTTTCTCTGAAGATGAAGCAGATGAGAAATCAGAAGGAACATGTACTACCTGTTTTCTACCTGTGTGTGTGCACATGCGCATGTGCACTTGCACAAGTATGTATATGCAAAGGCACACATGTGGAGGTCAGAGGACAACTTTGGTGTCAATTCTCACCTTCCCCTGTGATTAAGGCAGGGTCTTTCATTGTTCATCACTGCATATGCCTGACAGGATTCTCTTTTCTCTGCCTGCAGTAGTGCTGGATTACAGATAAGAGTGTCTAGTTTCACATGAGTTCTGGGCAGGCAAACTCTCATTATCAGGTTTGTACAGCAATTATTTTACACTGAGCCACCTCCTCAGCCCCTTACAATGGTTCTTAATAATCTCAAGGAATTATAGTTCTATTCATTTTAACCTAATGTATACTTGGAGTAAGAACCAGGTCTAAGGATAAATGTACATGTTCATTGTTCCATAAAATCTTCCAGTGCAGTCTAACCAAAGGCAAAGGCCTAAGCAAGACCTCCAAGATGGTTAACCTTGGGAAAATTCTAATCCAATTATTTAACACTGGGGAAAATAGAATATGTGAAGTTCACAGTGATAAGTTTGGTCATAAGGTTTAATCTCTGACTTGAGAAATTTCATTCTTTAAAGTGAAGATAGTATATATGTTTTATGCAGACTTATTGGGATATAATTCACATAACATACAATTCACCCACTGAAAAATGTACCATGTATTGATTTTCAGTATGTTCACAGAGCTGTGCATATGTCACTATGACCAATCTTAAAATATTTATTATTTTGAGGATAATATATCTTTATCTGTAGGTCCCAGTTGTCCCACCTACCCACTCCCTGTTCTAAACATCACTTATTACTTTATTTTTCTCTGGTTGTGTTAATTCTAGGACCTTTCACTCAAGTGGAATCTCAAAACATGTGGCCTTTATGAGCAACTTCTCTCATTCAGCATAATGTGCTCATGACTTATTCATGCTGCATGTCTCATTGCCAAGTAGTGCCTCACTGTAGGCATGTGTTACATTTCATTCATCTTTAAGTTGATTGCATTTGCTCTGTTTTAACCATTTGGCTATTATAAATAATTCCACCATCACCATTTATGTCTATAATTTTACATGGATGAATGTTTCTTTTAACTTATGGAGAACTTTTCAGAATCTTTCCTGAGGTAAGCATAGCTCTAGGAAAGGCAAGGCTTAATTTGTGTCTTTGCTGGATCCCCAAGGTTTAGAGTTGAAAGCCACACAGCTTAGCACCCCCCTTTTTTTTAAAAAAAAAAAAAAGCAAATCCTATATCTTGTATTTTTAAAAATCTGTGTTTGCATGTGCATGTTTATGAGTGAGTGTTGACATTTATTTATTTGTTCCAGGGTACATGGGTGATCAGAGGACAACCTTATGTGTTAGGTGTCAGTCCTTGCTTTATACCTTGTTTGAAGCAAAGTCTTTTGTTCACTGTGTATGGCAGGCTAGTGGGCCTGCTTTCATTCATGGATTGTCCTGTTTTTGCCTCCCTTATCACCATAGGAACACTGGGAATACCAATGTGAGCTACTGAGTCTGGCCTTAAATGGGTTCTGGGATACAAACTCAGGGATTCATATTTGTATAGCAAGCACTTTACCTCTGATTCCTGTGCTACTCTATCAACATCCCTCCATTCATTCTCATAGAAATGGAAGCACAATTCGCACAATTGCTTTGATCCTAGCCAAATAAACAACTCCCCTTCAGTTTCACAATCTGTAAAGTGGGAGGTCAATGTCTGCCTGGCTGTGGAATTCTGACAAGGCCAAACTGGGACTCTCCAGAGTGTGGATGACTTTTGAGAATCATGGAGACACCAGCTGCTGTGACTACTTTTGTTCAGGTTATTTGTTAGAAAGTTCCCTGTTTATGTCAACAATCCAGAACCTGACTTGGAAGGCTGGGAGTCACTCCTGCAGTTATATTTGTCCCTTGAGTATTTCTGGGCAGTGGGGCCTGTGGCTGTCCTGGTCTCATTTGTTCAATTTATTCTTATTGATTACATTCATAATGCAAGTGGCCCTGAATGTCCTTGGGCTTGTATTTTCTAATTGTTTCTCTAGATCTGTCCTTTTCCCTACTCACCCCTCACTCTGAAGTGTGGACACTGAGCTCCTGTAATGGAATGTCTGAGTTCTTTTGAGAAAGCAGCAGCTCTGGTTACGCTTTCCATGGATGTACTGAGAGTGCATCCATGACAAAGTGACAAAGCCAGGAATTAATTTTTGTTGGCCAGCTTGTGATACCTGTGCATCAGTCTTTATGTGGCTTCACCCATTTATGAGATTCCAAGTCTTGAAAGGAGAACACTATGTCTGGCTACTTTGTATATCAAAAATGTTGGCAGTGAAATTTATTACATTCTTTGGACTTTATGAGTCCTCATTAATTGTGAGCAGGCACATTCATAGGCACTAGCTGAAACACTTGAACCTGAACAGTGAGACTTTTAATTAATCTCCTTGGAAAGCTATTCTTGCCACAACTAATGTGCTTGTTAATATGTGATCACTGAAGAAGGGTTGTGGTTCTTATTCCAGGTGACAGGCACCCAGGCAGAAACAGGGCTGATTTAGACACAATCTCAGTGCTTTAAGAAACCTCATTTTCATGTTAATAGGAATGATAAAAGACTTCATGGCCATATATACACCCAAGCTCATATTTCAAAGTAAAGGCAGAGGATAAAGAAAGTTGGTATACACAATATTTTTTAAACATTAACTGCAGTTGCATGAAGTTGTATAGAATTTGAAGAGAAAGGGTCAAAAATGGCTCTAGCCCCTATCACCTGCTGTTCTATAAATGGGAGATGTACTGTGAAGTAAAGCAGACTGATTGAATGGATTTATTAGCTTGTATGTGCACACCCTGTGATGGTTGCTAACAACTCACATGTATTAAGGGATTGTTCTGTGCAAAGAACTATCTCCACATCACTGATCTTCATTCCTTTGAACCCCATCACAACTATGTCATTCAGGTCCTATTTTCAGTTCCATCTTGTAGACAAGGAAACTGAGGCAGGAGGGGATCTTCAAATTAGAGGCATTTGTAAGCAAAACATGCTTATTTGACTGTCACTAAATTCTAGGCTCAATATATCAGGCTGTCTCACCATGAAGGTTTCCACTCAATGATTTCAGGTCTTTTTCATTCCATTTGGCTATGTGACAGCTTCTGGACACTGTGCCTGGGTGCTGAAGGGTGAGGTATGCTGAGAACCTTACCACACCCAACAGGACCTGGCCTGAATTACACAGTGACTGACCCTAAGCAAAGTGGCCAGCAGGTGTTAGGAGTTCCTTATGGAGCTTGGTTCTGAGCGCCCCACAAAAGCTTGCATTCAACCAGGCTAGACTCCCTAGAAAAGCTATGAAACCACGATTGGACTCACTGGGAGAGCTAGTAGATGGTGCCAGTTTTCAAAGTCCCTCTTTTCAAGGCTGGGAGAGCTATAAAACCAAACTAGTCTTCAACCTCTCTCTTCTTTTTCCCTTTGAAAATATTTTATTGTTTTTGTTTTACTTGAAAGAAAGAGAGAGAGAAAAGTTGTGTGTGCCAGGGCCTCTAACCACTGCAAATGAACTCCAGGTACATGCACTACCTTTGCATCTGGCTTATGTGGATCCTGGGGAATTGAACCTGGCTCCTTTGGTTTTGCAGGCAAGCACCTTACCCACTAAGCCATCTCTGCAGCCCTAATGTCCTTCTTCTTAAGGCCAATCCTCCTGTGCTGAATCTACAATATTATAAGGTTCTTAGAATTCTACTAGGAGCACAGCTAAATCTACTGGTACAAAGACATCACCTATAGGAGTGATGGACATACTAAGCCATAGCAATGGACTTCTGATCCCCATGCCTTCACCCCAGTGCAGCCAGTCATGTCTTGGAGAAGATTATTTGCAAATGTCACTCTCCTCTTCAGTGGATAATCCAATGATTCTCGTGTTCTGCTCGTATGGATAAACTATGATAAAGGAGGCATATTGTAGAGTTCAAGAAATGATGATGATGACTGATGGAGATGATGATGATGTTGGTGATGACAGTGATGGATGTAGGTGATATGACAAAATGTCAGTTATTATTGAGCCCTTACTAGATGCCAACCATTATTAAAAATTATGAATAGTTTCTTATTTAATCCTACAAACCCCAGAAACATATGTATTGCAAATTATTTGAAATTCAGATGATATAGCATTAATCTTTAAAGTCTACAAAGGCATGTGGTTCTATTGGGCAATGGTGAAACTTTTAGAAGGTCACTGGAGGGTGTCAGTGAAGAGGCTATTGAGATTCCTAACCTTTCTGACTCACTGCTTCCCAACCTCATGAGTGAGCAGGAACATGCTCCCACCATAATGCCTCATGCTGCCACAGGCCCAAAACTACATAGTTAAGCCCCTGTGGTCTGAAACATCTGAAACCATGAGTCAAAATACACATTTAAAAAAATAATAAAAAATAAAAAAATACACATTTATCTTAGGTATTTCACAGTATAGAATGCTTATAGATCAATCTAAAAATAAATTATATATAAACATACAATTAAAAATATTTATTTTCAATCAGAGAGAGACACAGACAGGGAAAGGAGAGATAAAACAGAGAGAGAGAGAATGGTCACACCATGGCCTCAGGCAGCTCCAAATGCCCTCCAGATAAATGTGCCACTTTGTGCATCTGGCTTTTCATTGGTACTTGGGAATCCAACCCTGGAACACTCAAGTACCTTAACCATGGAACAATCTCTCCAGCCCATGAAACATACATGTTTTCTTCTCAAAAATAATGAGGCTTAACATTTTATAACAAAATCTCTCAGATACCATTTTCCTACAAGGAGGGCAGTGGTGTGAAGGTAAGTTTTTAACTATTTCTCAACCTACTCTGTTCCTATTATTTTTTAAAAAGCAAAAATAAAACTTCATCAAGCACACCAATATATAGAGATAACACATGGTATCACACACAGGCATAGGTGAGCCATGCTCAGAGCAGATCAACTCAGAGGGAACAAGTATGCCCAAGTCATGCACTTGTTTGGAAGGCTGAGGCCTAAGATTTAATGTGTTTAGGACATTGGCTGGAACACGACATGAACCACACACATGCTTAGGATATGGGTTAACACATGACATGAAGCACACACATGCTTAGTGCATGGTCTGGTGCATGACATCAACCATGCACAAGGTTAGGACATGGGCTAGCATATGACACTTTAATCAACTCTTGTTATAAAATCACTGAATACATATTTTAATTTGTTTTGAAAAATTATTGCTGGAAAAGAAGATTATATGCATTAAGGGGATGGAGAGATGGCTAAATGGTTAAGAATGCTTCCCATACAAGCACGAGAGCCTGAGAGGGCTACAGACTGTCTGAGTTCAATTGACCAGCACTCACATAAACACATGGCTTAGCCACGCATGTCTGTAATTCCAGTCCTGTGGGAGAATTTTTGGGGCTGTGTAAATAGTGAGCTCTGGAATCAGTAAGAGACTATGCCTAAAGGAAATATGCAGATGAGCTATGGAGTTAGGGAAACGTGATGGTCTCTTCTGACCCATGCATGTGTGTATGGGATATGCACATCTACATGCATCATACACATATCATAATATAACCACCTGTACAAGCAAGAAAAGGAAAAGGTACACTAAGTATATTGTGATCTTTTCCAAATATTCTACAAAATAGAAGACATTTATGTATAAGACTGTGTTCCCTGTATCTTTCTAATACTTTTCTTTAAGTTTTGATGATTTTGAGAGATGAAAATGATATCTTTTATTTTTGAAGCTTTTATCGACAATTTCCATGCATATAGAAAGTATATCATGATTATAATCCCCTCTTAATACCTACCTCTTGCACCCTCCAAAACACTTCTCCACTAAATCCCATCTATCCAACTAGTTTGTCTTCTATTTTGATGTCATCCTTTTTCCCTTCTATGTTGCAGTTCTTGTGTAGGTAGCATCAGCCACTGTGAGGTCATGATTACAACAGCTACTTTGTGTCTGAAAGACAGTATTGCAAAGCACTCCTCCTCTTCCTTTGGCTCTTACAATTCTTTCCACCATTTGCTCCACAATGGTGCCTGAACCTTGACGGCTGTAATTAGAGATGTCTCACTTAGTGCTGAATACACCACTGTCACTTTTTCTTGCACTTTGGTGAATTTTGAGTCTTTTCAATATGTTTTACTGAGTTGGAGATAAGGCTCAGTTGTTAAGTGCTCTTTTTGCACAAGCATGAGGATCCGAGACAGCCTGAGAGTTCTGGAGTTCAAATCCTTAGAACCCACATAAATGACTGGGTGTTGTCACATGTATCTGAAACCCCAATTCCATAGGAGAGCAGATGGCCAGGCCAGAGAATCACAGTAGCTTGGTAAAGCGTGAATAAGACTTATGTAAACCTACTTTTTTGAATAATGACACATCCAGAAGCTGTAGACTGTTACTAGAAAATTTTCAGTGCCTGGGATGGGATACCCTCCAGTGAGTTGTTGAACAAGGAGTTCCCGGTAGCCTCCAAAACATTAAAGGCTATTGCCAAAGCCCTTGGTTACCCTTGAGAAACAGATGATAAGACCCCATTGCTGAAGACATCTCTTGCCTGAGAGGCAAGGTCACTGAGAAAGCAAGCTGGTGCTGAGCAGAAAACCTTCTCCCTGTAGACCAGCCAACTGAAAGCTGGAAAAAGCTGCACTGCATGCAGCCGTATGGGAGACAGAAGCCATCAACAGTGAAAACAGTGGATGCTGAATATTCAAGTTTGCCCAGACAGGCCCAATGACTGGCATGTCTGCTCTTGGGGCAACCAACTGCTCCATAATTGGACTGAAGGCCCTCTCTATGGGAGGGAATACATACCTGGTACTGAAAAACCTAAACAAAAGTCTATGGCAGGGGAGGTCATGAGCCTTAGGGGTATAAAGCCTGTACTTGTCTGGTTAAATGTATATATTATTCCCACCAAGCTGCCCTGAAAATACTACACTTCATGTTCATATTCACATATTAATGGTACTCTCACTTCTGCTTAGAGAAGCTTCTCTTTTCAGATGGCGATGACCACTGGGATGACCCAAAAGGCAACATAGTGCTGAGAAGAAGGGATGGAGGAGTGCCCAGCACTGAAACACCTCTGTCACACCCTCCAAGGCTCAGGGACCATTGCGGAAGAGGGGACGGATAGAATGGAAGAGCAGACAGAAGTTGGCCTCGATATCCATGACCTTGCAGTGCCTAGTAATACCTTCGCAAGACCCTTAAAATAGAAGAAAAAGATTATGACATCAAATTAAAAGAGAGACTAATGGAGAGAGGGAGGGGATATGATGGAGAGTGGAGTTCTAAAGTGAATGGGGGGAGGGGAGGGAAATATGTGTTTTTTTGTATGTAAGTATAGAAGTTGTCATTAAAAAAAAACTAAAAAAAAAAAAAAATGGCCAGCTCCAGTCAATAAGTGATCCAGCTCAAATAAGAACAGGTGGAAAAGTGGTGGAGTGGGACACCGAACTTTCCTCACCAGCCACTGCACGAGAGCACACACAGACACAGGAGAGTGCATGGAGCATTGCAAAGGCACATACTTGTGGTACACCAACACACACACACACACACACACACACACACACACACACACACATATGCAGTACCACAAACAAATGCATACCACATCACACATACACACAAGCAAATAAATATATATATTTTACTGTTTTGCATTGGGCTGGAGCTCCAATTAGGGTAAATTGGCTAGCCATCAAGCTTCAGGGAGCTTCTGTCTCTTCCTCCACAGCACTTAGATTACAGGCCATCATGCCTGTATAAAGGCACTGGTGCTTGACTTCATGCTCTCCTGCTTATAAGAATAGCACTTTATCCCCTGAGCTTTCTCCCCAGCTCCCCTAGATCTATCTCTACATGACGGACAACCTTTGCACAGTCATTCCATCGTCTCCAGTTGTGTCTGTTTCCTGACTCAGCTCTGTTTCTTTAGCTCATCGTCTCTCTCAGCTTTTTGCCTTGGTCACTTGCCAGACCCAACTTTCCTAATCACGACAGCTTTTTATTGAACTTTGGTACAAAGTGGCAGATTCCATATCTTGGCGTTAGCATCTGCATATGCTCTCTAATCAGCTGGCTGGTTTCCTACAAAAACTAGCCACTTTTTTTTTAAAAGTTTTTATTTATTTATTTTATGACAGAGAAGGGGAGAGAGAGAGAGAGAGAAAGAGAAAGAACGGGCATGCCAGTGCCTCTAGCCACGACAAAGGGATTCCATACATCTGTGCCACCTTGCGTCTCTGTCCAGCCCCCTTTTGAACTGGGTTTGGTCACCAGAGACCTGTCATGGGTGTTTCTGTCCTGGTGATCCTGTCGTCCTGGGGGTGTAGACTCTCCTGTCTGTGTCTCTGTCTCTCATTATTCGGTTGGTTACGTCTCTGAGGTTTAATGAGGTAACAAAGCCTTTTCAGATGCATCCCCTTTACTTGACCATTCCAGTTTTGTTAGCCAAAATATTTTAAATTATGGATTCAGTTGTTTTCACCTGTTAGACAAACATTCATATACTAGATCTCTTCCTGTGTTAGTTTTAAGTTAAGCTTTGCTGGGTTTCTGTATTTCACTTAAACTTTCTAATTTATTATACATGAGTATTTTTATGCTACTTTTTATCTTTTAAATACCTTTCACAGGCATTTCTTTCTCTTTTCATTTCTATTGCTTCTCAAAATTCTGTCATTATTTCTGATCCCTCAGTAGAATTTATTAAAGTCAGTAGTCATCTCAAAATGCCAATTTCATGAGTGGCTGATTGAATTGTACTTTGCTTTACATATAATTAATCTTTGTTCTTTCTTGATTATCCTTTCTACGTTCTGTGGGTTTAATTTTCTTTCTTATTGTTTCATACTAAAATATAAATAAGATTTAAAATTGTTCTTTATTACATATATGTGCTTTTAAGGATGAAAATTACTCTGGATATATATATATATATATATATATATATATATATATATATATTCATTTCTTACCAACTTGTGCTTCAACTTACATGAAGCTATGCTACTCAAATGCAAACTCTAAAATCCCTGTATAATGCCAAAGATTTTTAATCTTTTTTGAGGCAAGCCCAACATGTTGCCCTTTATTAATGTGACAGAGTGAGAGCAAGAGTAAGAGTGAGAAAGAGAGAATGAGAGAGAGAATTGGTGCACCAGAAGTCTTTATACTTATGTATTTTATTTCAGACTATATTGTCAGGTATTTTTTTCTAAACAGGACAAAATTTTCATATTGTTCACATACTGTAACTTTTCTAGTATATTTCTACGTATATATTAAGTGAATCTCTTGCAACTATCATTTAATTTTAATCTAAAGAGATGTTTGCTTTTCTGTTTTAATTAGAATAGTCAATCTCTTTACATGTAATGCAACCACTAATGGATTTGCCTCTTAACTTACTCTGCTATTTTTTCTTATTTGACTTGCTAGTTTTTCCCTTCAAATTGGAGGATATTTAGCCACATTTTCTGTATACATTAGGAAATCACAGTTTTACTGTTGTTTTATGTGACTTCCATAGGGATTACAATGTGGACAGTACAGTTTATATTCATAATTAGTTTTCTTCTTTTTCAGGAGAAAGCAAGCACTTTAAGACTGTTATATTCTTTCCTCTACCCTTGGGGTTACATAATTTAAAATGTATTTTGTCATACATTTTAATTGTGTATGTGTACACGTGTATGCAGACATTAAACACCTCTCATATTGATCATTTTTATTATTCTTTTATGTCATCATTAATCATTTTGTATACTCATAATTTTAACCTTCCTAATGATTTCATTCCTTTCTTATCCATCAAAATACCTGTATTATTATTTTTTTTTTCTGAACAATACCTTTTGATTTTTTTTCATGTGGGTGTTCTATTAACAAAGGGCATTTTTATTTCCATGGATAGCCTTTGTTTCAATACAGTCTTCAACAGACATTTGTTCTGAGCTACTTTTGTGATTTGTTTGCACACAATCCCTTCTGGTTAGAAAGATAATGTGTCAAAATGTCAGTTAGGCTTTAGTTCTGGGCAGACATGATGAGAATCCTGACCCCAGTATTCTCAGTCTCCACCTCAAGTTTTTATTCCCATAGCATGAGGATAACAATGTCTCTTGTAACTATTGTGTAAAGATTAGAAATAATTTTTAGGTGTTGTGGTTTGAATATGATAGTATAAATGTATTGTATAGTATAGTATAAGCAGGTGCTTTATTAAAATTTTGAGTTTGCAGCTTTAGCCCCTAACTGGCAGATTCCTGCTACAGGGAGTAATGCCACTGGGGGTGAATCTGATTCCAGCACAAAGGTGTAAAAATCAGTTTGATATCTGGGTTTATGTTTGCTTCTTGTTGATGTTTTCTTGCTGCAGTTGTTTCTATATATAATTATCATATATATATATAGTTATTACATATTATATATATTTACATATATATATATATATATATATATATATATATATATATATATATGATCAACTTCAGCTGCTGTTTTGATTTGGCTCTTCAAATATTGTTTCAGTTAATTTTTACCTCACCTGTGTAATAGCTGCTTGCTGTACCCTCCATTTTTTCTAACTTCTGTGGAATAGTCTCAGTGCTTCATCTCTGTAATGAGTCCTGAGCCCTACATTCCACTAATTGTTTCTTCTACAAAGTGTTGCTAATTGTTCCACTAATTGTTTCTTCTACAAAGTGTTGTTAAAGGGAAAAATAAACACATCTATACTATTAGTGTCCTTCTCTATATTTTTAGCTATCTATCTCTATATCTAGAAATACACCTGCACCTGTGGATGTATACACACACATACTTTCACATAAATACTCATATATTTATAAGAATATGTAAGTATATTTAAAAGAGTAATGACTAATAACATCCATAAAACAGTACTGTACAATGGTCAGTATATAGGCTCTGAAATCACACCGCTCAAAACTTTTACTCACAGCTCACGCAGGGGAGAACAGAGTCCCCATCTCATCATGTAGCCGTTGATCATAGGCAGATTTCTCTGGGAAAGCAAATCATGTTAGAAATCTTCAAGGTAGAACAAGAGGCTCATGGAAACCAGTGGATTCTGGACAGTGGACTGGAGGCCATGTTCAAAAGCAAGTTTTATAGCTTTACTTTGAACAGAAACAGGTTAAGCAACCTTTTCATATTGTTCTATCAACAAACTCAAATCAAGCAATCTGTAAGAAAATAAGTTATTACAATAAGCATTAAGCCCATCTAAATTTTGACCTTTTAATTGAGTCTGTAAGGAAATTTAAAGTCAGAGTTGAATTTTGGAATTTTTATATTTGAAAACCTTTGGATACTGATATAGCAGATATAAATAAACACTTCTGGTTTTAAAGTTGAAAACCTAGAAGTCTGTCTTTAGCAACTTAGAATCACCTTTAAATACATCTATGTACCTGTGCACATTTTTGTGGTTTTAATCTTTTTGTCTAAACTGGGCTAGACACAAACCCAATCCTATAAAGGAATCTGTAATAATCAGTCCTCTGCACCTTGTTTAGGGTTACTTTGTTTAACATAAACCAACCTCATGTCTCATTGTTTTTGTTATCCGTGACTATTAAATGAAGCTTTGGCCAGATATCTGATAGTTTATATTTAAATTAAATTGTTTACAAATAACAGATTTTAGCATTACAGCTACTTTTTGCCTATGAATTGTGAATGGAGCCCCTCAAAAATTGGGAAAGCACACAATTTATACAGTGATCAGAATATGGTGAGACTTTCTTGTCTTCCTAAGAACAAATGTTGTATTGAATGTATCTTTTATAAAACTTGAGTTATAAACACAATGACTATTTAGTAGAATTAGTTTTATAAAAGAAAAATCAGTAACTAATAAATAAATATTAATATTATTAAGACTCAGGTATTTTTGTAGTTAAAACTTTAACATAGAAGCATTATCAACTTAAATACTTGAAGGCAGTTTTTAAAAATATTTTATATTTATTTATTTATTTATTTGAGAGAGGGAAAGAGGGAGAGAGAGAGAGAGAGAGAGGACATGCCAGGGCTTCCAGCCACTGCAAATGAACTCCAGATGCATGCACCACCTTGTGCATCTGGCTTATGTGGGTCCTGGGGAATCGAACCAAGTTCCTTTTGCTTTGCAGGCAAGTGCCTTAACTGCTAAGCCATCTCTCCAGCTCACTGAAGGCAGTTTTTATAATTGTCACCATTAGCAAAACAATATCAGTGAATCAAATTTTAGACTTTATAACCAGTTGAGTGGAGACTTTTTTATAATCCTATGAAGCATTTTGTTTGTTTGCTTGCTTAGTTGGTTGGTTTTTTGAGGTAAGGTCTCACTGTAGCACAGGCTGACCTAGAATTCACTCTGTAGTCTCAAGGTGGCTTTGAACTCACAGCGATCCTCCTACCTGTGCCTCCCAAGTGCTGGGATTAAAGGCATGAGCCACCACGCCTGGCTTGAAACACATTTTAAAAGCATGGATTTGTAAATGTAGGCAAAACTTGATAACTGCCCTGGAGATACTAAAACACAATTGGAAATGGTTTATTAGTAATAAAAAATCTAAACTATATTCAATGATATAACAAACTAAGATTACTTGTTCATGGTAATCTTACATAAGAGAGAAATTGAGAGAGAATCAAAATTATATGCTGCTTGTCATTTTCCCTTTCCTTGTCCAGAAGCAATAGCCTATTTGCCTAAGGAAAAGATGTGGATGACCCATGGTTTTAAAGGTGCTTGGGATCTGAGTTGGGGGGGGTAACCCATTTCTCAGAATCAAGTTTACCATGAATTTAAACAGCATGTCACAATTAATATAATTTACATTAGAGGGAAGTAGGAACAATCATTAATAAGAATCTTTAAACACTGAGCAAACCTACCAGTCCCTAGGTGCCTGGCTTTTAGTCTTTACCTGGCAGACTTTAGAATCCAACTTGTTCTTTGAGCCTGTGAGTCTGGCTGTGATATGGGGTCTCTCTGTCACCATCCTGTTGTTTGCCATCTAGCATGGGTCACAGCCTTGTTGTGTTTGCACATCCCACATACAGCATATCATACACAGAGTCTTATGTGGAGTCTCGTCAGCGTGACTGTGCATGTTTCAATCCATGCCTCAAAGCATTGCTGCAGACACAAACCAGTGCAGCCAGAGAGTGCATGTCTCACAGACTAGCACTGGTCATTAGTATCAGAAATTTAGGTTAATGTTCAACCTCACACTCCAGCACAATCATCTAGAGTTTAAAACAGTTGTTTGTTAGTTATTTTCTTTAGTTTTTGTTCTTATCTAAACAGGGCCAGTCTTACCTCAGAAACCCTTTGATGTTTAACTATGGCCCTCCTTTTTTGGGAAATCAGGTGACAGTATTAGAGTGGTAGACAGGAAAACATAGACATCATGGCAGGTAAAGTCACAAGCTTGAGAAAGGTAGCCGAATTTGTTAGCATAGTGGAGTCAGAAGAGAAGGATTGTAGGTACACTTTAATTTGAGATGGGTCAGACATAGAAAATGGGACACGTACATATACAGTTTTAGAGGAAGGCCACTGATGGTGTGGGGATCAAGAGCTGAAGGTAGAGAGGGGGGTGTTGAATTTGAGGGCAAGCAGAGCAGAATTGGACCAATTGTCTGTGTGGTGGCTGAAGTTTATCTAAATCAGTAAGAATTTTGAAATCAAAAGTATCATTGTCAGGCCATTTAGACCCATTTTCCAATTTATATTGAGGCCAGGCTGTGTTGTAAGAAAAGGTTAAGTAGTAAGGTTTGATATCTTCATGGAACCTTAATTTCTTTAAGTTTTGAAGGAGTCAAGCTAGGAAGGTAACAGGACAGTTTTAGAAGTCTGATTTTTTATTTCAGATGAGAGAGAGAAGGACAGGGTGTAGGAGGACGCTTTCCTAGGGAGGAAAAGAGGGAAATGAGATAAAGAACCAGAGCTCAAGCTGGGGTTAAATGGAAAAACACTAATATGACCCCCTTTCCGCGAGGGTGAAGGACTCACAGTGAATGATGAGATCTTAGGAGGAGGACAGGGAGAGAGAAGGTGGAGATTTTTTGTTTTTGTTTTTTTTTCCTTCTGCAGTATCCGTCGCTGTGGTGGCCAGGTGGGTGGTACACAGGTCAGATCAGCCTGCAAGACCAAGCCCAAGCTGGGAGCATGTAAATTACAGTGGCTCAGTGCCACTCAGCCCTAAGGCAGTTAGTTGGACACTCAGAGCCAGTGGCAGCAGACAGTGAGGCTACAGTGGGTGGCGGATGCCCTGGTGGCTGAGAGCAGCTGAGGGAGCTCAGGGAAGAGGAGGAGAAAGAGAGTGAAGGAAGAAATTGTCACGGGGCTGGCAAATCAAGCTGAAAGGTACTCCTTGGGGCTCAATGGTCCAGAGAGAGAGAGAGTCCCAAGGTGTTGAGAGTGCATCTTTCTCAAAATCTGGGGAGCCCAGAAATGTGTGAAGGGTGTGGCCTGATGTACCAGTAATGTTTCGAAGAGCAAGGGAGTATACCTCCAAGAGTGAGAAAAGGCCCACTCATGGTCAGGGGCACTTACTGAGAGGGAAAGGAACGAGTGAAGGTTTAGAGGAGAGATGGAGAGAAGGAGAGAGAGAGAGGAGAGAATATCTCTGAGAGCAGGACAATCCATGGGGGACACTTACTGAGGAGTGGAAGATGAGGAAAGGAGAAGTGAAGTCTAATCATGGTGTGTGAGGAAGCCTTCACCTGAAGAAGGTCAGAGGTCATCAGATGGTCAGTGGCTGCTCAGTGGCCTAGCCAGGGAAAAGGAGGTCTGGCCACACAAAAGGGCAACTGGGAGCTTCCTAGCTGAGTCATGGCATCAAATATAAGGTTTGTGAGTGACCAAAGATCATGCATGACCACTCTGAGGCAGGAAAAGAGCTGTTTATTGGGGCCTGGGCTGCTGAGCTATCTCACGGGAGAACAGAGAGAGAACAGCCAGCATGAGTCTGGATAGTTTGGGTTTTTATAGAGTTTTTCTTGTGGGGAGGTGGATATAGAAGACAAAAGACTGAGGAATTCAGGAGAGAAAAGGGAGCAAGCTGAGGGGTAGTCCATCAAAGAATGGATTGCTATCAGAAGAGGAGCCAGGTTGTCTGGTAGGAAAACTGTCTATGAGGGCATTGTTAGCTCAGGGGAGTAAGGGTTAGGCAATGTAAACATCTGAAGTTATGCCAGTCAGGCTGCTGTCATTCTCCTCCTTCATCTCAACTCCATCTTGGGACTCCTGTCCTACCTAAAAAGATTGTCAGTTGCAGTGGCACAGTAAAGAAGGGCTTGTGGTCAGCTTCTTGTGCTAGGGCAAGGTGGATCACTAATAGGGACTGTTTAATGCGGTGAAAGGAAGGTTGTTCCCCAGGAGAGCCTGGGTCAGAGAGCAGAACTGGCAGAGAAGAGATCTGACGTAGAAGAATAGAGCTGGTTGTTGATCCAGTTTATGAAGTTATCAACATCTTTAAGAATTTGGAAGCCAAATGTGTCATTTTCAAACCAAAGGGACTCATTGTTCAATTCATTTTGCAGCCAAACTGCACTGCAGTAACAAATGAGGCACTTGGGCTTTATCTCTTCTTTTAGGCCCAGAGTTTTTTTAAAAATTAATTTATTTATTTGAGAGTGACAGACAGAGAGAGAAAAAGGCAGAAGAGAGAGAGGCAGAGAGAGAATGGGTGCACCAGGGCCTCCAGCCACTGCAAACGAACTTCAGATGCATGCGCCACCTTGTGCATCTGGATTATGTGGGTCCTGGGGAATTGAGCCTCTAACCAGGATCCTTAGGCTTCACAGGCAAGCACTTAAGTGCTAAGCCATCTCTCCAGTCCCTAGGCCAAGAGTTTTAAGATTGATCAGGAGGCAATCCAGCAGGGAGGCCAAATGGAATTTTGGGAACCTATAGAAGGGTTAGAAAGGCCAGAGACCTTCTCCTGGAGAAGGACAGGAGGTTCAGAAGGCAAGCAGGCATTCTGACTGGAGGGTCCCAGGGCAGTCTTCTGAGGACAAGACAAAGGAGCTGGGTCTGTCTTCCTAGGTACCTTAGGAAGACAGATGGAGGAATGCTTACTCACTCTCTTCTTTGGCTAGGTGCTAAGTGACTCAGTGGATATAGCAAATGGCCTTTCTATGGTTGGAGTCAAGACCCTAGGGAGTTGGAGTTTTCAAGCAATTTATCATAGTGAAAGGAGAGAGAGAGAGAGGATAGATACCAGAAACTGTATGGGATTGGGCCTGGGACAAGCAGCCACCAGTGGCTATGCTTAGTTTGAATTTTAAATTTTAGTCATTTGCCACAGGCAAGGACCTCCCTAGGTGCCTGTCTGTGTTTATTTTATCTAGCTCTGAGATAGGCGCTGGCTTACTATGATTGTTCCACTTCCCCTGCAGGGTTTTCTCTGGTGGGAAAGGGGGAAAGCAAGAGAGAGAAATTTAAGAATCCATATGCAGAAGTTAAAGAGGCCCAGTAAAGATAGGAATTCCTTTTGGACACAGTCACAGGGCAGTCTAGAAGATTTTGTACCCAATTTTGGTGAATGGCTTAAGTTTGGTAAGAGAGAGAGAGAATGAGAGAGCGCGCCAAGGTCATCTCTGGAGAGGAGGCTATACAGGAGGGAGCCACAGGCTTAGAAGGGAGGCGGCTCTTCTGCAGGATGAAACTCAGAAAAGGCAGGCAGTGGAGCAGTTGTCTGCACAGAGGAAGGAGAAGGAAAATCTGGTTAGCAGAGCAGTTTAGACTGAGAGAGGTGCATGCACAAGAGGAAAAAGACTTGAGAATTAGGAACCTCAGAGCCCTTATCATTTCATTTTATGAAGTTGTCCAAATCTGTGAGGACTTGTAATTTGAAAGTTCCAAACTGGGGTCAGGTGTAGAAAGCCAATGAGGTCAGTCAGGCCTAAGGATTTTAGATTTGATTTTAGGCAACCCCAGGGAGTATCCTTGGGAATGGAGAGCTTAGAGCCTATTTTATGGACGGGTAAGATGGGGTTAGATCTTGGTAGTAAATCGTCACTTGATACAAAGATAAAGCCAGAGGCTTTAGAGCAGGATGGAGATCGCAGAGTGGAGAAGGGCATCCCAGTCTTCACTATCTGGGAGGCATAAAGCCAGAGGCAAGAAAGAGACAAGCAAGACAGCCCCAGGACCCCTGGGGTCCAGGAGGATGGAGGACAACAGTCTAGGGTGCCTCTAGACTGTGTTTGAGCCTTACCTTAATGGCATTTGGTGAGGTGTTGAGTGGATGGTAGGATCAAATGGCACGAGATGTCTGTGCTGGAAGTGGAGGGGATAGGAAAGTGAGAAGGGGGACCGGAGAGGGCTGAGACTAGGGGCTGAGTTTACTCAAAAGCGTCAATAAGACCTCAAGTCCACGGGGTCTCCACCATTTACAAAGGCAAAAGTTGCAAAAGCCGAGGCTTCAGGTAGCGTACTGGCAAGTGTTAAGTCTGCAGTAAGCATAGCAGATGGGTGTTTGAACTCTCAATGGAACCTGGTATGAGAAGGGAAAGATCAGGGAGGGAAGAGTAAGAGGAGATTTCAGTCCTGTGGGCAACCCTGGAAAGGGCTGTAGGGGGCTCTGGCTAAGCGCCAAGGGATTTTGGACTTTTGTCAGAGAGTAGCCCTAACCAGAAAGTCCTCAGTCTCCACAAGAGGGCCGGCAATCCCCACACCGTGTGGCGGGCTGAGGGGTAGGGAGGAGAAAGTCGCCTGGACAGAGCTGGGTTTGGTACCAGTTGTTAGAATTCAGGATTGACCAGAGCAATGTGAAGAATATAATAAGAAAGAGAGAAGAAGAGCCAACGTCAACAGCATAGACTTTATTGGAATATGCTGAGTGGCAGCCTTCTCCTGCAGGAAATGAGTGCGAGCTCGGGGATTTTAAGGGATTGGGCTTCAGGGCAGCCTGAGATGGGAGCAGTGGGGGTAGAGTTAAACAAACTTTAGGTTGTCTCTATACACTGTTTACATTCAGCTGAGAGTGAATAATGGGAAGATACAGCCTATTCTTTTGTTTATTGATTACCTGCTAAAAGGGGACTAGGGCTGCTTCTTTGGTGCCCTGATAACTCCTGGAGTGTGGCCATCTGCAAGTTTTTAAGTGTTATGTTCAGTGAGATCAATGCTTCATACTTCCTTCAGTACACATATACCATCCTCTGGTTTTGGAAGTCCTTCTGAGTCTAAACTGACTCTCACCACCATCAAGGTGTCCTCAAGCCTTCTTCTGGAGATGCCAGGTTAAAAGCAATCTCCTGGTCCCTTTTCAGTTTGTAGAGACCATGGCTGTGTCCACAGCAATTTTACCTCTGCTTCTGTGCTCACAGTTCCTTCCCTGACTTGGCCTTTCTTCCTACCTCTAGCAAGGTTCCTATGATGCCAGTGGGCCCACGCAGATAACCCAAGGTTATCACTGGGATTTGCTCTGGCCTTCCCTTGGCTTCACAGTCCCTGTGATTTCCACTGAAATAATTCAGGCAAGACATGTGGGTGCCATGTACAAGACAGAGGTTGTTGCAGGGTAAAGTAGGGGCTCTGGGAAGGGGCAAAAGTGGAGAGTGGCCAGAGATATCATTGCCCTGTATATGGCTGAGGCAGGCTGTGTGCTATGTCTTAAGTCTCTGGAACAGTTTTTATGAGGGACTTTCCCCTGTCTAGGTGATTAACAGGCCCATTTGGACTGACTATTATAGGAGGGGACAATATATACCATTGCTCTTTATTAGAAAATTTCTTTATACCATAATCTCATAAAAGTTAGGGCCCCTGAGACTAGGCTTAGATAAATATCAATTGACCTTTCAGACAGATCAGGATGTCACATCTCCTCCCAGGGACAGAGATATGATTCAGGTTCCATTCTTCTGACAATAACTATAGTCATGCATTTTAGTCCTATTGTTTATGAGGGAAGGGTCCAGCCCTAATGCTTTCCAAACCGCCAATATCTAATTACCTACCTAACAAGATTCTTCACTAAATCAGTCCTTCATCACATCTACAAATCCCTTTTGCTAAGGAAGGCAGCATGTTCATAGATCCCAAATATTAGAATTGAATATCTTTGGGGGATCGATTATTTTACAAGTCCCATGATTAGTACTAAAATGCCCACATATTTATCTTTCCTCCTTCTTATTAAGGAATTCCCTTAATTAATAATTTTAATAACTATATAATTATAAATAAATAATCATAATGAAAAGTACTAATATTGGTTCAAAACTTGAGACAAATGTACCAAACTAATGTTAGACATCATATCAGAGATTTCTGGTTTCTCCTCTATACTCTCTTTTAGTAATTATATAGATTTAAAACTCTTCTGACATGAAAGTGCATTAATAATATTTCCTGCTACTACTGAGAATGCAGAGAATCCATCATAATGGGGCATTCTCATGTGGAAGCAGTTGAAAAATAGCAAGTCAGCTCATCTCCTTAGTGACCTGCTTCAATCAGATCACATCTGTGGTAGCTTTTGGAATTTCAGATTAGGACTCCTGATAATAAACTAATGACACAGATCATTTATAATTACTCTTGTAATCTTAGGTACAGAGCAGGTCAGTGCTTCTGAAAGACTCTTTGCAGGGGCATCTTGCCTCTTTGTAAGTTCCAGAGAACTCTGAGCCCCTCAGGCCCAGGAGAGTGGGAAGGAACTTTGCAGGTAGATGACATTTCCCACTGTGCTTTGCAGATGGAAGTCACGTCAAGCTCTCTTAAATAAGGATTCATCTTTGCTCCTTGGTGTTCATGCTTTCATAGGAAAGTGTATTTGCCTCCAGAAACAGCATTGCTTCAATGACGCACTGGGTACTCCCCAGGCCAGCTGCCTTGTGGGTGGGAGAGGAAGGGAGGAGAGATGGGTTGTTAAACGCTGTGGAAAATATGCCTGGGGCTAGGAATAATATAAATACTAGTATTACAGTGTTAAGCAAGGCATTGAGCCATTTCAGCATTCAGTTATTTTAATGCTTCAAGGAAAATGTTTTTGCATCTGAAATATTAGTCTACTTGGCATTCAGCAAATGATGCTGTGTTTTTATGGAGGGATACCCTTTGGTAAAGGCAAGAATTCATGCCATTAAGCCTATTCCTTGCCTGCCCTGAATAGTCCCATTAATGCATCTGCCAGGAATGCAAGGTGGTCTCTCCTGTAAAGTTTGACAAGGGCAATGGAGCTACAGCTTCCTGGGTAGGGCTGCAAGTTCAGGGAAGACCAGCTCAGAAGAAATTGGCCATTTTGTTGTTGCTATTTCATTTTGAATTATAAATCTTGGAACTGTAATAAATGTTACTTCACTTTCTTATCTTTATTCTAGTCTGTAGCTGCTGAGTTCACCTTTTTCTTTGAACTGAAGAAGCAAGACCTGAAGGTCCACAGATCTAGCTTCCCAAAGCCATTTGTCACCTCACTGGTTACACATGAACAATTTACCTTAAAATTAAAATCTAAAATCACTGTTTGTTAAATAATTTCCATGTGAAGGACAGAGTGTCACATGCTTACATATAGTATGTCACTTCACATCAATACAGATGGATAATAATGACCAATATTTACCCAGTGAAATAGTCAACTGAGTAAATATTGGTTTTGCAAATAAAGTTTTATTAAAACACCACCATGTCCATTCACTTACATATTGTGTGTGTGTGTGTGTGTGTGTGTATGTGTGTGTTTGCTCACAAGAAGGTAGAGTTAGATAGTTGTGAATCTTTGTTTGTGGACCACAATGCTACAAACATTTACATGGACAGTTTACAGATAAGTGCTTACTTAGGCCAGTTCTAGTACTATGTTTTAAGAAATACATAAAGATCAGCCAGGCTACTCGGGAGGCAGAGGTAGGGAGGATCGCCAGTTCCACCCTAGTACTATGTTTTAAGAAATACATAAAGATCAATTCATTTAATCTTCCTTCATTACTTGAGGAAGTAGGTATTATTGTGCCAGTTTTACAAATGATAAAAACAAGGAGGCAAGGGTGTTAATTTGCACAATATCAAAAAGTTTGTATCTAGGACAGTCAGAAGCAGATCTGGTCTCTGTACTTGATAGCTCATTGTCTGCCTACAATACAGCCTGCCGATTGTCTATTCTTGGCAGATCAAACTGTTCTTCCAGTGATGTGTTTTTTAATCAAACACAAGTGTACTTTCCTTCTGGCAGACACCTGGTGTGTGTGTGTGTGTGTGTGTGTGTGTGTGTACTCTTTGACAGGACAGTATAACCCATGACTTCTGTTCCAGTCCTTTTCATCTGAATTGTTCCTTGTTTAATTTATTTTCTACACATATTCATTTAATAGACTTTCAAATCAACTCTCCAAAGCTAAAATGAAATGGGGGCAGCATAGCCTCAACAGGGCTTCTACTGCCGGCTGAGTATTAAATGTCCTCCATAGGTTTATGTACTGTATGTTTGGTTCCAGATACTGGTACTGCTTTAGGAGGTGGCGCCTATCTCGAGATAGTAGGTCACTAGAGGTAGACCTTTGAAAGTTGTACCTGGTCCATGATTCCTTTGTGTCCTCTCTCTCTTTCTCCGTGTGTGTGTGTGTGTGTGTGTGTGTGTGTGTGAGAGAGAGAGAGAGAGAGAGAGAGAGAGAGAGAGAGAGATCTGTCCCCCAGGAACTGATTGGTCTCTTCAATTCCCCTACTACCATCATGCTGTACTCAAGCAAATGTGGGCAAAGAATTATGGATGGAAACATCTGAAACCAAGTGCCAAAGTAAACCTTTCCTCCTTAAAACTGTCACAGACAAGAAATATCTGCCTAATATAGACTCAAGAAAGTGTATTCATTAATTTCCTTTTAAAGAAACAACTTGAAAACCCAGTTATTTTAATTTTCATGATAGCAGAATGATTTTTTTCAACAAAATAAAGCTTTTGTCTCTGTGGAAGTTTCATAGTCACCTTGACTGGGCTGTCATAAGTCAGCTAACCTGGGCTTTTGTCTCGGTGGAAGTGTCATAGGTCAGCTAGACTGGGCTATGCTTCTGGGATTTAAACCTGTCCCATTATTTAATGGCTCTATGATTTGGAATAAAGTTACTTTCTCCATCAGTTTTCTCACCTGAAAATGGACACAATCATGTCCTGTCCAACAATGCCCGGGACATATTAAAATACAAGTAAATAAAGTACAAGCTCAGGCTGACCTGAAATTCATTCTGTAGCCCCAAGCTCACCTCATACTCATGGTGATCTTCTTATCTCAGCCTCCTGAATGCCAGAAACAAAGATGTGCACCACCACACCCAGCTTTCACCTTATTTTTTGAGACAGAGTGTGGTGGGTTGAATGAGATGTTCCCATAGTCTCAGGTATTTTGAATACTTTGACCCCACCTGGTGGGAGCCTTGCTGGAGGAGATGTGCTGTTGGGGGGTGGGCTTAAGGGTGCTCTACCCAGCTTTCCTTGCTAGTAGGAGCTCAGTTCACTCTTGCTATTTTCTACTAGATGCTGTGGCAAGAAGTGATGCCTAGATTCTGCTCTACCATCCTTTCCCTGCCACAATGAAGCTTCCCCTTGCGGCTGTAAGCTAAAATAAACACTTCCTTCCAAAGAGCTGTTTTTGGTCAGGTGTTTTGTCCCAGCAATATGAGGGTAACTACAATACAGGGACTCTCACTGAGTTGGGGGATCTCCAGTTTGGATAGTCTAGCTAGCCAGATTGCCCTGGAGATCCCATCTTTTGTCTCCTGCACAATGAAATTACAGGCAGGTCACGATGCCCTGCACTTTATGTGGGTGCTGGGGATCTGAACTCAGGTCTTCCCATTTTCATGGCAAGTGCTTCACTGACTGAGCCATCTCCCTAGCATACTATAGCAGGGATTTAATGTCCTCTACAACCCAAGCAGCTTGACTCAGAGTCTGCATGACAAGGCACATTCACACCTTCTTCTTATCATAATGGCTCACCCAAGTCTCCACCTCAGAGAACTTGGTCACAATGCTACCCAAGACAGCATGTGCCTAAGAGTCCTGAGAGTTTGTGCTGTACTCTTTCTGGGTCAACATCTTTTGCTCTTGACACCCAGTGATTCGTGCAACTATCTCACTGCGAGTATATCATTGCCAAATTATAGCATTTCTGGAGACTTGATTAAATTAATTGACTCAATTTTAGTGTGACTGAGTTACTGGCATGGATGTGAATTACCTTATTTGCCTGCAGGCAAAGGCCAGTAACAAAATTAAAGGAGAAATTGTGTGTGGATACTATGGCTGAGAACATTTCTAATTCAGGATCCTGCTTGCTCACACTGACAAGGAGTGCATCCCAGAGGGATTATGCTTCTCTGGTGTATTAACCTCACTTATCATTGGCTGTTTGGATGAACTGTCTACCAAGATAATAGCTATAAAATATGTGAGAAACAAATTGTCAAGTTTGTTTTTGTGTATGAATGACACAATTTTGAATTCTAGCGGAGGAACATGTTTTATGCTATCAAGTCTCAAGCACCTGCTTTGCTCTCAGGCTGACAATCCACCTGTTAAACATAACTGATGAAATGACAACTGATCACAGAAATGCGTTAGTTACAGCAGACATATACCGCTTGACTCCATTTACATGATCTATCCCAAAGAATCAAATTCATAGGAACACAAAGCAGAAAGAAGGTTACAATGGGAGAGAGGTTGGAGAGTGGCTGATAAATGGGTTTAGGGTCTGAGTTTCGCAAGATAGAATCAGTTCTGGAGAGATTTATCATGCAATCATGTTAATGCTCTGAGACTCTTGAATTGTCCACTTAAAGATAGCAAGTTTTGGGTTAGGTTCATGTCAGCAGAAACGTTTCCCTTGGGGAGATGTGAACACACATCTTCACCCTAAACAGGGTTCAGATGGCAGACCAAAGTGCTATTGTACGTGGCAGTGGACCAACAAGTTTATTAGGGTCACTGAGAGCATGGACAGGGGTTATTTATAGAAATGTGGAGCATTTAAGGCAGCCACTTTGATGAAGCTTTCTATGTCAACATTACTCCTCAGATGCTCCTCCCTCAGCCACAGGATGAGGGCTTACTTACAGAGCATGGGGAACCCCAGAGCCGCCACACATTGAGAAATATCATCCCGCCCTGAATGATGACTTCCCCATGGCCATGTCTAGGAGCTTCTTGTCCCCTTCATTACTTGAGGAAGTAGGTATTATTGTGCCAGTTTTACAAATGATAAAAACAAGGAGGCAAGGGTGTTAATTTGCACAATATCAAAAAGTTTGTATCTAGGACAGTCAGAAGCAGATCTGGTCTCTGTACTTGATAGCTCATTGTCTGCCTACAATACAGCCTGCCGATTGTCTATTCTTGGCAGATCAAACTGTTCTTCCAGTGATGTGTTTTTTAATCAAACACAAGTGTACTTTCCTTCTGGCAGACACCTGGTGTGTGTGTGTGTGTGTGTGTGTGTGTGTGTGTGTGTGTGTGTACTCTTTGACAGGACAGTATAACCCATGACTTCTGTTCCAGTCCTTTTCATCTGAATTGTTCCTTGTTTAATTTATTTTCTACACATATTCATTTAATAGACTTTCAAATCAACTCTCCAAAGCTAAAATGAAATGGGGGCAGCATAGCCTCAACAGGGCTTCTACTGCCGGCTGAGTATAAAATGTCCTCCATAGGTTTATGTACTGTATGTTTGGTTCCAGATACTGGTACTGCTTTAGGAGGTGGCGCCTATCTCGAGATAGTAGGTCACTAGAGGTAGACCTTTGAAAGTTGTACCTGGTCCATGATTCCTTTGTGTCCTCTCTCTCTTTCTGCGTGTGTGTGTGTGTGTGTGTGTGTGTGAGAGAGAGAGAGAGAGAGAGAGAGAGAGAGATCTGTCCCCCAGGAACTGATTGGTCTCTTCAATTCCCCTACTACCATCATGCTGTACTCAAGCAAATGTGGGCAAAGAATCATGGATGGAAACATCTGAAACCAAGTGCCAAAGTAAACCTTTCCTCCTTAAAACTGTCACAGACAAGAAATATCTGCCTAATATAGACTCAAGAAAGTGTATTCATTAATTTCCTTTTAAAGAAACAACTTGAAAACCCAGTTATTTTAATTTTCATGATAGCAGAATGATTTTTCAACAAAATAAAGCTTTTGTCTCTGTGGAAGTTTCATAGTCACCTTGACTGGGCTGTCATAAGTCAGCTAACCTGGGCTTTTGTCTCGGTGGAAGTGTCATAGGTCAGCTAGACTGGGCTATGCTTCTGGGATTTAAACCAGTCCCATTATTTAATGGCTCTATGATTTGGAATAAAGTTACTTTCTCCATGCCTCAGTTTTCTCACCTGAAAATGGACACAATCATGTCCTGTCCAACAATGCCCGGGACATATTAAAATACAAGTAAATAAAGTACAAGCTCAGGCTGACCTGAAATTCATTCTGTAGCCCCAAGCTCACCTCATACTCATGGTGATCTTCTTATCTCAGCCTCCTGAATGCCAGAAACAAAGATGTGCACCACCACACCCAGCTTTCACCTTATTTTTTGAGACAGAGTGTGGTGGGTTGAATGAGATGTTCCCATAGTCTCAGGTATTTTGAATACTTTGACCCCACCTGGTGGGAGCCTTGCTGGAGGAGATGTGCTGTTGGGGGGTGGGCTTAAGGGTGCTCTACCCAGCTTTCCTTGCTAGTAGGAGCTCAGTTCACTCTTGCTATTTTCTACTAGATGCTGTGGCAAGAAGTGATGCCTAGATTCTGCTCTACCATCCTTTCCCTGCCACAATGAAGCTTCCCCTTGCGGCTGTAAGCTAAAATAAACACTTCCTTCCAAAGAGCTGTTTTTGGTCAGGTGTTTTGTCCCAGCAATATGAGGGTAACTACAATACAGGGACTCTCACTGAGTTGGGGGATCTCCAGTTTGGATAGTCTAGCTAGCCAGATTGCCCTGGAGATCCCATCTTTGTCTCCTGCACAATGAAATTACAGGCAGGTCACGATGCCCTGCACTTTATGTGGGTGCTGGGGATCTGAACTCAGGTCTTCCCATTTTCATGGCAAGTGCTTCACTGACTGAGCCATCTCCCTAGCATACTATAGCAGGGATTTAATGTCCTCTACAACCCAAGCAGCTTGACTCAGAGTCTGCATGACAAGGCACATTCACACCTTCTTCTTATCATAATGGCTCACCCAAGTGTCCACCTCAGAGAACTTGGTCACAATGCTACCCAAGACAGCATGTGCCTAAGAGTCCTGAGAGTTTGTGCTGTACTCTTTCTGGGTCAACATCTTTTGCTCTTGACACCCAGTGATTCGTGCAACTATCTCACTGCGAGTATATCATTGCCAAATTATAGCATTTCTGGAGACTTGATTAAATTAATTGACTCAATTTTAGTGTGACTGAGTTACTGGCATGGATGTGAATTACCTTATTTGCCTGCAGGCAAAGGCCAGTAACAAAATTAAAGGAGAAATTGTGTGTGGATACTATGGCTGAGAACATTTCTAATTCAGGATCCTGCTTGCTCACACTGACAAGGAGTGCATCCCAGAGGGATTATGCTTCTCTGGTGTATTAACCTCACTTATCATTGGCTGTTTGGATGAACTGTCTACCAAGATAATAGCTATAAAATATGTGAGAAACAAATTGTCAAGTTTGTTGTTGTGTATGAATGACACAATTTTGAATTCTAGCGGAGGAACATGTTTTATGCTATCAAGTCTCAAGCACCTGCTTTGCTCTCAGGCTGACAATCCACCTGTTAAACATAACTGATGAAATGACAACTGATCACAGAAATGCGTTAGTTACAGCAGACATATACCGCTTGACTCCATTTACATGATCTATCCCAAAGAATCAAATTCATAGGAACACAAAGCAGAAAGAAGGTTACAATGGGAGAGAGGTTGGAGAGTAGCTGATAAATGGGTTTAGGGTCTGAGTTTCGCAAGATAGAATCAGTTCTGGAGAGATTTATCATGCAATCATGTTAATGCTCTGAGACTCTTGAATTGTCCACTTAAAGATAGCAAGTTTTGGGTTAGGTTCATGTCAGCACAAATGTTTCCCTTGGGGAGATGTGAACACACATCTTCACCCTAAACAGGGTTCAGATGGCAGACCAAAGTGCTATTGTACATGGCAGTGGACCAACAAGTTTATTAGGGTCACTGAGAGCATGGACAGGGGTTATTTATAGAAATGTGGAGCATTTAAGGCAGCCACTTTGATGAAGCTTTCTATGTCAACATTACTCCTCAGATGCTCCTCCCTCAGCCACAGGATGAGGGCTTACTTACAGAGCATGGGGAACCCCAGAGCCGCCACACATTGAGAAATATCATCCCGCCCTGAATGATGACTTCCCCATGGCCATGTCTAGGAGCTTCTTGTCCCTGTCCAAGAGTGTGGAGACTCCAGAGCAGCATTTCAATGGGCCTCACTATGTTGGAATTATCCCCACTGATGCTGTTCCTTCAGTCTTGGGGTGAAGTCTTGGTTGTAGCACATGGTGGCCCCAAATAAGCCACTTCTATGGAACTCATTTGGTCAGGATTACACCCACGCATGCTCTTCCCTCAGCCTCAGGGTAAGGGCTTACTTATATAGCATGGAGATTCCACAGAAGCAACCTCTCTAGAGCTCCTATATACCCTATCTCCCCCTAAGGCCATGAGATCTCATGGACCTTGCATACAGCTGGCACAAGGGGCACCTGAGATCACAGGTGGAGTCTGATGTTCCTCCCCTCACCTTGTCTCCTGAGTTTTACCAGCTGCTTTAAAAAATAGTTTATTTGAGTCAGGTGTGGTGGCACACACCTTTAAGCCTAGCACTGGGGAAGCAGAGGTAGGAGGATCACTGAAAGTTCCAGACCACCCTAAGACTACATAGTGAATTCCAGGTCAGCCTGGGCTAGAGGGAGACCCTACTTTGAAAAGCAAAAATATTTTAGTTATGTGTGGGAAAGAGAGATGAGAAAGAGAGAGAGAGAGAGAGAGAGAGGGGAGAGGAGAGAGAGAGAGAATGAGAATGGGCACGGCAGGGCCTCTAGGCACTGAAAATGAACTCCAGACACATGTATCATCCTGTGCATCTGGTTTCACAAGGGTACTGGGGAAATGAAACTTTGTCCTTAGGCTTTACAAGCAAGCACGTTAACAATGAGCCATCTCACCAGTCCCTAGTTGCTTTTGATAAAACTAGCAATAGTTGTTTACTGCTTTCAATGGTGAGAAATTTTCCCTACAACAGTGTAGTATACCACAATTTAAAAAAATCACAGTTAGAGTTATCTCAGTTGGTAAGTGAGTTTAATTCCAAAAAGTCATGTAAAAAAATTACACCTGTGATCTTGGGGAGATGGAAACAGAATGATCCCAAAGACTCACTGGAAGGCAGTCTAGCCTAATTGCTGAACTCCAGGCCAATGACAGGAAATAAAAGTTGGATGGCACCTGAGAGGAATGACACCAGAGGCTGTCCACTGGCCTCCACACACATGCACACACATGAACCCACATGCACAGAAGAACACAATATACATGCATGTACACATGTATACAAGACTTAATGTCTTCAAATAAAGTCCACCCGGTGAGAAAACATCAAACTGATTCATTCAACCAACCTGAAGCTACCAGCAGCATTTAATAGAATTATTTCATACAAGAATTTAGAGGTTTTTCAACAATGGAAAGACCTGGCAAAGAAAATCAGAACGGCTGCTAGATGTTCCTGCCAACCGTCAACTGCCCACAGCAGCCAACAGGCTGGTTCTCATGATGGAGCCAGGAGCACCGGGCAGTACTTCAGCCTCACTGGGCACCAGTGACTTGTCATGCCTGCCACAGAAAACAGCACTGTTCCTGTCCCTCCTCCATCTCTCACATCTCAGCCGGTGATTTGTCATGTCTGCCACTGAGGACATCACTTTGCTCGCCCTTTTCCCTCAGATATTTCAGCCAGTGACCTTCTGTCTGTCACTGAGTGCAGCACTGTTCTTGCCCTTCCACCTCTCATATCTCAGCCAATGACTGTGATGGGCAGACACTAACTGAAATTTTTACTAGAGTCTCAGAAATAGAGGTAATGCTATGGGTTAATAAGCAATCAAGTTCTCTTATTAGAAATTTTTGTTTTTAACTTATTTTTACTTATTTAAAATTATTTCATTTAGGGCAGGAGAGATGGCTCAGCAGCTAATCACTTGCCTATAAAGCCTATTGACTAGGGTTCCATCCCTCATTACTCACAAAAAGCGAGATGTCTGAAGTGGCCCATGCATCTGGAGTTGATTTGCACTGGCTAGAGGCCCTGATGTGCCTATTCACATTCACTCTCTCTCTATTTCTCATTCTCCTTGAAAGTAAGTAAATAAAAATGGAAACAATTAACTTATTTAATTTATTTTGTATGTGTATGTTTGCATAAGGGTGTACGTGGAAGTTAGAAGTTGATGCTAGCTATCTTCTTTAGTTGCTCTCCACCTTAGTTTTTGATATAGGATCTCACATTGAATCTAGAGACACTGATTTTGCTAGATCAGCTATCCAGAAAGCACCAGGGACCCTTCTGTCTCTGCCTCCCCGGTGCTGGCAATATGGGTGGGTACCACTAGCTTTTATGTGGGTGCTGGGGATAAAACTCAAGTCCATATGTTTGTGTGGCAAACGCTTTACACAATGAGCCATCTTTCCAGAACTCTTTATTTTGACTTTTAGCACTTTCATTCCTTTCTTCACAACAACCTCCTTCCAATTTCCTGTTTCCAATTTTCATGTCCTTTTTTTTTTTTTTTCCAACTGAGTTGTTAGAGTTGCTTTTATGAACATAGGTGGAGGTTTAAGACTCAGATCTATATATATTATATTACCATCTTTATTTTAAAGAAGCAAAGTGAAGTGGAAGAAACATTTCCCTAAGGACATCACACTGACAGCTTTGCATACAGTGAATAAACTGGGATACTGAGATGATCTTTGGGAAACACAGTGGGTTTTGAAAACAAGATAGCTTTTGTTATTTTAAAGAGAATGTTTGTTAGCATAGAAAACTGATTTCAGAGTTGCTGCTTACAATGCCTGACCCATATTTTGTGGCAATACATCTACATGGGACAAAGACTTTAACCTTAGGGCTCAAGCAGGAAATTATGCACTCTTCTCCCAATCACAAAGAAACGATGCAAAGATTGCTAAGATATTTCCTTTAAAATGTTTGCCACTTTCAGATCTTCCTTTTAGGATCTTGGTTGCAGCTTGAACCTTGTTGCTAATGTCCCAAGTCCTTGGAAGAGACCTTCCTGGAGGCCACATGCAGTTCTCTGTGAGTGTGAAGCTCACTCTTGGGCTAATATCGCCAGTCCTTGAAGGAGACCTTCCTGGAGGCTCCATGCAGTTCTCTCTGAGTGGTGAGGCTCCCAGCCTGGATGGTGAACACCAGCTTCAGGCAGGCTCCTCACATATCTGCCTGCAGTGTTCTGTTCCATCCTCACAGGGACTTCTCTGAAAAGCTGTGAGGTCCTCTTCTGTGCTCTTCTGGGTTTTATTCTGTTGACTGCAGCTGCTCTAAGTTCTGAGTCTCAATTCAGAGGGCCTGCTGGAACCTTCTTCTTCCTGCACAACATCTAGGGTTCTCTCACTGGGAGCTTCAACAGTTTAGAATCCATCCTATTTTGATTCCGCTGCTGTGGGTGCTTTGTGCTGATGGATGCTTGCTGGCTTCAAATACAGTTTCAGCTATTTTTCTCTAATAACTGGGCAAGTGAAAACAGCTCTAGTTATTCCTTACTGGTACAACATGAAGGCATTCCTCCTCTTTTAAGATAAAATTTAACTGGATAATTTCTAAGTAAAATTTTATCAATAGTTGATGAAAAGAAAATGCACAAATATAGATAAAAATTCAGCAAACAATTTTCACAATTAACACATGTATAAATAAACCAAATTGAGTATACTAATGATACACCCAACAAGTTTCCCTATCCATTATCAAAGTCACCGATTCCCTAAGAATTAGCTAATTTATGGGACTTTATTGATTACTGAACATGCTTTTATGTATATGCGTGGAATGCTTGCTGCAAAGTTTCCCACCATTACTATTGAATATCTTCTATGACTTGACTTCCCTGATTGAAGTGCTTTTAACAGCTTTGCTGAGGAATTATTGACAAATAAGAATTGTGTATAGTTAGGTATATATATGTGATGTTTTGATGTGCATATGCAATATGAAAGGATCATCACAGTGCTGCAAATGTCTGTTTTTATTTTTGTGTGTGCATGAAGAGGCTAAAGGACAACCTAGGGGTTTTCCTCTCTTTCCACCTTGCTTGAGACAGGATCTCTCATTGTCTTTATGTCACTGAGAAAGCCAGTATGGCTGACCTGTGAGCCTCAGCATTCTCCCAGCTTCTCCTCTTCCTGCTGTAGGTGCTTTGTGTTACAGACACATGCACCACTTTGCATCCTGCTAAATGTGGGTGCTGGGGATCAAATTCAGGTCAGTAGGCTTGTGGAGCAAATGCCTTTAACTGCTAGGCTATTTCCTCAGGCCCTTTGTGGTATTTTTTGAGGAATAAAAATTATTTGTTTAATTTTTAATTTAAATTATTTAATATTAAAATTTAATTATTTAATTTGATATGCCCAACATTGTTTACTTATTTACAACAAGAGAGAAAAAGAGAGATAGGAGAGAGGAGAGAGAATGACTGTGGTTGTACCCCTGCAAGGGAATACCAGATGTATGTGGCACTTGGTTCATGTAGCTTTATGTGGATACTGAGGAATAAAACCTGGGCTGGCAGGCTTTGCAAGCAAGTGCCTTTAACCTCTGAACCGTATTCCCAGACCCAGGTTTTCTTCTTTCTTACTAATTAAAGATCTTTGCCTAACTCAAAGACCTGTAGTGATTCTCTTATGTTGCTTTCTAGAAACACACTAGCTTGTTTCTCACGTCTAGATGTTCAATAATTTAAAGTTGTGTACATAAATTTTAAATAAGTCTCACCATTTTTTCTAGTTCCTTTGTATATTCATTGGAGCCAATACCACATGTTGAATGTGCAATTCTGTGCTCTCTTGTATTATGATGGCAACTCTTGTCATACATCAAGACAACCATTAACTGTAATTTTTATCTCCCCAGCACCGTGAGGCCTGTGAATGCTATGTTTAGCTCCTCAGTCTCTTAATGAGGTTTCTCTCGGGCTGTGGGCTGCCTTAGCTGTGCAGATGAGGTACTTACTGTCAGATGCTTCAGACTCCTAAATTCATTTTTCTTTTTCTCCTGGATTTTGTCCCTGTAAGTTTCAACTACCTGGAAGGTGATGAACTTCTATTTTTGTCTTCCTATTTTCATGAGGTTTCTGAGAATGCCAACTGGCTTGTCTGGTGTTAGAATTCCTACTGAAATTTATAGCTCATACTCCATCATTTCTAGTCAGAAAATGCCTGATGAGTGAAGTTGAACAGAGTTACAGGTAGTATCAATGAAACCCTTGGTTTTTCCAAGGTATTTGCCTCTCATTGCTTACCTCCAGTGCCTTCAAAAATATCCTTAAAATATATTATCCAGATGTTCTCAGTTTCCTATTTGGGAAATCTGTCTAGCTACAAGTTTACAGGTTATAACTAGCAATAAATTCACTTTCTATTCTTAAAAAATCTTTTATGCATTTTTTCATCTCACGCACTGATATTGTTTGTGCCTTAACTAGCCACCATCAAGTACCTGAAGCTCTTAAAGTGTAATCCCTGGACAGGCTCACACAACTCATGTTGAACAATGTAGTTGAAATTGAAAGCCAGATCCACCAAATCTTTTATCTGTGTGCAGCAATAAATTAATAAGGTGATGATTTTATTCAGGCAATGGAGCTCTGAATTTATTTGGTTCATAAATAATACACACACACAGATATATATACACATATACACATATGTTTTTCAAGGTAGGGTTTCACTCTAGCTCAGGCTGCCCTGGAATTCACTATGTAGTCTCAGGCTGGCCTCAAACTCACGGCAATCTTCCTATCTCTGCCTCCTGAGTGCTGGGATTAAGGCGTGCACCACCATGCCTGGCCATAAATAATATTTTTGACTATTATCTTTGGCACAATAAAGGGCTTGATGGAAGGCTGGGAGGAGGGGGATTTTTTTTCTATAGTGATTTACATATTTAGAATATGTCAGGTGAAAATATTTTCAGAATCTGGGGAGATGACATCTCAGCTCATAAGGGTTGGTTTCTACCAACTTTGAAATGGTGTGAACCCCAAGGTGGATATCATGCACTGTGCAATCCTGTCCTCTGTTGTACTACAGTGGCAACTCTTGTCATACGTGAAGACAACCATTTACTGTAATTTTCATCTCCCCAGCAGTATGAAACCTCTTTGTATTTGGATTATCTCCTCCAACATTGTGAGCATGATTGATGCTGGGTTTTTTTGTTTTGTTTTGTTTATTTTTTGCTGTGTGCAATGTCTCCTGCCAAATGTTCTTCAGTGACATAGTTCCATGACAATAAGTCACATTAATATTGTTTCTTCCCTTGTCTGTCTGGCCCTGTTTTCAAGCCTTCATGCCCACTTATGACCTTCTAGGCACACTGGTGCTGCTTGGTGCCTTGGTTGCACTAATGCTTTCTTGTCTCTGGGCTTTGGCATTTGCCCATGCACCAGGTATCTTGCTCTGGACTTCACACAACTGTATTCTCCTTTTCCTTTAAATCTGAACAAGTTCCTCCTCAGAGAGATCTTCTCTAGTGACCCTATGAACCAAACTCTCCTCCACCCCACCCCTTTCCTCTGCCACAGCTCCCTGTGAATCCCTTCATACAGACATTACCTCCTGTGAGGATCTAGTCCGCTGGCAGGTTCATCACTCACTTCTCCCATCATAACTCCTCGATAACCAGAGACAGGGCAAGGTGTACCCACATTAGATAATTGAGATCATTTTTATTAATAAGCATAATGAATGGGTGGGTCTAAGTGCTCATTAAACATACTCCAGGGCATTTATTCTAGACTGTTTCTTATTACAAACATCACCTGGTTTCCTGGTTGAGTTGGGAGCTGAGCTTCATACAGATATGTATGCTTTTAGATTTGGTAGCATATAGTTATATGCATATTCATAGAGGTGAACGGGTGGATACCAGGGACAATGTGTGCCTTGGGCATATGGAGGCTACTGGACTTAGGATGTAAAACCTTAAGACACCTGAAAGGAAAGATGGCACCTATGAGCCCTTTGAAAAATGCTCAGAAATATGTAGGTGGGCCACCCCACACAAGGCAAATTTTTTAATTGATTAAATGTGTGGCATCTCAGAGAACATTTTATTAACATGGTGAGATTCATCACAAGCTATGCACATTGCAGTCCAAGTTCCAAGGTGAGTGTTGTGTATATGCCTCCATAAAGATAACAGTGGCTGGGGAGATGGCTTACTGGACAAAGTACTTGCTACACAAACCTGAATACCTGAGTTCAGACCCCTAGAACCATTACAAAAAGCCAGAAGCTGTGATGGGCTTCTATTATCATAGTGTGCCTATGGCAAGAAGAGGGGCATAGACAGGGGAATTTTCTGGAAGCACACACACACACACACACACACACACACACACACACACACAGTAAATAAATAAATAAATAAATAAATAAATAAATAAATGACAAATAAATGTTTGTTCCAAGCCCAATTCAAACGGGACTATTTAAACAAACACATTTCAAAAATACAGGAATAAAAATGTGCTCTTCTACAAAAGGTTAAGTTTATAAGGAATTATTAACCCAGGTGAGATCCCTGCAGAGAAGCAAAGGAAGCTAGAGCTTCCCACAACCACACAACCAACCAGCAGCCACTGGAAGAGCTTCTGCTCAGCCCAATCCTGCCTGAGCCAGCACTAGCAGAACTACAGGGAAGGAATTATCCCATGCACAAGGCTTTGCAAAATCAAAAAACATGAAGCAGAAGACAACAAGGACCATCTGATCAGCTTCAGAACAACTTCAGACAGCTTTCCACACTCTTCCCTCCCCATCCCATACAACAGTACCAGAAACCTCAAGGTTTCAAGGGATTTGAAATAGCCCTCCCCCACAAGCATCCAGCACAACTGACCTGAAGGACAGACCGACCTAACCAGCTAAGCAGTGCACCAAAGAGGGAACCAGCTTCAGGCTTAATATAGGTGAGACAGAAAGTCACCCCAAGGCATTATCTGGGTTGTTTTGCACTGGGGAAATACATACCCTAAAACAATGTATATAGGCTTGCACTAGAAGTGCTAATTGTACCTTCTATATCAGGGCAGGTTGCTAAAGAAAATAATCAAGGGAAAGAAAAAAATTCAAGGCCAAGCCCAGTAAGACAAAAATACTGATTTGTTAGGTCTAATGTACATTTATTCTACTTTGCCACTCATAAATAAGTTTGGTGTTAGGATTAACTTTTGTCATTTTTGATATTTCTTAATTTGTAGTGCCTTTTCTTCTTTTTTTTCTTTGAGGAAAGAGTTTTACTCCTGCCCAGACTGTCCTGGAACTCATTACAGCCCAGAAATCTCAGCTCCCAAGATGGATTATAGAAGATACACAAACTCATGGAAACTAAAATATGCATTAGTGAATGATGAAAGGGTCATTGAAGAAACCAAGAAGGAAATTAAAAAATCATAGAACCAAATGAAAATGAAAACACAATGTATCAGACAGCTTCAGGTTCGCTGAGATGAACTTCCAGACCAGGCACAGTTATGGAGGAAGGGATATTTATTGAAGCTTATAGATCCAGGGGAAGTTACATTATGGCAGAAAAAGCTGGCCTGCTTTCACAGGACCAAACCACAGAGAAAAAGCCACAAGCCAAAAGCCACACAGTACAGCACACCTCAGGAACTCCTGCTAGGCACACTTTGCATCTCTTTAGATTGAAATCTCAAGCCAACCACCAAACCTTAAGATCCGCCCAGTGACACTGCCTCCAACCAGGTGGCTGCAGATGCAAGCTACAAACTAATAAAACACTGAACATATTGGTAGCCATCTATTCAAACTACCACACATAACATACCAAAACCTATGTGATACAATGAAGGCAGTCCTAAGAGGAAAATTTATAGCTTTAAATGCCTATATTAAGAAAGTAGGGGAGCGATGGCTTAGTGGTTAATGCACTTGCCTGAAAATCCTAAGGACCTGAATTTGCGCATCTGGAGAACTGCTAGTGGCTGGAGGTCCTGATGCAGCCATTCTTTCACTCTATCTGCCTCTTTCTCTCTCAAATGAATAAATAAAATATTATAAAAGAAGAAATTAGAAAGGTCATACATAAATAATGCTACACTAAGCTTAAGACCTTGGGAAAAAAAGAACAAGGCAAACCAAAAATCAATAGACAGAAATAATAAAGATCAGGGCAAAATTTAATGAAATAGAAACAAAAAGTTACAATGAATCAAGGAAATAAAGAGTTGGTTCTTTGAAAGAATAATAAGCTTGATAAATCCTGAGAAAAACTGACCAAAAGAAAGAGAAAAGAGGGGCTGGAGAGATGGTCTAGCAGTGTAGGTTCTTGCCTGCAAAGCTAAGGACCCAGGTTCAATTCCCCAGGACCCATGTAAGCCAGGTGTACAAGGTTGCACATACATCTGGAGCTCGTTTTCAGTGGCTGGGGGCCCTGACATGTCCATTCTGTCTCTCTTTCTCTATATACCCCTCTCTCTCAAATAACAAATAAAAATTTTAAAACAAGAAAGAGAAAAAAGACCCAATCAATAAAATTAGAAATGAAAAAGGCACTGTTATAATAGATAGCAAGAAAATTCAGAAAATCATAAGAATATACCTTAAAAACCTATCCTCAGGCTGGAGGGATGGTTTAGAAGTTAAGGCATTTGCTTGCAAAACCAAAGAACCCAGGTTTGATTCCCCAAGGCCCATGTTAGCCAGATGCACAAGGGAGCACATGCATCTGGAGTTTGTTTGCACTAGATGGAGGCCCTGGTGTGCCTATTCTCTCTCTCTCTCTGTCAAATCAATCAATCAATCAATCAATCAATAATAAAAACATATCCTGTACTAAGCTACAAAATGTAAAAAAAAGAATTTATAAATATGTATGACTTAACAAATTAAAGCAGGATGGGAAAACCCACATAAACAGTCCAATGCTTCTTAAACTTCTCCATAAAATAGAAAAGGAAGAAATATTACCAAAACTAAAGGAAACTAAAAATCTGGGAAATCTAGGAGGATATTGACTCAGAAGTGATGTCATTCCTTTACTCCTTGATCTCATCAAATTCTTGGCTGCCAGTCTTAGAAAAGTCAGGGACAAGAGTTCAACCTGGATTTAAACTATTGCCTACACTGTCTGAATGGGTAAAATTTTAACAAGTCTTTTGCAGTGATGCCTCTCAATTCCAAGTTATAGAATGCTTTATTTAAAAAGTAACTTCACATTTCTCTGGTGGCATAAGAGTTCTGGGACATCATGGTTATAGTCCCAGCTGAAAACAGATCATGGTGGCAAAAGAATGCAAGGATCACATTTCTTAGGCTTAAATCACAGGCTATTTCCTTGAGCCAAAGAAGGCATTACAGCATCTAAACACATGGGTAGAGAGTCATGATGGAGTATGTTTCCAAGGGGGATTTGAGGTGTTGGTGGCAGAGGAAGAAATGTCTCCAGGGTAGATGGAATAATAATGAGATACAGTGTTGACATTCTTAGAAGTAGAATATAGAGTAAAAGTGCAAATACAGGGATGGGTAGATGGCTATAGAGTTAAAGTACTTACCTCACAAACCTGAGGACCTGAAATCAAATCTTCAGCACTCACTTAACAGCTGGGGTTGGTGGTGTCCACGTATAACTAGTGCTGGGGAAACAGGGACAGGAGGGTTCTTGGGATTTGCTCTCTAGCTAGTATAACCGAATGGGGAAGCTTCGACCTAAGTGAAAGATCCTGTCTCCAAAAATAAAGTAGGGAATGATTGAGGAAGGCACCTGATCCACAATCATGCACACACTTGCACACATGTGTGCCCATACACATATGAACATGAATATACATGTATGCAGTATGTATATGTATGCAAAAGAACTGTGCAACATTTTTAATGTTTCTGATGCAATTGCTAAAAGTCTTTCATAATATGCCAATCTATCAATACACTTATCCCCACCGGATTCTTTTCAGTGGAATTATCACAGCTGCTAGCCTGATACTGCTCATCAGTACAAGTTTATTTACAGCTAAAGTAAGTCCCTGGTATTGGTTTTTAAACAGGCAGAAAGACAGAAACAGAAGAAGGTAAAAAGCAGAAGGAAGGGCTGGAGAGATGGCTTTAGTGGTTAAGGCACCTGCCTCCTAAGCCTAAGAACGCTGGTTCCAATCTGCAGTGGTTCCAATCTCCAGGTCCCACGTTTAGCCAGATGCAAAGTGACACAAGGGCGCAATGCCGCACGTGACCACAAGGGGGTGCACACATCTGGATTTCGTTCGCAGCAGCTGAGAGGCTGCTGGTGCACCCATCTCTATCTGTCTTCCTCTCCCTCTGTCTCTCTCCAAAAACAAAAAAGCAGAAGGAAGAGAAGGAAAAGGATAAGATGGAGAAGGTGGAAGATCAGGAGAAGGACAGGAGTCAATGGATGTCTTTGTAGCAGCCTGAACCCTCTGTCTGTGGGATGAGTTCTCAGTTGCTCCACTCTAGCACAGAAATCACATTAATACTCTCTAGGAAATGACCACACTTGTCTAGTTTCCCTGGGAAGAAAAGCAATATCTACTTTTAAAAGAATGCCTTCTCAAAGAAATAATGAAGCTCCATGAAGGGGAACTGAAACTAGAACGGAACCAAGAAACTCAAGGTGATCATGTCAGTGTCAAGTTTGACACAACAGGTCTGTTGTCAAATTATCAAACTGTCTGGATCTTGCTGAAACTCCAAATCACTGTTCTTCTCTAGCTGCATTTTGAAATATCTCAGTGATAGCTGTGATCCCTTGGTAGGATTTGGCAGCCAAGCTTTCTCATTGTACATCCTCTCTGAACATGGGTGACACTGATGGGACAAAATCCAGGCCCCATGGTTGTGGTTCTGAGGAGAATCATGATGTCAGATAGTTCAGGAATACTCAACGGCAGGGGGGCCCTCTGCCAGAACTGGCTCCAAATTTGATGGATGAGGAGACCCAAGCTGTGGAATCTTGCTTGTTAATATCACCACTGCTGTTTCATTTACTATCTGCCTTTTCCCTCACCCTGACCTTGAAACTTCTACACAGCCAATGGGTTTTCATGCATGCATCACCTGGTCTCCATGACAACTGCATCAGAAAATCAGAGCATGGACAAAGGTCCCAGTATGCATTTGTTTATGATACTTTTATCTAAACTGAGACTTGGCAGTCCTGGGTGGGGTGAGCACAGACAGTCCATAGTGGGAGTCATCTTGTGCATTTCAGGTGTTTAGCAATACTTCTTGGCTTCTACATACAAATCTTGAATTGTCACAACCCTGCTCACCTCAATATATTGCCAACTGTATCATGTGGAGAAAAATAATCTCTCACTTCAAAAAGCCTAAACTGAGTGTGGTGGTGCATGCCTTTAATCCCAGCACTCAGGAGGCAGAGGTAGGAAGATCGCCGTGAGTTCAAGGCCACCCTGAGAATACAGAGTGAATTCAGGTCAGCATGGGCTGGAGTGAGACCCTACCTTGAAAAACTGAACCAAAACAAACAAACAAACAAACAACAGCAACAACAACAACAAAAAAAACCCTGAACTAGGTCACTAGAATATAGAAACAAATTGGATGGAGTCTCTTGTGCAATGTATAGATTCTTCTCAATTCAAAATGGACTTGTTCCAAAGGTTTTTAAGGTGGACATTGGGAAATCAGCAAGTGTTTACTTAGCAGGCCTAAAGATAAAAAAGAAACACAAAACTTTTAGCAAGCATATTATTAACTGCAAGAACATTTACACAATTTATGAGGTATTTTGATGTTTTTATATTTCATAAGAGAAGTATGTGTCTACTAAGTTATTTAAAAATATTGAAGTAAAAAAAATGAAAACACATATCCTCTTCCACATATTCCTGTCCCATAGTAAACATCCCCAGTACTCTTAAGTGCAAGTTCAGACCACAAATGGATCACTCACAAGTTGAGCACAGACCATGGACTCTCCTTGAATGGGCCAAGGAAAATTTCCCCTGACTACATCTTCTGTCAGATGATCTGACACATTTCTGTTACCTTGTTTTCCATTTTATTATTTTCTAGTAAAATAGCCCTTCCTCGAGTGCAGTTCTCTTACACTTCATAGGTCAGTTTTTGAGCTCTGCATGATTTCTGTCCTCTGTACTGCTTTCCTCTCTTCTTTCCACCCCTTATTCTTTCCTCTTTCCTCCCCTATTGCCTTCCTTTTTTTTTTCCCTTTTGTTTTCCTTTCAAGTATACAGAAATACCTGAAATATTTTACTGTCATCCTTTCATGGGAAAATATTTTTTTCTTTTTCTTTATTAACTACCATATATTTAGGACCTAAAATGCAGGTCCTCAATATATTTTGCTTTAATAAAAGAATAAGTATCATATTTATGTAATTAGTGATCTTAACTGTTAACTTGGTTGGGATAAGAAGTGCCTTGGAGGAGGTGTCCAGCTGGAGGAAATATGTTACTAGTGGCAGACTTGGAAGCTGTGTCCTGTACCTGCCTCCTCTGGAAGCTCTGCTTCCTGTCCACCATGATGGGCGGAATTCTGTCATATGCTCCTGTCCCTATGATATTCTGCATCTATGGGTCCAGAATCAAGTGACAAGGATTATGGACCAAAACTTCTGAAACTATAAGTTTATATATATATTTGCTTTGAATGGTTTCTGCCCATTATTTTGGCATTTTGATGACAGTCTGACACACTTGGTGACATGTGTGTTTTATCTCATCTTGTACCCATGGCAGACATTGTTAATCATTTTAGGGTTTTCCCAGTAAAATCAGACATGATATCAAAGCTTTACTAATGCTTATAGTTGCTATTTAATGTAAACACCATTCTATCCTTCTTCTTCCAGACTGAGTCCTTGTCATTTTGAAAACAAGTTGGTATTATGCTAATGAGATCATTAAGGCAAATTCCTATTTACTTCTTTTCTCCACATGGTAAATTAAAGAACTCTGAAAGGGACTTGTTTTTATTTCCCTTATTTATTTATTTGTTTGTTTTTGACTTTTCATATTGCATTTGGATTATGTACACCCCACATGATCCTCCCTTATCCTCTTCAGTCCTACTATACTCTTTCTCATCACTTAGCATGGCTACACCATAGAAAAGAATGTCTCCTCCTTCCCTGGCTACCATTAACTAATATTAGCTCCTCAGAGAAGACAGTGCCTCTCTAGCCACCACCCCCATCATAGCAGAATGTTGTTGACCAGCCTCATCATGAGAAGCAGTTTTAGTGAGTTCATGAGTACAAGGACCTTGCCATGTCTGAATGACAGGGTTCCACAGTCCTGTGCACCCTCCAGCTCTTCCATTCTTTCCATCTCATCTTCCACTGCAAACATCAGTATAGTAATACCAGTTCCAGAGGATTGATGATGATTGTATAGCACATGGAGGTATCAGCTGTCTCTATGATAATATTGCTCCATTGTCTTTTTATTGGTTTAAAGGTTAATACTTATCATCACCAAATCATCCAGGCATAGATGTTCTCTCCATGAATTGCAGTAATGAGTTCATGGCATAAGTGCTAAAACAAAAAGCAATCTCTCTCTCTCTCTCTTTTCTACCTAATAGTCAGGAGTGAAAATTCAACAGACAATTCACACATTTGCTCTAACCCTTCCAAGCTACAATGGGAGCTGATATTTCTTAATACTTGATATTTCTTCCTTTTATTCTGTTCTATTCTTAAATTATTTTGTGTAAATCTATTGAATTGACTTTATGACACTCACAAGTTTACCAGCTGTTTGAAAGTCAAGGATCTGGAAAGCAGACTCAGCTTTGGGGAGCAGTGTCTTTGCACAGGCATTGCTGAAAACAGACATTGTGGTTTTAAGATTGGTGAACTAGTATTTAAAATATATTGATTCCAGATAATTGCCTCATGGATATATTTTTTATGCCCATTGATGTTATACTCTTCTTATTTTGGTTAGAAAAGCTTGTTTTTATGGATGGCAGTGAATAATGATGTCAAGACCCATCAAGAGGACAAGAATAGAAAGCCTAGTGCTGAAGGATCAGAGAGCATTGCAGAGGGGGTGGCATAAAGAATATAAGTGCTGCTCTCACTGCCAGCCAGAGAAGCTTCTATATCAAGATAGCAGTAGACTCAAAACTCATCATAGCTGAAAATAAGAGGCTTTTGAGAGCTCAGTCCAAAATGAGACATCTCCATTGTGGTAGTTTGAATTTATGTCCCCTAGTAGACTCAGATGTTATTAAAGTTGAGTTTGCAGCTTCTTCCTCTAGTAGGCACACTTCTGCTACAGGTAGGCAGGGCATGTCACTGGGGAAAAATCTGAATTCCAGCCTAAAAATATGCAGAGTGTTGAGCTCTGCATGGGGTTCCCAGAGAGTGGTTTTTGTGGTGCTTGTGGTGATTGCTTTTCTGTCTGTGTGGATCCCTGTAAAGGGGTACAATTTCTTCCACCATTATGGAACTTCCCCTAAATCTGTACACCTCAAATTCCATTCTTCCCATAAACCATGTCTGGTTTGGAGGTTTATCCCACCAGCATGAAGCTGACTACAACATCCTTCATGCCCTATAATATTCAGGGAATATTGCAGAAGAGGAAGTGGAATGAATTAACAAGCCATAGGAAGGGAAGGAATACTGTGGGGCACTATCCTCCAGTCATGAAAGTACTGGTGCATTCATGGCCTCACATGTTTGTCATTACCTCCACAAGATCTACACTAGTCTGAGCCCATCACCACTTTGACACAGAGAACAGAGGAAGACAAAAAGAATAAGACAGCAGTATAGAATAAGAACTACCTGGAAAGAGGAGGGTGCTTAGGGGTTAGGCATTGGGGAGGTGACAAAAGATAGGATAGAATAAACCAAATTGTACTATGTTACTATGTTATGTGTTAAAACTCTCAACAAAAATGTTAAAAACAAAACAAAACCTTTCACACGTCGGACAAAAACTTTTCTAAGTTCAAAAAATCAAGTGAACAAAATAGAAGGGAACTGGGAACTGTGGGAAACCCTTAAACAACCAAACATCCAGAACATGGATGTACCAGAGGAAAGGAAATCAAGACCAGAGGCATAGAGACCACATTCTATAAAATTATTGAAGAAAATTTTCTGAATTTTGCAAAAGAGAGGCCCATCCAGATACAAGAAGCCCACAGAACACCAAACAGACAGGACCTAGGAAGAAACTCTCCAACACACATCATAGTTCAAAATTTTTTTAAACTTTTTATTATTTTTTATTATTTTTTTGGAGAGAGACACAGAGAGACAGACAGAGAGAGAGAGAGAGAAGACAGAGATGGGCGCACCAGCAGTGTCTCAGCTGCTGCGAACAAAATCCAGATGTGTGCGCCCCTTGTGGTCAAGTGTGGCATTGCGCCCTTGCATCACTTTGCATCTGGCTAAAAAAAAACCCTCTCTACAACTATGGAACACTTCAGAAGAAATCGAATTTGCAAGTGAGCAAAATAGAAGGGAACTGGGAACTGTCATCCTTGTACCAGAAGGAGAGGAAATCAAGACCAGAGGCATAGAGACCACATTCTATAAAATTATTGAAGGGGCCATGCTAATCTTCTCTGTATCATTCCAATTTTAGCATATGTGCTGCCGAAGTGAGCACCAAACTTTTAACAACAAAACAAAGAGACAGTGTTAAAAGCAGCAAGAGGGAAGCAATTCACAACATACAAAGACAATCCCATCAGAATTACATCAGATTTCTTAATGGAAACCCTGAAAGCCAGAAGGGCCTGGAATGTAACACTTCAAAGTCTGAAAAACTATGGCTTCCAACCCAAGCTACTTTACCCAGAAAAATGATTCCTCATAACATATGGTTAAAGAAAAACTTTCCATGAAAAAACTCAACTTTATGATTATATGAAAACAAAGCCAAACCTACAGAGAATACTTGAGGGAATACTCCACACAGAACAGTCAAACAACCAATCTCAAGAGCCAACAAGAAGAAGATCACAATAACCAAAATTGACCAGGCTCAAAACAGTACATAACACAAGAATGCACAATCTTAATAAAACATCTCTTCATGACAGGGATTAATTCAAACCTCACAGTAACAATCTTAAATATTCATGGTCTTAACTCACCCATGGAAAGACACAGGTTATCAGGATGGATCTGTTGTCTTCAAGAAACCCACCAAACTATTAAAGATAGATACCACCTCAGGGTGAAAGGTTGGAAAAATGATATTCCAAGCAAATGGAAATAAAAATCAAGTGGGTGTTTCTATATTAATATCTAATAAAATGGACTTCAAACCAAAAGTAATCAAAAAGGGCCAAGAAAGCCACTAACTACCCATCAAGGGAATGATCCAACAAGAGCACATCACAACCATAAATATATTATGTGCCAATGTGTACCACAGTTTATAAAACAAAATCTACTCAACAACAAAACAGAAATAAACACCAACATCATCATAGTTGGAGACTTCAGTACTCTACTATCATCAATAGACAGATCATCCAGGCAGAAAATCAATAGGGAAATAATAGAGCTCAACAACATCATAGATCAACTAGACCTGAGGGATTTCTACAAAAATTTCCACCCCAGCTCTACACATTCTACTCAGTAGCCCATGGAACTTTCTCTAAAACTGACCATATATTAGGCAATAACACATGCCTTCCTAAAGTCAGGAAAATTGAAGTAACTTCCTGCATCATGTCAGATCACAATGCTTTAAAGCTAGAAATTAACAAGAGACACATCAAGAACTCCACCAGATCCTGGACACTAAATAACACACTTTTAATCAATAAATGGGTCATGGAAGAAATCAAAAAAGAAATTGTAAAATTCCTAGAATTAAATAATAGTGAAAACACAGCCTACCAAAACTTATGGGACACAATAAAAGCAGTCCTAAGGAGAAAATTCATAGCCCTAAATGCCTTCATTACAATGTCAAAGAGAGCTTAAATCAATCACCTGGCTGTCCACTCAAAGGTGCTGGAAAAAACAAGAAGAATCCAACCCAAAGAGCTCCAGACAGAAAGAAACAATCAAGATTAGAGCAGAAATTAATGAATTGGAAACTAAGAAAACAATTTTAAAAACTGATGAAATGAAGAGCTGGTTCTGACAAAATATACAAGATTGACAAACTCCTGGCCAAATTGATCAAGAAAAAGAGAGAGAGAAGTCTCAAATTAACAAAATCAGAAATGAAAGAGGCAAGATCACAACAGAAATCAAGGAAATTAGAGGAATCATCAGGGCATACTTCCAAAACCTCTACTCCACAAAATTAAATAATCTGGAAGAAATGGATGAATTCCTAGACACATTCCACCTACCAAAACTAAACTCAGAGCAGATTAATCTCCTAAAAAAAAAAACTATCACATCCACAGAGATTGTGAAGGTTATCAAAAACCTTTCAAAAAAAAAAAAAAAAAGTCCGGGACCAGATGGCTTCTCAGCTGAATTCTATCGAACCTTCCCAGAAGAACTGAAACCAAATTTTCTCAAACTGTTCTACATAATAGGAGACCAGGGAATCCTCACTGACTCCTTTTATGAAGCTAGCATCACTCTAATACCAAAACGAGACAGATGTGTAACAAGGAAAGAAAATTATAGGCCTATATCCCTAATGAACTTAGATGCAAATATTCTGAACAAAAATCCTTGCAAACTAAATTCAACAATACATTAAAAAAAAAAAAATGACCTTGATCAAGTAGGCTTCATCCCAGGGATGCAGGGATGGTTTAACATACAGAAATCAGTCAACATCATACACTACATAAATAATCGGAACCATAAGAACCACACTTATCATCTTAACTAATGAAGAGAAGGCCTTTGAGAAAACACAACATCACTTCATTATCAAAACACTGAAAAGAATAGACAGGAGGGTTTATATCTCAATACAATAAAGGCTGTATATAAAGCTCCTATAAAGCCAGGCATGGTGGTGCACACTTTTAATGCCAGCACTTGGGAGGCAGAGATAGGTGGATCTCCTTGAGTTCAAGGCCACCCTGAGAGTATAGAGTGAATTCCAGGTCAGCCTGGGCTAGAGTGAGACCCTACCTAAAAAAAAAAAAAAAAAAAAAAAAAAAAAAAAAAAAAGCTATTAAAGCCCTAATAATACTTAATGGGGAAAAAACTGAGAACAGAAACAAGACAGGGGTGCCCACAGTGTTCTTCAACATAGTACTAGAAGTACTAGCCCAAGCAATAAGACAGGAAAAAGAAATAAAATGGATTCAAATTGGAAAGGAAGAAGTCAAATTAGCTCTATTTGCAGATTACATGATCCTATATATAAGTGACCCAAAAGTCTCCATCTCAAAACTTCTAAAGGTGATAATTTCCTTTAGCAAAGTGGCAGGATACAAAATCAATGCACAAAATCAGTAGCTTTTCTATATACAAAGGACAAATATATAGAGAAAGAAATCCATGAGGATATCTCATTGTCAATCACAACAACAAAATTAAATACCTTGGAATAGCACTAACCAAGGATGTGAAAGACCTATATAATGAAAACATAAAACAGTCATGAAAGAAATAGAGGAGGTCTTGAGAAGATGGAAAGACTTCCCATGCTTCTGGATATATAGAATTAATATTGTGAAAATGGCAATTCTACCAAAATCAATATACAGATTTAATGCAATACCAATAAAAATACCAGCATCATTCTTCATAAAGATTGAAAAGTGATCTCAAAATTCATATGGAATGGCAGAAGGCCTTGGATATCCAAACATATCCTCAATAACAACAACAAAAAACCCACCCCTGGTGGTATCACCATACCTGATCTAAAGCTATATTACAAAGACATAGTGACAAAAACAGCATGGTACTGGAATAAAAATAAAAACATAGATGAATGGAACAGAATTGAAGACCCAGACCTTAGGGCAAGCAACTACAGCTGCTTTATCTTTGACAAAGGTGCCAATAATGTAGACTAGAGAAAAGACAGCATCTTCAACAATTGATGTTGGGAGACATATTGGATGACAATATGTAGAAAAAATAAAATTAGACTTACTCATTTGGCCATACAGAAAAATCAAGTCCAAATGGATTAAAGACCTTAATATAAGACCTGAAACTCTTCAACTACTGAGAGAAAAAATAGGAGGCACTCTCCATGATATAGGGCTAGGAAAAGACTTCCTGACCAAAACCCCAGTAGGAAGGAAATTAAACAAACACTCAACCAATGAAATCTCATGAAGCTAAAACGCTTTTGCACAGACAAACATACCATAGTCAGAACCAATAGATTACCCACTGAATGGGAGAAAATCTTTGCCATCTACACCACTGACAGAAACCTAATATCTAGAATCTACAAAGAACTCAAAAAAACTAAACAATAAAAAAATCAGACAATCCACTTCAAAAATGGGGCAGAGAACTTAATAGGCAATTCTCAGAAGAATTATGAATGACTAACACATACTTTTAAAAATGTTCAACATCCCTAACCATTAGGGAAATGCAAATTAAAACAACTATGAGATTCCACCTTACCCCAGTAAGGATAGCAAACATTAATATATCAAATGAAAACATATGTTGGTGAGACTGTGGGGAAATAGGAACACTCATTCACTTTTGGTGGGAATGCAAGCTGGTACAGCCACTGTGGAAATCAATATGGAGACTCCTGAAAAGAATGAATATAGAGTTACCAACAGACCCTGTTATTCCCTTACTGGGCATTTACCCTATAAACTCCACATCTCAGTTCAGAGATATTTTCTCAACCATGTTTATAGCTGCTCAATTTATGATAGCTAAAAACTGGAACCAACCCAGGTGCCCATCATTGGATGAATGGATAACCAAGATGTGGTATATCTACATGATGGAATTCTTCTGTGCAGTAAGAACATTGACACATTGAAATTTGTAGAAAAATGGTAAAACTTACAACAGATTATTCTAAGGGAACTCACTCAATCACAGAAAGACAACTGTCACATGATCTCACTCATCTGCAGTTCCTAACCTGGATCAGCCTCAGTTGCTGACAGAACTGAATAGCATCTTGAGGGTTGGACAATAGGGAGGGTAGGGCTGGAGAAAGGGAAAGGTGAGAAGGATATAAAAGTGAACCCAAATTGAACTGGTATTATAGAATCCTATATCCTGGAAGTCAGACTAAAAGGTGGAACCCTCAAGAGGACCTTAGGAGGGGCACCTGAATCAAAGGGCCCTGGAGAGGGTGAAATGAAACCTAACCTCAAATTTCTCCTGTTTCTCTTTCTTCTCTGTCTTTTTCTTTTTTCTTTTCCCTTGCTGCTGGCCTGTAATTGCCTGTACAAGGATGTGATCTACATCCACAATGAGCTGTTGATCAGAGAGACCAACTGTATCTCCCAAAACAGACAAGACAGATTTCTGTTAGAGTACTTGATTACCCACCAGAGGTTAATGGTAAGATCCTACTGCTGAAGACACCAAATGCTGTTGGCACACACCATAGAAAGACCTGGTTGGAATCCAGAGGAGAGCCAGTCTTCAGACAATAGCCTATCTAGTGCTGGAAGGTGCTGCATGAGCTTCCAGGGGAAAGTGGCCAACATCTGTCCAAGCAACTCAAAGTCTAAGTGACTCAGAAGCAAACAATCTGACATGATGCTCACACAAGTGCAACACTGGCACACAGCCATGGTGGGTAGCAATTGCTCTTGGATTGGCTAACAGATCCACTCAGTGGAAAGGAAACCATATCTGGAGCTGGAAAACAAGTCAGAATCATATCCAGATAATGACTCTGCTTTCTATTGTCAAGACCCCCTAATTTGGGGCTATATGGGGGTCTACACCCTTTTAATTCCCTCTAAATTAATAATTGTTATGCCATTTAAGCAGTGCTGACTTGATTCTCTGTTGGAGAATCTGATTCTCTTTTTCAGATGGGAGCTGGACCTAAGGACCATGCAATCCACCCTGGCCCCAGCTAAAACCACAGAGGAATTGGGGAAATGAGCAAGAGTGCTGCTTTCTCAGTGAACCTGATATCAGCACAAGGGTGAAGGAGATAGACACTGAGGACACTCAACACCTACCAAACCAGAGATCCAGAGGCTCCTGAGTGCCCATCACTGAAATAGACTTAAACTTCTCCCAGCATGGCTCAGGGAATTTTGTGGAAGTGAAAGTGGAAAGATTGTTAGAGCCACAAGCTGGAACCTTTTGCACTGAGACATTCCCTCTCCATGCCCCCCCATAATGCATAGCCCACAATCTCCATGGGGTTGATCTGCATACCCAACAAGGAAGGCCTCCTCAGAAAAGGGGCAGGGAGGAGGGAAAGGATGGTACCAACATGTGTTGTTTATGTACAAAATATGTCCATATCTAATAAAAATTAAAAAAAGAATAGAGCATCTTAGTTTTGAGGCTCAAAAGGATATGAGGTAAAAACTGGAGGGAAAATAGTTAATTACTTTAACAAGAGTTTGGGAGTGTCATGTACTTTCCAAGGCAGCTCTGGCTCTGACTTTGAAACTCAGACTCACCGAAGAAGCGGTGACTCTGGGTCAATTAAGTGCAAAAGCCCTCTGAGGCACCGTGGTCTCGGCACCTGTTGTGATGCCATGTAAACCTGTTGGAAGGAGGCAATCGTGGGCAAAGACACTGACCACTGGACAGTTGACTAATGTTCACTTCCCTGCAGCCATAAGAAGGCCTGCATTGGGACCAGGAGAAACACAAGCCTCCTTTGTTGTTTTCCAGTGGACTTGTGAGCAATAGTGGCAGGACTCAGCTCCAGCATTGAAAAAACGGTCAGAATGAGGGCTTGGGAACTAAGTGTGGAGAACTCAGCTACCCTCTATCTGGTGATCAGTTTCTTATATACACCATTAAAACCTACTTCAACATATGTAAAATGCTAACAGGTGCTGAGGAGATAGTTCAGTGAGTAATGTGCTTGCCTTAAAAGTAAGTGTGGCAATTAAAAATGTGACAGGTGCAGCCAGATGTAGCTGACACAACAAAGCGGATGTGGCTGACACAACAAAGAGGGTGCAAATGCTTCCGTGTGGTGCCAAAGTAAACCCTGCCTGAATGCCCAGTGACAAATGACATCACAGTCAGAGGGGCTGAAGGACCATCCCGTAAGAGACAACACCACAGACAGCCACCACGGGACCAGTGGGGAACATTGGGGGCATATAAAAAGCATGTACTTCCCTTAATAAACGAATCCATTTTCACCTCTACTGGGCTCCCAGAGTTTGTGTTGTTGACTCTGTGCCAACTTGCCCCTGCCCCCGCCCCCGAGGGTCCTCATTGGACCACCAGCTACAAGTAAGGACCTGAGTTTGGCCTTAACATCTAAAGAAACACCAGGCATGCAGGTGAGCAACTATCTTCTCACTGCTGAGAAGGTAGATACAGCAAGATCCCAGGAACTCACTGGACAGACAGTCTATCCCAGTTGGGGAGGTTCAGACCAATGAAAGACCTTGCTTCAAAAGGAGGTAGATGATATTCTTGAGGAAAATACTCAAGGTTGTCCTCTGATCACATGCACACATGTGATGTGCACCCTGACACATACACATATTAACTGTGTACCCAAATACATCCCAACAAGATAGCAAATGAACACAACACACACACACACACACACACACACACACACACACACACCATGAAGAAAAAAGATCTTGGTGTGTCCACCTTCTGATCACTGGGGCATAACCACTGATAGGAAGACTGCTATTACTTACATCCTGATACAATTCAATAAAAATACACAAGCCCACCTTTTTAAATACAATCCAGTTGTAAGATGTAAAAACCAATTATGGAAAGCCCAACTAATGAATGAATATGGTAGAAATAGCTTTATAATGCAACCATCTAACGGAGGGAGTTTCTAAGACCACTGTACACCTGAAGTTTCTCTAAAGGCTTCATGAAATGCACTATGGCTAAGACTTATTACAGATATAGAATAATGCACTCCTGGACCATACGGAGGATAGATATGGCAGGTGTAGAAGTTACCTTCTCATTACTTAGACAAAACAAAACATCTGACCACAAGCAGCTTATGGAAAGAATGAGTTTATTTTTCAAGACTTACAGATTTGAGAAGTTTCATCATTGTAAGGAAATTATGCAGAACAGGCAGCTTGGACATCACATCTCCACACAAAGCAGGAGGGAAATCCTCTGACTAGACTAACCAACCCCACAGACTGCCCCCAGCAACACACCCCCTCCAACAAGGCTCCACCTCTCAGAGGCTCCACCAGCTGGGGAATAAATAGGAAGTTTAATCACAAACACTTGAGGTCTTGGGGGACATTTTATATTCAAACCACCCCAGTAGGCTCAGTAGGAAGACATATGTAGATGTGGAGCCTCTCCCACCACAAGGACCACTCAGAGACCATCATCCTCCTCCCACTGGGGCCACAGAGAGGGCATTCCTCCCACCAGGGCCTCTAGGGAGGCTTCTTCTCAGAACACAAAGACACAGAAGAGGGAAGAAGAGAGTCCAACTTTTTGTGTGTGAAAATTACTTTGATTAGCTTAGCCCAGAATTTTATTGGAAAAACATGAAAAGTCACAGTATCAAAGAGAAAGAGCAAAAAGGGTCATAAGACAAATATCTGTGGAGGGAATGCACTTGTTGTCACAGCAATGAATGGGCTAAGTAAGCTCTGGGCTGTCGGCAGCCTTTGTGACTCAGGTTTGCATTTTTTAAAATGTCCAAGTTGCCAACTGATCTACCCTTCAGCTAAGAGAGTGCTGGGCATTTTGATTAAAAATATCACCACTTTGAGATTCCATTTCACTCCTGTCAGAATGGCTACCATCAAGAAAACAAATGACAATAAGTGTTGGAGTGGAGGCAGAAAAAGAGGAACACTTCTACACTTTTGGTGGGAATGTAATCTGGTGCAGCCATTGTGGAAATCAGTGTGGAGGTACTTGGGACAGCTAAATATACATCTACCATATGACCCAGCCATACCACTCCTAGGCATATATCCTAAGAACTCATCTCACTACCTTAGAGACACCTGCACAACCATGTTTATTGCTGCTCTATTGACAATAGCTAGGAAATGGAACCAGCCTAGATGTCCCTCCACAGATGAATGGATAATAAAGATGTGGTACATTTACACAATGGAGTTCTATTCAGAGGTAAAGAAAAATGAAATTATGAAATTTGCAGGGAAGTGGATGGATCTGGAAAGGATTATACTAAGTGAGGTAACCCAGGCTCAGAAAGCCAAACATCACATGGTCTGTCTTATATGTGGATCCTAGCTACAAATGTATAAACTTGTGTGTGAGCTGGAACCAAAAATTGGTACCAAAAACCAGTAAGCTGGTAAAAGACTATAAGGGAGGGAGGAGAGGGAAGGACTTAAGTGTATGGTATTGAACATATGTAAGTAGAAGAACAGATTACAGGGAGGGGAATGGCTTAAGCGAGGCCATGGGAAGAGAATGCATAAAATAAGGGAGGGGCAATTAAAATTCAAGATAGTCTGAATAAGACTTATGTACTACTTTTTTGAATAATGGCACATACAGAAATTATAGACTGTTACTAGAAAATTTTCAGTGCCTGGGATGGGATACCTTCCAGTGAGTTGTTGGCCAAGGAGGTCCCTGTAATCTCCAAAACATTAAAGGCTATTGCCAAGGCCCTTGGTTTCCCTTGATAAAAAGATGGTAAGACCCTATTGCTGAAGACATCTCTTGCCTGAGAGGCAAGGTCACTGAGAAAGTAAGCTGGTGCTGAGCAGAAAACCTTCTCCCTATAGACCAGCCAACTGAAAGCTGGAAATAGCTGCACTGCTTACAGCTACATAGGAGACAGAAGTCATCAGCAGTGAAAACAGTGGACACTGGAAAATTCAAGTTTGGTCATACAGGCCCAATGACCGAATGGGTGCAATAGTGGCATGTCTGCTCTTGGGGTAACCAACTGCTCCATAATTGGGCTGAAGGCCCTCTCTATGGGAGGGAATACATACCTGGTACTGAAAAAACTAAGCAAAAGTCTATGGCAGGGAGGTCATGGGCCTTTGGGGTATAAAACCTGCTCTTGTCTGGCTAAATGTATATATTATTCCCACCAAGCTTCTCTGAAAGCACTACACTTAATGTTCATATTCACATATTAATGCTACTCTCACTTCTGGTTAGAGAAACTTCTCTTTTCAGATGGTGATGACCACTGGGATGACCCAAAAGGCAACATAGTGCTGAAAAGAAGGGATGGAGGAGTGTCCGGCACTGAAACATCTCTGACACACCCTCCAAGGCTCAGGGTCCATTGCAGAAGAGAGGGTGGAAAGAATGTAAAAGCCAAAGGAAGGGTACAAATCCTTACAATGCAACTGTCCAGACAGAAATCGGCCTTGATATCCATGACCTTGCAGTGCCTAGCAATACCTTTTCAAGACCTCATAATAGAAGAAAAAGATGATGACATCAAATTAAAAGAGAGACTAATGGAGAAAGGAGAATGGATATGACAGAGAATGGAGTTCTAAAGGGGAGTGGGGGGAGGGGAGGGAACTATCATGTTTTTTTGTGTGTAAGTATAGAAGTTGTCAATAAAATTTTTTTTTAAATCACCAAAAATTATTGACATGGAGTTTGAATGGCCATGTCTTTCACCAGAAGACAGGGAAGGGTGGAAGGAGGATGGTTGCTGGAAAGTAAATGCAATCTTGTATATCCTGGTCAGTGAAGATTTAGTAGGAGATAAAGATGGAAAGGGCAGTCCTGGCAGCCAGAATGGGATCATGAGGAGCTGATAATTTCTGAAATTATTGGAAATGGAAAAAGGAAGCTGGTTTTAAAGGGACCGAGGGACTCTGAAGTTAAGTGTTTGGGGAGGAGGCAGTAGTAAAGGCACACCAATTTGTAGAACAGAGGAAGAAAAAGGGAGGGAGAGGTATATAGAGAGATTCTATGAGAAGGCATGTGTGTGCAAGTTGTCCCACTAGTTTAAGAAATTTTGTGTGCTCCAATGGAAGTAAGAGCTGATTTGATCAAACTAGTCTTTCAGAGAACCCATGTGGCAAGATTTGAGTAAGACTGTATTAGTCACTTTTTTGTTGTTATGACCAATCCATGGCATAAGGAATTTAAGGGAGGATGGGATTATTTTGACCCAGAGCAGAAAGTAGTGACTAATCTGCTCAGCTTGCTTTCTGCTTTTCATTAAATCTGAGCCCCTCATCAATGGGATGGTGCCACCCAGATGCAGGGTGGGTCTTCCCTCCTCAATTCTGTCTCTCTGGTAACACCCTCACCGACATACCCAGGGGTATGTCTCTTAAGTGATTCTAGATTCAGCCAAGCTGACAATGAAGCAAAGTACAATGCACAAAGCAAAAATGAAGCAATACCAAACAAAGGAGGCAAAGGAGACAGATTTCCTGACAGCTTGATAGACTCAGAGATTGGCAGAGAATAAGGTGCCAGACACTTCACAGCTGGCCTTGCAGGAGCTGTGCTGGATATGACACAAGTCAACAGAAACTGCCTAAAGACCTTCAAGCAATACATTACTGAACATGGGCAAACCTATTTTAGAGCATTAATAATATGTGTATAGGGCTGGGGATGTAGCTCAGTGTTAGAGAACTTGTCTAATATGAAGGTTCTGGGTTCTATCCCCAGCACTACAACATATATACACACCTCTCTCTCTCTCTCTCTCTCTCTCTCTCATTCTTCTTTCTATTATCTATCATCTATGAATGACAGGTTCTGTTCTCATCTTGATCAAATTAAGTATCAAGTATGAGACATGCTTCTTGGTTGTATCTGTGAGGGCATTTCTAGGAAAGACTAATGAAATTAGGAAGATGTCCTCCAGAGTTTTTGGCTCTTCTGGTGGTGGACTATCTATAAAGAAACTCTGGGAGAACACAGGGCCATTTGCCTGGCTGCGCATGATACTTGCTGGTGTATAAATCTACCTTGTTTCAGCTATCCTTCTTGAACATAAAAACCCATCTTCATCAGCCAGTAGCCCATCAGGAATCCTCCAGGACTTTAGCTCCATACTGGGACTGCTGAGGCATTGCAGCTTTGTGGACTGAGCAGCTACCATGTTCTCAGACTCTTCAGCCTGCAAACAGCCACTTCTGGACTTCTCAATCTTTGTTCTCTAAGCTAACATAATAAATCCCCTTTATAATAATATTCATCCTATTGGTTCTATTCCTCTAAAGAATTCTATTCATTTGTCTGTCTGTGTGTCTTCTTCCCATTTATGCATGTCTATCCAGAACTTTAAAAAAAAAAATCAGAGGAAAAGTTTATGGTAAATACTGAGCAAAGGGAGAAAGATTCAAAATAGCATGTCAATATGAATGCAGTCCAATATAAATGTACATGGGAAGTTAAAGGAAATGGACTAATACATTCACAATCAATGTGTGTTTAGATACCTTTTCCTACCTTCCCTTTTTCCTATATCATTGAGCATTTCTTACATTTATTTTATAATATTTCTTATTTTATGTATTTTTCTTATTTAACAATGAAGGTATGTCTGTCCTCTTGCATTTCACCTGGTAATCCCTTATTAATTTGTAAAATTGCAATCAATATTAAGAAAGCATACCTACTCCACAAATGAGCAGTGAGGAAGAAATTACTTGAAATGTCTCTGTCCAGTCTCTTTGCCATCATGCCAGCCTGGGGACCTGGGAGTGCACATATGATTGTTTCACTGGAGAACAGTGTCAAAGGATACTCATTATTTCCAGTCCATGAAACTAAGATGTACATCATTATATTTATGAAAGTGTCTAGGGAGGAGAATACCAAAGTCACATCCAAGGAAAGCACTCATACTGACATAGGACAGAACATACTAGTGGAATAATTGAGAAAAGGAATTTAACTCTAAGTTCCACTAGCAAATTTTTTAATTTTTATTATTAATTTTTATTTTTGGAGAGAGACAGAGACAGACAGAGAGAGAGAGGGAGAGGAAGACAGATAGAGATGGGCGTGCCAGCAGCCTCTCAGCTGCTGTGAACAAAATCTAGATGCGTGCACCCCCTTGTGGGCAAGTGCAGCATTGTGCCCTTGCGTCACTTTGCATCTGGCTAAACGTGGGACTTGGAGTTTGGAACCGGGTTCTTAGGCTTAGCAGGCAGGCGCCTTAACTGCTAAGCCATCTCTCCAGCCCCCACTAGCAATTTTTTAAATTTATTTTTATTTTTTGTTTTTTCAAGGTAGGGTCTCACTAAAGCCCAGGCTGACCTAGAATTCACTATGGAGTCTCAGGGTGGCTTCGAACTCATGTCAATCCTCCTATCTCGGCCTCCCAAATGCTGGGATTAAAGGTGTGTACCACCATGCCTGGCCCTATTTTTTTAAATTTTATTTCATGTCTTTTTTGGTGGTACTAGGGATTGAACCCAAGGCCTCATGCATTCTAAGCAAGCTCTCTAGTGTTCTGTCACTGAGCTACACCCTTGGCCCTCCCTCTGGCAATTCTTCTGATGGGACAATTACCTCTGATTGAAAAAGGAATAGTGTCGAGGCTGCACAGGAAAACTCTCTCACCAGAGAAATTTTCAGAAAATTTTCAAACCATCAAGATCTCTGCAGTTATGAGACAAGTAAATTCCCATCCAACATATATGTCCCATCCAGAGAGTGCAAAGGAATGCATATCTCAAACCACTGCCAATTGGACCCAAATTTTGGAGCAATCAACACAACTTAATCAAGAGTAGTTTTGATCACAGGTCCACCTTAGTTCAAGTGAAGATAAATCTTGAGCTTCTTTTTTGTCTGTTTCAGTGGGGCGATGGGAGCAGTTGCCACTTATATGGGAGCTCAGTAGGTTTGAGTCATGATACTAAAGATGTTAACTACAGTCTTGATGGGATTTTTTAATCTATTTTTTTTTCCTTTTCCAAATACAGAGAGCTTAAGGTGCTAAAAAGTCCCTTAACTGGATGTAGCAATCTAAGTTAGACAAAAGCTGAGGCTCACTCCCCATCCATCCTCTGCTTCTTAAGCCAACTATGATACTCTTAATTATTTTCCAAAATTCCATTTCTTCCACAAGAATTCTATTTTACCCATTTTTTTTAAAATTCTTATTTGTTTGCAAGCAGAGAGATAGATAGATACATGAAAGACAGACAGACAGAATAGGCACATCAGGTCCTCCAGATGCATGTGCCACTCTGCACATCTGGCTTTACGTGGGTACTGAGGAATTGAACTTGGGCCAGTAGGCTTTTATTTTTACATTCATTCATTTGGGGATATTTTGATGACACCAAGATTTAAATCCACGGTGCACACTCTGTTTCTCTCAGCACCTGAAAATACACTGTGATTTCCCTGCAGAAGGCATAAGATACTTTAATTCATAATCATAGTTCATGCAAAAATGAGAATAAATTATTTCACAGAGTGATCTGGGGAGATGGCTCAGTGAGTAAAGCGCTTGCTATGCAAGTGTGAGGACGAGAGTTTGGATCCTTAGCATGCAAATAAAAGCTGGGCATGGTGTTGCAGCCTATAATTTCAGTATTGGGGAGGTGGAGGCAGGAGGATCCCTGAGATTGGCTGGCTAGCTAGTCTAGCTCAATTGGGGAATTATAGGTTCAGCAAGAGATTCTGTCTCAAAGAATACAACGAGAAAGATCCACATGCATTCATGTACATAAACACATATGTACCCACAGACATATGAGCATGAATACACACACACACCACATACACACATATACAGGAAAGAGATATCACATAAAGCTCACTGTTTAGCTTTTTGAGAAACTTTAGATGTTCTGGGGGTTCTTAAAAATGCATTCCTGCTTGGCAAATGTGACATGAGCACCTTTAGTTCACAGCTTCTTAGAGCCCTCTCCGAGCAAGGGTGCTGGGCTGGCAGCCGCAAAAGCAGAAGTTCTCCTTCTGTGTGCTGGGCCAGGGAGGTGAAGCTGCCCAAGTCTAGAGCTCCAGCAGGGAGTTGATGTTCATGCGCTGGGTCTCCTCAGGTCATGTCATGGAGCAGGGAGAACTTCCATATATCATTCCCAAAGGCATCTGCAAACTAAAACCTATCACTTACCCTCACTAGGTTCTATTTATTTAACGATATCTGAGTATCAATATTAATCACAGAATCACTACAAAATCCTTCAAAAAGTCACTATTATGTGATCTTTAAATTTGAGAGTATGGTGTTATTTCCCCATGACATAAGAAAGCACCAGCTCAAATGATATACTTTTTCTCCTCTAGAATTTTTCCTATAACAAGAGAACACAGTATTACACTGTACTGGATTTTGTGCAAATTAATTTAGTTCCATTTTGTTCTTTTTCTAGATTTGTAAGAAACTTGAATAGGTATCAGAATTCATGGTTTCATTAAGAGAAAATGTAAAAATCCTATCCACCTGAGTCTCAAGAGGGAAAATCACGACAGTCATAAAAATGTCATTATTTTCTTTAACTTAAAAATGGTCTATCAGGGTGGCTAATATAAAACAAAGATGCCTGCTTTGTAATGGTTTCTGCCATAGAAAATCTAGGGAACAAACTCAAGCCAGAATATCAAACATCTAGGTGCCTATTGGGTAGGGGGTCAGGGGCCTTGGAAGCACTTCAGGGGATGAATGCAGCAACTCTTGGAAAAATGATTTACATCATGGATGTACCACTTGTCTCAATTTCTCCATATCCCCTAGCCATTTTGTCACATGCACTCCTACTCATGTCACCTGGAGAGCACCCTGCTCCTCCAGAGCTGCTCAGGACCAGCAGACAACATTGCTGATAAGGCTCTCAACTAAAGAAGAATGGTTTTTAACTTGAAACACAATAAAGAATAGTAAAGTAGATATTTGGGAAAGTAATTAAGATAAAGCAAGTCCATGGATGGAGTGCTCCTTAAATGCATCCATGAGGAATATAGGATGTGGCCACAGGCTTCTTGCTCCTCCATGCTTCTTTTAATGTCCTTTATTCATTACTATCTTGTTTCTGTGAACAAATACCTGACCAGATGCAACTTAAGGAAGGAAACGGTTTGTTTTGACTTATGGTTTTAGGGAGTAAGATCCATCATTGTGGGAAGGGCATGAATGTAGAAGCCAGAAGCCAGCTGCTGACATTGTAGGCAGAAAGCAGAGAACAAACAGGAAGTAAGGGCAGGCTATAAAACCTCAAGGTCTACCCCCAGTGACCCACTTCGTCTAGCAAGACTCCACCTTCTAAAGGTTCCACAACATTCCCAGACAGTGCTATGATCCAGAGACCAAATGTTCAAACTCATGAGCCTGTGGGGGGCACACTTTACATCCAAACCACAATAATGCCATTGTCAGTACTGTCGTAACTTTAGTGATGACCCACTTTACTTAGTTATGAGTCATTCCTGAAATCCATGCAATAATAAGAATGATTCAAATGCAAAATGCACTATTTATTGGTCTACAATACCTGCTCTTTTTTTAATGCAGTGTCAATGCTTATTTAGTCATAACTGTGCCCAGGCACCCTGCACCTGCATCTGTACCACACCAAGCTCAGTTCTTATTGCCAACTGACATTCTCAAGCTTTTTGCTGGGCAAAAGTCTGTAGACAATACAATGAAAACATCTACCAGAGAGACAGATGAGCTTAGCTGATGAAGGGGATGAAAATTGGAGCTGTAATGAGATACTGTATCATAAATGAGCATAAATTATGTTGTCAGTACTATTTACAGTTTCATGGGGCATAGAGCCCTACAATTATGTCTATTTAATTATTGCATTCAGAGGACATTTCAATTAAGATTTCTCATTGTGGTCAAACAGACTTGGAAGCTTCTGTGGCACATGGCATTCAAAAGCAGACATGAAAGGAAACTCTGGGCTGAGTGTCTGAAAAAATATTCAAGCATTTTGGCATAATATGTAATAATTATGGAAGATCGGTATGGTTGCAGAAATACTGAGTTGATTCAAACAATATGTTTATTTTTTTCAGTTTACTCCTAATAAGAAAGGCAAAGCATAGTTACCAAAGTTGAGAGTAAAATGTGATCAAAAGATTTTTGCAAGAGCCGAGTTAGGTGGTGCTGGGCTACCGTCCAGCTACTTGGAGGCTAAAGCAGGAAGACTGCAAGTTCAAGTCCTATCTGGGCTACAGAGTAATTCCTGGGCCAGCCTAGGCAATAGAGCAACTCACAGTAAAAAGTAAACAGAAAGCGAAGGATATAGCTCAATGGGAAGTACTTGCCTAGCATGTGTGAGGTCCTCTGTTCAACTCCCATATTGCAAAAACAAAAAATAAAGAAAAATGTATTCATTATCAGTAGTATATGGATACTTTAAAAATACGACTTTCGGGCTGGAGAGATGGCTTAGCGGTTAAGGTGCCTGCCGGTTCCAATCTCCAGGTCCCACGTTTAGCCAGATGTAGTGATGCAAGGGCTCAATGCTGTGCTTGCCCACTAGGTGGCGCACACATCTGGATTTCATTCACAGCATCTGAGAGACTGCTGGCGTGCCCATCTCTATCTGTCTCCCTCTCCCTCTCTCTCTGTCTGTCTCTCTCTTTGTCTCTCTCCAAAAATAAATAAATTTTTTTAAAAATATGACTTTCATACCTATATCATTCTTAAATATAGAACCATATATTTTTAGCATCATCACTGATCTTGCTGCTTGTGTTTTTAACCTCTAATTTTTCATATGTAAGCGTTATAATTTTTTTTTCCATAGAAAAGCTAGGAAAGGCCTAAGCGAGGCCAGGGGAAGAGAATGTGTAAAAGAGGGGTCAATCAAAATTCAAGATATTCTGAATAAGACCTATGTAAACCTACTTTTTTTGAATAATGGCACAAACAGAAGCTATAGATTGTTACTAGAAAAGTTTCAGTGCCAGGGATGGGATACCTTCCAGTGAGTTGTTGGCCAGGGAGGTCCTTGTTGCCTCCAAAACATTATTATTGCTGAAGACCTCACTTGCCTGAGAGGCAAGGTCACTGAGAAATCAAGCTGGTGCTGAGCAGAAAACCTTCTCCCTGTAGAGCAGCCAACTGAAAGCTGGAAAAAGCTGTACTTCATGCAGCCGTATGGGACACAGAAGTCATCAGTGGTGAAAACAGTGGACACTGGAAACATCAATTTGGCGAGCAGACCAAATGACTGAATGAATACAATAGGGGCACGTCTGCTCTGGGGGAGCCAACTACTCTCTAATTGGACTGAAGGCTCGCTCAATGGGAGGAATACATGCCTGGTACTGAAAAAGACCTAATCAAATGTAATCAAAAGGGGAGGTCATGAACCTTAGGGGTATCAAGCCTGCTCTTGTCTGGCTAAATGTATATATTATTCCTGCCAAGCTGCCCTCCATCATGGTGAAAAAGTCATGGCAAGAGAGGCAGGAAGCTGGCAGGTCACACTGCACCCACCATTAGGAGGCAGACTGAATAGGAAGTGGGATGAACTCTAAAATCTCTGGGTCCACCCCAGTGACTCACTTCCTCCAGCAAGGGTAGGACTCCTAAAGGTTGCACAACCTTCCAGAACAGTGCCACCAGAGGCACAAAGTATTATAACGCACAAGCCTATAGGGGCATTTTATTTTCAAAACAAAACATCATACTGGTTTATTTTCACCAGCACTTCTGCTAGTGTTACTGATCAGTACCATGTCAGCTCATAGGGTCTCCACCACAGTTTCTTTTGATGAGGAAAGAAATGAGCTTGGCCACCAGGATAACAGGAAGAAGTTCCAAAGGTAATAGAACTGTAAATCCTCTATCAGCCAGAAGGAGTCCTAGAGCCACAGTTCCCATGTGATAGAGTCAAACAGCCATAGCAGGTGAGGTGTCTCAGGCGTTTCAGAAAGGACTAGAGACTGTGAGGCACCCCCACTCTTTGACCTGACAATGTTCATATAAGAAAGAGTTTCAAAGGGGAAAGTGGGGAGGGAGGGAAGTACCATGGGATATTGTCTACAATTCAGGAAGTTGTCAATAAAAAAAAAATTAAAAAAGAAAGAAAATCACTTCAAAGAACTTCCATAAGGGAATTAGCACATAAGGGAATTGACACAAATTTATGTTTTTTTTTTTTTTGTGAGCAAACAAATCAAAATATCGAGGGTGGTATGGAGAGGTGAGAAGTTTCCACTTAGCCTGCACCATCCCACCTGTCACCCTCTTAGCAGGAACAAGATGCTCCTGGAGGAGCGGGAGCAATGTGAGGAACTGTTTATTGAATAAGAACAACAGAGACAGAAAACAACAACAACAAAGAAAGCTCCTTCCAGATGCTGTTCTAGAGCAGTTAACTATAGCATCACTGATGGATATAAAGAAATCACCATGAAAGTTAGAAGAAATTAATCTTGAAAACATAATTGCATGCGTGAAAAAGGAAGTAGCTCCAAGAAAGCAAAAATGAAAAAGTACAGTCTGTCAGTCAGGCTAAAAGCTACTTGGCTGTAAGGCTGAAAGACCAAAATCGGAGAGATTCAAGGCAACAAGCAGCTGGAGCCTTCATCCATAATTCTTTGTATGGTCCAGGAACCAAGAGAACTATTGTAAATAAATTCCTGTCTAGACAACAGGAGGTTACCTGTAAAAGGACCACAGTGCAGTTTTTGAATAGCACTGTGGAAACCCCAAAATAACAAAATGCCCAGAGATTTAAATGACAGTGGACGGCCAGAAAGATGAAAAAAAAATTGTACAAGCTAAAGCTTAACTGAAGAATCTGTACTTTCTATGTACAGAATTTAGAATTATTAATGTAGAGGATTAATTTCTCAGAATTTAATCATTTATAAATCATTATAAACACTGTAAGCCTATTTTGGGGAAAATATTGAGTATCAGTTGTAAGAACAGAATTAAGATACATCTCTGTGTGATCCATTGGAGATCGATTGGTTCCTGGAATAAACAATAAGTCCTGAATGCTCTCTGAATTCCAGGATGAAGAGGAGTTGGTTTCTTCAGAAATCTCATCCTCACAATTCCGTCGGAAAATGACTGTAGCTTCATCTGTCAGACAGAAAATGACGGGTTACAAAACAACCTTTACTATTGCAAAAAGTTATACCAACCATGTGTGGCTCTAAGTTGTATCTTAGTCAAATGTTAAAATAATAAAATGAACATGACAACTGCAGAAGAAATACTTGTCCATTATTTTGTATAATATTTTATTAGACATAAAATTTCTGATTTTGTCCAACCCTTACTGATTTAGACATTTTCCTTTTGTTTCTTTCATGGAGGCTGCCGTATCGTTTATCACTGAGGTCACTGTGTTGCTTCATACCACTGGATCCTGGGCATGTCTGTCCTCCCCACCAGCTGCCTCAATGACTGCAGATAGCAAAACTTGAAATCCCAGTGGCCCAAACCCTGATAATTGCCATCCCAGGCTTCCATGAAGAGGGGCCCCTTCCTTCATAGGCACTGGTTCAAAGTCTGCCCTCAGCTGTAATCAAGATGCTGAAGTTAATCCAGAGCACAAAAGGAGCTAATTCCATTCATGAAAACTTAAAGTAAGAAGCAAACCCACTCTCTGCTATTGTCACAGAGTTCTTTTTATTACTTTCCAGTAGGAGCTCAGTTTGACAAAGAGCCAGACAGGACTTCAAAAAGGTCAATTTATGCAATTTATGTATCAAAACAAGAAAATGTCTGCTTAAGGGAAGATATCAAAACATAAATTAAATTTAGATATTTTTAATGTCTCCATATCACCAGCTCTGGGATTATAGGCATGTAGCATTACACCCAGCCTTTATGTGGGTGCTGGAGATCTGAATGAACTCAGGTCCTCTTGCTTGCATTGTGTGGTAGTTTGAATGAAATGACTTCCCTCCCCGCCATAGGCTTAAGTGTTTTGAATACTTGATCCCATGTTAGTGACAATTCAGCAAAGTTGTTGGGCCTTTGGGCAGAGGAGACTTGTTGGAAAAGTTATATCACTGGGGGCAGGCTTTGGGGTAATTATAGCAGCCCAGCTCCAAGCATAGTATTCAGGCTACTTCCTTCCCACTACTAGGGAGATGTGATGCCCACTGGGTGTTTGCTCCTGCTAATGCTTTTTCTACCATGATGAAACCTCTCCTCTAGAATATAAGCCAAAATAGCCTTTTCCTCTAATAAGCTGCTCCTGGGAGGGTGCTTTGTCCCAACAGTGAGAGGGTAATTACTGTACATAGTAAGTACTTTATTCAGAGTCATCTGCCTAGCCTCTTATTTATATTTTACACATTAATTTTACATGTCTATTCTCACTGTTGGATAGTCTATTATTATACATTATGAAGTTTGTGTGTGTGTGTGTGTGTGTGTGTGTGTGTGTGTGTGTGTATGCCTTTTTCCCCTCCCCTGGCACCTTTTCATTCTCTATTAGTCCTTTTGCTAATTTCAGGACATCTATAAAAATATTCTAGTTTCCATCTATGGGCAAAAACATGCCATATTTATCTTTTCATATCTGGTTCATTTTACTTAACATTCCATTCTCTTTCCATTCATTTTCCAGAAAATCACAAGATTTCATTTTTCTTTAAGGCCAAACAATATTCCATTGACTATACATATTATATTGTCTTAATCTATCATCTGTTGAGAGGTATTTAGGGATGATCCCATAACTTGGCTACTATGAATAGTATCATGCTCCTCAAGATCTACTATTGGTCATTAATATTTGACAAAGTATTCAACACCATGTGCCATGAGTAGAAATGCAAGTCATAGCTCCTGTGCTAGTGTTGCTCACCTAGTCAGAATGGCCACCACCATGAAGAACAAAAAACAACTGCTGGGGAAGCTTTTGGGAAATAAAAGCCCCTATTTACTGTAGGGGGTAGTGAGTGTGCACTAGTGCAGACACTATGGAAATCAGTATGACATTTTCTCAAAGAAAAGATAGACCACATGATCCAGCTATACCCCACCTGGGCATCCACCAGAAGGAAGCAGTCACCATTCAGAAGAGATGCCTGCACATACATGTTCATCACTCTGTAGAGACATCTGCATACACATTTATCATTCAGTAGAGACACCTGTACATTCATGTTTATAATTCAGTAGAGATACCTGCACACACATGCTCATCATTCAGTAGAGATGCCTATAACACACATTTTTATCATTCAGTAGCAACACCTGCACTCACATGTTTATCATTCAGTAGAGATGCCTGCAAACACATGTTCATCATTCATTAGTGATACCTGTACACACAAACACAACACACACACACACACAGGCACACATGTATATTACAGCACTTTCATTCTTATTCGTTGTCTTTGAGGTCATTTGTAAGAAGCCCACATCCATACTGGTTCTATTCCATTTCCCACACAAATATCTACTACATTCTTTCTGTAGTCTAATTGCAAAACTTCCCTCAGTCTACTGTCTCTGTTCTGTCCGTGGGTCTGTCTTGGGAACAGGGATACTATGTAGCTGTATCATGTGGAACTTTTTGGCAGGAAACCCACAGGCTATCTCAGGTTCACCTACAACAATGTACACAGCACCCAACTCACCCAGGTCCATTCCAACATAGTTGGTGGTCTACCCAGGAAAAGAAGCACCTTTTGGTCTCAGAGCCTTTAACTTCTCACTCCTTTCTTATAAAAATGTCAAAGCAGCTAGACAAAGTTTAAAACAAGAAGAGGCTACTAGGAAAATGATTTAGTAGGTAAGAGCGCTTGCTGGACCAACAAGAGGGCCCGAGAACACTAGAGATATTTGCCAGGCTCCATGTAAACAGCTGGGTGTGGCCATGCATGTCTGTAACCCCAGTCCCTCAGGGCATGGAAACCAGACCAGAAAATCTCTGTGGCTTGATGACCATAGTACAGGGTGGGGACTGTGAAAACTACAGCTGAGTTGAGTGAGAGATTCCATCTCAAGCAATCAGGAGGATGAGTGAAAAGAGAACATACAACATGCATACATTATACACACATCTCATCATATACCACACTACACATACTCTCCACATGCACATAAAAACAAACATGAGAAGGTCTTAAATTGTGCTGCACTTTGTAGTCACTGTTAGAAGAAATCACCCATCACAGGAAATGTTCCATGTCCAAAATCCATTAATCTCCTTGTGAATTATTTATGTGTTGGTCTGTTACAGCTCATTTCAAATGCTTGTTTAATCTTCTTCATGATGAGAAAATAAAGCATTTCTCTGGGGAGACTCCAAAGAGCAGGCTCAAAAGTCCTGGGCAATTGTTTTGGGGTCCTCATGGGGAGTCAGAGGCACAGTCTTAAATATTTATGAAAATATTAATACATAAATCTTTCCTTACTACTGGCATTGATACTAAGGCCAGAGGTACAGCGAGGGTTTTTCATTGGCCTTTCCTAAGGCCAAAGGTATGGAAAATTTTGATAAGAGGCACAATTTGATAGAAAAAAAACCAGTCATTGCTTTATTTTAATTGTTTCTAAACAATACCAGAGCACTTCTGGGTATCTTCCATCTCCTTCCTTCTTCTCGTATTGTCCTGGAGTTCCCAGTGTGTGAGCATCTACTCCCCAGTGGGCAGCATGTTCCTCTGCCAGCTGCACTATGGCATTCTGCATCCCACCTGACTTCCACGTAGAACATAGAATGAATGTGAATCTCAAATAAACTACCCCACTCCAGTTCCCAGATAAAAGAGAGGACAGGTAATGACATTTGAATCTCTGTTAAACAGAGCATACAAGTTAGTATGTCCCATGTATTGCCTGGGAAATATTTATGTTTTAAAACATTGCTTCATCTGTGAACTGAATGCTATGCAGTTGGGAGAATCAGCTGATAAGAGCTTATGTGGTATGGTGGTTTGATTCAGGTGTCCACCATAAGCTTAGGTATTCTTTTAAAGACTTTATTTTTATTTTTATTTATGTATTTATTAGAGACAGAGAGAGGGAGAGAGAGACAGAGAGTGAAAATGGGAATGCCAGGGCCTCTAGCCACTGCAAATGAACTCCAGATACATGTGCCACTATGTGCATCTGGCTTACGTGGGATCTGGAGAATTAAACCTGGGTCTTTAGGGTTTGCATGCATGTGCCTTAATCACTAAGCCATCTCTCCAGCTCAACTTAGGTATTCTGAATGCTAGTCTTCTCAGCTGATGGAAATTGGAAATTAAAGCCTTCTGGAGGCAGTGCATTGTTGGAGGTGGGCTTATGGGTATTATAGACAGTTTCCTTTTGCCATTGTTTGGCACACTCTCCTGTTGCTATTGTCTGCCTTATGTTGGCCAGGAGAAGATGTCCACCCTCTGCTCATGCCATTGTTTTCTCCTGCCATCATGGAGCCTCCCCTCAAGTCTGTAAGACAAAATAAACCTTTTTTTTTTTTTTCCTGAAAAGCTGCTCTTGGTTGGGTGATATCTGCCAGCAATGTGAACCTGACTGCAACAGTAAAGTTGGTACTGAGAGTGGGGTTGCTGCTATATACATAACTGTTTGGCTTTGGCCTTTTCGAGTTGGTTTTCAAAAGACTGTGAAAGGATTTGAAACTTTGGCCTTAGAGACTCCTTGCAGTGCTGTAAGTACAGTTTGATGGACTATTCTGGTCAGAGTTGCAAGACCAGAATGCAATAAGAACCATGGACTATAAAATTTGGCTTATGAGGGTGCAAAAGAGCTTTGTCTGGACTGGGCTAAAAGCAGTTTGTGTGAGAGACTTGCTGTTATGCCTGTGTCCTGAGAACGTATGCAGGGTTGCAGCACATAGAAATGGACTGGTGTGTGTAGAAGGATATGGCACAGAAAGAAATCTTTGGGACAAAACTGCTGTCTGTTCAACTGCAATTATACGAGAGATTAAAACCATTGACATTGGGCCAGGTGACCTGCACTGGGGCAACAGGAAGAATGTAGACTTTTTTGAAAGGGCCTGGATATCCAAAGAGTGTCCTGTTCTTCAAAGTCTGCTTTATTCCTCCCCTAGATTAACAAATTGTCACCCCACCTGGTATTATGGAGCTTAAGAAATGCAAGAAAGAGAGGGTCATTGAATTTTCAACACAGTCTTGTGTTTTGGAAACATCCATGGGCAGTGTGAATCAGATTTGCTGGATTGCCTGCATGAAGACCCAATGGAGCTGTGAGGATGGACCATGGGTTACAGTGAAGACCCAATGGATATTTTGGGACCGTGAGATGGCTGCTGAAGAGAGCTGCCAACCCTGGATGAAGTTTTCCAGGACTATTAATAGCCTAACTGGAGAGGCAGAATTGGAACTTCATGGACTTATTGCTTGTTAGAATTATCGGTCTTGGAGATTTGTCACTGACTAGAGTTGTTGGACTTGGAGCTACAGAGTTTGATGTTTTTTTTCTGTTTAAATTTTGTATTGGTTGAATATTTCTTTGCTATGCCCAATGCTACCTTTTGTAGTGTGAGTGTTTATTCTGTGACATTATGTTTTTTTTGGGGGGGGGTTGGTATTATGGCTCAGTTAAAAGACCTTGGATTATGAGAATGTTTGAACATCATTAAGATTGATAAAACAATGGGGACTCTTAAAATCATGCGTTGTATTTATATCATGTATGGATATCTATAGTTCCTGGTCATCCTGGGCCTGTGGTGCCTCAGTGTCCCAGGGGCATCCAGGCAATGGTAGAGCAGTGTCTTGAGCAGCTATGAGTGCAATGGGAAGAAACACCTGGGAGAAAGCTTTAGAGAACAGCTCTCATTTATTCAACAAGGAACTGGGTTTTTATAAGCAGTTCAGAGAGAGAGCGGGAAGAGGGTCCTAAGGGGATTGTTGGGTTCAAAGGTTGTTTTCTGGTGCCTAGTTGGCATATAAGGGCGTTCATTCCAGCATGTAGAGAGAAGGTCAGGTGATCTACATAGTGGTGGGAAGAGGTATAGGGTATGAGTCATAGAAGGATGGGGCTATGTAAAGGCTGTTGTCTGATACCTTATAAGGAGTTTCCTAGGTAACTGGCCAAAGGTGACAGGGCTATGAGTGAAGCCCAAGTCTTATCAGGACGACCAAGCTTCCTGGGCTGGAGGGAGGGAGCGGCCCTCCTCCTGCCAGTCTTGGGTCCCAAGATTTGTCAGGGGGTTCTAGGCTCACTGTGACCCCAAGGAGGGGGGAGGGACTTTACTCCTGCCAGTTCCCAGAACCCAAGATTTGCCCAGGGTTCAGGCTACTTCGACCTCTCCATAGCCTGGGGCCCTAGTCATGTCTGATAGCTTAGGCCTGCTTTGGGCCCTGCCTGTGTCCAATGGATATCAGTTTATGGGGGCCAGGGGAAGAATGTGGTGGTTTGATCCAGATGCCCCCCATAAACTTATGTGTTCTGAAGAGATTTGGGAATTAATGCCTCTTGGAGACAGTGTGTTGTTAAGAGTGCACTTATGTGTATTATAGCCAGTTTCCCCTTGCCAGTGTTTGGCACACTGTCCTGCTGATACAGTTGTATCTGTCTGATGTTGGCCAGGAAGTAATGTCCACCCTTTGCTATGGCACCATTTTCCCTGCCATCCTGGAGCATCCCCTTGAGTCTATAAGCCAAAATAAAGCCAGGAAAATAAACACAGGAAAGTTGTTTGCTGGTAAAAAAAAAAAAAAAAAATAGCAATGCACTGAATGAACACTGGAGATTGGACAATTGGGTGATTCCATCTGACTCTCCTAACTTCCTGAGTACCACATGTGGGTCCTTTCTACCATTTCTTTTATTAATAATGTTCAGATTTTTCATAGTTTTATGGAGGTGTCTGTCCTGGCTAATTACCGAGTTAAATTTCCACACACATCTTTGTCTGGCTAGAGTGACTGGCTAGGCATGTAAGTGTAAGTGAGAACAAGGAGGAGCTATGCCCATCTTTCCTACTTTTCCCAGATCACTGTACCTCAGTCCACTTATTTGCTAAAATAGATGACAGCCAAAGGCAATATTTATAGCAAACCTGGAAATCTGCTTTGGTGTGGAGAATTATAGCTCTTTTACTTCTGCCTTGTGGGATAGATTATTTGTGGGCCCAAGGCAAGTAGTATCTAAAATTTATGCATTGATCTTTTAGTAAAACGTTATTAAGAGTGTGTGCTTCCTCTGCTTCCTGAGGCTGATTTCTTCCTGCTTTCACATGGGGCTGAATTTTACCATAAGCCATATTTGTATGATACCTCCATTTTCTCATTCATCTGTGAGTGAGGAAATGACTAGCAGAACTTTTGCCTAGAACAGTGTTAATGAACTTAGACAGGCTATCAGTAGGCTGTAGGCTGGAGAAAGACCTAGGCCATAGGTGGTCTGGGGGCTGGAGAAAGATTTGGGCTATAGGTGGGTTGTCAGCTGGATAAAAGTTCTGGGATATAAATGGGATGCGTCTTGGGAAAGGTCTGGGCTATAGGGGACTCAACTAGGAAGTATGTCCTCCTTCTGTGGCTCCACTCTAAAGGGTTTCTGTTGTGGCCTTTTCTCTTCTGCTTGGTGGCAGACCATATGGCCAGGCCACACGAATATTCCCTTATAGGAAGACTGGCCACATTGCTCTACCTCTGCCTGGTTTCAGATCAGTGCTGTCTCCTCAGCTTTGCAAAGAAATGGACTCCCCAGAAACATGCCCCCATGAGTGAGCTGCCCACTCTGTGTGCTTCTTCCCCTTGCCCTCATATCTTTCTAAGGCAAATTTCTATCTTCATATGCAAATTTAAAGCATCCATTTGAAGGGTTGTAAGATGACTTAGTAGCTAAAGTACTTGCCATGCAAGCATGAGGACCTGATTCAGAACCCCAACATCCATGTAAAAGGTGGATGCTAAGGTACAAACCTGTGTTCTCAGCACTGGGGAAGAAGGGATGAGAAGATCCCTGAGACTTGAGGGCTAGCTACTCTATCCAAATTGGGGAGCTTTAGGTTCAATGTGAGACCTTGTCTCAAAGTGGAGAGTGCCTGAGGAAGACATATGATGTTGACCTCTAATGTCCACACATACACACATGTGAAGCCACACACATTCAAAAATGTATATACACATGCACATATAACATATAAATATACACACAATCTATTTTAACTGGTTTATGGTAAAAAAAAAAAAAGATTTTTTTTCTCATGTATTTTTTCAGTAGCTACAGAGCAATAGGTTTTCTCATCTGATAACTACAGTCATCAGGGTTGGGGAATACTCTTTGTGACAGACAAATTTATATAATACTACTTTCTATTTCTGAACCTATCTTGACTAAGGAGAGAGGTGATATTGTATCACTGATGACACCTTTGCTGCATGTCTATCATATGCAGTTTCAGCAGTCTGTACATAGGTGAGGCATGCAATATTATGAGCTTGGACACATGCCTGGCCAGTCACTCTAGCCAGGCAAAGGAGGTGTGTGTGTGTGTGTGTGTGTGTGTGTGTGTGTGTGTGTGTGTGTAAATTTGACTCTGTAATTAGCCAGGACAGAACCCTTCATGAATTCATGAAACCTTGATAAAATCTGAACATTATTAGCAACAGAAATGGTGAAGAGTAGATCTGAATAGCCAAATGGAATAAGATTTGTCCACCTTAACCTCTGTCCTTTTCTTCCTGTGAAGCTTCCCTTACTCTGAGATGGCGTTGTGACTCTTGCTGATATAAGAATGGGTGTGCATAAGTGTTTCCTTATTTGTAGAACACACATATCATTTCTTTAAATATCTGGGGGAAATCACACTGGCCTTGCTCCTAACAAATTTGAAGATCACCCTGACATTTTAACTCATGTTGACTTTACTCTCCATTGGAGAATCTGGTTTTCTTTTTCAGAAGGTAGAGAACTCTGAGAAGACAAACCACCTCTTGCATTTCAGTCAAGTCCCAGGTAAAACTACAGAGAAAATGGGAGATGAGCAAGAGTGCCGCTTTCATTGTCGGCCTGACAAGCAGCACCAGGGTGAAGGGGACAGATGCTGAGGATACTCAACACTTACCAAAGCAGAAATCCAGAGGCTTAAGATCTCATCACTGAAGAAGACTTAAAACACACCCAACATGGCTCAGGGAATTTTTCAGAAGAGGAGACAGAAAGATTGTAAGAATCACAGGTTAGTATGTCATGCCCAGAGGCACTGTCTCCCTGCAATAATTGATTGCTGCTCTCAAAGCACATAACCCATGAGGAAGACCAGTAACTCCACTGAGAAGGGCCTCTTGCAAAATGGGGGCAGAGAGGAGGAAAAAGATGGTACTAACACATGATGTACCCATACAAAATATGTTCTTAATAATAAAAAAAAAACATGAGGATGTTGTTCCAAAGGATGACACCAACCCCCCCATACAAAGGAGTACCCCCTTCTCTCTCTCTCTCTCTCTCTCTCTCTCTCTCTCTCTCTCTCTCTCTCTCTCTCTCACCTTTTAGGATATAAACTCCCAAATAGTAGTGTATTTTCACCAATATTTTAAACTGAAAACACATTCTTCATTCCATCTTTCTTAATGTGTGTAACCCACAGGTAGCTGGAATGCATGTGTTCTCACTTTCAGGAAAAAAAAAAAATAGCTCAGTTATTTTCAATCTGAATATAAGGTTGAAATACAGAGTTTTATAATAAAATAAATATTTACCTGCCTGACCCTGGCAAAAGCTGTGTGTGTGTGTGTGTGTGGTGGGGGTCATTGTTTTTGTGCTTGTGGTAGAGATGGAGCTGAAGGATGCCAAGACATAAGTAAAAATGCTCATTTGGGCTGCATGAACTAGTCACTCACCTCTTTCTCTGCATTTGAAACCTGCATTCAGAAATCCTTAGACATTTCTTGAAAAGCACAATCCATGCTAGATGGTTGAGGAGAGCAGACATCGTTACTCATGTTATAGAAGCTTGTGATCTTGTTAGAAGGACAAAAGTGTAAGTATACACAGTCAGAAATGTGAGGAGACCGTGGTGACCTGGTTATTCACTGTGTGTACTAAGTGACTGAACACAGTATGAGATAGTTTCTATGTATTTAGCATGTGTGTGGGGAGGAGAAACATGATAGATGTTGTCATGGTGTGGGAGTCTGCCAGTTTCTCATTGACTCCTCTCCTCTGTTGAAAACTCCTGGAACCATCTTCAGAACCACCCTCAGAGAAGGGGAAAGCCTCCCTCCAATGGCACCCTGGACACTGCTGACTGCACCCTACTTCAGCTTTCCCTGGACTACATTCCTGCTCTTATCAACTGAACCATTCCCTTATCTCTCTGCTGCCTCTCATCAAACCAGAGGGTTCTATTTGTTCTTCGTGTTAGAAATGGTGGCAGGGGCTTTTAATAACGACCTTCACACCTGTAGCTGTATGTGTCTCCACTCTTACCAATGGCAGATTATTTGTAGAAATACTTTGATTCAATGTATTTTCAATAAAATTCTTGTCAACAAAGCTACTAGTCTCAGAGTAGGTTGAGGAGAGAGCCAAGTAACACACTATTTATTTAAACATAGTAAACTGACAAATCAATGTGAATGAATATGTATTACAGATGTATGATTACTGCACTAGAAGTCAAACCTTTCTGCACTCATGTTGCACATCAGTTACCATGAACTTACTCATCTTGGAACTCAAAACCTGTATCCTTTGATCAATAGTTCCTTATTTTTACCATGGTGCCTAGAAACCACTGTTCTGCTCTATGTCTATAAGCTTGAGTTTAGGTTCCTCTTTTAAGTGTTATCATGTAAGTTTGTCTTTCTGTAATTCACTTCACATAATGTCTTCCAGATCCATCTTGGTCACAAATTACAGAATTTCCTTTTAATGGGTTATCATTTATAGCTATACATATAACATATACTAATATACATTAATATGCTTATATAGATAATGAATATATGTTAATACATATTTAAAGTAATATAGGTTAAATGTACATTTACATACATAGTTTTATCCTCTTCTCTGTTGATGTGTTCTGAGGTTGTTTCCATACCTTGCTTATTATATATTGTTTTGTCATGAACATGGGAGTGCAGGTATTTCTTCAATATATGTATTTCATTTCTTTTGCAGGTATACAGAGAATCAGGATGACTCAATCAGGGTAGTTCTACTTTTATTTTTTTTAGCAGAAACATCAAACTGTCTTCTATAATAATTGTACCAACTTACCTTCCCACCAACAGTGTACAGCAGTTTCTTTTCTTGCCTCCTTTTCCACCACTTATCTTTTGATTTTTGGATAGCAGCCATCCCAACAGGCATGAAGTAGCATCTCATGTATGCCAAAAATACATGTTAGAGAAAGTAAACTATTTAGTCAATGTTTATTGGGTAGCTAGTTATCTACATGCAAAAGAATGAGGCCTTATACATTATATCCCTGCCTTATATCACATAGAAAAGTTAGCTTGAAATGGCTTAATGACTAAAATGCAAGGTTTGAAATATAAAATGGCTAGAAGTAAATACAGAGAAGAAACCACTCACATTGGCTGTGGCCATGGTTCATTAGACAAAAATGAAAGGTAGGGCTGGAGAGATGGCTTAGTCGTAAGGCGCCTGCCTGCTAAGCCTAAGAATGCTGGTTCCAATCTCCAGGTCCCAAGTTTAGCCAGATGCAAAGTGAGGTAAAGACGCAATGCTGCACTTGCCCACAAGGGGGCGCACACATCTGGACTTCGTTCACAGCAGCTGACAGGCTGCTGGCACACCCATTCTCTGTCTCCCTCTCCCTTTCCCTCTCCCTCTCTCTCTCTCTCTCAACAACAACAACAACAACAAAAAAATCAAAGGTAATGTGATGCCAAAAGAAGTAACAACATATACAAAAATAAAGATGGAAAGTGACATCAGACAAAAGTACCTCTGCACTGAAAGGAAACAGTCAACACAATCCTGCACTCCAACAATTCCAGCTCTCATGGGTTTCATTCTTCATGGATAAAGTGCTACTGGAAGTCCTCATCTTGTTCAATTCATATGTGAGGATGGTGGGGCAACTTGTGAGGGATGGTGTGATAGTTTGAATATATGTCCCCCAATATATTCAGTATTTTATTAGTTTATAGTTTGCATCTTCAATCACCTTGCTAGAGGCAATGTTACTGGGGGCCGGTTTTAAGCTGTGGTGATGGTTTAGAGTCCATTGTAAAGATATGCAAATGTGCCTAGCAGGAGTTCCTGAAGTGTGCTGTGTGACCTTTTGGCTGTAGTTTTGCTCTGTGTGCTGTGTGCCTGGTTGGCGTTTGTTCTCTCTGCCTGGCCTTGTGAGAGCAGGCCGCTACTTCTGCCGTTATGGAACTTCCCCTGGATCTGTAAGCTTCAATAAATAATATCCCTTCCTCCATAACTGTGCCTGGTCTGGAAGTTCATCTCAGCGAACCTGAAGCTGTCTGCTACAGATGGGAAGGTGTTGGGGAGATTGAATAAATGGTATAAAGTTCTGATATAACCTGGGGTTTGTTGGATGACTCTGCTTAGAAAAGTTATCTATTCTACAACAATATAACAATTGCCTGTGTTCATATATGCAATGAGAACAATATCTCCTTATTTAACAGAACTAGCAGGCTAAGGCATTATGGATGGAGAAGTTGTTTGCAATACCTGGCATTAGGATTGTGAAGGGGTGTTTGGCTCCTTATTGGCTGAGTTGTTGAAGACAAAACAGAATGGGGCATGGTGATGTGATTCTATACCTCTAGTGCTCATCAACTCATATCTCAAAGGTTATTTTTCTCTTGCACTCTGTACCTGTTGGGCACATTTGCTATGCTGCCCTTCCTCATGACCCAGGTCATCATAGCATCTTTGCATAGAAGAACTGGTGGGTGGGCAAGGCAATTCTTGTAGCTACAATGAAGTTCAAGTGGATGATGAATGTCAATCCTACCACATGTCCATGGGAAGAGGGCATTAGGTGGAATTTTTCTTGAGGACTTTCACAGTCCAATATTCACCCCTAGCAGACTGTGTTGTCTGGAGCCAACTCTACATCCCCATCTTAAAGAATTTAGAAGGTGACTTTGCCATGGATGGCTTTTGATTGTTACAGCTGCTAGGACGAAGAAGTAGACTGACAAAAGCATGAGACTGTTTCTAGTGACCTAGATCTTGCTACTCTGTGTGGCTGCAGCTGGCATGTAAGTAACACTGACCTTGGATCTAATAGGGGCACCAACGTCAGTCTCCCGAACAGCAGTTTTTAGAGGCTGCAGCTGTGAAGCTGGAAGAAATTGTTGCTAGTAAGCTTGGGTTACAGGGAAAAGATCTTCATGTGAAGAATGATTGGAGGTTGTGTCATGTGCCTTTGAAAAAGTAACTACAAAGAGCTTGCTGAAGTGTGTGACTTGGGCTTGGCAAAGGAAGAAAGCAGTGGCTCAGGGAAGTCATCTCCCGGGAAGCCAGTGTAACTGTGGCTTCAAAATCCCTTTAGTCATCACCCAGCACTGATAAACCTTCAGGAAGCAATAGCTGTATCTAAAAAACCAGACCTGATATCCAGTCTTCAGACTAAAAAGGAAACAAAGCAATGGGGCTGGGGAGATGCTCAGTGGTTAAGTGCTTGCTGCTTAAGCATGAGGACCCAAGCGTGGATCCCTAGCACCATAAATGTGGTCCCCGAGGCTCACACCTATAAGCCCAGCACTAGAGAAGTGGAGGCTGAAGGATCCCAGGGGTTTGCGGACTAGCTTGTCTAACCAAACTGTTGAGCTCCAGATTACCATGAGAGACCCTGTCTCAAATAATAAGGTGGAGAGCAACTGAAGAAGACACCCTGTGTTGGCCTCTGGACTCCATGTGTACACACACATGAGCAAGTAGCTGCACACACACATATGAACATGCATATACACAAGTATGCAAACCACACACACACACCCATACAGGCCAAAAACATGCACAACACACACATACACACACACACGCATGCACGCACGCACGCATGCAAGCACATACCACACACACCAAAAAGAAAAAAAAAAGAAAGGAATAATGGTTAGTAATATCAACTGCCTGTGGAGGATGCAGCTCTACCTGTGCTTCTTTGCTCACCTGTGGTCCCTGAATGGAACACGTTCTTCAGCTCTTCTGCTTGTCCTTCCAGCTATTATCTCTTAGTGATCCCAGAGCTCACATTTTGTAATGGAAATGAGTTCATTGTGATGGGGAACAAAAGGATGTGCCCCACTGGAAGGCTCTCAGAAGTGCTGCTGGTCATGAGGATGTCAGGTTTTTTAAAATTATTTTTGGTAGTTTGAAAAGTAAGTGCAACTAAAGATAAGGTCACTTAGACTTCCAGTTCTGCTGTATTTGTGATTCTAGAGCCTGTGGGTCAATGTCACACTATAAATCCTGCAGGCAGTGTTGGGCATGGAATCAATTGGCTTATTACTTGCATCTAGAAGCCTTGTATGAATCTCCCTCCAGCTTTCCAAAAATATCTATTTCCCTTGTGTCACTGTAGTCTTCTCTGGGAAGCCTGCTTTGTGTTATTAGATCAGTTGTATCTAAACATTCACTGCACTACTTACTAACATCCAAACTGGACCATTATTTGTAACTACTCAAAGCACATTTATTACCATTCTCATATATATATGGAAACAGAGGAGGGAAACTTTTTTGCTTGCTTGTGTAGGTAATGTGTGTGCACGCGCACGCATGTGTGTTGTGGTGTTGTGTGATGTGACCCATGTGTATGATGTGTGGTATATACATATGTAGATGCCCTTGTGGCACCCCATGCCCTTGCCTGTGGTGAGATGTGCTCCCCTGTGGTTACCTGAGAGTACATGAAGTATTTCACTCTGTAGCTCTTCTGCCCATTTTTACTTGATCTGATGTCTCTTACTGATCCCAGGACTTGCATTTTTTTTGTAGGCTTCCATGATTCTTGGGTCTCTGCTCTTCTACAGAACTGGGAGCATAGACCCAACCCAGCTGTTTATGTGAGTCCTGGGGTTCGAACTTAAGCAGTCTCCCGGGCTTCTTCATGTGCTCATACTTGCACAGAAAGTGCTCTGAACTGTGGAGCCATCTCTTCAGCCCCTCCACCCTTCTTTTCTGAGAGGAAAATAATTTGCAGCCAACAGGAATATTTGAACTTGTGATATCAACATTGTCTTTCTAGTAAGACTGAGTTTCAATAATGAATTTGAGAAATTTTTGAGTTTGGCTGCTCTTTTTAGTGTCATGCTCTTAAATTCTGATGTCTCTTTAAAAAGTAATCTCTTTTCTTTTCCTGTAAAGTCTCTGGTCATGACTTGTAGGTATGGTGCAATAGCTCCTATAAATTGGCTCAGCCCTTCCTGAGCTCCACATGGCCTTTTCCAAGGACAGCCAGCAGCTTTCGACAAATGGCAGAGATTTCTGTTTCAACATTTTCCCTTGCTCTGCCCTCACCTTGATGCATTTCTGGATTAGAATATAACATGCTTCTCATCCCACACTTTGGACATATGCTTTTCTGGTAGGCTGGCACTTTAACATTCTCAGATAACACATTATAAGCAAGGCATAATTGTAATAGGGAGGAGGCCATAAGTGGCCAATAGAAGCAAAACAGTAACTTGTTAGCTTAAAGGGGAAGTTCCTTGGGGTGACTGCTGTGATTCAAACGTACAGCCCCTGGTCCTGGTGACTCGAGCCTGTCTGTGCTACCTAGAACCCTGTCTTGCCATCTATAGTAAACTCTATAGTTCCCAGGAGCTGGGATCATCTCCTTCAATCTCTCTGGCTGTTGGATCTGTTTCCCCTAACTGCTCAGCACTTTAGGGAGAGGGTCATAGAAAGGCTATTTGGATTGAGGCTCCCTCTCCCTCTACAGAATAACCTGTGTAAGAGCTTTTGCATATGTTGAAGAGAGAAAATTGGCAAAAAAAAATGTTCATGCTGAGAGCTTCTATGTCACAAGAAGGCATTCCACACCCCTCTGTGCCACAGTTGTGCAGGACTCTAATGGTGACTGTTTTCCTTGGTAAGAATTATAGATTGAATAGAAATTATCCAAAGTTACAGGTGGAAGGCTGGGGCGATAGCTTGGTGGGTAAAAGCACTTGCCTCACAAGTATGAAAGCCTGAGAAGGCCCCAGTTCATTTCTCAGCACCTATGTAAAAAGCTGGGTATGGCCACATACTCCTGTAATCCCAGTGCTATGGTAAGTGGAGATTGGAGAGCAGTTGGGGCCTGCTGGTCAGACAGATGGACTAAAAGTGGCAGCTCCAGGTTCAGAGACTGTGTGTCAACAATACATACAGAAGAGCAATAGAGGAGATATTACCTCAATTCTCAATTCTCTCAAAGAGAGAAAAGAAAGAGAGAAAGAAAAGACATTGGCTGAGAAAAATAAGAATACTTATGGTCCTTATATGTTCCAGCAGACTTGTGGGCCTTTCCACAAACTTCCAGATTTATCACCACTATCAAACGGGATTTTCCATGATCTGGGGGGAGGTACTTTTTTTGGAACGTGGAAGGTTTAGTGCTAAAAGTGGCAAAATCCTTGGGGAACTGGGATGGCTGTTTCACCCTGGGAGCTAAGCAGATATAAAAGAGAACTACTTCAGTTTGTCTCGGGTTGTTTCAGACCCTGGTGCAGTAAGCCAGTAATGACACAGGGTGTGTCTGCTGGGAAAGCAGTTGGTATCAACTTCACAAATGCTGAAGTCTCTTCTACACTCTTTTACTACCCTTTTCTAAGCTGAAGCCATCCACATAGACATCACTTCTGATCAAATTAAAAAAATTCCAAATACAAGGTCTGTGTTGTGGAGTAAGAAAAATTTAACTTCCTAACACTAAGATATGCTGTAATCTTCTAAGTGTCATAGCTTCCAGCCCCGAGGAGAAACAAGGCTCCTTGGGTGAGATGGGATGAATTATATTCACACAGGAGAAGCAGGTGCAATAACTCATGAGAAACTCCTGCTGAAGGCTGATGTACTCTGAATTAAACGGGAGTTGGCTGCCTGACAGGTCACATGTTTTAAATAAGAATAATTGGGTCGGGCATGGTTTTGCACACCTTTAATCCCAGCACTCGGGAGGCAGAGGTAGGAGGATCACCGAGTTTGAGGCCAGCCTGAGACTACAGAGTGAATTCCAGGTCAGCCTGGGTTAGAGTGAGACCCTACTTCGGAAAAAAAAAAAAATTAAGAATAATTGGTTCTTTTGTTGGCTTATCTACATGACAGACATTATAAAATATCAGACCTAAAATGGGGTTCCATAAATGGTCAAATTATATAATTTCATGCAAAAATTTATTGAGTAGCTTGTTTTCAGAGAGTGATGGATCATGAACGTTTAGAGGTACACGATGAACTAAACAGATGGACATAGTTACATGCATACATACATACATAAATACATAAATACACATACATACATACATAAATAAATAAATAAATTACATATATTTACTTATTTAATTTATATAAATTATGTTACATAATGTATACACACACATATACATTAAATAAGAAATTACATAGTAGGACTGGAAAAATTGCTCAGTGATTAAGGTGATTGCCTGCAAAACCTAATCACCTAGGTTTGATTCCCCAGTATCCATGTAAAACTAGATGCACATCTGGAGTTTGGTTGCACTGGCTAGAGGTCATGGTATGTCCATTCTCTCTGTTTCCACGTCTCTCTGTTTACAAATAAATAAAAACAAATTAAAATAAGTTATATAATAGATGATAGAGAGCTGTTAGATTGGCAGATGTTAGTCATAGACACATAGATAATACATTAATATAGATAGACATAATATAAATAGGCATCTATGAATATTTAAAGTGAAGTTTATATGCTATAAAATGAACCAGTAGTGATTTTCAAGTGAACAGTTATGGGCTTGGTTATACTCACACTATTATGTAGCCATCACCTCCACAGAGTTTCAAGGTACTTTCCATTGTTATTTCAAAGTAAACTCCATACCCATGAAACATTCTCTCTTCACCAAGTCCCTACCAAATTCTAATGCACTTTCTGTCCCTGTGGATTCACTAGTCTAACTATTTCACATAAATGGAAACATGCAACGTGTGAATTCCTGTGCTTAGCTTTGTGTCTTTGAATATATATAACATTTCTTCTGTATTGTAACACATATTCAAACAAAAACATGTCCATGAATATTGACTGAAATTCTATTCACACTAGCCAAATGGGAGACACACTCCAAATATTCATCAGCTGATGGATGATGAAACCAACTGAAGTGTATAAATATAAGTATTATTCAAGTAATACCTTTTAAACAGAAGCCTAATAAATAACAGATAATTGAGGTAAATTTGAGTAGTGCTTACATGAAATAAAGGTTGTCATGGGACACAGTAGGAGGAATGCTGAGCCCAGCGGAGCATTCTGAGACAGTTTATGCTTTCATGGTCATTTTGGTGCCAAAGATATAAATCAAGATTTAATCTGATTTCTTTCTCACAGTGCTTGGGTTTGATGTTTCCCAATCATTGAAATATCATGTTCTAGTATTTTTATGTATTTATTTGCAAACAGAGAAATAAAGACAAAAAGATAAAGAAAGAGAGAGAGAATGGGCATTCCAGGGCCTCTAGCCATTGCAAACAAACTCCAGATGTATGTGCCACTTTGTGCATCTGGCTTTATGTGGGTACTGGGGAACCAAACTCAGGTCATTAGGTTTTTTAGGCAAATGTTAACCACTGAGCAATTTCTCTAACCCAAAGTATGATTTTCTTTGTATTTCTCAATTATTAAGTATGATTCCAGTCAAGAATAGTATGCTTATGAAATAGTATATTTCTATTTTACAATGGACTTTTGTGTGTTTTAAATTTTGGAATATTGTGGTATAGAAAACTATTATGAAGACTTATACAGATATATTAAATTTGTTTTAAAGTCATATATAATTTAGGGAGATAGCTCATTTCAGTAAGGTGCTTGCCTAATAAGCATGAGGACTTGGGTTTGATCCTCAGCACCTGTGGGGTATGGTGTTGTGTGCCTATAATCCCAGTGCTGGGAAAATGGAGATAGGAGGATCCCTGGGTCTTGTTAGCCAGCTAGTCTAGGTTAATTAGTGAGCTATAGGCCAATGAAACATCCTGTCTCCAAAAGAGTGGAGGGCATTCCTGAGGAACAACATCTAAGATTGTCCTCTAGCCTCCATCACACCTACACACACGTGCACATACATCTGCACACACACAAATATTCACACACACATACACACTCACACAGGCATAAACAATGATGCACAATTTAAGCTTTTGTCAATCTTCCTAATATATAAAGAACTTTGGCAAATGCCATACATACATACAAAAAAGTAAAGGATATTTTGCCTAAGAATAAATATAGATGTGCAATAAATTGATGCAAAAATGGCCATCCTCACTAGTATCAAAGACAAACAAATTATGGAGGCAGACAATAATTATAGGAAGATTTTTAAAACATGGGAAATAAATGTTAGGAAAATTGTCACAGCTTATACTTACATAAAAAGTCTTGGTGGGACTGGAGGGATTGCTTAGCAGTTAAGGCGTTTGCCTGCAAAATGAAAGGACCCAGGTTTGATTCCCCAGGACCCACGTTAGCCAGATGCATAAGGGGGCACACGTGTCTGGAGTTCATTTGCAGTGGCTGGAGGCTCTGGCATGCCCCCCTCTCTTTCTCCCTCTCTCCCTCTTTCTCTATCAAATGAATAAACATAAAATATTAAAAAGTCTTGGTGAATGCATCAATTAGCACAGGTTGAAAAATTACTTTTGAAAATATATCAACAATTTTAGAATTACAGTCTTTGCCCTTCAGCATTGTATATTTATTTAAAGGACATGAGTGTGAGAACTTCAGTATTTCCAGAGTGCTCATAACAATGAAAGACTGGTTGCCATCTTATGTGTTACCTATGCACTATAGGTGAATCAGAATTTGCAAAGTAGTATTACCTGGAAGAATGTCCAGCCTACATATAATGTTGTCCTTGACCAAATGAGAAGCTCCAAAATAGTTAGATTTTCCTCTCACAGGAATCACTAGGACTTTGGGTGCTCTCAAAATGAGTGAATTCCAACAGGTCTAAAACAATCTACTTCTGAGGCGCAGCAGCCCAGAGGATGCACTGCCAGGTTCTCATGTTCTCATGGTTCCAGCAGTGCCTGGTATAATTACTCAGTCCTCAAATCTTTCCCATCTGCCAAGGCCCTGGAGGGATTTTGACTTCATGAAATTCTGTCAAATAAAGCTTGCAATCATTGAATTCTAGTCACTTATTACAAAAGATAAATCATAAAATATTGACTGACACAAAATCTGTATGCTATGGTCATAGGTGGCAGGAATATGAAATATTCTGTCCAAGTAATAATGTTTCCCCTCAATCTACATTATTAACAATGACTGAAATAATTTTTGACAAATTTTTCTAGAGTGATTACTTCTAAGTATTTAGTGATTTGATTATTTCTATTAGCTTTTTGGAACCTACTATTTATTTTCTCAAAATTTCTACAATAAAATGTATACATTTTGTACCAATTTGGCCAAACAAGTCTAAATATACATAACATAAAGCAATGTGTCCTCTGCAACAAGGTCATCATGCAGCTTCAGGGAAGTGTCTTCTTGGAACAGCATCAAAGTTCTTTTCCTAATCATCCAAGGCTCTGGAGCTGCCCAGCAGAGACTTCAACATGGTGGGCATGACCTGTGTATCTGCTGGCCAGGGAAGTAGCTGTTAGCCATAGGTGGCTACTGACCACTCAAAGAAAGCATACCTGAGAAAATGAATTTTTTAAGTTTTTAAAAAAATGTATTTATTTATTCATTTGAGAGAGAGAAGAGAGAAACTGAGAAAGAAGCAAAGAGAGAGAGAGGCAGAGAGAGGGAATGGGTGCACCAGGGCCTCCAGGTATTGCCAACAAACTCCAGGTGCATGCACCCCCTTGTGCATCTGGCTGAGGTGGGTCCTGGGGAATCAAACCAGGGTCCTTTGATTTTGCAGGCAAACACCTTAATGGCTAAGCCATCTCTCCAGCCTGAGAAAATGAAATTTTAATTAAATTTTATCCAAATGAAACAGCATATACAGCCAGTAGTTTTGATAATGAGCATCATGGATCAAGCTACTGATTGAATCCTGATTCAGTTTTTCCTTCTTTGGTACTGAGGATGCTGTATTGGACAGGGTTCTCTAGAGGAACAAAACCCATAGCATGAATATGTATACAGAGGGATTTATTAGGTGTTCAACAGGAGACAGGCTGTGCATCCAATGGCAGCTGTCTTCAGGTACAGAGTCAGAGAACTCAGTAGCTGCTCAGTCCATAAGGCTGCATGCCTCAGTAGTCCTAATCTGCCACTGAAGGCCTGGAGGATTTCTAGAGAGACACTGGTCTTAAGTCCATCGTGGACAGCCAGTAAAATTAGGTTCATTGTCTGCAAGGGATATCAGCAACAGGGTAGATAGATGCATATACCAACAAGTTGCATAAGCAGCCAGGAAAAAGAATCTGTGTTCTCCTGAAGCTTTTTGACAGTCGACCACCAAAGTGTCGTGGACTCTGGATGGAGGAAATGCTGCCACAGACCTGACCAAGAGGAATATCTCTTACTTGGTTCCTAATCTTATCAACTCACAATAGAACTTAACCATAACAGACATACATGGATAATGACATTCATATGGGTAATGTGGATTTGTGACCTTGATGTTCTGTCGAGCAATGCCATCTCCTCTGCTCTTATTTATTCCATGTGCTTGCAGTGGAGTTGATGTCCACTTTCAGACTAATCCAAACAGTACTTTACATTTTATGGCCATAAATGTTCCCCAAGTGGGCTAATTTATATTTATATTGATCCCCTAGGAAGACACTAATGGATGCTTTAACCTAAAAATACTAATTACATCACATAGATCCCAAAAATAAAATCAAGCCAGCAGAAGTAAGAATAAAAAGATAAGAAATCCAGATTATAAGATGGGAGAATCTGATGTTCAAATTCAGACCTTTGGGCATAGGGAAAAAAAAAATCAGTCCCCTCATTTTCCCTCTCCTTTTCTTTCCATTCACTCTTCTAGTCTCTCCTTTGCCTCCTTTTAAGCTGGAAAGATAGCTAAGAGGATAAAGAGCTCCTTACTCCAGCCTGACTATCCAAATTCAATTCTTAGACCCCACAGAAAAAAACAGAAGCTTTGGCAAGCTTTTGCATTCCCAGCAGGCTGGTGGTGAGATGGGCAGTGGAGACAGGAGAAATGTTCCTGAAGCTCCTGGAGAGAGCAGCAAAGCACAGCAGAGGGAGAGGGAGAGGGACAGGGAGAGGAATCCTGCCTCAAATGAGATGGAAGGCAGGGCAGATCTGGAAAAATTGTCCTCTGACCTCCACATGGACCCTGTACTCATACACACAAAACATGTGCACATCTCTACACATAACAATAAATAAATAATTACACTAAAACACTTGAAGTTGAGGCACTTTTTTCTCACCTGTCTGTAAAGAGCACTGATTTCAAAATAAAACCAGAAGACAACATTGTGAGCCCCTCATCACCCAAAAGCTGATCCAAGCCTGCTCTCTCTGTACATCTAGGACTCTGAAAATGAGTGCCAATGAGTTCTATTAATTTATTTTTATTATTTTATTTTTTAATTTTTTTAACTTTTTTAGAGAGAGAGTAAGACACACACACACACACACACACACACACAGAGAGAGAGAGAGAGAGAGAGAGAGAGAGAGAGAGAGAATTGGCATGCCAGGACCTCAGCTTCTGAAATCAAACTGCAGATGTCTGTGCCACCTCGTGTGCATGTGTGGCCTTGTGCTTGCGTCACCTTTGTGCATCTGGCTTATGTGTGATCTGGACAGAGATCAAATATGGGTCCTTAGGCTTCACTGGCCTAAAGGTTTTAACCACTAAGTCATCTCTCCAGCCCTATTTATATTCATTTTTTAAATATATGCTATTTATTTATTTATTTTAGAGAAAGAGAGACAAAGAATAGGCATGCCAGGGCCTCTAGCCATTGCTAACAGAAATCTAGACTGGCTTATGTGGGTACTGGTGAATTGAACCTGGGTCCTTAGTCTTCACAGGCAAGTGCCTTAACCACTATATAATCTCTCCAGCTCTGTTCTATTTATTTAAAAATAAACTCCCTTGACCACAACATTATCTGACAGCATTCTATTATCAAGATGGAGGCAGCTATTCTCTGAGGAGCCTGTGAGGTCAGCAATCTCTACATTTATGGCTCCATCTGCCCTTTGGGCTTCGCACTGCAAATCAAAATAAGACAGAACAAGGTGTAGGCTGCTCTAGACAGACAGGGCTTCAAAGCTAGATTAATAAAACAATGTTGAAAGACCACATTTTAGCTCCTTAAAAACAGGGAAAGCTATATAATAAAACTGACTGAAAGATGGAGTTAGAATGTCAGAAAAGAACATTCTGAGTGAACTGAAATCTTTATAATAAGCTGCATGACTCAAAAATCTGAGGCCAAGAGGTACATGCAGTTATTCATTAAGAACTGCTTTATTTTTATAGCACAGTGGCCATACAGGTGCCAGAAAGAAATGTTTGCGTGATGGAAGGCTGTTTCCCAATAGAGATGTTTTCAAGTACTGCTGGGAAGTTGGTTTCCTTGCTGACATAATTCCTGCTCTGGACTTTTATCCCATAAGGCTATCCAGGAAGCAGGACCTCACTGGCATGGGTGTCTGTCTGCTAATTATGGAATGGAGATTGAGTGTGTGGAGTTGGGGTACAGACACAATCATAACATCACATTTTCATCACAAAGGAATACAGAAAGCACTTTTTCCATCAGAATTCCCTTGCTTGTTTTCATATCCTGAGAGTGTTTGAATAAAAATAAAAAAACAATGACAATCAAACTCCAACCAATCTAAAAAGCCTTTAATAAACCCCAACTGAATCTGCTGTGAAACCTAGTGCATATACTTAGGACAGTGTGGGAAAATCAATCAAGAATGGAGAAATTTACTTATCTGAAGGGACATTAGAGTCCAAGAGTTGGTTTTTCCTGATGAAGATGGAGTCAAACTGAGTTTAACAGTCCGATGAAGAACTGCAGTAAGCTGGTGTCCCTAACTGCTTTCTGGCTGCTGCGGGTGGGCCACGACCACTCACAGGGCTCTTCCTAGCCTTCCTCCTGGAGAGCTGCTCTGCGCTGTAGAGGAAACTTCTGCTTATGCTGACTCTGGTTCTCGTAAACAGACCTGGGAAAATTAAGACCTCTATCAGCAGTGATGCTGGCTGGGGGAGCCCTTAGCCCTGTGATAAAGGCCGTCTTCCCCTGCTGTTCTGGGTACCTGAGCCTTAGTGCACAGAGGCTCAAGAAAGGAGGATGAGGGAGATTCTGCACCCTTGAGGCCAGCTTTCCCCACAGGCTCTTTTCCCAATCGTGGACACATTCAGCTCTCTATGGCCAGGGCTGTGTACTCGCCCAGCTTCCTGAAGACCCAGAGTCCGTGATGTATACAGCTCTAAATGCTGCTCTGGGGGTTGTGGTACATGGGATCTAGAGTACCTAGAAATCACCCCGACCCTTAAAACATGAATGTGGCAGGTAGGGGAGTCTGTTGTACTGACCTCATTCCCTTGGATATAGATTCCGAAGTGGGATCTCTGAATCTTGTGGTGAACCTATCACTACAAAATCATACATCTAAATCTGAATATATGTAAATGAGCTTTGTATCACTTCATACCATAACCATGGTTGATGTTTTATAATATTTTAGCAGTGAGAGAGAAAAGCAAAAAAAGTTCCTTTTGTGTTTGTAGTAGCCATTTCAATTTCTTTCTTTAAGAACTTTCTGTTCAATTTCTCTTCCCATTTTGAATGAGTTATTTATAAATTCTACTTATCAGACCTCTGTCAGAATTATAGCTGGCAAAGGTTTTTCCCCATTCTGTAGGTTGTCTGTTGACTCTGCTGATGGTTAGCTTATCTGTACAATAGCATTTGAGTCTCATGAGATCCCAGTGGTTTAGTAGTTGTCTAATTGCCTGGGCTACAGGGGTCTTGCTCAAAAAGTCCTCACCTATGCCTATATATTGGAGCTTTCTGCCTATTTTTTTCTTCAAGTCATTTTAGAGTTTCTGATTCCTGTATTGAGGCCCTTGATCCACTTGGAATTGATTTTTGTGCAGGGTGAGAGAAGGCAGTCCACATTCATTCCTTTACGTGTGGCTATCCTGCTTTTCCAGCATCATTTGTTGAAAATGCTCACTCTACTCCTCCAGATAACTGTAGTTAGAGGAACTTATACCTGAATCTTCCATTCTAATCCATTGATTTATGTGCCAGTGCCAAGCTGTTTTTATTGCTATTCCTTTATTGTATGTCTTGAATTCAGGTATGGTGATTTCACCAGAGGTATTCCTTTTGCTGAGAAAACTTTTGGCTATCTGAGACCTTTTGTGCTTCCATATTAATTTTAAGACTATTTTTACTAGTTCTATAAAGAATGATGCTGGAATTTTTATTGGGATTGTATTAAATCTGTATATTGCTTTGTGTAAGATGGCCATTTTCATGATATTGATTCTTCTGATTCATAAACATGGGAGGTATTTCCATCTTTTCATGTCTTCTTCCATTTCTTCAGAGTTTTTATGTTTTGATTGTATAGGTCTCTTCCTTGGTTAGGTATATCCCAAGATATTTAACTTTTGGTGTCTATTGTAAACAGAGCTGCCTCACTGATTTCTTTCTCTATATGTTTGTCATTGTTATGTACAAAGGCAACTGATTTTTGTGTGTTGATTTTATATCCTGCCATTTTGCTGAAAGAGCTTATTAGTTCCAGGAGTTTTTTTTTTTTTTTTTTTTTGGTGGAGTCTTTTGGATCACTTAAATAAAGAATCATGATATTTACAAATAATGCTAATTTGACTTCTTCCTTTCCAATTTATATTCTTTTGTTGATTTCTCTTGACTTGTTGCTTGAGCTAAGATTCAAGTACAGTGTTGAAAAGCAGGGGTGAGAGTTGCCAACGTCTAGTTTCAGATGTTAATGGGAATGCTTCAAGCTTTTCCCCCATTTAGTATGATATAGGCAGTCTATTGTATATTACCTTTATTATGTTGAGATATGATCTCTCCATCCCTATCTTCTCCACTGTTTTAATCATGAATGAGCATTGAATTTTGTTGAAGACCTTTTCTGCATCTATTGAGATAATCATGTGGTTCCTGACTTTGAGTCTGTTTATGTGATATATTAGATTTATAGATTTGTTTTTTTTTTTTTAATATTTTCATTTGAGAGAAGGTGGGTAATTAGCACATCAGGGCCTTAGCCACTGCAATGGAACTCAGACATTTGCACCATCTAGTGGGCATGTGCGACCTTGTGCTTGTCTCACGTTTGTGTGTCTGGCTTACGTGGGATCTGGAGAGTTGAGCATGGGTATTTAGGCTTCACAGGCAAGAACCTTAACTGCTAAGCTATCTTTCCAGCCCATGTTTATAGATTTTTGCATGTTGAACCAACCCTGCCTCCCTGGTATGAAACTTACTTGATCAGGGTAGATGTTGCCTGTGATGTGTTTAATTTGTTTACAAGAATTTTATTGACAATTTTGTGTCTAAATTTATCAGGGATATAAGCCTATAGTTCTCTTTTCTTGTTGTATTTTATTAGTGTAATGCTGTTTTCATAGAAAGATTTGAAGAGTGTTCCCTGCTTTTAAATTGTTTAGAATAACTTGAGAAAAAAATGGATTTAGTTCTTCATGGAAGGTTTTGTAGAAGTCAGCAGTGAAACCATCTTGATCCTGGACATTTTGTTGTTGTTGTTGTTGGGATGCTCTTAATTATATCTCCAATTTCATTTGGTATTATGTCTACATTCAAGTGCTTTATCTCATTTGGGTTTTGTTTTGGTAGGTGGAATGAGCTAAGGAATTCAAACATTTTTTTCAGTTTTTCCAATTTTCTGGAGTATGTGTCTTTGAAATATGTCCCAATGATTCTTCCAATTTCATTAGGATCTATTGTAGCATCTCCCTTTTCATTTCTGATCTTGTTGATCTGAGCCTTCTCTTTTTTTCCTTTTGATCAAATTGGTTAGGGGTTTATCAATCTTTTTTTTTTTTTTTTTTTTTTTTTTTGAAGAACAAGCTCTTTAATTCATCATTTTTATTGTTTTCTGGATTTCCAATTCATTGATTTCTTCTATTTATTCTATATATATTGGGTTTTCATTGTTCTTATTTTTTCAGTGCCTTCAGATGAATGGTTAAATTATTGACTTGAGCTCTGTCTGTCTTGGTAATGAAAGTATTTAGTGCTATAAACTTCCCTCTTAAGATTGCCTTCATTGTGACCCATAAGTTTTGGTATGTTGTATTTTCATTATTATTTTTCCTTTTTGATTTCTTCTACTACCCATGCATTATTGAAAAGTGAATTGTTCAGCCTCAAGGTGCTGGTGGATTTTCTGTTGTTTTCCTTGTTATTAGTCTCTAGTTTTATTGCAATGTGGTCTGATATAGAACAATTAAATATGCTGATTTTCCTGAGATTGTTGAGAAATGTTTTATATCCCAATATATGATCTATTTTAGACAAGGTTCCATGAGCTACTGAGAAGAACATGTATTATGTGGAATCAGGGTGGAATATTCTGTAGGTGTCTGTTAAGTCCAATTGATCTATGGTATTGTTTAACTCCCTTATTTCATAGTTAATTTTCTGCTTAGATGATCTGTCTAATGATGATATTGGAGTATTAAAGGCTCTTACTATAATTGTGTTGGAGGTTATTTCTGCTTTACTGTCTAACAGATTTTGCTTTGTGAAATTTGGTGCTCCTCTTTTTGGTGCATATAGGTTTATGATTGTAATGTCTGCTTGTATTTCTCCTTGATGAGTATGTAGTGGTTTCTTTATCTTTTTTGGTTACTTTTGGTTTAAAGCCTGTTTTGTCTGATATCAGTATAGCCATATCTCCCTACTTTTTGTTTCTTATTTCCATTAGCTTGGGATATCTTTTTCCATCCTTTCATCCTGGGTGGTGTCTATGTTTATAGTGAGGTGAGTTTCCTGAGATAGCAAATGGATGGGTTCCTTTTCTTTGTGTCTAGCTTTTTAGCCTGTGCTTTTTGATTGGGGCATTGATGGTTAGAATTATAACTGTGAGGTGTGAGTTAATTTCTGATGAGTTGGAGGCTTTGTGGAATTTGGTGTTTTCTTAGAATTTATGTATTCATGCCTGATCTACTCATGGTTGTTATTTTTGCCCTCCCATAGACTGTTGGGTGTGATTGACTGTCTTTTCACTTTGGATGGTTCTATGCAATATTCTCGGTAGGGTTGGCTTAGTACTCATATAATCATTTACCTGGCTTTTATCATGAGAAGTGTTTCTTCACCTACAATTATGAGGAACAGTTTTGCTAGGAATAATATTTTGGGTTGGCAACCATGGTCTTTTAGGATTTGAAATGCTCCACTACAATCCCTTCTGGCTTTTAGAGTTTCCATTAAAAAAAAAAAAAAAAAGATAATTATGATGGGTTTACCTTTATATGTAACAAGCTGTTTTTTTTTTTTTTTAACTTGCAGCTTTTAGAACCCTTTCTTTGTTTTCATTGTTGTGAGTTTTACTTATAATGTGACATGAGGAATTTCTTCTCTAGACCTGTATGTTTGGTGTTCTGAGCATCTCTTGTATTTTACTAGGGCTCTCTTTTGTGAGAGTAGGAAAATTTTCTTTGATAATTTTGTTGAGGATATTCTCTATGCCTTATGCCTTTGGCCTATATTCACCCCTTCCCCCTTAAATGCCAGTGATCTGAATATTGGTCTCTTGAAAGTGTCTCATATTTCCCCTTATTCTGTTCACTTTTTTTTTTTTTGAGTTTTTCATTGTTTTTGAACTGCCAGACTATTTCCTCTGTCTTGCCCTCAAGTTCTGATAGTCTGTCTGCCATATGGTCTACTCTGTTAGTAAGGCTTTCTTGGGAGCCTTTTACAAGAGTTATTTCATACAAGAGTTCTTTCATTAGTTCATTGGGGTTATCTGATACTTTTTCCCAGCATCTCCATCTTTTTGTGGAATTCCAATTTCATTTCCATTTTAAGTTTATGTTTTTATTTTTAAGTGGAAACTTTGTATGGACACATCATATGTTGGTACCATCATTTCCCTCCTCCATGTCCCCTTTCCACAGTAAGCCCTCCTCAGTGGGATTGCTGGTATTCACAATGCAGTTGTGGGTTATGAGTTGTGAGAGCAGAAATCAGTCATTGTGGTAGGGGAAATGCCTCTGGATAGTTCCTTCTACTCTGTGTCTCTTACAGTCTTTTTGCCCCCTCTTCCACAAAATTCCCTGAGCTTTGGTGTGTGTGCTTAAAGTGTATTTTAATGTTGAGGTCTCAGCAGCTTCTGGATTTCTACTTTGGGGCATTTTGAGTATCATTAGTATCTGTCTCCATCACTCTGGCACAGGTTGTCAGGTTCACCATGGAAGCAGCACTCTTGCTCATCTCACTGATTCCTCTGTGGTTTCATCTGTGCCCTGGCTGATGTGCAAGGGGTGGTTTATCTTCTGGCAGGAAGGCAGCTATCTATTCTTGTCTTGTTAACAGATGTTGGTTGTCCTTGGTTCTTGCTGCTTTCAGAAAAAGTAAAATAGATTCTCCAATGGACAGTGAGATCAGGATAGGTTAAAGGGGATAAGCATAGTTAATTTAGAGAGATTTTGATAGGTGTTGCCTCACTAAAGACTAGTGAGAGCTTCTCAATGGAATCTACAATCAATCTTGGTCTCCTTACCATTCTGACTAGGTTCCCGGTTCCAGTTATGGGCCCCTTTCCACTAAGTGGATCATGAGTTTTGGTATGATGTATTTTCATTAGCATTATAGAAATTTAAAATTTCCTTTTTGATTTCTTCCATGACCCATTCATTGCTTAATAGTGTTTTGTTCAGTCTCCAAGAGCTGGTATACTAGCATTAACTCACTGTGGTCTGATATGATGCATGAAGTTATATCAATTTTACTGAATTTATGGAGACAAGCTTTATGTCCTAATATATTATTTGTTTCAGAGAAGGTTCTGTGGGCTGCTAAGAAGAATATGTGCTCTGTAGAACTGGGTGGAATGTTCTGTAGATGTCTGTTAGTTCTACCTGATTTATGGTATTATTAAACTCTATTATTTCCCTGTCGATTTTCTACTTGCCTGATTGCCTATTGATGATAGTGGGGTATTGAAGTCCCATACTATGATGGTATTGGGATTTATTTCCTATTAGTTGTCAGCAGATTTTGTTTTATTAAATGTTGTGAACCTGTGTTTGGCGTGTATAAATTTATGATTGTGATGTCTTCTTGTTGGTTTCTTCCCTTGATGAGTAAAAGGTAGCCTTATTTTTCCTTTTTAATTACTTTTGTTTTGAAATCTATTTTGGAAGATATTAATATACCCACTGGGTTCTTATTTCCATTTGTTTGGAAAATCATTTTTCATCCTTTCACTCTGAAGAAGTGTCATCTATCCTTAGTGGTGAGGTTGGTTTCTTGAAGACAGTAGATACAATGGCCCATTTTTTTCTGACCCACCCTATAACCTTGTGTTTTTTGTGAGTGAGTTAAGACCAATAATATTTAAAGTTATAATTTTGAGGTTCTATTTAATCCCTGCCATGTTGGAGTCTTTATGGGGTTTGGTGCTTTCTTGGGCTTTGTACTTTTTTATAACCACTCTAGTTTTGGTTATTGTGTTCTTCCTCTGTAGGCTTTTGAGGTGGGTTGTTTGACTCTTCTGTGTGGAATATTCCCTGAAGTATTCTGCATAGGTTTGGATTTGTGTTCAAATAATCACAGAGCTGGCTTTTAGCATGGAAAATTTTTCTTTCATCATCTATTATGAGGGATATTTTTGTTGGGTACAATAGTTTGGGTTGGAAGCCATAGTTTTGTAAACTTTGAAGTGCTCCATTACAGACCCTTCTGGCTTTCTAGGTTTCCAATGAAAAGTCTGAGGTAATTCTAATGGGATTGCCTTTGTATGTAATGAGTTGTTTCTTTCTTGCTGTTTTTTAGCACACTGTCCTTTGCTTTGTTGTTGAGTGTTTTAACTATGACAAACCTTGAGAATTTCTTCTTTGATACAGTCTGTTTAATCTTCTGTGTATCTCTTGTATCTGGATGGGTCTCTCTTTGGAAAGGGTAGAAAAGTTTTCTTCAATAATTTTGTTGAATATATCTCTGTGCCTTTGGCACAAGATTTTTCCCCTTCTGGTATACACATGTTCAAGTTATTTGGTCATTTTAGTGTATTCCACAATTCCCTTGTGTCATGTTCACATTGAGGTTTTGGTTATCAAAGTTTTTGGACTCCGGAGCAACTTCTTCTGTCTTGACTTCCAGATCCGATGTTCTGTCGTTCACATGATTAAGTCTGTTAATGAGGGTTTGTGTAGAGGTTTTTACAAACTCAGTTTGATTTTTTTCTTTTTAAAGGATATTTTAAATTATTTATTTGAAAGAGGAAGAGAGAAAGAGAGGAAGCATACCTGGACTTCTAGCCATTTCACATGAACTGCAGACTTATGCATCACCATGTGCATCTCACTTATGTGGGTACTGGGGAATCAAACCTGGGTCCTTAGGCTTCACAGGCAAGTGTCTTAACCACTAAGCCATATCTCTAGCCTCTGATTTTTTTTTCAAGGAGAAAGCAAGAATTTGCCCTTTTAGGGTCTTCACTGAGTGTTCTGTTTTGTGTTGGAACTGACATGGCATGGAATGGCATTATATCCACAAATTCAGAGGTTGTGGAAGTTGAAAGCCCAGCACCTCTGGGCTTGTGGCTAATACAAGAGCTGCACTGGAGGCCTGGAATCTCTTCAGCTCCATCACAGCCATGCCTTGCATGTGGGCCTCAGGAGCAATAGTATTTGCCCCTGACCCCCCCCATTGTACCCCTGCTGAGCAGGTTGTGCAGAATGCACTAGTACCCTCTGGTGGGTACTTGCCAGATATTCCTGTGCTCCTTGTCTGGGGTACTAGTAGGTAGATGATGATGTTGGGAAAATGGAAGGGAATGGGGAGAAAGGTGGGCCTCCAGGATCCATGAGCTATTTCTGAAGTTGGTCTGAGGAGGTGGCTGGTTTGGGGGCTTAAGTATGCACCAGTGGCATGGCTTGGTGTGATCACAGGGGGTAGCAAAGGACAGAAAAATGTGATGAAGCTGGTGGTGTGGGGACCCTCAGAGGCCAGAGGTGTGGGATGGGGAGCCACAGGGGTTAGCTGCTGGGGTGGGGCAGAAGAAGCATGGGCAGGGACAGGTGGCACAGAGTGGGTGGAATGGTGGTCCCTGGCCATGATACCCTGGGGCTAGTGGCACAGGGAGGGCAGAAGCTGCACTGTGTGGGCCAGAAGCATGGTTCCTAGCTCTGGCACTGTGGGGACACTAGGGACCAGCAGCACAGTTCCTGATGGTGCAGAGTGGAACAGAAATGTAGGCTCTGGCTCTGGCACAGTGGGGACATGCAGGGTCCAGTGGCATGGGGTGGAAGCATAAGCTCTGGTTCTGGCATTGTGGGGATGTGCAGGGACCAGAGGCATGGGGTGGGGCAGAAGCAGAGCAAGCTGGGGCAGAAACGTGGGCCCTAGCTTTAGCACCTGGAGACCTGAAGTATGGGATCCAGTGTTTGGCAGATGGAAGTGGGCAGTCGTGTGGATGTGTGTGTGGAGCTGGGATCTGCTGGCTCCCAGGCCAGAAACACTGGCCTGGCAAGTGTGGGTCCTGCCTCCAGCACTGTGTGTACATGCTCAGTAGGTTGATTCCTTCTGTAAGTGTGTGGAGCTTGGAGGAAGACCAATTGCCAGACTGCTCTGCCCACCTAAACTCAGCTGGCTGTGTTAGGCACCAGCCCACCCAGCCTGTGGTTGAACTCTATCTGTGCCCAAGAGTGTATAGAAATCAACAGATTCTGAAATGTGCACCCCCATACCCACTAGTGGAGGTCCTTTAAAACCAACTGGTACTGGAGCCCACCTGTGATAGTTTGAATAGATGGCCCCTAATATATTCAGTGTTTTATTAGTTTGTAGTTTGCATATGCAGCCACCTGGCTGGAGGTAGTGTCACTGGGAGGATCTTAAGGAGTGGTAGTGGGTTTGAGATTCCATTATAAAGATATGCAAAGTGTGCCTAGCTGGAGTTCCTGGAAGTGTGTTGTGCTGTGTGGCTTGTGGCTTTGCTCTCCATGTTTGGTCTTGTGAAAGCAGGCCAGCTTCCTCTGCAATTATGGAACTTCCCCTGGATCTGTAAGCTTCAGTAAGTATCCCCTCCTCCAAAACTGTGCCGGATCTGGAAGTTCATCTCAGTGAACCTGAAGCTATCTGCTATACTGCCCCCTCCCAATTTTTGCCCAATTTCACCCCTGGAGCTCTAGTTTGGATGTGAATCCACCATCTTGACTGGAAGACCTCCAATTTCATTTCTTGTTTAGACTTGCTTGTTTTTGTTAGAGTTTATTCCTGCATTTTATTATATCTTCATTGAAATTATTCCACTGCCCATTGAGATCAGTTTTTGTTGGTTCTCTTCCATTCCCTTCGTTCTTCTATCAAGTTCTTTTTTATTCTCTTTAGAATTTTTTGAGCTGTGCATTGAGTTCTTTCTGTGATTTGTTTCTGTTTCTTTCAGACATGCTTTGAGTTCATTCTTGAATTCTTTTTGTTGATTTTCTTCATTCAGCTATGCTTTAAATTCTTTTGTGGGTTGTTTATTTTGATTCTATTCTAATTCTTCCAGCTTTTTGTTCATGGCCTCATTAAGTTTGTTGAATATGCTTGTCTTATCTTTAGTTTGGGGTTCTATGCCTGGCGTTTCCTTTAGGTTTGCAATGGAGGCTTTTATTATGGGGCTAAGTGTCCTTGGTGCAGATCTTTAACTTGGTGTCTTTTTTTTTTTTCATTGGAGTTTGCCCATCTTGAGGTAGTGGTCTTGTTTTTCTGGGGCTTTAGCAATTAGTATTTCTTGTGGAGTATGAGTTGATTTCCTTGTTCAGATTTGGTCAAGTTAAAAGTGGGATGGTGGTATATTCACAGGTTTTCTCTGGGTGCTCTTGAGTCTAAGTCAGGTAGTACTTGTGTATCTACTCTCCCGGGAATTCTGGGTGGGTCCCTGGAATGCCTGGCCAACTCAGTGACCAGGCAAGGTCCTGTTGTCTCTTTGGTATTCACTTCCTGGTCCTTGGTGGTGGGTTTGGCTGTGACAACTGGTGGAAGCCTGGATAAGGGGATAGCAGGGATCCCACTTGGAGGGATGGATCTCAGTCACAGTGGTTATGGTGCTCACCTGGATCATGCGTATTTAAAGATAGTTTGGGATCAATGATTATATGCATGTGAACCTTCCCTAACACATCTTACATGTGGATCTGGTGGTTCCCTATCTGCCCATGTGAGCATGCCTGGAACTGGTACTATCTGCCTTGCATAAGCATGCTGCCAGGAAAACCATCAGGTAACTGGCACTTACCTGCCCCATAGGGAGCACACTGCTGGGGAACCAGCACTTTCTGCCTTATCTGAGTATGCCATTGTGGAACTGGTGCCCCACAGCTCATGACATATTTCTACCTCATTATTTTCCAGAATAACTGAAAGGGCTTAAGTCTGCTTTTCTAATTACTCTGTTAACTTGAGATGAAAAACTGAGAATAGTCTATAAATTAGGGAATGATTGAATTCTATAGAGTTCATTTACAACCATTGCCTGATTTCTGTTCAACAATCCAGCAAATGGATTCTGATAAATTTACCTACCTGCTCAGGAACTGCACCATGTGGCAGGTAGACTTAGTAGTTGAGGGAAATTATTGGTTTATCCCATAGAATATACATTTCACTGAGAAAGTGCTTACCAAGCCAGAGCTCCATCTTGCCAACCTCAAGCCTCCCTTAAACAGAAAAGGCCCTCCCTGAAGTGGAGAAGAAGTCAGAGGCTATAGCATAGAAGGATCTACTCCCACACCTTTAAAACCCAAAGTCAATGCACTAATGCAAAGATAACAAAGACAAAATGTCACAGAAAAATTCAAACTATGGTAAAATCACTTTATCAACTATGTTGAAAAATTCATATAAAATGAAAATCCTTTGCAGGAGTGGACATGATCCTCAATCCTCCTCCCTCAATGATGAAGAAATAATAAATTGTCAAACAAAAAATAGAAAACACAAAAATATCTACCACTTGGCAATAATTCCTTAAGTGATGCACAAAGCCTGCATCAGAGAAACTGTAAAACTGAATTGGAGACCTTAAAAGAAGAATCAATAGGAAAATACATCATAACCCCAGACAGTCAGATCAATATAGAAAAACTGTAAATCCCATCATGTCAGTTTCATAAAGTCAAAGCTGTGGAAAGAAAGTCCCAGGAGGGCATAGATTCTACAAGAGTGAGATAGAAGTTATTGTAAGGGAGATTGTCCCTGACTCTTTTTGAAGCACATTATAGAATTTCAGCCATCACTGGAATCCATCTGAAGCCTATGATGAACTAAGAAATTAGTCAAAGAACAGAATAAAATGTCAAGATAAACCCAGAATTCTTAAGAACCTTATTATAACTTCATACATGCTAAATAGGGTATTGAAATTTAGAAATAAACACACATATACACATTGATATATATAAAAAAAGTCCAACGTACACTAGCTTTTAAAACTCAACTTTTAAAAGTGGTAAATCTTTACTCTCTCTCAAATAAATAAAATAAATAAATAAAATAAATTGCTATTGCCTATAGAGGCATGCACACACCACAATAAAACAATTTTTGTAAAAAAGAAAATTGTGACCCCTTTGTGTGCAAGAACTGCTATCTTATTTTATATATTCCTACATTGTTGTTGAATACCTTCCTCCCATCGAGTAATAGACACATGCTCTGATTCAAGATGAGCTTTTTTCCATTGTCAGTGATACATGGACTGAAATACCACACCAGTCACTGATTTAACTCCCTCCATTTTGACCCTCTTTTTAAATTTTTTTGATGTCACACACACCAAATTACCCATATACTTCATTTGGACACTAGTGAAAGCCAGAGAAGGCTGTCTGGTCACTTCTGCTATGGCCTTTTCACCTTATTTCCTTGAGATAGAGCCTCTTAGTTGACTTGGATCTTGTTTTGTGCTAGACTGGCTGACCAGTGAGTCTTAACAATCCTCCTGTCTCTGGTCCCTCAGGGCTAGGACTAGATGTGTGTGTGGCCACTCTCTGCTTTTTAGGCGGCTGCTGGAGATCTGAACTCAGGTCCTCATGTGTGTGTAACAGGGGATCTTACTAGTCAAGCCATCTCCCCAGCTCCCTTTTTGATTTTATCCTGAGTCATGCTTTCTGCTGGCTCAAACTCACAGTGATCCTCCCTCTGCCTCTGAGTGCTGGGATTAAAGGCATGCACAACAATGCCCAGCTGCAGATACTTTTTAAAAAAAGATTTTATTTTTATTTATTCATTTATTTATTAGAGACAGAGAGAGAGGGGAGAGAGAGAATGGGCTCGCCAGGACCTCCAGCCACTGCAAACGAACTCCAGACACATTTGCTACTATATGCATCTGGCTTACGTGGGACCTGGAGAATCGAAACAGGGTTCTTAGGCTTCACAGGCAAACACCTTAACTGCTAAGCCATTTCTCCAGCCCTGCAGATACTTTTGATTCCAGGAACTAAACATCTTTGTGACAAGGCATCTAAATGACTCCCAAGCAACAGTAAGTTTGATAGTGTTACTAGAGAGCTCTGGGCTGGCTTTGAGAGAACTCTCCAAGCTGTTAAACCAGGGGCTCTTGAATATCCATTCTTGTCTATTATTAGCAGACAATTGGAAAAGGCAGACAAGGAAAAGGGTGCATTGTGAACGATTTATTTTAAGGGAGGGTAGAGATAATAGGGAAGAAAAACAGTCAATCTCCCAAGCTGAGTAGCTGGGAATAGATTGCTGCATGCGGGCTTGAATTGGGCTTCTGTACAGCCTTGGGAATGTAAATTAGGTACCTAGTCAGGATGAGCCTCATTGCCAAGTTCAAACTTATATAAAGGACCCTTATTTTTTAATGGGACCAGGAAGATCATGCAGACCACCAACATGGGAGTGAAATGGGAATTTTGGGATTCCTTACCAATATACCAACACAAGGAAGCAACCATTTTAGGGTACCTCAGATTGTTGTCTTACGAATTTAAAGAATCAAAATCTATATACTACAGGGTAATGTTTAGAGGGATTTTATTAGATTAAGATAAAGGAAAGAGGAGAAAGTGTAGAGAGCTCCTGTCATGTGGAGCCCCTGTGGGAATAAGGGGGGCTTTCCCTCTTGTCATCAATACTGGAAGGACATACTTGAGAAAAATTCAATGGCACAATTAGTAAAAAGAACAAGTTACGTGAAATGAGACAGATGAAAGAGGAAAGGAGGATAATAATAATAATAGTGATATCAAAGTGAATATTATCAAAGTACATTAAATGCATGAATGAAAATGTCACAATGAAACCATTTACTTTGTGCAATTGATGTATGTACTAATAACACATACTTTTCAGACTTTTGAAGAGTTTTAAAATGCATCTCCTTTGTGGATGCACTTTATTGAATCTCCTCGTGGGTGCCCTATGTAAATTGTCTCTCCATTGTGGGTGCACTATGTTGAAATGGGCATTTGCATTTTCCTTATATGCACTGAAATCTTATGACAAGCATGATGTTTGTCTTCTTCACATCACTACTTAATAGTTATTTCAGGCAAATTTCAACAAAATGTGGTAGAGACTTCTTTGTGAGATTAAGTTCCCAGTTCCAGATGAAAAGCCTTAATTGATGACAGAATGCTGATTGGCACACAAATTGTGGAGCTTTACAAAGGAGAATGAGCAACACAGGTGAGATGAAGATTCCTGCAAGAATGTTTTATTATCGAACTTCTGTCAGTACAGTAGACTTGCTATAGAACATAAATGTTTCTTGAGCCTGAAGAAACAAAATGTTTATGAAGATAAATAGGAAATTATACAAAATGGTGATGGTGTTGATGGTGTCTAATAGTGACGTGATGTCAATTTGGATGGTGGTGGTAGTGATGACAGTGCATAAGAAATTAAATGGGCAGCTATGCAAAGCATGATGGTGATGCTGATACTGCTGGTGATGCTATGGTGATTCATGAGGCACATACAAATGGATTGTAATAGTAATTATGGTGGTGAGCTTGAAGATTGTGACTGATAACATTTCTTGAATTTTGGCCTTTGTACAAGTGCTGTCTTCAACATTGAGGCAATACTTAGCTGGGTAAGTTTCTACTTAACACAATTAATCTCTTCTACATAGTATAGTGTCCTTCAAAAGTTCATATGTTGATGGTATTTAGAGGTGGGCTTTGAGAGGTTACTAGAGTTAGGTGAGGTATTGACGGTGCCCCCCCCCCCAGCTGGGATGAGTGACTGGAAAGGCAGTTGAGCCCTGAGCTTGTACATTCCTGTGATCCTTGCTCTGGCCATGTGATGTTCTCTATCCTATCATGAAGGAAGGCCCTTACACCATGCCAGCACTTGGAATTGGACTTCCCAATCTCTATAATGGTGAAAAACGAATTTCTTTATAAATTACCCAGTCTGTAGTATTCTGCTACTACAGCAGAAAGCAGACTACCGCACAAATATAATCCCTTTTGTGTGGCATGCCTTTTGAAATGCAAGTCAGCAAATCTAACAGAAAGAGTGCTTTTTATTCCTTCAAACACTTCCAAAAAAGGGATGACATGCAAAGGGGATTATGTGAATGGAAAGTGATTCCACATTTCAAATTTTTTCCTGTCACTTTTAGAACAAAAAAGAAAAAAAAAAAGTTGCATGGTATTTAACAGTTGGGTTTTTGAGTGTGAATGTTTCACACAGAGTAATTCCAAAAATTATCTTATTAATAATAAAACTATTTTAAATGATTTAGGAACATTTGCTACAATTTTAAAGACTTACAAAAGTTTTATAGAAACAATAAAGTGTTTATAATTTTTAATCAAGAATTATTGATTTCCCCATCCAGAAACAAAGTTGACTCTTGTTCATGAAACACAATCTTATTATTTATTTATTAAATAGATTTCAGGAGTTGGGGATACGGCTCAGTTGGTAGAGTTCCTGTAATCGCAGTGTGTAAGAGGATCAAGAGTTCAACTGCATAATAGGCTTGAGACTAGCCTGGGCACTTTTTGTTTTGAGACAAGGTCTCAAACTCTTGATCCCATTGCCTCAGCTTCATAAGTGCAAGTGAGGGAAATACAGATGTGTGTCACCACACTTGGCTAAATGTGACCTTATTGTGTGTGTCAGAACTGATTATAACCCTTAGTACATAGATTCCCTATATGATCCTTTGTTGAGCATAGCTCCATCCTTACCTTCTGACTGCATTAGCCTGGGCATTCTCTTCTCCTACCCTTGAAGTTCCCATCCACTCTGAGTGAAATCTGGTATTCCTTTGGTAGAAAGATCCTTCATGTTTTCCACTCACTACAGTGCTTTACTGGTATTGAGTTCATTGAGCTTATTCCTGCCTCGGGGCCTTTGTACTTATTGAGCCTCTGGCCCTGTTTTCTCCAGGACTTCATGACTTCACTCATGTCTGTACTCATACACAGCTGACAGCTCTGCCTAATTCAGTGCTTCTTACTGAAGAATTCTGTCTTTCACTTGAAACAATTCATAGTTCAAAACAATGTCCCACTCAGGCTGAGGTTATAGCTTAGTTGTTATTTGCTTGCTTAGCATGCACAAATCTCTCAGTTCAATCCTCACAACCACATAAACATGCTGTGGTTGTACACATGTGTAACCCCAGCACTCGAGAAGTGGAGGCAGGATGACCAGGAATTGTATGTCAGTTTGTCTATATAGTGAGTTTGAGGGTAGCATGGATTATATGAATCATACTTGACACTTACTGAAATTATATTAATATTTTCCTTTCCTGAATTATTTTCAGCCTCATCTAGAATATAAATCCCAAGAGGCAGATACTGTTCATACTACCGTCTGTGACCTTAGACCAGCACAGGGAATGTAGATGTTTAGTGGTACCTGCTCAGCTGCTGCATGAATGACTAAATAAAATAAGAAATCATTTTCCCTTAAGATTTTTCAAAGGTGGGGCTTCCGGTCAAGATGGCATCCGTCTAAACACACCTCACCTGGCAGGGAAGGAAAGACAAGACCTTTAGGGTTCATTAGGATCCAGTGGAAGGGTGCAGAGGAGCAAGGTAGGGAATCTGCTGATTCCCATGCTCTCAGGTAGCACACCAGTCCCCCAATTCCCTCAAGCAACCATCCTAGCCCCAATCACAGCTACAGGTTCCTCCTGCACTAACCATAGGCTAAGTGGACCCAGACAAGCAGGCAAGCATTACCCCCTGCCCTAGGCTCTGCCACAGAGCTCCACAAGCAAGCTCTGTCCCCCTTGCCACACCACCCCTGGGCATGAGAACTCAACATGAGAGCTCCATGCCCCTCACATAGAACACTACAGGAGAACTCCAGACCCTTGATGCCCTTCCCCACCCCTACCCCAAGGGCATGGGAACTCCACACACAAACACCATCCTCCTCACCACCCCAAACCCCCTCCCCCATGCACAGACCAGGAGGATCCAGGCTAACAGGCTATTCTTCAACACTCTCTTCTCTTTCCTGCCACACCACCTGGACAACCACCAACCCCCCCTCTGCACTTCACCTGACCCACAGCAATCCCATATCCCTGCCCTGCCATGTCACAGGACCCAACAGTCCCAGCCACCCCTGCAACATAGTCCCAATGGACCTGTTGTCCAATCCCCTCAACCCTCAGCATCATGGAACCACATTCCTATCCCCCCACCCCACAGCTGGCTAAGCTCAATGAAGACATAAATAAATGTATGGATAAATTCCAAAAATGCATTAAGAAAATCAGAAAATGACATGAAAAGGGAACTCAAAATCAGTAGAAAATACAAACCAAATTGAACAAGCCCAAATCTCTATAGAAGCTCTCATGAATAGAGTCAGTCATGTGGAGCATAGAAACTCAGAAATGTAAGACAAAACAGAAGAAATAATTTGTGAGTCCAAAAGTTTTGATAAGTTCAAAAATTTCTGTGAACAGATCATGAGGGGACTGTGGGATACCCTTAAATGTCCCAACATACTGATCATGGGAATAGCAGAAGGGGAAGAAATTCAGACCAAAGGCATGTAGAACTTATTCAACAAAATTATTGAAGAAAACTTTCCCACTCTCTCAAAAGAAGGTCCCATCAAGTTACAATAACCTAACAGAACTCCAAACAGACTTGGCCAAAGGAAAAATTCTCCAAGACATATTATCATTAAGACTCTAAATATCAATAACAAACAGAAAGTCCTAAAAGTAGCTAAGGAGAAACAACACATTACATATAAAGGTAATTCCATCAGAATTACTTCAGACTTCTCAATGGAAACACTGAAAACCAGAAGGGCCTGGAATGGAACACTGCAAAGTCTAGGAACTTATGGCTCCCAACCCAAACTATTCTGCCCAGCAAAAGTATCCTTTATAATAGATGGTGAAAGAAAAACTTTCCATGATAAAACCCAGCTATACAACTTTATGCACACAAAGCCAAATCTACAGAGAGTACTCTCTCTCTCTCTTTCTCTCTCTCTTCTCTCATTATCTTCTATATTACTTATCTTTTCCCTTGGCATTGGCCTATAACTCCCAGTACTAGCATGTGGTTAACATCCTCAATGAGCTGTTGATCAGAGAGACCTACAAGTTGTCCCAAAAGAAGACAGATTTCTGTCAGAGTACTTGATGACCCACCAAAGGTTACTACCACTACTGCTGAAGTCACCATATGCTGTTGGTACAGAACATGGAGTGACCTGGCTGAATCTGGAAGAGTCAGTCCCCAGACAGTTAGCTTGTCTAGTGCCAGAAGTTGCTACATGAGCAACTGGGGGAAAGTGACCAATATCTGTCCAAGAAACTCATCATCTAAGCTAATAAGCAGCAAACAACCTGATGTGATACTCACACAAGGGCAATAGTGGCACACACCCATGGTGGGTAACCAACTGCTCTTGATTTGGCTAATGGATTGACTCAGTGGAATGGAACCCATAGCTGGAACTGGGAAACAAATCAGAACCATAACCAAATAACGAGCCTGCTCTCCAATATCAAGGTCCCATCACTAGTGGGATACAAGAGGGCCTACACCTATTAAATTCTCTCTATAATAATAATGGTTATCCCATTATCTGGTGCTGACTTCACTCTCCATGGGAGAATTTGCTTCTCTTTTTCAGATGGATGCCAAACCTGAGGAGAGAATCAGCCTTTCATACCTCACCAGGGCCCTGGCTGAAACCATAGAGTAATGGGGGAAATGAGCAAGAGTTCTGCTTTCTTGGTGAACCTGTACCAACACAAGTGTGGAGGAGATAGACACAGAGAACACGCAACTCCTTCCAAAGCAGACATCCAGAGACACAGGGGCTCCCAAGACTTCATCACTGAAGTAGATCTAAAACGAACCCAACATGGATCAGGGAAACTTGCAGAAGTGGAGGTGGAAAGATTGTTAGACCACAAGTTGGGTCATTATGCACACAGACATTGCCTCTTCCCCATAACTGCTGGCTACCCCCACAATGCAAGACCCATATTCCCCAATGAGGAGGGTCCCTTTGGGGGGGGGCAGGGAGGAGGCTACTGATGGTACCAACATAAATCTATTCACATTATGAACATAGCTAATAAATAAAAAGTAAAAAAAAAAAAAGATTTGACAAAGGTAAGTTTTACCCTAAGAACTAGAAACAAATTAAAGTAGCAAAAGCCCAACTATCAGTAGAACGTGTGATCTGGGGGTATTCCCAGGTAACAGTCTTTCCTTCCTAGAAATTTTCTGGGCCACCTCCCTCAATGGAACATAAGCACATTCTGAGGGCTTGCACTTCCGTATTGCCCCAGGGTAAAAAAGAGGATAGAGCTGAAATCCCATCAACAATCCATGGAAATGGATCCACCAACATTCCTGTTATTAGCCCTTCTTTCTCTTGTTGTTTTAGTAGTTAATGTCTCAGCTTAGCTGAACAGTGTCATTTGTATAGAAAACAGATGGTTCACTTTGAGAAGAGAAACCATTATTCCCTGAAATGTGAGGTACTTAAAGCCATATTTTCCTTTGCTGTCTTTAAACTAATCTTTCTAACAAAAGTATTAAAATAAACACACTGAATTCCAAGTAACTTTGTAACAACAAGAACTCTTCCTCCCTCGGTGCATCACCCACAGAAGGAACTTTACATGGAGAGTGGTCACCTGCGCAGACACAAATGTGAGCCATCCCCAGTAAGAGGGAACAGTTGATGGAGAGTGGTCACCTGCAAGGACCCAGCAAGAGGTAGGAGTAGCATGTCTCTTCAGAACACAGTAGACAAGAAAGGACCTGTTTCCTTTCTTTGTCACATTAGCTCTGTCCTTGGTTTTCCAACATTGAAAAAGATAATTTGATTGGGCATGGTGGTATGCTTGGGAGGTGGAGGCAAGAGGATTAGCAGTTCAAGGACAGTGTTGGTTACATACTAAGTTCGAGGCCAGCCTGGAATGTATGAGACCCTGTCTCAAAATACAAAGACAACGGAGCTTGCTTGGTAAGAGTGAGAACCAGAGTTCAAATCACCCCCAGCACTCTTGTCAAAACAAAGCCCTCACAAAGAAAAGTCAGGGTACCCATGATCCCAGCACTGGGGAGATGGAGATGAGGGGATTCCTGGGGTTTGCTGGCTAGCCAGTCTAGCCTAATCAGTGAGCTCCAGGACCATGAGAGACCCTGTCTTAAAGGTGCTGGATGGCTTTCCTGAAGATGATACCTGAGTCTGTCTTCTGGCCTTCCATACACATGTGCTGTCACCTGTGCACCCCCTCCTCTGCACACACACAAACACAAAGCCACTTGCAATTTCCCATGCTGTACTGTGTGGTAAAGGACTTGTTCACTTCTTTTTCTCTAGATGCAGAAACTTGTACCAGCCCCAATGGTGAGATATCCCTAGCTTTCACCCTTCCTCCAATATAGAAGAAAAATGTATTTATGCCACTAATTCCATCAAAGTCTCCAGAAAAAACAAGTCACCTTTACCATAATTTATTCACTTTAAATAAGAAATTCTAAATAGTATCCCAGGTTTAGAGTGACCTACTGAATCTGATGTATCTACTGTATCTGATGGTCTTGAGGGATATCTCTGTCCCATGGGCTGCTGACCTCTGACTTTCATAAAGTGGTCACATAAGGACCTCTTCTTCAATGGTTCAATGTCAATGCTGTGAGCTCAAGACTGTTCTTAAAGCCTTGTGGGTCGACAGTTCTTACAGCCACACCATGTGATTCCCCCTCCCATCCTTCTCACCTTGCCTTACAGACAGGTGACTCAGGAAGGAAAAAGATCATTTGACAAAAGAGAACAAGGCAGAGAATGGCTGGTGCCTGTCTCTTCCCCTCCAGCACTGCACCTTCTTCCTCCATGTGGACTCCTGATGCCTCCTGAGCTGCTGGTGCCCATGATAATTGCTGTCTGGAGACCTGGGCTGCCTGACTCTTCTGAGAAGTGATTAGGAAAGAGGACACGTTGTTGGCTTCTGGGTTTAGCTGTTTTACCTCAATTGCATGAAACAAAAAAAAAAAAAAAAAAAAGAAAGAAAGAAAGAAAGAAAGAAAGGAAGAAAGAAAGAAAGAAAGAAAGAAAGAAAGAAAGAAAGAAAGAAAAGAAAAGGCAGTCACTTCTTCAGCTCTCTGCTTTCATGGCGCTTTGTAGAATTGCAGAAATAGCAGTCAGAATAAAGACTTCCATACTCTCAGTTTGTCACCAAGTCTCCTATCAGCTGCCACCCGGTTCCACTAGGAAATATGGCTTACAGATTTAACCTTCCATTCAGGAGCAGTGGCTTTTATTTTCCTCTGCCTAGACAACACTATGCAGCCAGCTTTTCATCACTGTCATGGCTTGCTTGAGGTAAACAACATAAGGAGAGAAAAGGTTTATTTGGCTTGCATGGGTGTAGCACAAGCACAGAGACCTGTTCTCCTGCTGACTCTGTGAGGGGTGTATGGACATGTCTGCCCTCCTGCAGATTCCAGTGACACAATACAGTACTGGGGTCTATGGTCACATTGCAATACATCAGATATACAGACTTATTCACCCAATAGAACTAGATCTTTGGTCCTTTTGGCAACCCATTCTTATTTCTCACTTGCAATCAGCTCATCAACTCATGATAACCATCATGGTACTTTCTCGAGGCCATGTGATCCAGGAAACCATGTCCAGGTATTTACCCAAAGGAAATGGAATTAGGATCTTGAAGATACTCTGTTATTCACTACAGCAAGGTTTACTACAACCAGGACATGGAAGCTATCTTTAAGTCTGCATTTATATTGACGAGTGGATGACCACAATTTGGCTCAGTGTGTGCGTGTGTGCATACCTTACAAAATCCCGTGATAAACCCACTGGAATCCATCACTACACATAATTTTTACCACATGCTTAGCTTGTTTTATTAGTTACTTTTCTCATTGTTGCAACCAAATACCAGACAAAAAGCAACTTAAGTGGCTAGGGATAGTGATCCAATGTTGACCCCTATCTTCCACATCCACACTCACATGTGTCCACATGCATATGAACACACACACATACCATACACATGTAACATACTCATGCAAAAAAAAAAGAAGAAGAAGAAGAAGAAGAAATAAGAAAAGAGAAACATCAGAGAAGGAGAAGGAGAAGGAGAACCAGAGAAGGAGAAGGAGAAGGAGAGGAGAAGCTGGGGCAGAAGGAGAAGGAGAAGAAGGAGTGTGGTCAGGAAGGGGAGACAAGACATAAGGGGTGAGGAAGGACTTATTTTGGCTCACAGTTAAGAAGGGATATAGTCCTTATGGTGGGTAAGGCATGGCAACAGAGGCAGGAGGCAGCTAGTCACAGGCTTCTCGTCAGGAAGCTAAGTATGGACAGGAAGTAGGGATGAGCTATCAATCCTAAAAGTGCCCCTCTATTAACTTTATCCCTCCAACAAGTCTTCACCTTCCAAAGGTTCCACAGGCTGTATACACAGTGCCATCATCTTGGGACTAAGTATTCACATGAGCCGATGGGAAGCATTTCATTTTCTAATATATTCTAATTATAGCAAACACACTCTTTTAAGTTTTCTCTTATTACTCATTAGTATTCCCAACTTCAAGTTTTATCATCATTTTGTTCAAGAGAATATATCCTGTCTTACCAATGTGGTGGTGAATCAGGGGAGTTTCAAAGAAAAAAAAATCAAGACTTCATTGCTACTAGTAGCAGTTAAATTAGAAAAAAAAATACTTCAGTGGATTAAAAGATGAAATGAAACATCAGTCAGAAAACAATGGTGTGGATCAGATAGAGAACAGCCATTGGATGGCAGCACAAACCAGAGGGTGGCAGAGGCACTGAATCCTGGTGAGTGACACCCTAAGGAGCAAGGAGGAGACACAGCTGGGGCAGTGTGGTGAGGGAGGAGAGGAGGAGACAGAGCTGGGGCAGTGTGGTCAGGAAGGGGAGACAGAGACATGGCTGGGGTTGTATATTGAAGGAGAAGTGGTAGAGACATAGCTAGGATATGTGGTGAAGGAGGAGAGGCAGAGAACACAGTGATGGCACAGAGTGTGAGTACACGACAGGTTTCAGTGGGAGTGCAAATTCCCACAGTTAAAAGGATAAGCAAATTCTCCAACGAGGTTCAGTAGCTCTAAAAGACCACATTCACTTGGGGACGATGGAAGATGGCTTAGTCTTTAGAAGTCCTTGCTGTACAAACTTGAGGACCTGAATTCAGTTGTTTCACAGGACCTCCAAACATTTTCGTATACATGCTTATAACTCCAGTGGCGAACCTTCTTCCAGATTCTGCAGAGATATGAGGATCTCTACGACTCCCAGTCTAATCAAAAACAGCAGTGAGTTCCAGTTTGAAAGAGAGACTCTATTTCAGGAAAATATGGTAGAAGAGCAACAGAGGACACAAGATTGACATCCCCTTCTGGCCTGTGCATGTATGTGCATGCATCTGTATACACACACATATGCATATGCTTCCACCAAAACATGCCTCATACACAAATGGATCACTCTCTCCATATATCCATAACTGCAATTTGAAGTTAAGCAGTCAGGCTGGCAGGCAGCCTCTTGTAGACACACACCTATTTTCCTAGGTAACTGTCATAGTGTGAAAGCCACTGTATAACCCAAGACAGCTGGCTGTTCAGTGCTGCAGTCATTACATCAGTATTCTGTCTTAATGAAGAGACAGGGAGACAGGAAATGTAAATGGAGTCCACTCTCCCAAAACTCACCTACATAAGATCCATTTCAAGGTTCTTTTGAAAATTCCTACATAAACGAAAATTCCTATTTTTCAAGACCTAACAAAAAACTTGAATAGGGGCCTAGAGAAATGGCTTAGTGGTTAAGTGCTTGCCTGTTCAATGAAGCCTAAGGACCCCAGTTCAAGGCTTGATTCTCCAGGACCTCTGTAATCACCATACCTGATCTAGATACACAAAGTGGTACATACATCTGGCAGTTTGTTTGCAGTGGCTGGAGGCCCTGGCACCTATTCTCTGGATCTATCTGCTTCTCTGTCTGTCTGTCACTCTCAAATAAATGAATAAATAAACAATAAACAAAAAAATGTTAAAAAAAAAGTTAAAAAACCTGCATAGTTCTGGGACACACTATAATCATGAAAATGTCTGTGACTTTAATTCTAAACATGAGGACAATCCTAGGCTCAAAGAACTCACCTCTCCTTCACTCTTTCTCAGCACACTGAAGAAAGTGCTTTTCATAGGACCAAGGTGGCCACTGGCCCCAGTCAGGTGTCAGCAATCACAAATCAGGCAGGGAAAACAAGCCACTGTTAGATGTGGTTCAACATTACAGCTGCCCTGACATACTGACTTCAGTCTTGCTGTATTCTTTACACAGATAGTTGCAGCTCCATCCAGTGTCCCTCCCAGTGTCAATTCATAATAGCAAAGAGCTGGAATTAACTTCCCAGTGAATGGATAACAGATGGGACAAGCATGGCGGTGTCTCCCTGCATGTTTCTTTCAGCACGTGGTCTAAGTTCTCCTCCAGTAGTCCTCACATGGGCCATTTTCTCCCAGAGTCCCAAATTAATGCAGCTGTTTTTTTCACCAGGGTGACACGTGGAAGCACGGTCCTTGTCTCACTGACAAGGATATGCATGAAGTGACCCAGCTTCGTGCTGAGGTAGACTGATGAAATACTCCTAGTGACAGACCTTAGACCATGCACAGGATGCTGCTGACAATGTAGGGTCACTCAGATGTCACCAACAATGTCCCTGCAACAGTAGGACTCTCTGCCATTCAGGTGCAAGAAATGCACTTTCATATTTTTGTAACTAAGTGTATTTCTGTTCCAAATCTCCATGGTGCTGAATGGCAGAAACTTAATCACATTTGATTCTAGGTCATGTCAGCAAAGTTCTGCTCAGCTCATTTCTCAAAGTTGTATCAGCTTTGAGGCTGGGGAAGAGGGGCCTGTGGGTTGCAGGTCATACTTGCCCCTCAGAGAAGTCTAATCTCTTTGTCCTTGGGGATTTACACATGGAGATCACTGCTACAGGCCTGGTCCTGCTTTCAAGTTACAGGGAACTCCTGCAGTGTAAATTATTAGATGCATTTCCCAGGTGTTGTGTTACAGCCATAAAATCTTTAGACAATCTTTGCATAAATTTTAATTAAGCTTGTTTTAACATAATCATAGATCCATATGTGTGTGTTAGACATACTAGAATTCCCTTGCACCCTACTCCTCGTTCCACCCCCCAATGGTAGCTCCATGAAGACTGTAATCCATGTGATAGTTAATTTCTGTTGTCAACTCCGTGGGATAAGTAATCAAGGAAGCAACATGCCTCTTGGTCAGGACAATGAGAAGAAGAATCCAGGGTTAACAGAATAAGGAGTGGAGAGGAACAGCCCTTCCTGTGGCAGTCTCTATAGAAATTGCAGAAAAAAAATGGCTTTTTTTTTTTTTTTTCCTGCTTGCGTTTGCCCCTCATTTGTGTGTATTAACACCACTGATGTCATCCTTTATTGACATTGGAATACAGTTTGCTTGGCCTTCCAGTGTGGTCTGAAAACCAGAGAATCTCTAGGACTTATCTGAGCCTTCAGCATAAGATTGGAGCTACTGAGGCATCCAGCCTCATGTACTGAGCAACCAGCAGGTTTTCAGATTGGCCAGTATTCAGATAGCCATTGTGGACTGCCCAGCTATATCAAGTAAGCCAACCTAACAAATCCCTTGAGATGTCTATTTATTCTATGGGTTCTGTTCCTCTGGAGAACACTGACAAAGGCACTACGTACTAGCACAACCATGATATCTATGACTCAGGGAAGGCACAGAGCATTCCTGCAGACTCCTTTGCTGCTCTTTGTTGCCACACCCACTTCCTACCACCCGCTTGTGGATCCCTGGCACCTGTAAACAGCTCTCCTTTCTACTGTTTGGCCCATGACTCTTACAGGACCTCTCTCATGACTCAGTCTTTTCTGACTCCACCCCAGGTGGTAGCTGAGGGTACAGAGCTTCATCCATGGCAGGAAGTCAAGGCTTTTGCTGGCTTGGATGAGAGTCACTGTATATTCCACAGTGTTGGGCTCGAGCAGAATTATGATCTAAATTTTCTTCTTCCTACTCCTTAATTTCCTTTGGCTTTTCTGGAGGTCTCCTGTTCTGCATGCATTTCTAGGTTCCAGATTGTTCATCTTCAGTCTGGCATGCAAGAGTTAAAATCAAACTCAGAGAACTCACTACCATGTCATTCCTTGGGCTCCAGTGGTTTCGTCCCATCTGCAATTTTTTTCCACATTCTAGATTCATGTTTGGCTTATATTATACTTAGGGATTTTATTTACTCTCAGGAAAAGGAATAAGGGAGCATTCATCTTCCTGAAAATCAATCTATTTTCTACATTTATCTCTTGATATGTTATGCATATAATATATATTCTATAAATATATATTTGTAATATTTTTATGTGTAAATATAAGTGTTATATAAAGGTTAACTATTTCAGAAGTACTGTATAGTCTAATTAAACCCTGACTTTGAGGAGGGAAAGACAATATTTCAAGCACCAATGCTCCTTCTGAGGAACTTCTATAAACTAGAGGATGGGGCAATGCCTAGAGTAAGATGAGAATTTGTGACTGTTTACTGAATTGATGTACAAAGCCAACAAAGCCATTGGAACACCCAATTAGATGACTATTCCAAGGTAAAAAGGAGAACAATGACAAAAAGAGACTAGAGAAATGACTGTGTTATTTCAAACACAGTTGTATCATCATTGTAGATTTATAGACCCACACTCAATTTCACTTTTTTTTTTTTTTTTGCTGTGCATGTTGCGGGTATGCACATACACACATATGTATGGAGACATGGAGATGTATACAGCCTATATGTATGCGCACATGCAGAGAGAGGCTAAAGAAGAAATCAGGTGTCCTGCACAAACACTCTTCTATCTTATTTCCCTGAGAGTCTCTTACTGAACCTGGAGCTGCCGTTCTTTGGTTAGACTGGCTGACCAGGGCTTTCCAGAAGCCTCCTGTCCTCCCTTCTTTGCCTGCTAGGACTAGGGTTACATGAATTCATGGCCATGCTTGCAAAGTAAGTGTTTGCACCTGCTACAGCATCTCCCCAGGCCCCAATTTTACCTCTTCTTAACATCTTATATTGAGGCAACACATTGCTTTTTCAAAATAAGGAACTAATATTCTTATGTTATTAATTAGTGTTCATTTTTTAGAAAGGGTTTTAGTTTTATATGCTTTTCAGCTTTAAGGGTCTCATTATTTCTTCATTTTTAAAAATTATTTTGAGGACTGGAGATATAGCTTAGCAGTTAAGGTCTTGCCTGTGAAGACCAAGGACCCAGGTTGGATTCCCAGGACCCATGTGAGCCAGATGCACAAGGTGACACATATATCTGGAGTCCATTTGCAGCAGGTGGAGGTCCTCCTGTGCCTATTTATTCTCTCTCTCTCTGAAATAAATGAATTAAAATTTAAAATTATTTTGAAGTTTTAGCCACTGGATTATCACGAGCCTACTTGATTTTTCCCTCTTGCTTTCTTTTCTGCTTGGTGATCTTTGGCTGATGTGAATAGCTGAGGTGTTACTGAAAGAGAAACAAGAAAAGATAGCTATTAATAAGCAGTCAGTCAGGGACACAGCACACACAAAAAAGAGATGCCAACTTGATTGCTTTGGCAAAACTAGAACTCAAGCCTGACCCAGTCAGATGGCTACAAACAATTCAGCAGCAGCAGCCCCCCCACCCCCACTGCTTCCTAAATCTAGCACATCTAGGTGGGCTGGCCCCTTCTGAGTCAGTGCCTTGAGTCCACAAATCAGTCAGTTCTTTTCCCTCACACACCTGAGTCTGACATCAAGGCCCACCCTAGTTAGAAGTCTGAGTGGTAAATGCACCCGCCATGTGTATAATTCGTTTCTTGGCTGTACTCTCCTGGCATCCGCTCTCCTGGCCCCTGTTTTGGTAAGGCAGGCTGGGAAGGGGGAAGATCTCTTACTTGCCTGGGCATTTTCCTGCTTGCTTCCTAAGTGTATTTTATTTCCAGATACTTTCTTGCTTTGTTAAAGGTATGATTTTCCTCTAAGTGCTGGGTCTGCCTCATCTCTCTCTCTCGGCTATATTCTCCTGGCACCAGACTCTCCAGATTCCTGCTTTGATGAGGTCTTTGAGAAGGAAATTTCCTCTCTGTTGTGATATTTTCCTTCTTTGGTTTTGGAAGTTTGCTTAGTTACATGTATGATTCTCTTCTGAGCTCTGGGTACTTTGCTATCTAATGTCTTAGCTTTCTTCCATGTAAAGGTGAAGGGTTTGTGCTCTCATGTTCTGCTTCCAACATGTGTGCAGTATGTGCCAGAGGCCCTTTTCTGGGAGATATTCTCCTTCGCACCATTCTCAGATCTCTGTTTCCAGTCAAGTAAGGATGGAATTACTTTCTGGCCTGAGTCGTCCTAGGCTTCCCTTGGATAATTTACCCTTCTAGAGTCTGTTCTCTCAATTCTTTGTTAAAATGCTGAAGGTACTGAAAGTTGGGGTTCAGCGCCCCCTCACAAGACCCAAATCCTGCATCAGTACTACAGTTAACTTTGGAAAGTTCTTGGCCATTTTCATTTCAGATGTTTCTTTGGTTGGTTGGTTGGTTGGTTGGTTGATTGGTTGGTTGGTTGGTTGGTTGGTTGGTTTTTCAATGTGGGGTTTCACTGTAGCCCAGACTGATATGGAATTCACTATGTAGTCTCAGGGTGGCCTTGAAACTTTTCTTTTATAATCACTCTCCTGCTTGTTAATTCTTTAAATGGCAGAAAAAATGAACCCCAGCCACCCTCGATGGTTTCAATGGCTCCTATGGCAAAAAGTAACTTGTTTTTTTCAGTCACACACATTTAGAAACGAAGCCATAGAGAAAATACACTTCTGGAGTAGTGAAGAGATAGGAGGACAGGGCTAGAGAGATGGCTCAGTGGTTAAGCACTTGCCTGTGAAGCCTAAGGACCTTGATTCAAGGCTCAATTCCCCAGTACCTATGTAAGCCAGATGCACAAAGTGGTACATGCATCTGGAGTTCATTTGCAATGGCTGGAGGTCCTGGTACACCTATTCTCTCTCTCTCTATCTCTATCTCTATCTATCTCTCTATCTCTCTCTCTCTCTCTCTCTTTCCCTCCCTCCCTCCCTCTTTCTCTCTGCCACTCTCAAATAAATAAAAAACAAAAATTTAAAAAAAGAGATAGGAGGGCAACCAACATGGACCAGCACTGGTGATGCCATGGTAAGCTGTTGTTTTCTTACTCTAATTTTCATGGCCTCATGACTGTGTTGAAGAAATGTATGTATGATGATTAATGTATGATTGTCAAATTGATAGTATTTATAATCACCATGGAAACAAATCTCTGGGTATGTCTATAAGGGATTGTCTAGATTAGGGTATTTGAGATGGGAGGACCCACCCTTAATTCAGGTTGTGCCAATTCATGGGTTGATATCCTGGAATAGATGAAAAGGAGAGAGCTGGCTGAGCACCAGCATTCATCATTGTCTGCTTCCTCAATGTGGGCTGAACATAGTCAGCTCTGCTTCATGCTCATGCTGCCATGCCTTCCCTACCATGACCAACTCCAAAGTGAAAGTCAAAATAAGCCCTTCCTTAAGTTACTTTCAGCCAGCATTTGGTTATAGCAATGCAGAAGTAACTACAGTAGCATGTTTCTGTCATCATAAAGTTTTGCAGCAGATCTTAACTCTGAAATCTATTCCAGTCCCATAAAACCAACTCTGCTAGTCATGGAAGAGTGACAGACTCCTGTCTTACATAAGTCCTGTTTTCCCCAACACAGTCTCTCCCAGATAGTAGTGGGGATTGGTCTTGAATAAAGAAAAACACAGTCTGGTACCTATCAATGGTAAACCAGAAAAAAAAAAAAAAAAAAAGCTAACACATGCTTATGTAGTTTCTTAATGTATGCATTTGAATTGAGTACACATGTGAGTGTGAATACATGAGTGTAAGGACCAGTGTGTACATCTGTACTTATAGCAACTACATATGCATCCATTGAACACCTGCTATGTGACTATTGATACTCTTCAAAGCATCAGGACACAACCATGAGCCAAAAGGACAAGAATCTAGATGCTGTCACTCCTTCGGTTTAATCCATTGTAGATATCTCAGACACAAGTTCTTCCTGTGGTAAATGTTTTTAAAATAGCATATCGTTGTTGATATCCATGGATTATAAGTATATTAGTGAAATATTTGAAATATCATTGTATTCTAAATGTTTAGTAATTAAAGATCAGGAATTTATTTTGAAGAGAGAGAAAAGATACCTCAAATTTCTTCCCTTTAAGGTATTTCACTGTCCTGCACCATTTATTAGAACTATCTGTTCTATCATCAAGAATCTTTTGTAGAGTGTTTATGCTCCCAGATTAAATATTTATAGGATTCAGGCTTGAGATGGCTTATTTCTATTTGCCTTTAATTTCCTTATGTCATATTGCAATGGCACCATGGCTTAAAGTTGAATTATAGAGAGGAGCCATGTTGCTTTCAATTGCCTGCACTTGAGGGCCATATTAAGACCGCAGAAACACAAATTACCATAGCAACAAAAGCATAATTTCAGAGCTGGTTTCATCATCTTTGGGCTGAAAAACAGCTGAGAAGTGCTTCCCTGCTGAGTCATGCTACAAGATTCAGGAATATATCAAGCTGCATGAAACTGAGTCCGTGGGCAGCTGCATGCAGTTGCCCAGGCCCGGTCGGACACCCATCAGAAGTGTATGACGCACGTGGTTAACTCATCCCCACCCATGTTCATTTACCTGAAACTCACAAGAGCTTTGTGAGTGCACACTGCGTGGACAGGTAAGTAAATACTATAGAAAAGCATGTTCCCATCCACTCACACATCCCCTAAATTCTCCCCATGAGCAACAATGTATTTGACTCCAAAGTGACACACATGTACCAAGGGGATGAAAAACCAAAGCAAAGAAAAAATAAGGGTGAAGAAAAGAAATATTCCAGGTTCCATACACAAAATGCATGCCTAAAATATATATGTTATGAGTACATCTTGTGTTGTCTCATCTTTGATTGACATAGCATATAATTTACTTTTACTTCTCTTGATGATAGCACAGAGAGAAATAAAAGCTGTGCCCTACCATGGTATGCATGTATGAATTTGTGCATATATATGTAGGATCATGTTTGTACAGGTACACATGTGTGGGGGGTAGACATGAATGTGTGTGTGTGTGTGTGTGTGTGTGTGTGTGTGTGCAGGCCAAATGACAACCTCAGCCGTCATCCTCACTGACCTGGGCTTTCCAAGTAGACTAAACTGGCTAGCCAGTGAACTCCAAGGATCAACTTGTCTCGGTATACACATATATATTTGTATGTTCAGCATCTTTACAAGAAACATTTGACCTACCATGTAAAGAACTCACTCATTTATTATTCAATAAATATGGATTAACTCTACAAATAGTGCATCCATTGAACACCTGTTTAGTAATAATAATAATCCTTGAAGCAGCAGGACCCACCCATGAGGCAAAGGGACAGAGTCCAGGTCTCTGGCGTTCTTTCTTGTTGCAGAATCGAGAGTGAGGTACAAGGTATAGGGAGGGGCAGAGCGATGGGACATTAGCAAGGGAAAGGAAGGTGACTAGGATGAGTCTAGTAGCTGATTCCATTTCTGGGTAGGGTTGAAGGCAAAGAAATGGCATATTCTGATGGACATGTGTATATAATAGTCAAGGCGAAGAGTCGAATATTTTAGACTGACTCCCAGGATGGACAAGATGAGAAAGGCCCTGTGAGAGAAGAAGGTTGATGTTGAGTGAAACTAGCAGAAAACGTCATATGGCCACTGATTTATTTTGTTCATCTTCCTACCAGCATTTCAGCCCTTTCTGTGTCCACAGACTGCATATTGTACTTCCCAGTGAGAATCGATTCATCATTTCAGAAATGTCATCTGTGCTGGGAAAGCCAATGGTCCCCTCACATGCTGTCCTCCCTTCCTTTTGGATGACGGGTCACTGAGTGCTGGACAGGAGCAGTAGGTGATGAGGTTTCACCTATGTTGCCTGCAGGAAGAGCTGGTAGAGGACAGCAAGGCCTGCATCTCCTCTGGGTTGCTAGAATGCAGCTGCTGTATTCACCATTAAGATCATCCTATGGACCCTTTAAATCACTCACTGCCCACGTTTTATTGTTTGGTTAATGGCTAAAAATGGGGAGGAGAAGAAAGGAGTGAGCCAGAGAAAACAGGATTCCTTCATTCAACTGCTACTGTTTGCTCATTTGGTCTTTCTCGTTCTTTATTCTCTCTCTCTCTCGTTTCCCTCTCTTTCTCTGGGAATGGGGCTATGATAACAGGTTAGTGAGAGGTAATCTAGGCCTGGGCTCCAGGGCTACACTGCTCCATCCTGCCTCCATACCTCATTAGTTTTGTGTTCCTGAATAGTTATTTTTCCTCTGTACCTCGCTTTTCATAGCTTTACAGCTGGATAATGATATTGATCAGATATTGATAGCAGTGGTAGAGCTCAGTCAATGGCCAGATTAGGAACAAACTCCTATCAAGCATCATTAAAATTATTCCAGATTACATGTGTAGGTATGTAACACACCCCTGCTTTGCACCTGGAAAGACACACTCAGAGTCCAGTAAAAACATGAGCCTGCACTTCCCTTTGTGCTGGGTACACTTTGTACCATTGAGACCCCCTCAAAAGCACATCAAGGGCACATTCCTGCCCATTGCATGAATGAAAGCCTGTGCTAAGAATGAAAAATGAATAAGAACATGAGGTCTGGGCACAAAGTCCAGTACTCACTAGCCATGTGTTCACAATCAGGTGACTTGCCCACTCTGAGTGTGTTCTTCCACCTGTAACACCTCTCCTGTCAGGTGATAGGTCAGGGTTATACGGGAAAACATGGAGAAGCTTGCTATAAATCTTGGAACATATCCAGTATTAAGTTACTCCCCATGTCCATCACCAGTGATGGCCACATGAGAGCTAGCTGCAGGTGGAGGGTGTGAACCCCCATCCCACTTCACTGACTTTTGATTGCTGTGGGACAGGGCCCATGAGGCTTGTCTTCAGAAAGAAGGGGTCCAGGGCAGGAGAGGTGCTTCTGACACAGAGTAGACACAAAAGTGAGAGCCCATCTTTTGGCCTGATCTCATTGTATAGCAAAGGATGACCTGGAGTTCAAGGTCATCCTACATGCTGGGATTACAGGCATGCATGTGATATTGCATCTGGTTTATTTGATGCTGGAGATTGAACCCAGGGCCTCATGCATGCTAAGCAAGCACTGTACCAAATGAGCTACATCCTCAGCCCCTTAATAATCTATTAATCCTTGTCAGTGTACAACATCCAGCATATACTATGTAAGGTAACTTATATGTTCATGAGTAAACACCCTGTGGTGGTTTGATTCAGGTGTCCCCCATAAGATTAGGTGGTCTGAATGCTAGGTTTCCAGCTGATGGAGATTTGGGAATTAATGTCTGCTGGAGACAGTCTATTGTTGGAGGAGATCTTATGGGTATTATAGCCAGTGTCTCCTTGCCAGTGTTTTGCACACTCTCCTGTGGCTGTTGTTTATCTGATGTTAGCCAGGAGGTGATGTCCACCTTCTGCTCATGCCATCGTTTTCCCTGCCATCATGGAGCTTCCCCTAGAGTCTGTAAACTAAAATAAACCTTTTTTTTTTCTCCAAAAGCTGCTCTTGGTTGGGTAATTTCTGCAAGCAGTGTGAACCTGACTGCAACACCCCCCAAAAGATAAAGTCATGTCCTTCAAACAGATTTAAAAAAACACATTTTAAACATTCATTCAAAAGAGACCTTGGAAAGCGCTAAACAAGGAACCCATTTAGCAGCGCAAAGAAAAAGTAAAACCCAACTTTATGTGAAGTTATATTTAATTGAATTCAGAATGTAAGTGCCTGAGCATGGGGAAGACTGATATGGAACTATGTATTTTGGACATGAAAAGGCTGTTGCATTGTTGACTTCACAGTGGCTGTTGTTATCTGCACAATATTGGGCCAACAACATTCCATAATGGATAGTGTAGGAGGCAAACAGCAGCCACAAAATAATAAATGCAGAAAAGAGACTCATTGGAAGGAAAAGTTCAGTGGAAGGAGGATGAGGGAAAAAGAAGTAATGGGAGGGGATTATGATCCAAATACATTATGTACATGTGTGAAAATTGTCAATAAACGTTAAAAATAATACAATGTGCTGGTCTTATTCCTCAGCTGTGTATTTTGCTATGGTCATAATAGTATGTTTTATGTTATATGTATTTCAGCACTATAATTTTTAAAAATCAACTAAAGAAATTTAAAGTACCCTTCAATCATAATGGCTCATTTAAGCAACTATTTACTTGTGAATATTTCAGTTTAAATATGAACCACCTGAGTTATGGACCCTACCTAAAGTTCTGTTGACATTCCAAAATGTCTTCCACTTCTCAGGAATAGTCTGAGATGACATTTTGGGGAGGCTACATTTGGTAGCCTTGAATTAGGTACTTTGATTACTCTTTTGCAAAGGGGATGATGAACTAAATAAATTCTACACTTCAAAGGAAAGGGAGCACCAGGGACTCACTTGTCTTCTTCTGGATCATGGGAATTGAGGTTGTGCTGGCTCCACGAGGTTTCACTCCCTCCTCCTCCTCTGGGTGCCTCCTTGGCTGGGAACTGATTTGGTAATCAAGTGTTCACCCCATAGCTCACAGACCAGGAAGAAAAATGGCAGTCACAGGTATCTCATGTTCCCAGTCTACAATGAAAATTTGAGTAGACCTGCAAAGCACCTGGAGGCTTTTCCAAGACCTTCTGTGATGAATGCAGGAAGAGGTACTGGGGAATGATCAATTTCAAGGACTCAAAAGAGAGAGTGTTCAAATACAATCCTGACAACTAGAAAGGTAAGCAAAGGAGACAGTGCCCAGTTTCAACCTGACAATTGGACAAGATAACCAAAGGAGACTTCTTCCTGTCTGTGGGAAATATGCATCAAGGATTGACAATTTATGGGTTGTAAAATGGTCTATGGTGCTGGACAAGCATTCTCTACCAAGACCTTAGACTTGAGCCAGTGAAGATCAACATTAATACAGTACACAGGGAGAAGGCACAGGCAGGGAAGATGTGGGAAATACAGCATACTTTCTTTGTCTCTTGAACTCATGCTTTCTTTTTGTCATATGCTTCACTTTCAGGTCTCCAAGCTGATGCAGCTCATGACATGGTTCTGGCCACCCTCTATCATTGGGGTAGATGTTCCATCCTGTTCCAGTGTCTTAGATTTTTGCCTCTATGTTCTACAGAAATACTGAGTGCCAGAGTCATTTTCTGATGCAGATTACCCATTATGCCCCACCCCAAATGAATCTAATCAAAACACAATTTCTCTGGCTGTTCCTATAAGAGATGTTAATGCCAAATATATGTTGGATGTTTTCAAAACCAATATCCAAACAGATATATCACCACAGCTACTAGCCTTTTCTATAGAAATGCAAATAAAATGTCTTACTTAATGTGTGACTTTCTTTATTGCCTAATGGTCATATTTCCATCAGACTGTACTCTTTTGTTCCCTTTTCTCCACCCTCCTTCCACTGAGGACACTTAACCAAAGTTCTTTGCTCCTTTCCCATGCATGGCTGATTTTGTTGTTTAGCAAATACAGGTGAGTGCTTGCTGAAGAGAGTGGGCTTGCATTGGTTTAAGTGACCCTAAGGAGCCGGGCATGGTGGCATAGGTCTTTAATCCCAGCACCCAGGAAGCAGAGGTAGGAGGATTGCTGCGAGTTTGAGGTCACCCTGCAATTACATAGTGAATTCCAGATTACCTTGTGCTACAGTGAGACCCTACCTCAAAAAACAACAACCAACCAACCAACAACAAAAATTAATGACCACAAGGGTCAGTTTCTTTATTTCAGGCACTGCAGCATACCTTGCTATTTGTGTTCTGTTTTCGTGTGTGTTTTCTTCTTCTTTTCATGTAGCTGTGTGGTCATGTAACCGTGCAGAGTATACAGGCATGTGTGTTTGGTGCTTATATGTGTATGGGTGCACATGTATTTGCAGTTGTGCATGTATGAGTGTGTGTGTGGTCACATGTGGAAGCCAGAGGTTGACTTCAGGTGACTTTCTCAATTGTTTTCCACCTTATTTTATGAAACAGTTTCTCACTGAACCTGGATCTCACTACTTGGGCTATACCAGTGGGCCAGCAAATCCCAGGGATCCTCCTATTTCTTCCTCCCCAGAACTGGGGTTACTGACATATAACTGCACACCTGGTTTTTACATGAGTGCAAGGAACCTGAACTCAGGACCTCCTGCTTGCACTTAACTGAGAGCCATCCCAGTAGACCCTGTTATTTTCATTTCAGTCCTTCCTTACTATTTTTAGAATACTAGCACATTTTGTTCATGCATCTTATCTCTGACTTACAATTTATACCTTATTTTTATTTGTTTGGATTCTATAATATATTCTTAAATAATCAAATTCAGTCTTCATACTTCAGGGTTCACAGGCAGCTATTATTGGAGTACTGGACCCACGTCATGTAAGAGAATCAAATAAATTACCTTCATAATATAGATTCATTCTGTCAATTCTGTTCCACCAGACAACTCTGAAAATTGTACCTCCATGCCCCTCACTCTTTCTCTTTTACTTCCCTCCCCCTTTGCTTCACTAGATAGCTTTTCTTCTACTTTAATGCATATAGATGTATATAATTTTATGTACTTATAATCAAATTAGGATCCATAAATGAGACAAAGTGTGATAGGTGTCTCTAAATCTGATCTGATTCAGTCAATATGATAATCTCCAGTAGCATCCATTTTCCTGAAAACAACATAGTTTTGTACTTCCTTATTGCAGGATAAAATTGCTTATTGTACATATGACACACTTTCTTTATTCCTTTGTTGAGAGACACTGAGGTGGGTTCCAGAAATTGGCTATTGTTAATAGTGCCATGATAAACATTGATGTGAAAATATATCTGTGATGTGTTGAAAAAGTGTTTTGGGTAAATACCCAGGAGTGGAGAGATAGGCCAGAAAATGTGATTTTGAAGATGATCCTTTTTATCCTATCGTGATGTGTTGGGTGGGAAAGCTCCTTCCAATTTTCTTCTTTTTAAGTTACTTTAGTTAAAGATAGACACTTCTGCATTTTCTCCACACCCATCTTTACTTTACTTCTTCCCCATGTGTCTGAAATCCCACTCTCAAGGTCTTCTTACTGTGTGAAGCAGAAACCTCACTGTGTCTTGCCTGTCATTCCTCGTTTGCTGAATTGGGTCATGCTCAAGCCCATGGGGATGGACCATTATTGGGAAGGCCAGTTCTGGTCATATCATAAATCCCCTGTGCACAATTACCACACTAGATACAAGGCAGCTTGATGAGCATCACAGGCTTGCTCCTTCCCCTAGTGGTCAGGTGCAAGGCAATTTATTTTGAAAAGATTGAATTAAGGGTCACTATGTTTGCTCCTGGAGACCTCCCCAAATGGATTTCTCAGGAGTTTGACAACCTGTATTAGGGAAAGATGCATATTGTCAAAATCTATATGTCACATTTTTGACCCCAAATTTCTACTGTTACTAATGCTTAAAATAAAAGGAAAATTACATTGTGATTATTCAAAGGTAAGGGCTCTAACACATAGCAATGGTTTGTTGGCGGTGGCCAAACAGCAGCAACAGTCAGCTCTGGAGTGTGATGCTGATGGGATACCATTCAGCATTGCTGCAGCATCCAGGATGTTCTTTGGCAGGGCCAAGAAGTCTTTCAGTGACCTTCTGGAGTGCCTGTCGCCTGACAATTTGCACTATTGCTGTCTCTTTCTTAGAAGTTTTGGAATTATTATAAGTTTATTACTGCTTATTTTTGCTTTCATTGGTAATAGGGGAATCCTATTTAAATATGTTTATCAGTCACCAATGCTTAAACAGGAAAATAATGTTGCTGCAGAAATTTCTGAGGCTGTAATGTTTAAACAGATTGTGGATCCTGAAACTGCGATTAGTTTAAATGTACAGAGTTTCTCAACACCACAAATGTATATTTCACCTAATGAGATATGTTCCTGGCAATGCTAAGTCACATGCCTTACCAATTGTTCCCAAGAAACATTACTTACAAGACAATTCTTGTAGTTGAGATAGTTTCAGGAATTAATGGACACATTTCCTGAACCTATAGATGACATACTAAGGAGTCTGAAATGCTAGGGAGCAAACATCTTTCAAATAATCAGGTAGGGTCCACACAAGGAAGTAAAACAAAATATGTAACTTTCAGAATTAACAATAGAGTTTGCTGGGTTCCTGTTGGGCATTGCTAAACACGGGCTGGGACTGTGAGGAAGCTGGCCTGGGCTGTTGGACATGGCTGGGGACATTGGGCTGTGGAGGTTGCAGCTGGCCTTATCATCAGGAACCCATTCTGGTGATGGAGACTGGCCCCTCTCTGCCCTCAGGCAAGGTTGTAGTGCGCCCTGTATTTGCCTAGAGTGGGCAGAACTGGCAAGGCGCTCCCCCCTTGACACCCAAAAGCACCTGATCCATTCCATAATCAGGCTTTGCCCACCACCCCCACAGTTCCTGACCTTGTGGCTAGCTTCCCAAGAGACCCTTATGTGGCTGAAGACATGTAGCTTTTCCCACCATTTCTGTTATCCCTTTGCAGCTTCTCCCTTGCAACTTCTTCTTCTTTTTTATTTATATTATTCTAATTTTACATTTATGTTGGTGACTCCAGTAGCCTCCTTCCTGTCCTCCCCCCTCTGAAGGGACCCTCATCATTGGTGAATGTGGATTGTGCATTATGGGGGTAGTCAACAGTTATGGGGGATAGGCCAAGTCTCTGTGCATAATGATCCAACTTGTGGCTCTAACAATCTTTCCACCTCCCTCTTCCATGAATTTCCCTGAGCCACATTGGGATCATTTTAGTTCTACTTCAGTGATGAGGTCTTGGGAGCCTCTGTGTCTCAGGATATCTGGCTTAGTAGGAGTTGGATGTTCTGTGTTTATCTCTTTCAGTCTTATTCTGGTGCAGGATTCAACAAGAAATCTGTACCCTTGCCCTTTCCCCCAATAACTCTATGGTTTCAGTTGGAGCCCTGGTCAGGTGCGATAGGCAGATCCTCCCTTCAGGTTCATTGTCCATCTGAAAAAGAGAAGCAAATTCTACAATGGAGAGAGAAGTTAGTAGTAGATAGATGGAATGGCCATAGTTATCTTAGAGAGAATTTTATATGCATAGGCCCTCTTCTAGCCCACATTTGGTGGGAGCTTGATACTGGAGAATGGGTTCATGTTTTTGTACTTATTTTGACTTATTTCCCAGTTCCAGCAATGAGTTCCATTCCACTGAGTGGATCTATTAGCCAAATCAAGTGCCGTTGGTTACCCACCATGGCTGTGTGCCACTATTGCACTTGTTTGAGCATCATGTGAGGTTTTTTCCTGCTGAGTAGCTTAGATTGCGAGTTGTTTGGACAGATGTCGGTCATTTTCCCCCAGTTGCTCATGTAGCACCCTCTGGCACTAGACAAGCTAACTGTCTGGGGACTGACCCTCTTCCAGATTCTGACCAGGTTGCTCCATGCTTTGCCTCAACCATGTATGATGTCTTTGGCAGTAGAGTCTTACCATTAACCTTTGGTGGGTCATCAAGTCATCAAGAACTCTGAGAGAAATCTGTCTTTTTTGGGAAGCCTTGTAGGTCTGTCTGATCAATAGCTCATTGTGAAAGTTAACCCCATGCTGATACTGGGAGTTATAAGTTAGCACCAAGGAAAGTGAAGGAAGAAAAAGATAGGTGATATAAAAGAGAAAGAGAGTATAGAGAGGAGAGGGAGAGAGAGAGAGAGAGAGAGAGAGAGAGAGAGAGAGAGAGAGGGAAACAGGAAAAGATTAAGGTTGGTCTTCATGATGTTCTCTCCAGGTCCCTGTAGTTCAGGTGTTCCCTCTGTGGGCCTGCTGAAGGATCAATGTTTTAGCCTGTTGTTTAGAATATAGGATTTTATGGTAACATTTCCATTTGGGTCCCTATTTGTGTCCCGCCTCCCTTACCCTCCCTCCCACCCTTTCACTCCCTCTCACCCTTACCTTCCACCCATCCCACCTTCCCTATTGTCTGGTCCTCAGGGTACTTATTAGGTATGACAGCATCTCAGGCAGATTCAGGTTAGGAGCCACAGATGAATGAGACCATATAACAATTATCTTTTTGTGATTGGGTGAGCTCACTGAGAATGATCTGTTCCATGTTCAACCATATTTTTTCAAATATGCCACATCTTTGTTATCCATTCATCTAATAATGGACATCTGGGTTGATTCCAGCTCTTAGCTATTATGAATTGAACAGCTATAAACATGGTTGAGCAAATCTCTCTGATCTGAGACTTGGGGCCTTTAGGGTAAATGCCCAGTAAGGGAATAACTGGATCTGTTGGTAGGTCTATAGTCATCCTTTTCAGGAGTCTCCATATAGATTTCCATAATGGTTGTACCATTTTACATTCACAACAGTGAAAGAGTGTTCCTATTTCTCCACAGCCTCACCAGCATTTCTTTTCATTGGTTTTTTAATGTTTGCCATCCTTACTGGGGTAAGGTGGAATCTCATAGTTGTTTTAATTTGCATTTCCCTGATGATCAGGGATGTTGAACATTTTCTTAAGTGTGTGTTTGCCATTTGTATTTCTTCCTCTGAGAATTCCCTGTACAGTTCTCTGCCCCATTTTGTGAGTGGGTTGTTTGATGATTTATTGTTTAGGCTTTGGAGTTCTTTGTAAATTTTAGAAATTAGGCCTCTGTCAGTTGTATAGCTGGTGAAAAATTTCTCCCATTCTGTGGGTAATCTGCTGGCTTTGGTTATATTTGTCAGTGAAAAAGCTTTTCAGCTTCATGAGATCCCAATGGTTGAGTAAGTGTTTAATGTCCTGAGCTTCTGGGATTTTGTTCAGGAAGTCGTTTCCCACTCCTATGTCATGGAAGTTTCCTCCTATTTTTTCTTCCAGTAGTAGCAGAGTTTCTGGTTTTATATTGAGGTCTTTGATCCATTTGGACTTAATTTTTGTGCATGGTGAAATGTGTGGATCGAGTTTCACTTTCCTACATATGGTTGTCCAGTTTGTCCAGCACCATTTGTTGAAGATGCTGTCTTTTTTCCAGTCTATATTGGTAGGGCCTTTGTCAAATATCAAGTAGCTGTAGTTACTTGACCCAAAGTCCGGGTCTTCTATTCTATTCCATTGGCATATATTCCTGTTTTTATGCCACTACCATGTTGTTTTTATTGCAATGGCTTGGTAGTATAGCTTTAGATCAGGTATGGTGATGCCTCCAGAGGATTTTCTTTTGCTGAGGATATGCTTGGATATCCTAAGCTGTCTGCCTTTCCATATGAATTTTGAGATCATTTTTTTCTATCTCAGTGAAGAAAGAAGTTGGGATTTGTGTTGGTATTGCATTAAATCTATATAGTGCTTTTGGTAAGATTGCCATTTTCATAATGTTAATTCTGCCTATCCAGGACCATGGGAGGTCTTTTCATTTTCACAGGACCTCCTCAATTTCTTTCTTGAGTGTTTTTATGTTTCATTGTATAGGTATTTCACTTCCTTGGTTAATGTTATTCCAAGGTATTTTATTTTCTTTGTTGCTATTGAAAATGTGACAATGTTGCTTATTTCTTTCTCTGTATCTTTGTCTTTTGCATACAGAAAGGCTACCGATTGCTGTGCATTGATGTTATATAATGCTAGTTTGCTAAAAGTGTTAATCACCTTTAAGAGTTTTGAGATGGAGGTTCTTGGGTCACTTATGTACAGAATCATGTCGTCTGCAAATAGGGCTAACTTAACTTCTTCCTTTCCAATCGTATCCCTTTGATTTCTTTCTCCTGTCTTATTGCTTGAGCTAGTACTTCTAGCACTATGTTGAAGAGCAGAGGTAAGTGTGGACACCCCTGCCTTTGTTCCTGATCTGAATGGGAATTCCTTCAGTCTCTCCTCATTAAGTATTACTTGGGCTTTAGGAGCTTTATATATAGCCTTTAATATGTTGAGATATGGACTGTCCATGCCTATTCTTTCCAATGTTTTGATCATGAAGTGATGTTGCATATTGTCAAAGGCCTTTTCTGCATCTATTGAAATGATCATGTGGTTTTTGTGTTTGAGCTTGTTTATGTGGTGTATTACATTGACAGATTTCCATATGTTCCATATGTTGATAAATAATGCTTTTGAAGTACTGTTGAATTTGGTTTGCAAGGATTTTGTTCAGGATCTTTGCATCTATGTTCATCAAGGAAATAGGCCCATAATTTTCTTTTCTTGTGGCATATCTGCCTGGTGTTGGAATTAGGGTGATACTAGCTTCATAGAAGGAGTTGGAGAATCTTTCCCTGTTCTCTGATTGTGTGGCACAATTTGAGAAAAATTGGTTTCAGTTTTCCATGAATATTTGATAGAATTCAGCTGAGAGACCATCTGGTCCTGGACTCTTCTTTTTGGGGAGGTGTTTGATTACCTCTTCAATCTCGAGGGGTGTGATAGGTTTTTTTAGGAGATTAGTCTGCTCTGGGTTTAGCTTTGGTAAGTGGTATGTGTCTAGGAATTCATCCATTTCCTCCATATTCTCCTGTTGTGTGGAGTAGAGGTTTTTGAAATAAGTCCTGATGATTCTCCCAATTTCACTTATGTCTGTTGTGAGCTCTCCTTTTTCATTTCTAATTTTGTTAATTTGAAATGTCTCTTTTTTTCACTTGATCAGATTGGCCAGGGGTTTATCAATCTTATTAATTTTTTCAAAGAACTGCTCTTTGTTTCATCAATTTTCTTAATTGTCCTCTTAGTTTCCAATTCATTAATTTCAGCTCTGATCTTGATTATTTCTTTCCATCTGGAGCTTTTCAGGTTGGCTTCTTCTTGTTTTTCCAATGTCTTTAAGTGGATGGTTAGGGTATTGATTTGGGATCTCTCTTTTTTTTTGTTATGAAGGCATTTAGGCCTATGATTTTTCCCCTAAGGACTGCCTTCATTGTGTCCCATAAATTTTGGTATGATGTGTTCTCATTGTTGTTCAATTCTAGAAACTTTGCAATTTCATTTTTTATTTCATCCACAACCCATTTATTGTTTAAAAGTGTGTTGTTCAGTTTCCAGGAGCTGGAGGGATTCCTGGCATACTTTTTGTTGGTAATTTCTAGCATTACAGCATTATGGTCTGATATCATGCAGGATATTATATCGATTTTCCTGAAAATATGGAGGCAGGCTTTATGGCTCCATATATGACCTATTTTAGAGAAGGTTCCTCCATGGGCTGCTGAGAAGAATGTGTAATCTGTAAATTTTGGGTGGAATGTTCTCTATATGTCTGTTAGGTCTAGTTGTTCTATGGTGATGTTGAGCTCTCTTACTTCCCTATTAATTTTCTGTTTGGATGATCTCTCTATTGCTGATAGGGGAGTATTGAAGTCCCTGTCTATGATGGTGTTGGTGGTTATTTCTGTTTTTTTGTTAAGTAGTTTTTGTTTTATGAATTGTGGTGCACCTGAGTTTGGTGCATAAAGATTGATGATTGTGATATCCTCTTGTTGGATTGTTCCCTTGATAAGTCAGAAGTGGCCTTCTTTGTCTTTTTTGGTTACTTTTGGCTTGAAGTCTATTTTATCAGATATTAGTATAGTGACACCTGTTTGTTTCTTATTTCCTCTTGCTTGGAATATCACTTTCTATCCTTTCACCCTGAGAAGGTGTCTATCTTTAGTGGTGAGGTGGGTTTCTTGAAGACAGCAGATTGAGAGGTCTAATTTTCTGATCCATCCTGTCAGCTTATGTCTTTTGATGTCCATTAATGTTAAGAGTGAGAACTGTGAGGTGTGATTTAATCCCTGCCATGTTGTGGTGGTTTGGTGTTTTTTGGACTTTGAAGGGTTGTTTACTCAAAACAAAGAAAGCACTCAGGCTTTTCTGAGTTTGGTTATTGTAATCTGCTTCTTGTAGGTTCTCAAGGTTGGTTATTTTCTTCTGTGTGGAGAATTCCCTGAAGTACTCTCTGCAGATTTGGCTTTGTGTTCATAAAGTTGTACAGCTGGGTTTTAGCATGGAAAGTTTTTCTTTCACCATCTATTGTGAGGGATACTTTTGCTGTGTAGAGTAGTTTGGGTTGGAAGCCATAAGTTCTTAGACTTTGAAGTGTTCCATCCCAGGCCCTTCTGGCTTTGAGTGTTTCCATTGTAGAGTCTGAGGTAATTCTGATGGGGTTACTTTTATATATAATGTTTTGTTTTTCCCTAGCTGCTTTTAGGACTCTCTCCTTGTTATCAATATTTAGGGTTTTTATGATAATATGTCTCAGAGAATTTCTCCTTTGGTCTAGTCTCTTTGGAGTTCTGTTAGCTTCTTGTACCATCAGGGACTTTCTTTTGAGAGATTGGGAAAGTTCTCTTCGATAATTTTGTTGAATGAGTTCTTGATACCTTTGGGCTGAATTTCTCTCCTTCTGGTATCCCCATGATTCTAATGTTGGAACATTTAAGTCTATCCACATTTCCTGCATGTTCTGTTCTCAAAAATTTGTGAACTTATTGAAACTTTTGGATTCACATGCTGCTTCTTCTATTCTGTCTTCCAGTTCTGAGTTTATCTTCCACATGGCTGACTCTATTCTTTGAGAGCGTTTATGGAGTTTTGGGTTTGTTCAATTTGGCTTCTACTTTTTACTGCTTTTTTATGTATAGTTTCTAAATCTGCCTGGCAGGGCTCTTGGCTAGTTTCTATAAGCCTGGGTAAGCTATTAACCAGCTTGCAGTATTTGACTTTCTTGTTTAAGATATTTTCAGAATGTCTATGGGGCAAGAGGTTCATGAGTTAAGCAGAAGCAGGGGAATCCAAGGAAAAAGAAGAATATTATGCAAGATTTCTTAGAGAATAGAAGCCACATGAATAAGTTGCTATTTCTTGCTTGCAAAAAATATTGTAAAATATTAATTAATTAATATAAAATTGTAAAAGAATAAATAAAGAAGCAGAGCTTTGCTCTGTATCCAGTGTGCTTCACCTGAACCATAGGTCCAAATCATTTTCTTCATGACGCTGACTCCACACATCCCCTTCGAGTTCTACAACCCTGCTGGGGCTGGACCCTGGCAGTTTGTGCTTTGGAATGAAGAATATTGGCATTCATTTACTTTTTATCACTAATAAGAGCTCTGAAAATGAACATGAAGCAAACCTTATGAAAAGTTAAATGTCTTATATTTTATTTTTGAAAACAGATTATAGAATATTCTTTTGGAGCCAACTAGGTAGAAATTTGATAACATTAGATGGTAAGTGTGGGACAATAGTCAGCCTATATATTATCAATAGCTAAATGACCTACTGAGGATCAACTATCAGTGAAAAGTAGCATTTAATTAATCTTTTCACTTTATAATTACCTTAATTAAAAGCTGTTAATGTAATGATTTTGCAATATGTGGAAATACTGAATGTGAACTGTAATGCCAGTTATTTAATGTTTTAGTCAGATGCATTTAACAGTGGGAAAAGCCATGACTGCATGTTAACACTGAGAGACACTTGAAGCCCAATAACAAAAATGATTATTTTTCCCTAGGAGGCTCTTAGGAATGTGTGTGTGTGTGTTTTTGTATGTGCAGGTGTATGTGTGTAAGTGTGCATGTGGAGGTCAGAGGACAACTTTGAGTTTTGTGCCTCGAAGGACATCTCCCTTCATTGAGATGGGTGTCATTGCACTGAAGCTCACTAATCAAATTAGACTGGCTGGCCAGTGGGCTTCAGGCATCCTCACGTCTCTGTTTCCTAAATTGCTGGGATTACAGGCAGATGTCACCAAACCTGTCCTCACGCTATGTGGCAAGCACTTTACCATCTCCTCACCAACATTTTAACCCTCAGGGTTTTGCAATGCTATTGGGAGGTCACGAGACTCTGAAGGGAGTCTGAAGATGAGAATCAACTGCACACATCACACACTGCAATCAGCACACTTCAAACCAACTCTTTACTGGCCAGCTTGCCATGGGCTCTATGGTAATGACACTTTCTTGATGTTCCAATTCATTACTCATGTTAAATAACCTTGTGTAAACGACCATTTATGTAGACCATTATCCTGCATTCTACCCAGTATACCAAACTAATACTGAGTGTAATTACAATTATTGAGACCCTGTAAGCCAGTTAACTAATTAAGTAATAGCCAATGACAGGTTGACTGAGCTGTAGCAAGCTAGATTCAGATCTTTTCCTCACTTCTATATTTCTATAAATTATATCTTACTTATTGGTTGAGTTTTCAGAACTTGTTCCAGTTCTTAAAGCAGCCAGATTTATGAATTATCATGCTTTTCTTTGTTTTATTTTGCTTTGGTCAAATATGTTACACTAAATGTCAATCTCAGGGCTTCCTCCCTCTCCCAAACTAGAATGTTTCTACAAGGGGGATACCAAGCATCCTGCAGTGACCCAGACAAACTGGATCCTTGAATTCACACCCCCACTGGCCTGTCCCCCATGCCACCAGCATCACTCTCTTTTCCTTCTGATCCCCACTTGACCACAGGTGCATACTTTCCCTTTATCTCCCTTCAACTTGCTGACATTTGCCTATTCCTACTTTCCCAACTCACATGAGCCTGTCTCTTTCTCTCATTTCTGTCTCCCTCCTTCTATTGTCTCCTCTTGTGCCCATTCCTCCCTCAGCCTATAGCTTGTATGCTGGGTTTCACTCTGTCTGGCAGGCTCTTTCTCATGTCATGGGTCCTTGGGCAGATTGCCCACGAGGAATTCTACCATGCAGCATCTCTGCCCTTCAATTACTCTCCCACAGATTTCCACCACCCACCACACAACTGTGCACTGGTTTCCCCTCCCCTGTTTCTCCTTTCTCTCTAAAAGCTACAGTGAAACCCCCAATTTGAAACAGATTAATAAAGTACTTTGATTTCTAACTTCTCTGGTCTCCAGGCCTCCTTTTCAGACCTCTCTCCCAGAACATCTTATACTAAATTCAGTTGGTAAGAAGAATTTTCTTTTGACAAATTTGGTGTGTCTGGAGGATTTTTAGTGGCACTCCAGAAATCCCTGGGAAAACCATAGAACCAGGTAAAGCATCCGTGAGCCCCATGTATGGCCTGTAAGCTCTTCCTGACAGTTTCTCAGGTACCATGGGTTAGTACTTTTAGCTGAGTCTATTTGCACCAATTAAAAAAATATGGGCTCTGCTACCAATTTTTGGTTCCAGCTCACACACAAGTCTATACATTTATAACCAGGATCCACATATGAGAAAGAACATGTGATGTTTGGCTTTCTGAGCCTGGGTTACGTCACTTAGTATAGTCCTTTCCAGATCCATCCACTTCCCAGAAAATTTCATAGTTCTTTACTGCTGAACAGAACTCCATTGTGTAAATGTACCACATATTTATTATCCATTCATCTGTGGAGGGACATCTAGGCTGGTTCTATTTCCTAGCTATTGTAAATAGAGCAGCAATAAACATGGTTGTGCAAGTATCTCTAAGGTAGTGAGAAGAGTCATTCAGATATATGCCTAGCAGTGCTATAGCTGGATCATATGGTAAATCTATTTTTAGCTGTCTCAAGAACCTCCACACTGGTTTCCACAATGGCTGGAACAGATTACATTCCCACCAACAGAGTAGAAGGGTTCCTCTTTTTCCACATCCATGCCAACACTTACTGTCATTTGTTTTCTTGATGATAACCATTCTGACAGGAGGGAGGTGGAATTTCAAAGTAGTTTTAATTTGCATTGCCTTGATGGCTAAGGATGTGGAACACATTTTTAGATGTTTATATGCCATCTGTATTTTTTCTTCTGAGAACTTTCTATTTAGTTCCATAGCCCATTTTTTAACTGGGTTGTTTGATTTCTTATTGTTCTGTTTTTTGAGTTCTTTGCATATTCTGGATATTAATCCTCTGTCACATGTTGGCAAAGATTTTTCTCCCATCCTATAGGTTGTCTCTTTGCTCTATTCACAGTGTCCTTTGCTGTACAAAAGCTTTGTACATTCATGAGATCCCAGTGGTTTATTAGTGGTTTTATTTCTTGAGCAATTGGGGTTATGAGGGATGGTATTGTATATATAAAATAGAAGAACAGATTACAGGCAGGGGAAAGACCTAAGAAAGGCCAGGGGAAGAGAATGTGTAAAAGAAGGGCCGGGGAGGGTCAATCAAAATTCAAGATATTCTGAATAAGACTTATGTAAGCCTACTTTTTTGAATAATGGTACATCCAGTAGCTATAGATTGTTACTAGAAATCTTTCAGTGCCAGGGATGGGATACTTTCCAGTGAGTTGTTGGCCAGAGAGGTCCATGTTGCCTCCAAAACATGACAGGATATTGCCAAGGCCCTTGGTTTCCCTTGAGAAACAGGTGGTATGACCTTATTGCTGAAGACCTCACTTGCCTGAGCAGTAAGGTCACTGAGAAATCAAGCTTGTGCTGAGCAGAAAACTTTCTCCCTGGAGACCAGCCAACTCAAAGCTGGAAAAAGCTGCACTGCATGCAGCCATATGGGAGACAGAAATCATCTGGAAACCTCAAGTTTGGCCAGACAGGCCAAATGACTGAATGGCTGCAATAGTGGCATGTCTGCTCTGGGTGATACCAACTGCTCTCTAATTGGACTGATGGCCTACTTTATGGGAATACATGCCTGGTACTGAAAAACCTAATCAAAAGTCTATGGCATCTATCTCTCTCTGCTTGCAAATAAATAATTTTTTTTAAATGTCTATGGAGCCGGGCGTGGTGGTGCACGCCTTTAATCCCAGCACTTGGGAGGCAGAGGTAGGAGGATCGCCGAGAGTTCGAGGCCACCCTGAGACTACGTAGTTAATTCCAGGTCAGCCTGGGCCAGAGTGAGACCCTACCTCGAAAAACCAAAAAAAAAAAAAATGTCTATGGCAGGGTAGGTCATGAGCCTTAGGTGTATAAAGCCTGCTCTTGTCTGGCTAAATATATATATATATATATATATATATATATATATATATATATATATATATATATATATACATATATTTCCCACCAAACTGCCCTGAAAGCACTATACTTAATGTTCATATTCACATATTTATGCAACTCTCACTTCTGGTTAGAGGAGCTTCTCTTTTCAGATGGCAATGAACACTGGGATGACCCAAAAGGCAACATAGTGCTGAGAAGTGACGGAGTAGTGTCCAGCACTGAAACATCTCTATCACACCTTCCAAGGCTCATGATCCATTGCAGAATAGGTGGCAGAAAGAATGTAGAAGCCAAAGAATGGGTATGACTCCTTACATTGCAACTGTCCAGACAGAAATTGGCCTCAATATCCATGACATTGCAGTGCCTAGCAATACCTTCATAAAACCCTCATAATAGGAGAAAAAGGTGATGACATCAAATCAAAAGAAAGACTAATGGGGAGAGGAGGGGATATGATGACCAGTGGAGTTCTGAAGGGGAATGGGGGAGGGGAGGGAAATATCATGATTTATTTTCTATAAGTATAGAAGTTGTCAATAAAAAAAGAAAAAATAAACAAAAAATATGGAGAACTTTAATATGTGAACACACTACAAATTGGTCCTATTCTTATGAGGTGATCCTCCCTTAACCCATTTTCCTCAGGGCTCTCCTGTGTGGGGTAAACACTAGAGGGCCATGTGAATGCCCCAGTTGGTTCCTGTGGGGATGGCAATGCTTCTGAGAACAACTTCTTATTTGGTATCTCTCACTTTATTTCTTTCCCTTCTTTTTCAATATTTCCTTGGCCTTGAAGGATGTGTTAGAAATCTCCTTTAGTATTGTACACTTGGCTGCCTCTTTTTTTCTGCTTTGGTGAGTTTTGAGTCTGCACAGTGTTTATCACCACCTCTCTGGAGATAATTCTCTGGCTAGTGGTGAGAGAAGTACTTGTATGTAGTCCATCACTTTCTGTATAGTGCTTCCTAGGCCCAGTGGGTGTGACAGAGATGACTAATCCCGTGAGAGGCATTTGGCATTTTCTTGTCATTCTGATGGGTCTTGGGTCTCCCTGGTATTTGCCTTCTGTAACTAACAAGGATAATTATTAAATTATTACATTTATTTAGGGAAGTACAGAACCAAGGAAAGACACTCATGTGACTTGAGAGCCCCTGGGGATGGCCTAGCAAAACCAAGGAAAGGACAGAAAAGAGAGTTCAAAAAGCTCCTGCCATGTGGAGAAAGTGCCCATGTGGAAAGTGAGAGCTAGTGGGCTCTCCCCTTGGATAGGCTGGGCTGAGCCTGGGCCAAACTGAGAGGAAATTCACCCTCAGCTGGAGGTTCCCAAGTGGTCAGACAGCTCAGGGAGTGTATCTTCCCCTCAGAAATATATTTATAACTTTATGATGATGGGTCCTACCTTCTGGTTCAGGTGAACCAGAGTGAGGGGTGATTGGTCTGAGCTACAGGCTGTCTCATGAAGAGGCTGGCCATGACACCAGTTCTGGGGTCCAAGCTTAACTAACTACAATGTAGGATTAAACTTAAACCCTAGAAGGACCCCTTAGGAGGATTGTGTTTGTGGAAAAACAGGTCTAGGGAATCAGGCAAAAGATAAGCAGCCAGATCATCCTTTGATCTCTAGCAAGTGCAGACTGCAAGGATAGGCCAAAAGACATTCCTGATTCTTACTTACAGGGGCCCAGTAACCCTGAATACCTAAAAGAGCTACCTGACTCCCTCTCAGAATGTGTATAGGAAACTGGGGAAGAAGCAGCCAGTTCATGTCAATAAGCTGTGTGATGTGAAGTTGCCAGATCAGAAAGCTCCAAGGAATGTGAGTTCTGGGGGACTATGCATCCAGCATGCCACTCCACACTGCTAGGGTCGTAAGGTCATGTGAGGCATTCTTACTGCTATGTGAGATTGTGTATTAACCACAGATAATGCAACCTAAATTCTGTCATTTTTATAATTAGTTTGTGAGTTCTTACCAGGAAGTTTTGTACTTATTTGTTTTTGGTGGTCTCTGCAGTGTCTGGCACATGCCAGCAGGGAGTAGGTATGTGATACTGATCTGTTGACTGATTTGAAATAGAGTGAGTGAGGTATAGGAAAAACATATTTATTCACACTAATCTCAAAACAGTTTGTTGCTGGTCTCAGCCTTCGGGAAGCTTTTGTTCATGGAGCCTTCTCATTCCTAACAGAGGAGATCCAACATGTTTTAATGCTTCCTTAAGATATGCCAAGCCTTCCTCTTTCATCAAACACCACCCCTCTTGCATGTCTGGTGTATAAGAGGAGCAGAATTCAGCACCAGAATATCATATCATCCCCATCTGATATTTTCATAAAAGGATTTCACAGTCTAATTTATGAGAGAAAATTGAAACTGCATGTACTTGACCTCAGGGAAAGGTGGTTGAGAAGCAGGAGCAGATTAATGGGTTTCAAAGATAAAATGCCCATTCCAGATCAAACGGCTTCTCTTGAAGTGTGGGAATTGATGTCATTGTGTGCATCTGTGGGAAGAGGCATTGGGTAGCTTTGACATTTCTACAGCTGAACATTGCCTGAATCATGAGACCCACTCCGTTTTCTTGCCAATTGAGACAATTCACCATCTCTCCCAGCAACAAAAGAGCAAAAAGTAAACTTATTACTACATGGAAAATGAAACATACCTGCTGCATGAAATGCATATACTCCCAAAAGAAGGTGTCCTCATGCTGGAAGGAAAATCTATTTGTGATTGTGCAAGGATAAATTAATAGTGTACATCCTTCAATCTGGGACTCGGACTTGGAATTCTCTGAAAAATCATAACAAGGGACTGACATAGAACATGTCCATACGAAGGAGAACTCCTTCAGACACACAAAGGAAGAGAAGGACAGAAGATCCAGGGTTCTGCTCTGCTGAACCTTCCACACTGAGTGGAGTGCAGGGATCTACAAGAATGCATCTGAGGACATGAGGTTTGGCAGACTAAGCCCCTTAGAAAATGACAACAAACCCAAGCTGTGCTCCACCAGCTTCTATGGTATAATGTGTGGATAGTAACAGTGTATCCGTGAATAAATTGAAGTACTCACCCAAAGTACATCAGAAGTGAATATGTTTATTTGTTCTGAGAGGTGCACAAGGTTTAACTGCTGATGCATCAACTTGGATAATAAGGAAATCTATTTGCAGATTTATAAATGTATTTATTAAAAATGATGTGTTAGAATTATTCACACATTCAATCTACATTTTCTACCTTGGAAAGTTACATGTGTTTCAGGTCATTAAACTATGTCACTCAGACATCAAGGCAATATAAGAGGTAGCAAATGAATGAATGAAAAAAGACAAAAAACAAAAAAGGCAACATCTCATATTCTTTGTTGCCCTGGTTCTGGTCTCCCCAGCACACTAGGATGGTGTAAAGGAACTGTGGACTGTGGGCTCTTTACTATAAGATGACAGTATATGAGACACCTCCTATTTTATCTTCAGAATTTTCTTTCAGTCTGTGGCTCCATCCATTGTTATCTTGAAGGTTCTTAAATACATGCATCATAATAGTTTGAATACATGGACCCCGATATACTCAGTGTTTTGTTAGTTTGTAGTTTGTATCTGCAGCCAGTTTGCTGGAGTCTGTGTCACTGGACGAATCTTAAGGTGTGGTGGTGGCTTTAGGATTTCAATCTAAAGATATGCAAAATGTGCCTAGCTGGAGTTCCTGAGGTATGCTGTGCTGTGTGGCTTTTGGCTTGTGGCTTTTCTCTCTTGCCTGGTCCTGTAAGAGCAGGCCAGCCTCTTCTGTCATTATAGAACTTCCCCTAGATCTGTAATCTTCAATAAATATCCCTTCCTCCATAACTGTGCGTGGTCTGGAAGTTCTTCTCAGTGAACCTGAAACTTTCTGCTACAGAAGTTGGTACCAGGACTGGGGTGAGATGAACCTGACCATGTGGATGTTGGTCTTTTGGAACCTTTGTTTTGGAGGAATGGCATGTACTTGGTGCTTGCAAGTAAACATGCCTTCTGGAGTGGTAAGCCATGTTTTATGGACTATTATGATGAGGGTTTGAGAATGCTAAGTGCAGACAGTATTGAACTTGGTTTATGAGCTTTCTAAAGGGAAGGAAAGACTACAGAGGACATTGTTGGAACTGGGCTACTGGCATAAGGGATGGCTGCATTCGGCTTCCCAAGCCCAGAAAGTTTGATCAAAGTTAAATTTGTAATGGAATGATGAGCTTGAGCTTGGATAAAGATATTGGACTGTGGTTTGCTTGGAGACCTGAAGATGTTTTGGATATGCCAGAACTGTGCAAGGACTACCATGGAGTGCACTGTTAGCCTGGGAAAGGAAGTTTTCCCTGGCTACTCTGCCCAGCTGGAGGGGTGGAATTTTAAAACCTGGAGACTGCCAGTCTCTGGTTGTATTGAACTTGAACTGCAGAAGTTTGATGATTGCTGATGGTGGTTGAGTTTGCATTGTTCTAGTCTTTCCTTGGTATGCCTTATACTGGTTGAAAATGTTTACTCTGTGCCTTTATATGTTGAAAGTATTTAACTTGTTTGATTTTACAGGACTCATAGCTAAGAGACAATCTTAAATATCAGATGAGATTTGGGACTTTGAAACATCTTAAGTTGCCAAAGACTGTGGGGACCTTTGAAATTGGACTGAGTACAATTTACAATGTGTGATGGTTATGAATCTATTGGGGCCAGGGTGGAATGTAATAGTTTGAATAGATGACCCCCAATATATTCAGCGTTTTATTAGTTTGTAGTTTGCATCTGCAGCCACTTGGCTGGAGGCAGTATCACTGGGCGAATCTTAAGGTGTGGTGGTGGGTTTAGGATTTCAATCTAAAGATATGCAAAGTGTGCCTAGCTGGAGTTCCTGAGGTGTGCTGTACTGTGTGGGTTTTGGCTTGTGGCTTTTCTCTCTTGTCTGGTCCTGTAAGAGCAGGGCAGCCTCTTCTGCCATTATGGAACTTCCCCTGGATCTGTAAGCTTCAATAAATATCCCTTCCTCCATAACTGTGCCTGGTCTGGTGGAAGTTCATCTTAGCAAACCAGAAGCTATCTGCTACACACATGTACATCCATTCATGTGTGTGTGTGTTTGTGTGTTGTTTAGATTAAGAATAACAGGTATACATTTGATAGGAAGCGTGAAGGAAAAAAGGAGTCAGAGAGCCATTGGTACTCACTCATGTGTCCCAGCCTCACTGTAGGAGAAGGTCCTGGGCATGAATCTGGCTGTTTATGCTTCTCTAGAGGTGCATACACAGGGTGCAGCTGCCTTGGATCATAACACATGCTGGCTCATGGCGCATGAACAGCTTGCCACTTATGTAAAAAAGTACATTGAAAATTATATGGAACTTTTAGAAACAATCATATATGCACTGATATAAATCACTAAAGCTGCTGTATTGTCATCCTAAAGTAATACTCTCTGGAGTAAACAATAAGGGAATTCTATACTGGATGTAATTAAGACAGTCCTTGTTAATTTATATGTTGAAAAACTACATGTGGTTGTAAAGGGGCTGGGGAGATAGCTCAGTAGGTAAAATGCTTGCCTTAGAAGCATGAAAAACATGAGTTGATTCCAAGTTCCCCCCTAATGAAAAACAAAACAAACAAAGCATCAAAAAAAAAAAAAAAAAAACCCCAGGTGTGGTGGTGTGTGCTCCTGTAATCAAAGAACTGAGAAGGTGGAAACATAAGAACAATTGGAGCTCACTGCACAGCCAGTCTACCTAAACTAGTGAGCCCCATCCAGACCAATGTTGACCCTCAAAAAAGATGGACTGTGTTCTGGAGGAACACTTACACACACTTGCACACACAAAACATCCACACAAATACCAATAAAAATGAATCATTAACTTAAAAAAAGAAAGTATCACAAACAAAAGACTTATGCTTAAACACATATACATGTGTGTAAACTTGTTTACATGTATGTATGCACCATATGTATATGTACTTCTCCAATCACATCTACATGTCACAAGGATTAACTTGGTATAAGAGTCATTACTCACATGCTTTTTAGAGCTTGCTTTATTTTCATTAATTGACAAAATGATATTTATGTCTGGTGCACACATGATGCTGTGAAGTCTGCACCAAAGAGGGTAGGAGCTTTATTGTATTTAATTTCAGGTAAACATTGCTAGTTCCCTTAGATGGTAGACTCAGCGTTCAAGTCTGCCCTGACTATTTGATCTTTATGAGGAAAATATTAATAAGTGAGGAAAATAAAGAAGGAAGAGAGCCAGGCATGATGGTGCAGAACCTGGCATGATGGTGTATGCCTTTAATCCTAGCACTTGGGTGGATGAGCTAGGATTGCTGTGATTTCGAGGCCAATCTGAGACTGTATAGTGAATTCCAAGTGAGCCTCTGCTAGAGTCAGACCTTACCTCAAAAAAAAAAAAAAAAAAAGATGGCTTGGCTTGGGAATCTTTGGAGTATTTTGCTGTGGAAAAATCCTCAAAAAAGACACTGTGGATGGAGAGTTGTGTGGAAGAAAGAGGATTGTTTTTACTTGCTTAGTTGTTTTAATATTACGTGGTTGGTTATACTTATGTTTAAATTACCAAGAAATGTAATTGAGTGTCTGATGTAGGGAGTAAAGACCCAGTGACATGAACTATGGTGGAGCCTCCTGCTCAGAACATGAAGAGAAAGAATCTGCAGCCTGGAGAGAACACTGCTGATTGTAACAGGGTTTCTGGGAGGATAATCCAGAGATATTTACCTCGAGCTCTGTAACCACCAGTCCTAAAGAAGGATTTTGTATGTTAGAAGCTCCTTTGAGCTTGGATTCCTGTCAACCTGACTGAGGTCGTTGTGTTGTTTGATTTCTGGCAGAGGTGCAATTTCATTCACTTCCCTTCATGTAAGCAAACCCTGCAGTGTAACGTTACCATAGGATAGTGGTTCTTAGCAGTGGCAGCTTTATCCTCATGCATGTCCATCAATGATATGTCTCAAGACATTTTTGCCTCTCACAATACATGAGAGGTTTTGCTATAGACTCCTAGGTTACAGAGGCATGAATACCCCCAAATACTCTGCAATGCACTGGGCAGCCCACAGAGCGAAGCATGGACTGACCCAGGCTGCCAAAATTGCTGATGTTGAGAAACATAGTTATAGTGATAAGCTACTCTTCCTAAAGCCAACATACACACAACACAAAACAAAGGAAAAACAAAAATCAAACATAGTTCCCAGGCTTATGTGGGATGAGAGTCTAGGATAGACACTTCCCAAGTTATAATGGCTTGACTTTGGCTTTTCTATTATCATGACTATGTAGAAGATGACTTATAAATCTATTGTTTTTACTTTTTAGTACAGTATTCCATAGTTACATTCAATAAATTATCAGCTCTTTATTGTTAAACATGGTTTGCATTGGATAATTTTGCTCAAGCAATTTAAGTGTTCTTTGAATGCTTAGGAACTAGGGTACATGTGAAGTTTGGGAAGCTGGGTGCATTAAATCCATTTTCAGCTTCTGATATTTCCAGCTGCTGATGGTCTCTGGTTAATGGAGGAGTGTGTGTAAGATGTTGTGAGCATCACACCTGAACAGGCACAATGAAAGCAGAGGGATCCTGCAGATTACATTGCTGTGTTCACTCTCATCCTTCCATCTGGATTCCTGTTACAGGTGGGTAACAAGATCACCTGTTGATCACCTGAAGACATTCTACAAGCATGTTGTGCACAGTAAATATTTCCATAGCCAAGAGGGACTGAGATCATGGAGGTCTACCAAGGAAACAGGGAGGGAAAGAACAACGGATACTTGCTTGTCTCATGCTTGGAAGATTCTCTACCACCCTTCCTGCCAGCTACATGTTGCATGGTACCTTATCCCAGATCCTCCTCTGCAAGACTGTCTTCCACAGGGAGACGAATTAGGGTATGCAGGATAAGGGAGGAAACCTTTCATACAACTCCCACTTCATACCTGCATTTACTTTATATATGAGGCTGGCAAGAAAATATTTTCTTGGGACTGAATTAAAAAAGAGGTATATAAACCTTGGTTGTAGTAAAAAGCTCACAAATTGAGGGTCTGTCAGAATTGAATGCTGCACCCACTATACCCTAGTTGTGGCAATGGGAGCAATGGATGTCAGGACAGAAGGATGAGTCCAGGCAGTCCTGCAGAGGGCTAGGATCAGATGGGTCACCCATGGGCTGAGAACCATGGGGAGCTACAGGCGTGGGCAGGAGCTGCTTGTTCCACATTGAGGGTGGTGGTGCATGATCACTGTGACAGAGAATAAGGGTGAGTGTGCATGCTCAGTGTGAAAGAGATTCAGGGTGAGTGTGCATGCTCAGTGTGAAAGAGATTCAGGGTGAGTGTATATACTCAGTGTAAAAGAAAATCAGGGTGAGTGTGCATGCTCAGTGTGAAAGAGAATCAAGATGAGTGTGCATTCTCAGTGTAAAAGAAAATCACGGTGAGTGAGAATGCTCAGGTGAAAGAGAATCTGGATGACTGTGCATACTCAGGTAAAAGAAGATCAAAGTGGGATGTGCATGCTTTGTGTGAAAGAGAATCAGGGTTAGTGTGCATGCTTAATGTGAAAGAGAATCAAGGTGAGTGTGTATGCTCAGTATGATAAAAATCAGGGTGAGTGTGCATGCTCAGTGTGAAAGAAATTCAGGGTGAATGTGCATGCTCAGTGTGAAACAGATTCAGGGTTAGTGTGTATGATCAGTGTGAAAGAGAAACAGGGTGAGTGTGCATGTTAAGTGTGAAAGAGATTCAAGGTGAGTTTGCATGCTAACTGTGAAAGAAATTCAGGGTGAATAGTGCATTCTCAGTGTGAAAAATATACAGGGTGAATGTGCATGCTCAGTGTGAAAGAGATTCAGGGTGAGTGTGCATGCTCAGTGTGAAAGAGATACAGGGTGAATATGCATGCTCAGTGTGAAAGTGAACCAGGGGTCTGAGGTTTATCACATGGACTGTCAGATATTTTACATTTTGGCCACAAGTGCAAACCTAAGAAAAGGGAAAAAAGCCACCAACAGCCACAACAAATGAACAAACAAATCAAATGAAACCTTTTATTTCTGGGAAAATTGAGGCCCATTGTATTCCAGGATATAATAGCTGATTCTCTGTGCCTCAGTTCCTCAATTTCTCATGACTAAAAGTTAAAAGAGGGGCTGGAGAGATGGCTTAGTGGTTAAGGTGCCCACCTGCAAAACCTAAGGATGCCTGTTCAATACTCCAGGTCCCACGTTTAGCCAGACACAAAAGTGATGCAAGTGTGCAATGTTGCACATGTGCACAAGGGGGTGCATGCATCTGGAATTCATTCACAGTAGCTGAGAGGCCACTGGTATACCCATTCTCTATCTGTCAATATCTCTCTCTCAATTAAAAAAAAGGTTAAAAGAGGTACTAAAATGTGCTTTAACAGATGTACTGTAGATCTTTACCTCCTCTCCCCAGTACTTTCCTCACAGGTCAATTCCCTCTGGAAGTCTGTATATAGGACAGTCCCTAAACAGTTTTCATTCATTCAAATGGCCCAGGGAGGAGACACTAGACCTATTATTATCCTTGCAAAGTATCATTGTGGAAAACCAGCAAATGACATTCCATTGAAGGTCTGAAATTAAACTATAGCTTCCAATTATAAATTTAAGATGACTCCGAGGTCTCCTAGCAGTATTTTCTAAGCCATCAATTCCCTGAGCAGCAATTGTTTGTGAGTCCTACTCTATCCTCATTATGCTTTAATTGAATAATAAACAAACATATTTTAGAGGAGAGAGAAGGTGTAATGTTGCTATACCTACTGTATCCTGAGTGGACTTAAGAGGATTCATGGAGCAACACACAAATCACATCACATAATGACCCTGGAATCTGTACCACACTCTTCCCCCATACCTTGTCTCAGCTGACTAGGCTTAGAACACGAAATTCATCAAGATTCAAACATATTTCCAAAAAATAAAAAATAAAAACTACATAACTATCCTGGAGCTGGAGAAGCAATGTTTCTCCATCTCCTTTCCAGCACCACCTCTCCCTGTAGCAAGAGCTCCCTGAAACCTAGAATGATAGCTTCTTTTAGACAGTTTCAGTCAGAAATTGAGGCTCATAGAGAATACCAGGAGATGATCTCCCACTTGCCACCTCATCCTGGCACAAAAAGGGATCTCTTGGCAGGAATGGAACTCATTCCTGATCAAGACTGATCTACAGTGCCTCCTGCTGTTTACAGTCTAACACACTACCTAGTTAGATGGCCTAGGTGTACTGGCCCTGGGTTCTGCCCGCCAAATCTACAAACCAATCTGGTCTTCCCCCTGCATACCTGAATCTGACAAAAGAATACCTTTTCTTTTCTTTTCTTTTCTTTTCTTTTCTTTTCTTTTCTTTTCTTTTCTTTTCTTTTCTTTTCTTTTCATTTCTTTTCTTTACTTTTCCTTTCCTTTCCTTTCCTTTCTTTCCTTTTCTTTTCTTAATTTGAGAGAGACAGAGAGAGAAACAGAGAGAGAAAAGAGACAGGGAATGGGCATGCCAGGGCCTCTCAGCCACTGTGAACGAACTCCAGATGTGTGCATCCCCTTGTGCACATGTGTGACATTGTGCACTTGCATCACTTTTGCGCCTGGCTAAACGTGGACCTGGAGATTCAAACAGGAATTCTTAGACTTCGCAGGGAGGCGCCTTAACTGCTAAGCCATCTCTCCAGCCCAAGAATACATTTTCTATATTATAAAGTCTGTGGACTTCTTGTTCCTCTCCAGATTCCCTCTCATCTCTACTGGGATACACATGGGTCTTGGGTACATTTGAGCTAAGCTGGATCAGGCCGAGAGCATAATACTGTTTCTTGGTCTGAATAATTCTCTGCTTACTTCTGCTTTATAGTTTGAGGTAACATCTCACTTTAATTACATGTATGATTTTCCTCTGGTCTCTGAATCTACCATGTGCATATTTTCCTACATTCCAGATCTACCATGTGGGTGCTTTCTTTAACTCTAGGCATATTACTTGTGTGATTACTACAAACATGGGGTAAGCAGGGGTATAGCACACTTTACTACTCATTTGAATATTTTCTCTCTGCTATTCTTTCTTTTTTATTTTTATTTATTAGAGAAAAAGAGAGAGAGAGAGAGAGACAGAGAGAGACAGAGAGAGAGAATCAGCACACCAAGGCCTGTAGCCACTGCAAACGAACTACAGACATACACGCCACCATGTGCATCTGGCTTACATGGGACCTGGAGAATACAACCGGAGTCTGTAGGCTTCACAGGCAGGCATGCACCTTAACTGCTAAGACATCTCTTCAGCCCCTCTGCTATTCTTTCCTAAGTCACCACCAGTTGCCCTTTTAACTTTCTTTCATGAGGAAACTCAGGGTGGATTCTATGGCTGTTCTTCTAAATAGCCCTACATAAACACTTAAATTGTACCTTCCATGTGCTTGAGTAGAGATTGAATGGAATAGAGATTGGCTCTACTCCAATCTCTGTCTAATTTTATCTAAAATCTCTCTTAAATGAATCTCATGAACTGTGCTGTTTTTCACATGAAGCTTTTTTCCTGATTCCCCATGCTTATGACTAGACGTCTTATTAGATTATTTTCATCAATTCTTTGTTAAAAAGGGAACAGGACCAAATATTGGGGTTCATAAACCTTTCCAGGCTGGTTCCATGGATGCCACAACAGGAAATGAGGTTCCACCCCAGGCCAGGAATCCAGGAATAGACTCCATTAATGAAAGACAATAGGAAGGACCTGACATGACAACAGTGTCAGGAGAGTCGAGAATTAAGCTGCCATAGGCACTCAGGATCTTGGTTCCTGAACACTGAACCCATGTTTGAGAAATAACTTTACCCCATAAATATGGACTAATTAAAATAACACCAATAGGATGGAGATCATTTCAGGGCTATACAAGCTGGCTGTTTTGATTTTTGGCCTCCCATCTGATACAAGTAGTAAAAATTTCCAGAGTCTCTTTGGAAGGAAAGAAAGGCAAGGAGGGCTGGTCAGAGAGACTGGAAATGAGGAATGGAGAAAAAGAAGGGAGAGAGAAGAGTAAAAAAAAAGAAACAATTTTTAAAGAGAAAAGAAATTGAGAAATATATTCTATTTAATAGAATTAAATGTTCAGATTTTCCTGTGTTTCATAGAAAAGCTATAATAAAACTGTAGTGAAAGCCACAGTTCTGGAACTTTCCCTAACTCTTGGGAGTTGAACAAGATAAACATCTAATCTGTGACTGTGTGTGTGTGTGTGTGTGTGTGTGTGTGTGTGTGTGTGTGTTGAAAGGATAATATAATAATGGACAAGAGCCAAGAAATACAAATAGCAAAATAAAGTACTTGTGGTGGTGGCAACATTTTAAATATATCATTGCTGGCTACTCTGAATGCCAGGCTTCCAAAAGTGACATTCATTTCCCCAATGACATGCTCCCAAGACCTTGGCAATGTTGAGAGGTAGTGGAGCCTTAGGAGGTGTGGCTGGGGGAGGAGTGAAGTCATGGAGGGTGCCTTTGAAGGGGATTGTGGGATGCCCATCCCTTCCTGCCTCTGTGCTTCCCATGTGCCATGGGATGGGCTCCTTTGCAGTGTCCTCTGAGTGAGTATTGTCCCGAGGCACTCTCAAGGAGAGTGCAGGCAGCTCTGAAAACTCTGAAACCATAAGCTAAAATAAATATTTCCTTCTCTGATGAACTCAGGGACTTTGTCCCAGAGATGGAAATAAAATACATGGAAGAAGTGGCATTTAGGGAAAAAAAAAACATAAATAGAAAGTAAATGTGTGCACCTTGATTTCTGAGGAGAGTAATTTTGACCAGAGGGACCGGTGAGTACAAAGGCTGAGTGGGTGATGTGTGTGGTCTGTTTGAGGGCTTTGCCTCCAGAGAACTGTTTTCCACTTTGACTTGAGAAAGGACATCTGAGAGTCAAATACATGATGGTCAAGGATTTCAGAACTGACCATCACATCGGATCTCAGGATATAGTAGGTAATGGGACAGTTCCTACTCTTTGTGTGGGTGATGGGGCTCCTGTTAACTCTTCTCTCTGGTCCTGGTGCTCATGGCTATTAAAAAGCTTGACTTCTTTCCCCAAAAACTTCATCTCAAAGCTCTGTGTGGACTTCAGTAAATGGACATTCACATCTGTTCCTCTCCATGTTGAATTTCACATTATGGACATGAAGGAAACTGCCCAGCAAGGGCATTTCCTCAATTTCTTTGTATAAGTCACTTCTTTCTACCAAGTAATGGTCTTTGTGTCATCTGAGGCAGCAGATGCTCCCTGCCATGGTGCTGCAAGGCACAGGGCATCCTCCATCCGCCTGGCTGCCTCCTTCAGCAGCTCCACTTCTAATGGAGTGCCCAGCAGCATCACAGATAAGTGGCTATCAATGCTGTATGCATTGTCATCTGCCACCAATGACCTACCTGTGACACACAGGTCATTCTGGAATGGCCAAAATCAAACTTTTTTCTCACTGTCAATCAGTAATGCTAGTCAAATATTTTAGCTCAGTGAGGACTTCAAACCTTAGGGCAGGAAGACATGTCAACCCTCTTCTTTCTTTCCTCCCTCCCTTGCTTTCTCCTTTTGTTTCTTCCCTTTCTCTCCTTCCCTCTCTTCCTCTTCCCCACCCTCCATTTAGTTCTTCCTTCATTTTTACAGTTTCACTATGCAGCTCATGCTGGACTTGAAGTCTCAACATCCAACCTCAGCCTCCCAAGTGCTGGGTTAACAGTGCACACCACTGACAGCTGGTAATACCCCCTTGAGGCTGAGTGTTGTTTTTTTCTAGTAAGTAACTGTGAGGGAATTTTCAGAGAGGATGAGGAGAAGACGCAATGGAAAGTAGAGTGAGCTAAAGGCGGATCACACAGGGTCTCACCTTCCACTCCTGGAATCTGCAGACATGCTTTTAACATAGTTTGATTGCTGATGAACACATATTAACTCTACCTGCTTATTCCAGTACATCCATATGGGAGACACTGATCAAACCTGGTCCCCCTTGTCCATTGCTACACCTGCTCAACCTCTAGAGATCTCTCCTCTATACGCAGACTTTATTCTTTTAGCCCTCACTTATGGGAAAGGAGATGTGGTGCTTGCATTCCCATGTATAGCTTATTTCACATGACACATGTCTTCCAATTCCATCCATTTTGATAAATATTGACAGGATTCCACTCTAATTAATTCACTCCTGTTATGTGTAATACTCCACATTTTCTTCATCCATTCATCAGTTCATGGATACCTTGGTGGATCCCACAGTTTTTCCATGCGCAAAGGGTGCTGTTGAGGCTTCTTGGTGGAAATTAACAACGTGCCATACGTTGTGTGAGAAAACTGCTCTATACATGCACAAGAGGAGCCCAGGGACTGTTGCGGGCCATTATGATTGTTCAGGAAAGAGAAGACAGTGGTGTGGACCAGGCGGGCACAAGCTGACATGGTAAGATGAGAACTGATTTACCACATGTTTTTAAACTGTAACTTAGATTTAATATGAGAAGGATGTGGGCAGATTTGAACTTCTTCAAACCTGTAATGTGAACACTACTCTTCTCTCTGCTCCAAGGGATCCAAGCATAGTGGCCATCATGTCCCTGACCTCACTATGGGTTTCACTAGGTTCCTCATGCTAGGAAATTGTGTCCTCAGCCCAGAAGCATCTTCCCCATGTCAGTCAACTCTGGGCTTCCATATCCACTCCTTAGAGGGGCTTGTCCTGATGCTGTAGAAATAAAGAAGAATCAAACATTGCTGGCTTTCCCTTCTCCCTCATCCCCAAGGACATTATCTGGCTGGATTCCCAGATGCTCGCATAGACAGGGAGTCATTTTTTTGAGGTTGAAAGAATTGGAACATAGAGCCAGAGTTTAGCTAAATGCTGCACTGCATTAAGTAGGAATGAATAGGGACTTTTACTGGACCCTTAGGGCTATACAGCAAATGGAATATTTCTAATGGGTTTAATTAGAGGTTGTATACAGCAGACGTTGACAATATAGACACAGGGCGGTCTGAGTGCGACCTTATGGTAGAGCAAAGAAGAAGTGTGAGTCACCATGGAGCCTCATGTTCTCCTCCGCATATATATCTGGCCAGAGCTTCCTCCCTCTGAGCCTCAGTTTCCTCATCTGTAACAACAGGATGACAATAGCTTTCCTCATTGGGCTATTAAAATGAATGGATGAAATAACAGATTTAAATTTAGCATCTATTGTTGGGAACACAGTAGGTCTTAGATAAATTAGAGTTATTATTCCTACTATTTCAACTCTTATTATTTATGATAAAGATCACCTGGCTAGTATGTGACAAATCTGGGTTTTCAACTCCTGTGGCCATTTTCTCAGCCTATAATTTTTCTCTGCTGTATGGCTGCAAAGTGAACACAACCAGAATTCACTTTAAAAGTGTGTCTATGTGTGTGTGTGCGAGTGTGTGGGAGCTCCTATTGACAGGTAAGTCATGTCTTTGTGTTTGGGAGAGGGTTTCTAGGCGCTGTCTCTCTAAGGAGCCATTGGTGGCCATTTGGATGTAAACAGATGGTCCATAATGGGCATTTCTGCTTGAAATCTAGGGAGCATGGCTTCCACCAATGGGAACTACCATACGGGCAGGCCATAAGTGCACCAGCTCATCCTGTGTTCTAGCCAGAAAGACAGATGGGGTGTTGTGCCTGATTGATGATCGAGCTGACTGCTCTTCTACACTGTAGTATTTCTAGAAAATTTTCTCTGAAAAGGAAGGGAAACTCACTTAAAAGTGTGACAGGAATAACTGTGGCATTTCAAGTTGTTTGCTGTGTATTTGGTACAGAACGTGTGTGGTTGGGTGGTTACTGGAGGTGTCAGAGTGCATTCTATAATGTTTCTCTACCTAGTTCCTTCCGGATGCTACAGCTACCTTCTAGCCAGTGAGGCAGGAAGGTAACTAAGCCATGGAGTTTAGGAAAAGAATTTGTTTTTCAGATCTCTTGTCTTTTACTTTCCTCCATGGAACAAAGCTGTGATGGAACTGTTGCAGCTGTATTGTGATTATGAGGAAAAGCACAGAAATATCAAAGATCTTGGTCCAGATAGCTCTGAGATTCTAAACTAATGCTTCAGTGATTTCCTCTGGGGTTGTTCATCATGTGATAAAATATAACTTTATTGCTTGAAGCTAATGTGGCCAGTGTCTTATCAGAATGCAGTGTTCAGGCACAAAATGGCACAAAATGGAAGGAGTCTGAGAATGCAAAACCAAAGCCAGTGACTGAGCTCAAAGAAGACTCCATCCCACTATGTTACACTGTCATACCAGTTCTCTTAAATAACCCTACTTTTATAATACACAAATGAACTGGGTATGGTGGCATACACCTGTGATCCCAGTCCTTTGGAAGCTGAGGCAGGAGAATAGCAAGTTCAAGTCTAGTTTGGGCTACATAGTTAAATCCTATCTCAAAACTAAAATAAAATAATAAAATAAAATAGAATGTACCATCCTTCACAAATAACCACTGAGACTATCTTTGAAGATTTCTTTACACTTTTCCTGGAACACTAAGAGCAGAACTTGATGGTTCTGGATGGAGCTTAGAAGACTAAAATCCTGGCAGATCTGCACACAGGAAAGACTGCTTGTGAGGCCTCAGACAGGAGAAGGGCTGTGTTGGGAACTGGGCTAGAGGCTACATGTTACATTCTAGAAAAAGAACTGACCTCCATTTTTTTCTGTATCCTGAAACTTTGTGGGAAGCTTATTTTAAAGGGTGTGGACTAATTATTTTGGCAGTGGCAATTCATGACAGAACAGCATTAAGGCTATGGAACAATTACTTCTGGCTACTCTTAGCCCAGTTTATAGTGAGAGTCAGGAGGAAAAAAAAATAATGGAGCAGAAGGATTTGAAAAATGTTCAGTCTGGCTAAAAATGGAGTGAGTTCAAAGTTGTAGACAAGTAGGTGTGATTGTGAAGGCAATTAGAGCCATTAAAAAGAAATCACTCACTTTGAACTGAGATAATAGGAAGGATGCATCTCAAAAGCTGGCCAGAGGCCACCCAGCATAGGCTGTCGGCTATAGGCTATAAAGCCTTTGACTCACTTAAAAGACATTGCTTTAGGAAATCAGTCTCAGCATGCCCTCATGCACATGGCATTATTTGCCTAGGAAAGTGTTTCCCTGGGCTCAACTGCCCATGCGTTCATAGGCTACTGCAGCTGTGAACCTAGAGGGCAGGCTACTGCTCAAAATGGTGGCAGAACTTGGCATCATCTGTATGATGCTGGTTTTATAAGCATGAGGTATTCAAGGTGTGGGAGGTCTCAGACTCTCCACCGTGCTTCTAAAGGAGACCAGGCAATTTGTGGCATGGCCAAGATTACTGCAGCAATCCTTTGACTGGGTGTTGTTTATAGCAGTGAGGCTGGGGACTCAGCTGCAGTGGAGGTCCCTGGATGTGGGATGTCTGCCAAGGAATGTTGTAGACCATGAGTGGAGCCAGCCCAAGCCATGTGGATTACAAACAATGATATCATGGGGTCAGGTTGCCTAAGCCCACTGAATCACATATCCATACCATCCAGATGCTAGGTTTAATGTTTGCCCTACTGGGTTTGGGGTTTGCTTTCACGCAATTTCTTCTCTTTGGGTAGCTATTCCAGATTTTCTGGATGGGAATGTTGAACATATGGAATTCTTTTGATTAGGAATTTACCTGGATTTCCACAGACACTCTGGACTTAGGCTTTTGGACAATGTTGGAACTATTAAGACTTGGGGGACTCCTGGAGATGAACTAAATGCATTTTGAATCATGAGCTAGATGCAAACCTTCAGTGACCAGAGGAAAGGTTATGTTTCGCATAAGACATGTCCCTCATGGACCTTCATGGTTTCAATGTTTTCTTCCAAGCAGCTGGCACTACTTAGGAGATTGTGGAAAATTTGAGTTGGGACCTAGCTAGAAGAAGTAAGTTGGGCCTGGAAGATGACTCAGTGGTTAAAAGTTCTTGTGATGCAGGATTTTGGTGCTCATGAGGGGTCTTCCAAAATTTATGAACCCAAAGTTTTGGATTTTGTCCTACATTTAGTAAATAATAATGATGGACTCAAGAAGGATAAATTATGAATTATTAAGTTTAATTAGGGAGAAATCACAAATTGTGGGGTTTGCTTAAGGGAGAATGGGGTCTAGGAAGGGAGGCTAAACATGTGGGAAGAAGGAAACACATTCTCATGTAGAAACACTGTATAGTTTATAAGGTTCATTTAAGAGAAACTGAGGTCTTTAGAAAAGGATTGGATCCTGAGCCTTGGTGCAGAAGAGGTGGCGGAAAGAATGTAAGAGCCAAAGGAAGGGTAGGACTCCTTACAACATGTTCCTCCAGACACAAAATGGCCTGCATACCCATGACCTCACAGTGCCTGATGCTACCTACACAAGACCATCGTAATAGGAGGAAAAGATAATGACATCAAAATAAAAGAGAGACTGATTGAGAGGGGGAGGGGATATGCCAGAGAGTGGAGTTTCAAAGGGGAAAGTGGGGGGAGGGATGGAAGTACCATGGGATATTGCCTACAGTTAAAGAAGTTGTCAATAAAAAAAGCAAACAAACAAACAAATAAATAATAATAAATGAGAAGGATTGGAACAGACTTATAAGCACATGAAGGTAGAACTTAGATTTAAATGTAGAGAAGAAAACACACGTGGAATCTGCCATGTACTTTCCTGAACAGGGAAAGTATCAGAGCAGGAAAGAAATTGAGGGTCTTTGGGGAAAAACTGGAGCAGAGCTGCAAGCATGTGGATGGGAATTAAACTGAGCTTAATGAGAAATCAGAGTAAATCTGCAAGCACGTGGACTTAAGAGAAAATGAGGCTTTTGGAAAGCAGAATCTAGGAGCTTGGGTAGGCAAAGCTGCAGTCACATAGACTTAAATGAAGAGGGTTAGAGTAAGCACACATGTAGCAAGTCTAGGGTTGGTGGGAGCACCCACATGTTAGAATCATGAATCAGAGAAAAATCATACATGTAATTAAAATGAGAAGTTACCCCAGACTATAAAGTAGAGGCAAGCTGAAAAATCAAGAAACAATGTAATGCTCTTCCATCCCCCACCCAGCCTGGGTAGGGGTGAGAGGCCAGACTCACATGTCTTGGAGCAGCACAGGATAAAAATCAGACACACACACACACACACACACACACACACACACACACACACACACACACACACACACACACTGAGGGTCTTCCAGAGAACAGAGAGGGAGGGAGGGGCTGGAAGGCCACAGCCTTTATAGCCTAAGATTCAGGTATGTAAGGGGAAGATCTGATTGGCTAGTAAACCTGAGTATCAGCCTATTTGGGCCAGCCCACCCCCATAATGCAGTAGACTGTGGGCAGCAGGGGGGCACTGTAGGTCATTCTCTATCAGACAGGTTCCATTTTTGTGGTGGAATGTGGGATGGCATCTCATGGTTCTCTTTAAGCCTCAATTCCTAACTGAAACTGTGTAAAAAGCTAGCTTTCTCATATCCTCCTTCACTTGCTCCATAAGCCAGATGACTGGAGTTTAGATTTCCAGAACACAATTAAAGGTGGACACAAGCAGTGCATGTATCTCTAAACCCAATTCATCCATGGCAGTGGAAGGCAGAGTCAGAAGAATTCCAAAGCCCATGGGCCAGCTACTCTGGCATTTTCAGCATCAATACAACAAGAGAGAAACTGTCTCAAACAAAGTAGAAGGCAAGGATTGACTCCCTGGATTATCCTTTGCCTCCACATGGGCTCTGTGGTATGCATGTGCCAATGCATACATAGCCTACACACACACACACACACACACACACACACTCCTATACACACACAAAAGCAATGAGTCACTGGTGTGTCAGTCTTGGGAATACATTATACCAGGCCATACCAGTCATGCTGTCTGCACCCATCTACGATGATGTGTTTCTCTGCTGTGTCCTTCCTGACAAAATAGACTGAGTAACCTGAAACCATGAACTAAATAAAACAAATCTTTCTTCCGCTAATTTGTTTCCTCCACATTAAGAAAGCTGTCTGCCACACCAGGTGTATGGCACACACTCTGCTGCCTGGACAGAGCTCTCTATTAATTGTTCTTTAATCAGATTGGAGCAAAGGCGTTTGTTTTATTTCCAGGCTTCCAGGGCAGCACCATCATGTAGCCATGTGAGATCTCATGGTCAAGTTCAGGGTCCTCCTTTGACATCCTGATTGATTGCTAACATTAGGCAAGCAATTTAGCATGCCTGTGCTCAGTTTCCTCATCTGTATGAGAGGGATAGCTACCATAGCTGCCTCAGGAGATGCTCAGAGAGAGGGGTAGCTATTGCACCTGCTTGAGAGGCATGCTCAGAGAGTTAAATGTGTTTACAATTGTGCTCTTAGAGAAATTCTTGGGCAAATAGTATGTGCTGTGCAAGGATAGCTATTATAAGACAATAATCTCTGAAATGAAAAAAGTAATACAATATAAAGATTCAAATCATATAGGACCTGTATTATTCATTTTCAAACAAAATGTTATTAAAGTTTAAAGCATTGTCATGGATTCCAGTAGCATTTTTCCCTTGACACTTTGGACAGGATGTTCTTGCTTCCTGGCAGAAATGGAAACTCACTGCTTGGGCAGCTTATCTCATTCATTTTAATACAGAGAAACTAACTTTTCATGCAAAAAGTGAAACAGTTTTTAATTTAGCTCCTCTGATTCCTGCAGGACTGAGGAGACACACTGGAAAATATATCAATTAAGTTTATTTCCCAGGAGGAAATACTGAGTCTCTGCAAACAGGCTAGGGTAGGAGTAGGAGTTGAGGCATTGAGGGGGACCCCAAGACCATAATGAGAGATTCAGGGCAAGGTAGGGTGTTCTTGCTCAAAGATGGCTGATGATCTCAGAGAGGTATCCTGGCAACATGAGAGGGGACCTGGTGTGTGAAGTGTCGAATATCTTCCCCCACACTGGCTCCACCACATGGAAAACGACACCTGGTGATGGACACCCATGAAGAGGGAAGCAGGAGCCTCTTTGCTGTGGTCCTCCTTCTACCCATAGCATTGTTACTCACGATGCCTTTATCCTCTGTTCAATTTCTTCAGCAGTGAAAACTTGGATTTCGTGACGTTTTCCTAAACAGAGTACACCTTTAAACCTGTTTTTTTTTTTTTTTTTTTTTTTTTAGGCTGGAGAGATGGCTCAGTGAGTAGAGCGCTTGCTGTGCGTTGCACTCTCCTTCTTATTCCTGGGAAAAAATGCCAAACCAGAAGCAGCTTATTTCAGGCTTACAGTTTCCAGGGGAAATTTCATCATGGTGGAGAAAATCCTGGCAGCTGGTTCACATCATACCTTTGCAGCAGAGAACAAAGAACCAGGTGAGCCAGCTTTGAACACCCCAAGCTGCCCCCAGCAAGATTCCACCTCCTAAAGACCCCGTCAGGTGGCAACTGATAGGAACCTTGATCTCAAACACTTGCAGCTATGGGGCATTTTACATTCAGACCACCACACGGTATAATCATGAGTACTCGAGTGCAGACGTATCACTGGGGAAACAGACAGGAGGCTTCCTGAGTCTTGCTGGCTATCTGACATAGCCAAATCAGTAAATTCCTGGTTTAGTGAGAATCTTTGTCTCAAAATTTAAGGTGGAGAAGTAAAATAGGAAACACTCTACATCAATCTCTGGCTTCTATACATGCATATACATGCATATGTATTTACATACTAACACACATGCGCGCCCATCACATCTGCATACACACAATGTTGAGGATGCAATAAATTGTTTTCAAGATCTCTATTTTTAAGAGATGCAAGTTCAACTATTAAGGCTTTTGCCTTTTGTTGCTGATTTGGACTCTAAGCCAGAGGTAAGCAGTTTGCCTATGGCCAGATGCTGGAAAGTAAAGAAGCTTCCAAAGTCGGGCACCTCTGGAGTTTAGGTAATTCAGAGTCTTCAACCTCATTGCCCCTTCTTGGAGGTAACCTTCCGTTCCAGAGGTTGTATGGTTTGAATGGAAAATGCCCCTCACATGCCTATGTATTTTGACACTTAGTCCCTAGCAAGTGGAGCTGTTTTGGGAGGTTGAATAACTTTTGGACATGAGTCCTAGCTAGTAGATATAGAACCATGGATGTGTGGCCTGAGGGGTAGAGCTGGCCAGGTTTCCACTTAAGGCCTTTGCTTCCTGATTTCCTGACACTTGACAGGTAGCTCCTCAGCTCCCATCATGAGGTATGGGACCAGCAACCATGCCTCCCCACCATGAAAACATGGCTTCAAATGAATCCACCCTCCCTAAATTGCATCTTGTCACAGTACTGAGATGTCAACTATATGTCAGTAGTCCTAATCCAGCACTGAAGGCCTGGAGGCTTCCTGGAGAGCCACTGGTCTTCAGTCGGAGCTGGTCTTCAGTCCACACTGGAAAGCACGAGTAGCACAAAAAGCCAGGTGGGAAGAGGGGATCTTTTTCTTTCCAGAGTTCCCTTAGATAAAGCTCCCCCCACCCCCCAATAGTGGCTGCCCACTCTGGGGGAAGGGTTCACCTTGGGAGAAGGATTCCTCCTTTAGTTAATCCTTCCTAGAAACAACCTTAGAGAACCACTTATGAGGAATGTCTGTGGATTCCTAAACAGATCAAGGGGACTTAAAACTTAACCATCACAAGTTCACCCCTTGTCAACTTGACTCCAAACCATATCTTTGTAGTAGACTGCCTCAGGTTGCTGAGATGTACTTTCAGACCAAGCACAGCTATGGAAGAAGGAATGTTTACTGAAACTTACAGATCCAGGTGAAGTTCCATAATGTCAGGAAGAAACTGGCCTGCTTTCATGGAAGGAGAGAGAGAGAGAGAGAGAGAGAGAGAGAGAGAGAGAGAAAGGAGAGCCACAAGTCATAAGCCTAAAAGCCACATCACAAACAAACACACTTCAGGAAATCCAGGCACTTTGCATATCTTTAGACTGGAATTGCAGATCCACCACCACACCTTATATCTGCCCAGTGACACCACCAGCCATGTGACTGCAGATCCAAATTACAAACTAATAAAACAATGAATATATTGGGGGCCCTCTATTCAAACTAACACACTATGTAAACATGTGAGGTTTGCCCAGCAGTTTTCTCTGAGTTTTGCTTTAAAATTTTTTTTTTTATTATTTATTTGAGAGAGAGAGAGAGATACAGAAATAGGCAGGTAGAGAGAGAAAGGGTATGCCAGGGCCTCCAGCCACTGCAAATGAACTCCAGATGCATGCTCCCCCTTGTGCATCTGGTTTATGTGGGACCTGGGGAGTCAAACCGAGGACCTTTGGCTTTGGAGGCAAGCGCCTTAACTGCTAAGCCATCTCTCCAGCCCAGCTTTTTTTTTTTTTTTTTTGAAAGGTTTTACACTGTTTTCACTCACAGTCCCTCCTGTTCCTCTACCCACCCAAGACTTTGGAAATTCAAAATTAAAGACTTTTGAGTGTTACTTTCCGGTGATTTGTAACTAACCTGAAAACTGATACAAAGAATCAGCTTGAAAAGTATGTAGGGGAAAAACTCATATACTACACAAAACAGTATCAGAATAATCCCTCTCCCTACACCCTGAGTGTAGGTTTCCTCCATCTCCAGTTGGATGTCAGAGTTCTTTGTATATAATCATGGTTCTTTCCTAAATATAGTGTTTCCCCAATAAATCATATTTCTTGGAAGAGTCTTTTCCTTTCTCTGGGGTGCTTTGAAATGTCATGATAATTGTAGCTATCTATATTTGATATTTAATGGGAATTTTTGCTGTCTTTGGTTTTAATATGCATTTACTCATCCCTTCAGTAAGTTATGTTTGTGACAGCAAGTATATTGCAGGCATTCTTTGGGAATTGTGGCTACTGGGGTTCAGAAATGTATGCATACACAGGGCCATATCCATGAATGTAGTAACTGTACTCCAAGAGAACAAAATGTTCTCCCGCAGCTCTGGAGAGAAGGCAGAGGCAAGGGGGGTTTGGGAGGGTGCAACCGAACACATGCCATAAGACACTCTACAAGAGCTAAGCATGTGAGGCCGACCGTGTGATAAATATGCCCAAGCCATGGAGATTCAGGTGCAGTACTCATCTCCTCATTAGAAGGTGCAGAGTTTGGAGTCTTCCTTACATTGGGGAGCTTACCATAGCCTTTTTGAGGTTAGGCTTTGTGAATTTTAAATACATCTTAAACATACTGATATGAAAAGAAAGTCTGAAGTACATTGAGATTTCTAGTTTCTATTCTCATTGGTTAGTTGGTTGAGTGAGGAGCAGAGAAATCTGCAGCACATTTCCTTAACTTCCTCATCCCATATGTTTTATGAACCACTGAGACATCACCAGTGGACTTATTAGGATATGGGGAACAATGGCTTTGTCAGGAGGTGAACTTGAGTCAATCCTGGGAGCAAAGGCTCCGTCAGCAGGTAAACTTGGGACTATCCCAGCTTGCATCAGATCCTCACTCTGTGACCCCAAGACATGCTTCACATTTGAATCTCCATCTCCTCACTTGTAAAGTGAGGATAATCACAACCCATTGCACCATCTTGATGACGACGTGGTGATATAAAGTTTATATGGCACTCAAGTCCTCATGCAAAGTAAGTGCCTGGCTTGTGCTGAAATTGAACATTACTTTGAAATGACATGTGGGTTATCAACATCAGAGAAAGAAGAAATGAAAAGCTAGCCAAGCAGAGAGGATTCCTGGGAATAAACCCAGTCACTGGAACAGCATTTATCAAGGGTGTGTCTATGAGGACACACTTCCTTGCTACAGCCTCTCAACCCAAGAGGAGGCCTGAGGAACTCCACCTGCAGGGCCAGGCTTTGGTAAGTTCATTGATGGGCTGATGGTGAAACATAGGATGAGATATTAATAAAGTGCTATTTGCTTTTTTTAAGTATCACAAGCAAAGTGTTCATTTATTCTAGGAAAAAGGCCTGTGGAAAATATAATGAGTCCAGCTAGTTAATTTAACCTTTATTCAAAAACCTTCTGACAATGATTGACACCACATGCTTAATCCATCTACCATGGTGGGCCCAGGATCCACATTTTGCCTGTAGGAAAGTGTTCATTTCTCAGCAGGAGCAAAAGAAATGCTTCTGAGTAACAGATTGCTAACAGACATGCCTCTAGATTCCTGTTATTTAATGTTATAGAGTAAATAACCTAAAAGCGTTTTTTTTTTTTTTTTTTTTGTTGTTGTTTAATGAACTGTTAAGTCTACAGGAAATGCTCAACTCACCTGAGTTAAAAATACCCAGAAGAATGCTTTCATTATAGCAGCAGAAAGAAATATGGACAGGAAAGTGTACCATTAACAGGTGCATGTCCTGCATGTTAAAAAAAAAATAGTTCAGACAGCATCAGGGAATCATTTAAGTACCATTGGATTCTTTATGCAAAATGGCAGTGAAGTGCACATCTTTTTTTTTTTTAACTTTTTATTATTATTATTTAATGACAACTTCTATACTTACATACCAAATGATATTTCCCTCCCCTCCCCCCATTCGACTTTAGAACTCCAATCTCCATCATATCCCCTCCCTCTCTCCATTAGTCTCTCTTTTAATTTGATGTCATCATCTTTTTCTTCTATTTTGAGGGTCTTGCAAAGGTATTGCTAGGCACTGCAAGGTCATGGATATCTAGGCCAATTTATGCCTGGGCAGTTGCATTGTAAGAAGTCATACCCTTCCTTTGGCTCTTCCATTCTATCTGCCCCATCTTCCACAATGGTCCCTGAGCCTTGGAGGGTGTGACAGAGGTGTTACAGTGCTGGGCACTCCTCCATCCCTTCTTCTCAGCACTATGTTGCCTTTTTGGGTCATCCCAGTGGTCATCGCCATCTGAAAAGAGAAGCTTCTCTAACCAGAAGTGGGAGTAGCGTTAATATGTGAATATGAACATTAAGTGTAGTGCTTTCAGGGCAGCTTGGTGGGAATAATATATACATTTATTCAGACAAGAGCAGGCTTTATACCCCTAAGGCTCATGACCTCACCTGCCATAGACTTTTGCTTAGGTTTTTCAGTACCAGGTATGTATTCCCTCTCATAGAGAGGGCCTTCAGTCCAATTATGGAGCATTTGGTTACCCCAAGAGTAGAGATGCCACTATTGTACCCATTCAGTCATTGGGCCTGTATGGTCAAACTTGAATATTCAGTGTCCACTGTTTTCACTGCTAATGACTTCTGTCTCCCATATGGCTGCATGCAGTGCAGCTATTTCCAGCTTTCAGTTGGCTGGTCTACAGGGAGAAGGTTTTCTGCTCAGCACCAGCTTGCTTTCTCAGTGACCTTGCCTCTCAGGCAAGAGATGTCTTCAGCAATAGGGTCTTGCCATCTGTTTCTCAAGGGAAACCAAGGGCCTTGGCAATAGCCTTTAATGTTTTGGAGGCTACCGGGACCTCCTTGGCCAACAACTCACTGAAGGTATCCCATCCCAGGCACTGAAAATTTTCTAGTAACAGTCTATAGCTTCTGGATGTGCCATTATTCAAAAAGTAAATTTACATAAGTCTGATTCTGACTGTCTTGAATTTTGATTGACCCTCCCCCTGCCCTTCTTTTACACATTCTCTTCCCATGGCCTCGTTTGGCCTTTCCCCTCCCTGTTATCTGTTCTTCTACTTACATATGTGCAATACCACACACTTAAGTCCTTACCTCTCCTCCCTCCCTTATAGCCTTTTACCAGCTTACTGATTTCTGGTACCGATTTTTGGTTCCAGTTCACACAGAAGTCTATACATTTGTAGCTAGGATCCACATATGAGAGAGAACATGTGACGTTTGGCTTTCTGAGCCTGGGTTACCTCACTTAGTATAATCCTTTCCAGATCCATCCATTTCCCTGCAAATTTCATAATTTCATTTTTCTTTACCACTGACCAGAACTCCATTGTGCAAATGTACCACATCTCTTTATTATCCATTCATCTGTGGAGGGACATCTAGGCTGGTTTCATTTCCTAGCTATTGTGAATAGAGCAGAGTATGCAGAGGTTTGGGTTTTCTTGGGAGAAGTCCTGAACTGCCCATGTGGATACCAAGGAGTGACTACACAAATGTAGAAAAGAGGAAAATTTAAGGTGATTGTGATATGGATTAGGAGCAAAGTAACCTTTTTGTTTGTTTGTTTGTTTGTTTGTTTGTTATTTTTTTCAGGTAGGGTCTCACTCTAACTCAGGCTGATATGAAATTCACTATATAGTCTTAGGGTGGTCTTGAACTCACAGGGATTCTCCTACCTCTCCCTCCCAAGTGCTGGGATTAAAGGTGTGTACCACCACTTCCAGTAAAATAACCTATAATAGGTGGTTAGCTAGGGACTGGCCCCAGAAGCATGGATGCCACCTTGCCTGTTCTGGCACGATTAGAACTTACCTCTGATCCAGTCTCATCTAAGATGACTGCAAGCAACAACTCCTCATCAGTGCTTCCAGCTTCTTCCTCAGCTTAGCTCACCTGTGGGCTGGCCTTTCCTGACTCAGCCTGCTGAGCTCACCAACCATCAAGTCTCTCACAAGTCTGATGCTGAGGCTTATCCTTAGATATTTGATCAGGAAATGGGCCTGACATGAATGTGTAAGCTTCTCTTTACCCTTGTCTCTTGGCCTTCTTTTGCCTCTTGGTTCTTGACCCTGATCTATTTGAACCCGATAGGAAACCCTTTGTTCCTTCCCTATGTGGCAGGCTATTTTCTGTCAGTCTCTTTTTCCTCTTTCCAGTCTGATAGGCAAGGATGAGGATGAGGATTTTTTTTTTTTCCTGGAGGATTCTTTTTTTTTTCTTGGCAATTTCCTGCCTTGCTTTTGGGTGCTTTTGGTATGTGCGTGCGTGCATGCGTGCGTGTGTGTATGTGTGTGTGTGTGTGCGCGTGCATGTGTGTGTCTGTGCATGTGAGCTAGACCTTTATGTGAGGGAGATTGTTTTTCTTCATTTCCCCTCCCCCTTCCAGAATTTCTTTTGGTTTGGGCTTTCTTTTTAGCCTTCCCTCTAAAATAAATCTCAGAGTTCATAATTTTCCCTTCCTTAAGTCCTCATTTTAAATTCTTTGATAACATGAGCAAGGACCCAAAGTTGGGTTTCACAGGCCTGGAGTTTCCTGCATATTTATGGCCATCTTGTCCTTCCCTGGACTTCAAATCAATTGTCCCTAAACTGTAAGAGTTCTTTAAAATTCCTCATAATGATATCAGGTATATTGAAACAGGCCTTGCTCCCATTTGACATGGTACCAAACAATTCTACCATGTTCAACAGGCATTCTTTCTATTAGTGTGATTTATTCCTATTATACTCTTCTCTTCACCTCCTCTACCCTGCCCCTTCTGTCTGTCTGTCCTTCCACTCACCCTTCTCTTCCCACTTTCCTTTGGCACCTTTAGGGGGTCTTTAAGAAAATGGCAGGAGGGGAAGCTCATAAAATCTCAGCATAGAGCAAAGCAGCTGGGGCGAGCCAGTGGTGTAACACATGCGTAATGGAATTGAGGCCTGATATGTTTGTGTTCCATACTGGGCATTTTGAAATCGCTGTGTTCTTTCAGACTGGCTGCTTTTCCTCAGGGCCCAGAGTGGAAGAAAACAGGAGATAAGCACCAGTAACCAGAGTTCCTTCTCAGAGTCCCTCTGAGAAGACCAATATGAACATCTTGAAATTTACGGTGTGGGAGGTAAAGAGCACAGGGAAAAAATAAAAAATTAAAATCTAATTTCTAGTGATTATGTTCTAACATAACTGAGTCCTATGTTTTCTGTTTTATTCAGTTTAGAATTTATAGATCACCCGCTCACCCTTTGGTCGTCCACCTTTCCTCACTCTATTTTATTCCTAAGTCATAATCATCTGCTTCTGATTCATGAAACCCACCAAAGTACTTGTTTGTTCCTGTTTATCTTTGTCTCTCCAATCTGAAGTCTCTCTCTTTCACATCTGAAGCATGAATTCCATAAATGTTGGGATTATTTCTTAGCCAGAGATCTCAGTTGCTTCAAAGAGGCTTCCTGTGTGTTTCCTACTCAACAATATGTCATCATAGATTTTTCTGGGTTCAGTTTCTCCTGGATGATTAGGGTACAGATAAACCATGTAATAGCTCCTGCCTTCAAAGGAGGTCTCTGATTCTGATGCCAGGTATGACCTCAAAGGTTTTTATCCCACCAGGAGAGTTGATGCCTTTCAACCCTGCTTGCATGCATAACATCAAGATTTTTTTCCCATTTATTTATTTATGAGAGAAAGAAAAAAAGAGACAGAGGGAGACAGTCAGGAGGAGAATGGGCATGCCAGCATCTCTAGTCACTGCAAATGAATTACAGACAAATGCATTACATGGTACATCTGGATTATGTGGTTCTAGGGAATCAAATCTGGTCACGAGCCTTCACAGGCAAGTGCTGTAACTGCTAAGCCATCTCTCCAAGTCTCAAGGTTTTATTATGACAAAAGAAAATGTACAAGCTAAATACTACTGCAAAGCTCATACCTAAGTTTCTAGTGAGGCAATAACCCACAAGATAAGGCCTTCTTTTTTCTGTTCTATTTACTTAAATACTTCTAAGTTCATTCATTTTTCCATTGCATATATTTTCAATTAAACTTTAACATAAAAAATAAGATTTTGACTGGCCATGGTGGCACATGCCTTTAATCACAGCACTTGGAAGGCAGAGGTAGGAGGATCACCATTAGTTTGAGGCTAGTGAATTCCAGGTCATCCTGGGCTAGAACAAGACACTGCCCTGAAAAATCAAAATACTAACAGTAATTATAATAATAATAAAGATTTTTCTTCTCCATTCCAGAGATACACAGTCTCAGCATCGATTGCCCTCCACCCCAATGCTATTCCCATTGTTATAGTGGTGATACAATGACTCTGCATAAACTTATTTCATCATGATAGTTTTAAACAATTTTACCTTGGAATTTTTATTTTTCTAAGTTTTTAAGCTTCCCTCTCCCCAAAAATATTTCAATATAGTAAAAAATACATGTAGTTTCTTGTAGTAGTTACCTTCTCATTGCTGGGACAAAACACAAAACTAGAAGCAGTTTATGTACAGAAGGAAAGTAGAAGGGTGAGATCAGAAGACAAGGGAGAGGAGGGTGAGGTGAGAAGACAAGGGAGAGGAGGGTGAGGTGAGAAGACAAGGGAGAGGAGGGCGAGGTGAGAAGAAAAGGGAGAGGAGGGCAAGGTGAGAAGACAAGGGAGAGGAGGGTAAGATCTGAAGACAAGGGAGAGGAGGGCGAGGTGAGAAGACAAGGGAGGGGAGGGCGAGGTGAGAAGACAAGGGAGGGGAGGGCGAGGTCAAAAGACAAGGGAGGGGAGGGCCAGGTCAGAAGTCATGGGAGGGGAGGGTGAGGTCAGAAGACATGGGAGGGGGGTGAGGTCAGAAGTCATGGGAGGGGAGGGTGAGGTCAGAAGACATGGGGCAGGGGATGAGGTCAGATGATGTGGAAGACTGAAGACCTTAGAAGGATAGAGTTGTTAGGGAAAGATCCAACTCTAGTTTTTCCTGGTTAAATGTATACATAGATAATTTTATATCAAGTGAATATAAAGATCAAGTTTAGTGGACTAAATCCTATGTGACCAGATATCCTCTGATATAATTTTACTGAATATAAAACTCACTACTATTCAAAATTTGTGTTCACCAGCATACTATTCTAAAAGAATAAATTTTATTTTGCAATATTTTCATTAGTAGGGGGCTTTAATACTTTAGTTGTTAAAAATAATTTAAGCCACAGTATCTCCACTTAACTAGGCATAATAGAAATTTACTAATAGAGTTATTCTGAGAGGTAGTTGCTAAATAAGTAGTTGTTCAACTGCTTCGGGTTTAAGTGCTGTGTAAGGGTATGCAGTCTTTGGTATTAAAAACAAAGTATTTTAGTTTTTGGTAAAGCTCAGAGTTATACCATTCTTAACTCTGGATGGACTTCCAAAGGCTGTGGTATTTTCAGGGGAGTATAGAGACAAATGCTTGGGGTGAACATTGACTGTCAGGTTCTGGATTTCTAGAAATATCTCCCTTGTGTCCCAGTCCAAAAAGAAAGCCCATTGCAATATTTGCAGTAAAATCCTGGGAGAAGGAGAATAAATATAGACCACTCTACCTGTGGCCTTGAGGACTCCTCTAAAATATATTTCCTGCTAGCATGTTCATCAAGAGAAAGCTTGGGCTGGGGAGATGGCTCAGTGGATAAAATGCTAACCTTGCAAGTGTGAGAGTCTGAGCATCCCAGAAGCCCTGATGCTGGAAACTAGAGCAGCACCTGTCATTCCAGCCTGTGGTGAGAAAGGAGGCAAAGACAGGAGAATCCATGGAAGCTCACAAGCCAGCTAGCCAGGTGTACACAGCAGCCAGCAACAAAGTCATCCTGTCTCAGAGTGTAAGGTGAAGACTAAAACCCAAAATTGCTCTCTAACCTTCACACACTCATCGTGACATGTATATTATCTTCACATACACACAGATAAAGAAAAAAGTCATAGCAAGAACTCAAAAGCAGAAGCAGTGCTGATTGCACTGTGAGAAGAACTCCATTTATTCAGGACTATTCACACAAGGAGAAAACTAGATTTCTCTTTTTGTTGTTGTTGTTTTATTTTTACCATGGAGCTATGTAAAGTATTTGTTCTGAATTTAGACATGCACTGTGAAAGCATGGCAATTATATTATTTTCCATTCAATTCTGTGTCTTCACTAAATCATAATTTATCCACCACAGAATTTATCCAATTAATATTAAAAAAAAACATTCAGTGCTTTCTTTGTACATCTCCAAAGTTGTGGGCAACCAAGACCATAGTCTAAGTTAAAAACATTTTGTATCTCCCCCCATAAATAAACCCTGTGATCATTAGTAGTCATTCCCAATCCCTCTTGGCTCCATTTCTTATAATCATTAATGTTTTTCTTCTTGTATGGATTTATGTATTCTGGATATTTTGTAGAAATGAAATATGGCAATATGTAGTCTTTTGAGTCTGGAATCCTTTTAAAACCATTTTGATAATTTTCATACATGAATATATAATGTATTCTGAACTTAATTCCCTCTAATTAGTTTCTCTTGTCCCCCTACCCTAAATCCCTTTCCACTAAACCCTTCTTCTTTCCAACCAGTCCTTTGTCTGCTGTGATGTCTTGTTTTTGCCCCATCATCATTCATGACAGAATGTTGATGGACCCACTACTTGGCAGGTCTTGTGTAAGTAACAGGGTTGCTGTGCAGTCATGAATGTAAAGGCATGTTAAATCCCAAAGACAGCATTCTGAAGCACACCTGCCCATCTTCTGGTTCTTACCTTCTTCCAGTTCCTTCTTCCACAATGTTCCCTGCACCCTGGAGCATGTGATAGACGTCTCAATTAGCAATGAGCACTTATCAGTCTTATTCTCAGCACTGAGCCTTGCTTATTTCACTTCCGTGCAGTGACATGTGGCAGCAAGGGATTTCTGTCTTTGCTAAATCATATGTTGTTGTGTGAATACATGGTGGTCTGCTTATCTGTCAAGGATAGACATTTATTTTTTTTTTAAGTTTTCTGGCCATGTTCTTGGAGTATCTGTGTGAAGCTGGAGTGTGGATGTATATTTCAAGTAACTTTTCCCTCCTCTCATGATTGAGATAAACACATTTATCTACTATGTTTAGGTGTTGCTGCCAATAAGACAAAGTCTTTTCAACACTTTTAACTGGCTGCCATCAGTACAATTCTACTGGTTACAATAAGAAGATAAATTGTTCTAGAAATTGCATCCATATGGTGAATTTTATTTTCATTTCCATGACACTTTTTAACATTGAAAGTAGAAAATATTGTTAGACATAATTGAAATCTCTGCCCATTTGTGTCACTGAATAATGAAAACCTTCTCATGCATTCAGACCTGGAAATATTTAATTTATAATATTGTGATGATTCATTCTTTTGGTTTTGTGACTTTTAATTATCATATAACATTTCAACAAAAGCTTAATTTTCTATGAATATGAAGTCTCAAATTCAATAAAAATAAAGAACTGAAATGCAAAGCACAAAGCCCTTTTTCACTGAACTGAGAGACAATGTTTTCCCAGAGAGCAATGGGGCTGCCAGTGAAACTCACCTTGATGTCCCTGCCTATCCCCCTTAGACTTCCTCATGCACTAAGGTTGCACAGGGCACCTAAGGCACTATGCAGTAATGGAGAATGGCTGGAATTAACAAGAATGATGTGATGGCAATATTAACTGCCAATGTGATGGCACTTAGAACCACTGAGGAGACACACCTCTGGGCAGGTCTGAGAGGGTGTTTCCAGACAGGTTAACTGAAATTGGGCAGCACCACACCCAGTTGAGGGCTGTGGTTGCTCGACTGAAAAACTAAATAGGGAGAATATGAACTAAGTGCCAGAATCCACCTCTCTCTGTTTCTTGGCTGTGCATCCACAGTATGACCAGCTGCCTTATGCTCCTGCCACCACACCTTCCCCATGATGGACTGTATCCTCAAACTGTGAGCCAAAATATACTGTTTCTTCTTTTATTTGCCTTTTTTGGGTATTTTGTCACAGCAATGAGAAAAATAACTAATGGTGATGATGAACCTGAAACCCAATCATTATCCTGAAATGTAAACATGGGCAGGGAATAGAGGGGCCATGAAGTCTCTGTTACCTTTCCTGTACCCCATGCAGGGGACTCAGGCCATGTCCTTTCCTCCTCTTTGTCCCACTCACCCTGTGGATGCTCAAAGCTTAGCACATACATGTCTTTTGCTATTTATCAATTGATCTCATGAGTAAATAAGATTTAAGGGAATGAGTTAATATACTCCCAAATAAAACATATCTATCTCCTGGGAACATTTTGAAAATAACATTTAAATGCAAACAGAAAGTAGATATACTGAGCTTATTCAGTTATACACATCTCTATTCTCATTGAGTAGCATTCCTGGATAAGGAGGTAATATTTAGATGACCAATCTAAGGGCTAATTTCAGATATGACAAATGCTATGACGGAAACTGCATCACTTGCCTCCTCATTGTTGAGACAAAAATACCTGGAAAAATAAGTTTAAGGGAGGAAGTGTATATTTTAGTTTTAGTTCAGGTTATATTCCATCATGACAAGGAAGGCATGGTGGCAGGAGCTTGAAGCATATCTGGTTACTGTCAGAAAGTAGAGTGATGAATGCTGCTGCTCAGCCAGCTCTCTCCTTTTTATATAGCCCAGGACTCCAACCCATGGAAAAATGCTGTTCATACTTCAGGTGGGTTTTCCTACCTTTGTTAACATAACCAATATAATCTTTTCACAGGCATGCTCATAGGCTAACCTAATCTGCATAATCCCTCATGGGTTACTTTAGGTCCTGCAAGTTGACAATCAGTATAAACCATTACATTAATTAAGTAGATTTTGGTGGTCAAAGGATGTAGTTCTGAGGAAATGACTTAAGCTAGACAACATGGAGGACATTCACTCCATGGGTAGTTGTAGCAGACACAGGGCCTGGGGTGGGGTGGAGTATAGGTTGCTGGATCAGTGTTGCTGGGGAGGGGTGAGGAAGGGACAATGAGGGATAGATGACAAGCAGAGCAGGAGCCAATGAAACCCTGTCAGCTTTCAAACTATACTGCAATGCTTTTTGGAAGGCTATTTCCTATCCAAACCACAAGAACCCTCATGAGCTAAAAGGGATTAGAAGGATCTGAAGTGTTATTTGTTGAGTGAAATCTTAGTCAGAACCCCATCCTGTGTGTGGAATCATTAACCTTTACTCTGAGGAAAGCAAGAAGGGAGCACTGGCATCCATCAGCCTCAAATTCCCACTCTAAATCAGACTCTGAAGCACATTTATAGGATTGGGCCCCAGTGACGAGCTTGGATATCATGCCTGAAACTCAGACTGGATTTTATAAAGGAAGAAAGAAATCTCAAATATTCAGATCATTTCACAAAATCACAGCGCTTTTAGCTGAAAAATCTGGACAAAAACACAGTCCTCAAACCTTCCTGACAGTACCAACTGTGACTTCCACTATGATCACTAACATTCACATTGCACCAGTTAAGTCCCATAACACAAGCTGTGGGTTGACTGTTGCTTATTCCATTTAAATTATGAAAATCCCCTACTGGAAATCAATTATTTGTGGATTTCTACATTTAAGACAAGTGTAGCCTAAATCAGTGTTCTGCAAAGAACAGGTTGTAGTCACTTGTTTTATTTCAGGTGCTTGTTGGTGCATGGTTATGTCATTGAATAACATTGAGCTGCAAAGTGATCCCTGCTACATTTCCAGTGCATCCTGGTGGAACAATTAGTTCGACATTTGGGGGATTTTCAAAGCATCACTTGAGTGCTTTTTAATCCCCTTCATTAAGACTAGAGCCAGCTTCATTTTTGAGAGTCTGTAGTGTATAACAGACTCAGAACGTGATTTCATAACAAGGCTGTGTTTTCCATGATCAATGCTTCTTTTTTTGTTTATGACAAATAACACCAATATTCTATTCATAAGATAATATAAGAGATCATGAAAACAAACCAATGGACTAGGACAAAGGTTTTATAAATATTGGAAATCATAAAGGTTCTTTGAAGAGGTCCAGGGAGACAGGTAAAGGTTTCAATGTATAATAGATAAGGCTGCAGTTTGGGAAAAATAGGAATTTCTTATGCTCCCAGCTTCCTTGTAGATGTCTCAGACCTTGGAAATATGTTCACCAAAGCTAAAGGGAGAATTTGCAATGGACAGTGTAACAGAAACTCTGATGTTTAGAGAATCACTGTAAATCCATAGAAACCATGGCTCCATGCCAGGACCATAGACAGCTCACCATCCAGCTCCTTTGGAAGAACTGGCACATAGCTAGTGGGTAATCTGGGTCAGTGTAAATCAAAAGCAAAACGTGTCATTGATGGGGCTGGGGAGATGGGGTTCTTGTTAAAGTGCTAGCCTTGCAAGCATGAGGATCTGGTTTGATCCCCAGCACCCACATGAAAGTTATGTGCCTGTAATCTCAGTGCTGGGGAAATGGAGGTGGGTGGATCTCCAGAGCTCTCTGTCCAGCCAGTCTGGCCTTCTTGGTAAGCTATTGGCCAATGAGATCCTATCTCAAACAATATAAAATAGGTTGATGGAATTCCTAAACTTGTCCACTGGCCTCCACACATGTGCATTTGCACCTGCACATACAGGAAACATGCGAACACACACATACACACTTACATGCATAAAAAGTCTTACCATTATTAATTACACTGGAAATACAAGCAAAACCAATCAAAGGAAATCCCTACTGCTTTATCAAATGACGTTGAATATAGGGTCACTGTAAGAGTTAACTAGCTGTTCAGCTGCAAGAGAGCATCTAGTTGCTCCAGGATTTGAAATAATATTTGTTCCCTTCTGCAAAGAAGGGTTGACCAATAGCTTATGCATATGACCTTGACAATGTTGAGCCTAGAACTATATCCCTGAAGACTAATTCTCTTGTATCAGAATTTTCTTTTGAAGAGCAGCCCATTCCTTTCCTCCAGTGGCTGGGCTGCACTCTATAATAACTGTGACTTCATGGGCATCATGGAATGATTCTATATGTGGACACATATAATTAAAGCAAATATATAACCTATAACATCGATTGTCCCTTTGTGAAAACATTTAATATGTACTCTTCCAGCAATTCAAAATATATAATTCACTATTGTTAGCTCTATTATCTAGAATTCACTATTGTTACCCCACCATGCCAGAATTGTAGAAATTATATCTTCCGCATCTAACTATAACTTTATACTCACTGGCAAACTTCTCCTCATCTCCCATTCCCATGTATTCTTCTAACTTGTTGTAACACTCTTTTACTCTTAGTTCTTTCTAGAGCTCACACATGAGTGAGATAGTCCAATATTTGTCTTTCTGTGCCTGGCTTATTTCACTTAACATAATGGTGTCCAGTTCCCTTTATGTTGTCACAAATGATATATGTAATAAGGCTGAGTAGTTATATTTTGTATATATGTCCCAGATTGTCTTCATAGTTGTATGATGGATACTCAGATTGATTCTATTTCCTTAGTGTTGTAAATAATACTTCTCTTCAAAATGCTGATTTCATTTTCTTAACAAAACTGCCATAGGATCCTTGGTGCTTATTCGTGTGCTTGGGCCTTGCCTGGAGCTCTACAATTCTCTGAGGAAACAAACCAGACCTTCAGAAATTGCTTGTTTAGTTCCTTTTAGAGATGGCAGGGTTCATTTGAACAGACCCATTTGGGAGGGCTCCCTTTGCTGTTTCCTGCCTGATCCAGTTGCTCTTGATGATCCTCCCTTTCACCAGACAGAATAGGTTGCATTCCATTCAAAATGACAATGTGGATCCTTAGATCTCTGCACTCAGTGTGATCCAACGCACCTGCTTGAACAACCCCTTTAGGTTATTGTTTTATCACCTAGTTTTTCAGCATAAAGACATACATTTAGCCTAGAAAAATAGCATACGTGCTCCACGATCAGCAGAAATGAGCCCTTTTCCATAACAACATAGCCATCAGTCTCACATGAATATTTACATTTATTCATCACAAGAAACAGATGTTTGAAGGGTATGTTTGTCATAAATTTTGTCTTCTTGGCTGAGTTTAGAAAGCTGCATCATGCTGGGTCAGAGAAGGAGGCACTCTGGGAATACTGAGGTCTTGGGGGTATTGAAGAAAAGGCACGGGTGGCACTTGTGTATTGAGAGGATGGAATTTGGGAACAAAGCAGTGTGCTTAATGAGGACTTGTGGGTATGGTCATTGAAGCCACGTCTTACTCCTGGATGACCCAGGCCAGTGTGCTATTGGGGTAATTCTGCTTCTGAAGCCTTATGTTTTAGAAATGCATTTAAGATGTGTCCCTTGATTAAATTCTTCATGGATGAAACATTTTCTGTAACTATGAGCAAAGACAAACTCTGCTCACATTTTAGTGTCCACAATGCAAGTGACATTTATGTGTGTTTTCTCAGAACAATTAATTTAGCTCAGGACTTTTGTATTTTATTGGAAGTGGCAGCTTTCATAAATATTCATCACACACAAATATGTTTCCAAGGCCATCAGGCCATGGGCCAGGAGGGAAAGGACATGAATGATTTCTCTTCCTTGCAGCAAGCTTACCCCATGCATACCTGCAGAAGAAGCTCTGAACCTAGGATTCTGGTGTTCATCTCTTGGAATTCATTCAGTATGGACTTACTGAGGTATGAGGAGTGTCATGGGACCTTAGGATAGAATGAGAAGAGCACCTCTCTCTGTCTTAAATTTGTCTTTCTGAGTCTACTGTCTTGTGGTCCAATCATTACTACATGTACATTGGTAATGTCTGACAGCATCTCTTGTGTTACTTTTCTTCAGAAAACATGAACATCTGTTCACCCCAGATAAGGTACCAATGGCACACCAACGATTCCACCCATGACAAACTTGTGCACCATGAGTTTGTTTGGTTAATTATGGGAGCATGGAGTGTAGGTGATGCAAAACAAAGCTATCACTGCAAAGTCTCATGGTCTCCTGGATGGAAGGCGCATCATAGAATGACAATTCTGATTCAGTTTCCCGTCTGTCTCCTATGTACTCTAGCACTTCCCAAAGTCACATGCAAATAGGAGTGAGTGATGGGTGGAATCCCAGGTGAAGGTCTGAGGATATAACACCTCCTTCTAGTAAGGAATGTTAATAGGCCCATCACCACTGCCATAGACCTAGCTCTTCCCCCAATGCTTTACTTATTTCATTCAGATGACTACAGGGCCAAGGATGTCTCTGCTCCATGATGGTAATGGGTGGTCCTGTTATGCCCATGGGAAAAACCATACTACAACAGTATCTGTGTATTCTGAACTAACACACCCACCCTAAAACTTACACATACACAAGCACACACAGTGTATGTGACTATATACACATTTTAAAAGTTAAAATTTAAACCTTTATTTTTCATTTGTGAGGGAAGAAAGAGGGGGGGGGGAGTCAGAGAGAGGGAGAGAATGGGCACATCAGAGCTTCTTGCCACTGTAAATGATCTTCAGATGCATGTACCACTTTGTGCATTTTGTTTTAAGGTGAGGGACTGGTGATTCAATCCTGGGCCATTGAGCAAACACCTTAACCACTAAGCCATGTTTCTAGTCCCATATGCACATTTTGATACAGTTATGGTGTTATAAAATTGGAATGCAATGATAGGGAGAAATAAAGGCTATAGAATTATTTAAGATGAAGTTTAGGCTGTGCCAGACTCACACTTATCCATTTTTTATGTTTGTTCATTCTGTTAGTATATATATGACAAGCTATATTATATAAGATCAAACTTGTTAATGCCGCAATAGTTTACAATTCAAGAACTTTGCTCTGACTCAAGTTGCATGTCATGGTTAACTTGTCCGCTGACTTGAGGGATGCCTTGAAGATTCCTGAAGCACTCTGTTGGAGGTGTCTACAGAGACCATTATACTGTGAGGGCTAATGAATGGCTCAGTGCCTTGATGGACTCACCATATGATGTTATTATTACAAGGTGGCATGAGGTAGTTGTACAGATGGAGGAAAAAGATCACTGGCAGTGGGTCCTTGGGTGCTATATCTTGTTCCGGCCTCTTCCTATGTTCCCCTTTCTTTTTGACTCATAGTCACTATCACATGATCCCTCCTCAGCATGATGGATTGACACCTCTTAATAATGAGCCAAAATAAACCCTTCCACCTTTAAGTATGTTTTCTCTTGTCCTTGTTTACAGCAAGGCAGAAGCTAAATTCATACACTTACCATCATTTTGTCTCTGGGTCCCAGTGTCACAGAACAGCCACTGACTTGGGAATTACCTGGAAAGAAAATAGAACAAAGAAATGTGTAAACTTTTAAAGATGCTCCATGGAATTGACAGCTCATGTAGGTCATCTCTCACTGACAAAAGCCCACATGAGGTCAAGAAGGCCAGCACTAGCAACTGTCTCCAGGGAAGTGTGAGGTGTGAAAGCACACCAGGACTGGGTGCAGCTATGAAAGCTGGATTACCTAATCATTCTTAAATAGATACAAATTGCCAGAGAAAGTTAACATCTGAAAGGAAGCACATTATCACCCAACAGTTTCCTCTGGGTGCAGGGCAAGACAGACTAGTATTTCTGATGCTAGAACCCAGATGAGGGGTTGGGATGGAAGGAAGGAATCAGTTCTTATAGAGATAGAGAAGGAAAGAACAGGTAAAGACAAACTTCTGGGAATACCTATGAGGCATTTTCAGATTTTTGAAGAGGGAAATTGTTTTAAAAATGCCACCAAATCTTTATAAATACTCATGTATTTATCCAGCAACAATAGATGTCTTCAGAGAGGGTTATTTGACAAGGGAATACCCACTGTGAATGTGGGTGGCAGTATTTAATGGGCTGGGGTTCTGGAGTCAATGGGAAGGAGAAAGAGAGATTAGCCTCAGCATTTCCCTCTCTCTCTGCTTCCTGATTCAGAGCACAACGTGAACAACTGTTTCATACTCCCACTGCCGTGCCTGCCTCACCAGGAACCTGTACCCTGGACATGAGCCAAAATAAACACATTCTTCTTTAAGTTGCTTTGTCAGTTACTTGGCACAACAATGTGAAAACTAACTAATAGAAATCTGTTGAGTAATATTTTATTCGGGGTGGATCATTATAAAATCTAAAATGACTTCTCATCAAGAGAACTTCTTATTTATTTTTGGTACTCTCTCAGGACCTGCAGCCACATTGAAACCTCAAAGCACCAGGGAGGAGGGCAGTGCCACGACATTTTCACAAGCTGCTCACTCTGTCCCTCAGGCTGACACAGCACAGAGCAAAACTCCATCTCATCTCATCCTCAGCCTTCCTAAGGTGACTGTACTAAAGTGAGCTCCAGTATCAAACTGATGACAAATAGCATTTATGAGTACTTGGGCACTTCTTCTGAACACCACTCTGTTCCCGTACAGACACCAGAGACCAAGCAAAATAATTTAGGCATGTCGAGTGACACAACTATGCAGAGTAATGGAGCAAACACAGCCTGGATGCTGAACTGTCTCATTTCAATTTTGAATGTGTATTCTGCTGTTAATGGAGAAGACTGACAAATGGAATGTTTTATTTTAAATATTTTTATAATTTAGAAAAGAGGAGAGAGAGGGGAGAGAGAGAGAGAGAGAGAGAGAGAGAGAGAATGGGCATGCCAGTGCTTCCAGCCACTGCAAACAAACTCTAGATGCATGTGCCACCTTGTGCATCTGGTTTATGTGTGTCCTGAGGAATCGACACTGGGTTCCTTAGGCTTTGCATACAAGTGCCTTAACCACTAAGCAATTTTTCCAGCTGCAAATGGAATGTTTTAATCAACATATTGGCTATTTGGAAACTACACCATACATTGTACCAAAATTTTGCATATATCTGTTAATCATGATCCCCATGATATTCATGTTAGTATTATTCTCTACTTTTAACTTTGAATACAAGAAGGGTACCCTCAAAGTACACTATATTTTAAAGTGTTTGAAGTAGTATACATTTTAATCTTTCCTATGTCAACAGCTATTTTTGAACCTGCTATGATTGGACTATGAACTATGCCCCTCAGGCTCATGTTTTGAATGCTCAATCCTCAGCTTATGGAGATATTCTGAAAACTGTGGAGCTTTTATGAGAGGAGCTTAGCTGGGACAAGCAGGTCATTAGGGGTGGGCCTTTGAAGGTTATAGCTATGCGTAGTTCTGGCCTACTTTCTCTGCTTCTTGGCTGGCTGCCATATGAACAAACCACTGAGTCACAGTCCCACAGCCAGTACGGAGCTGTGCTGCTGCCCCTTTCCTGCTGTAATGGGCCAAAATCTCCCAGAAACTGTGAAACAAAATAAGCCTTTCTTCCCTTATGCTGTTTCTGTCAGGCCTTTGCTCGGTGATGAAAGAGCAACTACTACGGCTCTGTATCTCTGTCCAGTATGCATAGTCCAGATGTGTTCTCCTATTGGTTTATAAGCAAAAATCAGATTTAGAAACACCAGCAAGAAGAAAAGGGAATTTTTGAGGAGAAAATAAGACAGAAAATTGACAGTTCCCCAGGAATGTATATTAAAATCATGAACTAATCTGTAGGAGTGGCTGGGGAAATTGCTCAGTGGTTAAAAGTGTCTGCTCTTCAGCCTTCTGATGAGTTCAGATCCCCAGCATGCATGTAAAGTCAGGCATGTACTATCAAGGACATTTATAAACTCTATGGTAATGGGAAGCCGAGTCAGGAGTAGGCCAGAACCCAGAGGCAGCTAGCTAGTCTTTACCAGTGATAAACAACAAGAGATACCCTGATTTTAACAAGAAGGAAGAAGAGGACAAATAACTGAGGTTATTCTCTGACCTCCACATGCAAGCCGTGGCATATGTGTACCCATACACACACAAACACACACACACATACACACACACACACACACACACACACACACCCAGAAAGAAATATTCTGAGCCAGGCATGGTGGCGCACGCCTTTAATCCCAGCATTCTGGATGCAGAGGTAGGAGGATCACCATGAGTTCGAGGCTACCCTGAGACTACATAGTGAATTCCACATCAGCCTGGACTAGAGTGAAACCCTACCTCGAAACCCTCCTCCCCCCCAAAAAAAGAAATCTTTTGTATGAGGTACTAGTCATCATACAGATGTGATATAATATATAATAAGGTGTAATAAATAACCCAATACTGAGTGGCTTAAAGCTCCCATTAATCATGCTCATAGACCATCTTTGCACAGTGCTGACCCTGGCTGCATCATTTCGTGTGGTGTTCCTCTATGGTCTGAGGCTCACTCACATGTATAGCAGACTTCTATCAGATGGTTGGCCACCAGTGATCTGTGGTCTGAGATGGAGACTGAGCTCTGCTTCCTTGGTCTTTGATCAAGAGAGGGCTGACCTGCACTTTTTAATCTTTAATATTTTGCTATAGGCTGAATTCTAAGATAGAAAACAGAAACATTCAAGATTTCTTGAGAACTGGTCTATTAAAGAGAATTTTCCATGTCCACTTTATAGAGCAGAACAAATTGTGAGGGCACAGCACAAAAGGGTTGAAAACTGGATTCCCTAAGGACCTTCATTTGAGGGTTGTATAATGGTTAATCTTCAGTAGTTAATTTGACAGGATTTAGAATTACTGTGGAAAACAATCTCTGGCATGTCTGTAAGAAATTTTCTTAATTAGGTTAATTGAGTTGGGGAGACCCATATTAACCATGGGCAGCACTATTCCCTAAACCATAGTCCTAGACTGTATAAAAGGCGGGAGCTGGCTGAGCAGCAGCATTCATGTCTCTCTGCTTCCTCAGTGTGGACTGACTGTGATCAGCTGCTTCAAGCTCATTTTACCATGCCTTCCCCACCATGACAGACAGTAACCTTCAGCTATAAGCTAAAATAGACCCTTCCTTTCTTACACTGCTTTGGTCAGGTGTTTGGTCACAGTGATAAGAAAGTAACCAGTACAGGTGTCTACTCTGGCTTGCACATGGTAGGGCTTCCAGGAGTTTGAAGGTCCGAAGCAGGCATGCAGTGCAAATGTTGTCTCTTGAAAGCTGGTCAAAATCAACTGAAAAATCCATGAATGCATAGAGAAGGAACATGAGTGACTTCTGACACGTTGTATCTGCCCATTGGCCTTGCTCTCATTCCTTTGCTTGGGATTTTTACTGACCTAGACTTCAGCCTGAGCCTTTGAATCTAAGAAGACTTCCCTTACAGTACTCTGGATTTTACCTCTGTTGCAATGTTCAGATTCCTTGAATCTCTCTCAGTTACACCGATTCTGTCAACTTGCACTTGCTTGGAACTATGTCTGCACTTAAGTAAACACTGAGTAAGAGCAGAGGTCTCCCTATGATGATGACCACTGAGCTGGCACGGGCATGCCTGTGTCTTACTGTGTTAGTAATAGTATGGCTCAGGAGCTCTACTGTGTAAACGGATGGTTAAATATATAATGCAGTGATGCTAACTATTGGAATAATATTTATTTAATATACTTGGGAAAATATTTAGTTAAGTTCTTGAGCATATACCTCTACTTGATTTTATGGAAAGCCTAAGTTAAATTTCCCACTGCATTCTAAATAAAATGGTTTTAAGTTTTCTCAGGGAAGATAAAGCATGAAATATACTTGAACTTAGGAAAGACCCTCTTCTGTATTGTATATAATTCACTCATTCAGACTTGCACATGGAAACTATGGAGGAGCAAGAACTGAAGGAAGGCATAATGTATATGATGTGATGAAATTTTTGTCTAAATAATGTGATTTCTAAACATGTGCCTCACATAAAACCATTCATGGAGAATTTGCTTTTGTTAAATAAAACAGTATGCAACAATTATCAGTGGAACATAATGACTTTTAAAAAATACTTTATTTATTTGTTTGCAAGGAGGGAAGAAGGGGGGAGGATGGGCATGCCAGGGCTTCTGGCCACTGCAGATGAACTCCAGATTCATGTGCCACTTTGTGCAACTGGCCTTACACTTGAGGCAAGCACATTAACTGCCAAGCCATCTCTCCAGCCCATAATGACTTTCTCTTTCACACTTGGCTAGGAAGAAGGTGTGACATGAACTTTTGCAGGGATGCAATCTATGACAACAAGTCTAGGACAGGATTGAGTCATGCCATCTTTGACATCACCTCCAACAATGTGATTACAGCTGGAATTCTATTGCAAAGTGATTTCAGGAAGTTGTTGGTCAAGGAAGTCCTCTCTTTTAGCAAGCTGCTTAAGCCTAATTTAGGCGTTTACCTTTCACTATACAAGATGCACATGTATTTTTCATAGCTAGTTTAACCTTTGCAGTAGAAAATGTCTGAGAGTTGAGATTAAATATGTCTAAAATATTTAATTTTTTTAATTTAAAGAGAGACAAAGAAAGAGAGAGAGCATTGGTATGCCAGGGCTTCAAACACTGCCATCGAACTCCAGATGCTTGTGCCACCTAGTGTGCATGTACAACCTTGTGCTTGCCTCACCTTTGTGTGTCTGGCTTACATGGGATCTGGAGAGTCAAACATGGGTCCTTAAGCTTCACAGGCAAGTACCTTAAGGGCTAAACCATCTCTCCAGCTCTAGATCACATAATATTTAAAAGCACTTGCCATGAAAGTCTGATGCCCAAAGTTCAGATGACCACAACCCATGTAAACCTAGATGCTTGTAAGCACCACATGCATGTGTAATCCCAACTCTTATAGCTATGGGAGGGAGAGTCAAAGAATCCCAAAGTTTCTGGACCAGCTACTCTGGCATTTGCAGCAGCACAGAAACAAGAGATAGACTGTCTCCAACAAGGGAGAAGGTGAAGAAGACAGACACCCCAGAGTTGTCTTCTGATTTTCACCAGTGTACCATTGCACGCATGAGCCCATACATGCATACACATAAAAAGCATGTACACACAACACACACACACACACACACACGAAAAGGGAAAAAAGAAAATGTCTTCCATAATCAGGGTCTGAAATTCAATATCAGCTCTTTCCCAGAAATCCAGACTGATTTTTCCTATCAGAACACAAATATAATATAGCCAGGCCTCACTGGGTTCCATATTCTCTAGAGAATTTCATATTGCAATCATACCAACAGTTGTGGGAAGCCTCACTGCACTGAAGAAAACACTGATGGGGGCTGGAGAGATGGCTTAGCGGTTAAGCGCTTGCCTTTGAAGCCTAAAGACCCCAGTTCGAGGCTCAGTTCCCCAGCACCCACATAAGCCAGATGCACAAAGTGGCGCATGCATCTGGAGTTCGTTTGTAGTGGCTGGAGGCCCTGGTGCGCCCACTCTCTCTCTGTCACTCTCAAATAAATAAATAAAAATAAAAAACAAAAAAAAAAAAAAAAAAAAACACTGATGGGAGTAAAGCTCATTCGGATGGATTGGGAGCTTGCTGCGAATGTTCTTGCACAATTTGGAGTTACTATCTCTATGTGCACTACTCACATTATGGGTACACAGATGCAAGCCTGAGCACAGCCACCCAGGGTATGGGTGGAGTTCATCTTTCATTTCATCCTTCCATTTCCCTTTGCATCCTGAATTGTAGGGAACAACCCCCCCCACCCACAAGCTTAATGATTTCCCATTTTTTGTATGTGTGTGGATGTGGATATGGATATACATACACTCTATGTGTATCTGTGTGTATGTGGGGGGAGTGTGTATGCTTGCACATATGCACTCACAAAGAGGTGAAAAAAATGATGTCAAGTGTTTTCTGCAATCACTCTCCTCCTTATTTACTGGATCAGAGTCATTCACTTGAACTCTGTGCTTGTTGATTCAGCTTATCTAGCTAGATGGCTTGCTCCCGGGATCCTGTCTCCATGTCTGGAATGCTGGGATGATAGGAAGCTGTCACACACACACGCACACAGAATTTACATGGGTGCTGAGGATGCAAACCCTAGTCCTCACATTTGCATAATAAGGACTTTATCCATGGAGCCATCTTACCAGTCCTCATTCTCTATTTTCTCATTTTCTTCATGCCTTGGGAGAACTCTGATCTAGCTTTGCAAAACCACACTGTTAGAATGGAGGTAGGTCCATAAATTTACTGGCTCAGTTTACCTGTATTCCAAAGAACTAGGAAACAGAAGTTGGTGATAGAAAATGGATTTATTTATGGTTTGGACAAACAGGAAGAGAATCACTCCTAGTTTTTGCCTTTCCTATAGCAGTGTTATAGTTTCATAGAGAAGATGAAACAAAGTAAAAAACACAAGGGTTCATTTAACTGTGAGACAGGCTAACTCATCCTTCTTGGGGAGGAGTGGATCTGGGCTCTGGGCTGTCTTGATTCCCTATTACAGATACAGTTTCTTATTTAAGTCCAAGTGGAGCAAAATGAAGTCTTGATGGTCTACAATCTTGAACGATAACAGGATTTTGTGGGATGTAGGGCTCTCTGGCTGAATTGTTGTCCCTTGGGCCATTTCTTTGATAAGTTTAGAGTAGAAAAAGTCTTTTGTATCTTTTCTTTGGAGGTCAGCTTCAAAGTCTGAATGCCTGCATTAATGTTAAGCACACTAATTTTATAAGAGAAAAATTTTGATAATCTGATAGACAAAGAAAGGGCACACCTGTCTCTATTTAATGTATCTTCCCTGCACCAGGATCTCAGCACAGGATCATGATCTCTATGACTTTCTAGTTCCAGTTTCTGTTACCATGAGGGAGGAAGAAGGGAAAGACAGAGATGGGGATTGAGAAATGGAGATTAAAACTTTATTTCTCCCCATATTTGGTAAAAACCCAGATCTGTATCCCACCACATGCTCATCTCTTTCACGGTCCTCATTACCACAGGAACAATGTGTATTAAGTGGGTAGACTCAGATCACATCCCTTTCTCTGGAGGCTTGGTTCTAGGTCGCTGCGTTTGTGCAGATGTTTGTTTTTCACAATTCAGAGTGGCATCCTTTCCTCTCAGGGCCCATCTTGATTAGGAAGGCATCACTGGGAAGGACAACATACTGGCTCCTGCTAAATCCTACTTGAAAGATCCCATAAGCATTAGACCAGATGGCTATTTCTTTTTTTATCTTTCTTTTTATTTTCTTTTTATTTTGCAACACAAGTTAATCTTTATTGAAAACTGCAGTGTCAATACATAACAACTCCTGCTACCAATACCAAGAGAAAGGTGAACGAAAGTATTTAAAAACCATTTTAAAGAAAAAAGAACCATTTTCTATTCAGTCATAGCCCATGACGCTCCTTGGGGCCTCTTTTAAGTGGCTGTCACAACAACCCTGCCAGGAAGCCAGTTTCAGATCCAGCACAACTAGTCTATTCTACTGCCCACGCGTCTGCACAGGCTCACCTGCCACACTAATGAGGGCAGCCTTGCCCCTTGGGGAAATCCCAGTTTCCCATCCTATACAGCTTTACGTCACCCTTTACTCTAGTGAGGGTTACTCCACAAGCGTTCTGTTCTTCAAATGAATGGAGTGCGGGGAAGAGGCCAATCCTCAGACAAGGAAGATCAGCACAGCTCTTCTAGCCTGACCATACCTTGAGCTTAGGGGAAGAGCAAGCACTCAGCGAACACACAGACCTGGGACATGTGCCCTCTGTGCCTAAGCCTGCACACTCCTGTACCCTCATTGCCCCCTAGAAAGCACCAGAGAGAAGGACCAGTAGCTGTCCCAACTGCCACTGCACCCATGGGAAATCCTGTGCCATCCAGAGTACCAGGTGGACTGACTGCAGCAGTTAGCTGCTGAATGGAAGTGGCCCAATGGTCTGAGTAATACTGTATTCCATGTTCAAAGAGCACCGGCAAGAAAACGGAAACTTCTCGGTAGCAGCCCCATTATTAAGGCTGGTGTCTGCCAGCTTCAGCATAACCATGGACACACTAATCAAAGCCCGTGCTATAGGCCAGTGCAGTCCAGTCCTCCCTAAGAGCAAGTTCCCACTCACTGGAGAATTCCCCAAGAAACATGCAAACTACTTCCAAGCATCCTGTCACAGAATGACATATCAGGTGGAACAAGATACCAAGTACCTGGCTGAGGAAAGGTAGGACATTGACCAGCAAGGCACCCCAGGCCAAGTCCAGAGCTGGGGGCCTCCTCTCCTGCTCAAAAGTACTGCCGCTGCACAGCACTCAAGGAACACTTGTGGGCTGGAGAGATGGCTGAGCCATTAAGGCGCCTACCTGCTAAGCCTAAGAACCGGGTTCCAATCTCCAGGTCCCACGTTTAGCCAGATGCAAAGTGACACAAGGGCGCAATGCCACACTTGCCCACAAGGGGGTGGACGAATCTGGATTTTGTTCACAGCAGCTGAGAGACTGCTGGTGTGCCCATCTCTATCTGTCTCCCTCTCCCTCTCTGTCTGTCTCTCTCTGTGTCTCTCTCCAAAAATAAATAAAATAATTAAAAAATTTAAAAAAAAGAAACACTTGTCCAGAATAGGAAGTACTAGGCTGACAACCACAATGACATTTCCAATGTTACCCGAAGATGGACCACCAGAGACAAAGGTTTTGGAAGCTTCTACGCCTCTTGCCTAACTGGCCCAGTCCCGAGGGTAACCTCACTTCCTAGCGGGGAGCTCACAGCTTGCTTACACTCAACAACCAAGGCTGCAGCCAGCATTCACACTCCGACTCTGCAGGGAGAGGGTAGCAGCAGATGAAGATGCCTCCTAAGCCCAGGGACTCTGAGAAGGCAGAAGACAGACTGAAGAAAATCTTAAGATGCCTGTGTTTACAGGTTTGTCTCACCAACTAGAAGGGTAACTCCACTGAAAGCCTTCTAATCGGGAATGTGACACGCATAATAAGCACAATATCCTGGAATGTTCTACAGTATCTTGGGGAAACAAGTTATGCATCTGTGTAATAGAATACTGACCCAAGTTCTATTCCTTAATTTTACTTTTCATAAAATGTGCCTCTAAAACCCCACAATCTTGATGGTTTTTTACTGTCCACGTGAAGATTAAGATCTCCCTTTCACAAGCAGATTTGACAACCGAGGCCCTCATGGTTTCAAATGGAAAATATTTCCACACAGATGAATTGTACAATGCAAAAATAGGACAGTCTCTCAATTCAATTTCAAAGAAAAAAAAGTTTTTAAAGTGTGTCTGTGAAGCTGATGCAACCAGCATAATGGGTTACAAGCACAATCACCCCCAAGCTCAGGGCTGTGAACACAAGCACACAAGCACCATGCCGGCCTCAAACAGGCTATGGGCAGTCTGAACAGCTTTCTACAACTTCTGAAAGCAAGTGACTCTCTCCTTGCAGGCATTGTATGTTTTCTATTTTGATGGGGAACTTTTTCAAAGCATATACTAAAATCTGTTATACTAACTTTTGGTCACTCACCTAGTCTGTTGTGTTCTGGGAAACCCTTGGGCCAGCTATCCACCATACAGACAGGAATGCCAACACAGAAGGAGCTGTGTTTCTGAGTGTTCATTCATGTCTCTCTTACACACACACACACACACACACACGAGTTAAGTGCTCATGAAGCAATTTAAAGAACTCACTAGTGAACAGTCCATGGTAATGGCCACGGGGAGTAAGGAATCTCCTGTTTACATTGATTCATGCAAAAATCTTTCCAAACTTCTTACAAATAAAATATTAAAACAATTATGAAGGGTAGTGCTATAAAAATAACATTACCAAAGGCCCAGTAGCCAGGTGTTCCACTCACTAGCCAGGTTGACTTCGAATGGGGTGACCTCCACCCCACTGCCAGAGCCATGACTTAGCTGCCAGAGACAAGCACAGAAATCCGTCCTAACCAAACCCTTGGCCCTTCAATGATGGGGTGGGTGGCCCCCCTCGCCTGACAGACAGGGATGCCAGAAAGAGAACAAGCTCCCATGCTCTGCGCTTCTGACCCACACTGACAACAGCCATACATTCTCATAGATGCAAGTGGAGTCTGTTAGGTGACAAACCCGTCCTGGTCTCGTATGTACTTAGTCAGATTACATACTCCCAGTCTTCTCTACACTGTGTTCCAGCACTGCCTAGTCCTTCCTGCTCTCCACACTTGCTCCGGCCAGGTGTCTTCAGCTACAAGAAAGGTGGAAAAAGAGGCTCACAGACCACACACAGCCCTTCTTAGCCCTGCCCCCATTCTAAGAGCCCCTTCTAGTCAGAGGACAGGTCACCATCAGGTGAATGACCCAGACAAATTACATGTTTCTACATTTTCCGACATACCCATGCCCCTGCCTCTCTACAAGTAACATGAGGATCTAATTAAAACACAGGTGTATTCCCTTTTCATAACTCAAATGTACAACTTTCAACATAGCATACTGCTGAAATCTTTGCCCTTATCTGTAGGCTGAGTATAGTAATGCCCATTTTTTTCAGCTGACTCAAATACTTCTCCTAGGGAAAAAAGAAATGCTTTTCTTAGCTAAATAAAAGCAGGGGACAGTACCTCCTTCACCCAGCGTGGCTATTTCTTTCATACACCTCCCAGCCCAGGAAAACAGTTTTGCTCTGCACTGGACATTTCCAGGAGATACACAAACATCGTCCCCCATGAGCCATGTACTATAAACTCAGGTGGCAGCTTTGCTGGTGGACAGCCCACTCCTCCCCCCCCCACCCCCAAACTGTCCCAGTCACACAGCTGCAATCTTTCCTGCTTATTTTCAGGTATGTTCCTTCTCCCCAGACCGCACCAAGCTTCAGCAGAGAAAAGCAGTGCTCACTAAGCTGCTGCTCTTGAGCTACTGCAGCCTCCTTCATGCTCCCCTGAGTCCTGCAACGCCCTCCTGTGGCAGTCAGGGCCAAAGAAACAGGTCACTGAAAACTACAACCCACACCAACCCCAACAGGCTGAAGGTCACCTCAGATAATCCAGATGCTTTATGAAGACCTTCACTTGAATACGTATGACTTTCAGACTCTGCATACATGACAACAGTGCATTACTGATACGAGTTGTAAAACACGGTTCCATTCCTTTGGATTTGCATATGGTGGCTTTGCATCAGTCACTGCAGGTAGATTGAACAAGCTTGGTTTCTGTGTTTGTTTTTTAAAACATGCATTCAACTAGATATGATTCAGAATAGACTAATACTCCCTTTTTATCTTTACAGTTAGCTAAAAAAAAAAAAAAAAAAAAAAAAAAAAAACCTTTCCAGGCCGTCCACAAAACAGGATTTGCTTTAAAAACAACCCACAGTTAGTTGGAGACTAGCGGCGCTGGGATCTGCTGGGCCAGGGCACAGTTGTGTTCAGCTAAGTGTCAAGAGCATAAGAAGAAAGTCCTGGCTGGAGGCACAAGGCCTGCAGCACCAGCTGTGGGACTCAATGACTGCACAGCTCCATCCTCAGGCATTAACTTCAGGGTGATCACCTCTGAGGAGCACATAGCTGTAGGTAGGTGTTCCTAGGCCCCGTATGTGGACACAGTGACTGGGTGAGGGGCAACAGGAGCTGGAGAGTGAGCAGTCAGCGGGGTGCCTGCTGACATGGCCATGGTGGTGACTAAGGAGGAGGGATGGGAAGAAGGTACACCCTTGCTCACATGCTTTTGGGCTGCACCACCCGGGTGTGGTGAATGACGTGAGGGGGTGCTTCATACAGGGGCTGTGTGTAATACGTGCCATGCTGGCATATGGGCTCTGCTGGGGTAAGCACTTCTTATGGGGTACGCGGCTGTCTGGTAGGGGGAGGAAGAGTATGGTGGCACAGCCCCACTGGTGGGGGAACAGGACACTTTATAAGGTGTTCCAGAAGTGTTGCTTGTTTGGAAGGTAGGATTCCCTCCAGGGTACATATTAGGAGAAAAGGCAGGAGCTGCTGCTGCATAGCCCACAGGGAAAGAAACCAGCTGGATAACTAATCCCGTTGGCACTTGCATAGGGAACCCCAGAAGACCCAGGGCTATAAACAGGATTCATGGTGTCAAGAAGGCGTCGCGAGGCCTGGTTCTCCCGTGGGGACCGGCGCGCCGGCCGGGCTTGGGACGGCGAGGCAACAGGGAGCATCGCAGACTGCTCGGATGGGGGCTCCTCCCGCTGCGCTCCGGCCCGCCTCGCCATGGCTCGCGCTGCCTTGGCTATTTCTTTGATGGAAACCAGAAGCTGTTAGCTTACTTTTAACGGACAGATAATAAACTATTCCAAATCTCCCCATGTGAAAGTCAAATGCAGTCTTATAAGATGTTCAAATGCTGAGAGCCTTTGTGGTACTGAAACGAAGAGAGAACAATGCTGGTTTTAGCCTCTCATTTCCTATTCATATTTGGAGGCAGTTACTAAATAGAATTGCCAGAGTTAAATATAACTTGTTTACTATTTCTCTCCAAGTTTCCCCCAACCCCCCCCCCCCATCGCTCACACACACACACCCTACAGGTGAATTTGAATAAGTTAAATTGATGCCTGATGAAGCTCACTCAGCTATTATAAGCTATGCCATTTTCTAAAGCATGGTTCTGTTTCCTTCACAGTTTTCCCCACATTATTTGTGACAGTTTCCCTTCCTGTCCAAAACCTAGAGGTGCTTCTCTCTGTTCTCATCTCCAGGAGGCCTGTGAGAATTGCAGATTTTTGTCACAAAGGTTCATAATTCAGTTAACACCCTGGACACTTGCAGAAAGTTTTCAAAGCATTCACCAGCTTAAGGCTTCAGCCACAGGATAGCAACCCCATACCTCTTGTAAGGTTTCTCACAGAGAAAAATTAACCCTTCTTGTTTCTTGTTTTCTTTTTCTCCAGCCAAATTCTTCCCAGAGACCCTTTTCCATTAGAGAATCTGTCATTGTAAATTCCTTCTCTGACCTTTCTGAAATGAAATCCCCCATGCTCTTTCCTCCCAGTTTTTCAATCAAGAAATGTTTTGGAAGGAATTGAAAGCCCTTGCTTGAGAGCAGACCTAAGTGTGGTACTTTGATTCAGGTGTCCCCATAAACTTAGGTCTCTGAATTCTAAGGTCCCAGCTGATGGAGATTTGGGAATCCTGGAGTCAGTGTATTGTTGGGGGTGGGCTTATAGGTATTATATCCAGTTTCCCCTTGCCAGTGTTTGGCACACTCTTACCTTGCTATTGTCCACCTGATGTTGGTGAGGAAGTGATATCTGCCCTCTGCTTTTCCCCTGCCATCAAAGAGCTTCCTCTCGAGTCTTTCCCACAAGCTGCTCTTGGTCAAGTGATTTCTGCCAGCAATTGTGAACCTGACTGCAACACTAAGAGTGAACAGACCCCTGTCCCAGTCCTTTTGACAACAGGCACCTAGTCTGGATAAGCTCCATTTAGCAAACCCAGGTGTGTTAGTTACACAGAACACCCTCCATTCATGTCCTTTCTGTTCTGTTTTAGAACACTTCTGATATTTTTTATTATAGTGCTTCAGAATACCTCTTCCCATCATGTGACTCTTACAATGTTTCCACCACCTCTTCAAAAATGTTCTCTAGCCTTGGTGGGGGTGTTATAAATCCACTTTAGTGTTGAGCTCTCTGAAACCTCTGGATTTCTGCTTTTTGATGAGTTTTGAGTGTCCTCAGTGTCTATTGCCATCACCCTGGAGCAGGTTGTCAGGGGAGCTGTGAGAGCAGCACTCATGTTTAAATTGCCACTTCCTCTGTAATGTCTCTTTGGTCTTGGAAGATGTGCTAGAGGAGACTCCTTCCATTTTAGGCAGTGGGCTACATTTTTCTTGTTGTATTGCTGGATCTTGATTTTTCCCAATTTTTGCTACCATTTGTCACAGAAAAAAGACTCTCTAATCAAGAGTGAGAGCAGCATGCATGAAAGGGGATAAGCATACTTAATTAAGAGACATTTTGATAGGTGGAGCCACTCTTTTTGGCCAAAGGCTAGTGGGAACTTTTCATAGTTGGTCTGCATGTATGTATTTTTTAAAATTTATTTGACAGGTTTTTTTTTTTTTATTCCCTCCTACTGTGTTTTAAATATCGGAAACCAAATAAGGCACCTGTTAGAAAGGTAAAAGATACTTTATTTATATATTTAGATAACTGTAGGAGAGGAGAGAGATTTCAGTATAAGCTGAGTTCTGCTCCAAGGGGACAAAGCAGATAGATTTAAAAACCCAGGGTCTGTGGATACCATGATCAAACCTACTAAAAGAAATCTGTGACACACTGCAAGATTCCAAATGCACATGAAATGCTTAATAACTGAATTGCAAAATGATGCAGAAATCTTGGCTTGTGTTACAGAGCTCTGAGAACGATGGGGCCTCTCTCTGCCCAGATGGGCTTGACTTGAGTGGTTAAGGCTCTTGAGATGCTGTTGCATGCTAACCAGTTAAAATGTGGATGAGGAAGTGAAGAGGGCAAAAGTAGACTTTATTTTTTAATATTTATTTATTTATCCATTTTGAGAGTGAAAGTGAGACAGAGAGAAAGAGAATGGGTGTGCCAGGGCATCCAGTCACTGCAAACAAACTCCAGATGCATGTACCCTCTTATGCATCTGGCTTACATGGGTCCTGGGGAATCAAACCTGTCTTAGGCTTTGCAGGCAAGTGTCTTAACCTTTAAGGCATTGCTCCAGCCCCAAAGTAGACTTTATTAATGAAAATGTAAAAAGAGATCCCAAGGTGAGATTTCCAATAAGGAAGAGAGAGAGGGCTGCTGGGTGAGAGGACTTTGAGCTGGGAATACAAAGGTGGAAAAGTCTCAGTGTCAGGGCAAGCCTTCTTAGGATTTCAGCCAGCATCTAAGAAAGAGAAAATTAGAACTCAGAAAAGTGGACAGATGAAGTAATGAGAGTCTGTGAGCAACTGCCCTGAGGGAGGGGCTTCTTGGGTGTGAAGTCCATTATCTCATTAAGTGGCTAAACATTCCTCCCACATCTTGAGCATACTGTAGGTGGAGGTGGTCTCTTCACTAGGTGAATAATTGATGAGCTCTACTCAAGACCATCAGACTCTTTTCCTCTGGTCTGGAGAAAGTGTCTCTCCCTTTCTAATGTTACCAGGGAGACAGGGGTGGGGTCTGAACAGATAATTACTTGGTGACTTGAATAGGGATTTTCTAACTACTTACCTGCCAAACAAAACTAACTTGCCCCCTAATCTCAACCAATCTCAATCAGAACCACTAGGTTCTGGTCTCTCCTGGTAGAAAGTCTTTTAATCCACCATTCTTCTGTGGACCTTAGCCCCCAGGCTAAAATTATGGAGTTTCTTTTACCTGCTGAATGAGGCAGGTGCCTCAGGGGCAAAGTCCTTCACTATGGGTGGTGAAAGCTGCAGTGCCCTGAAGAGAGTGTTGACACACATTCCAAGATTTTCTTTTATTTCAGCTAAAGCTCTTTGGAGAAACTTAAGGGGATTAAACTAAGATTGTAGAGTCACTCTGACACACTCTTTTAGATGACCTGGAGTAAACAGCTCACTATAACACTAAACAGGGCCTGACCAAAAACATTCATATCCACCATCTTTACTTTTTGAACATGTGCTCTATGACCTTGAACTGAGCATGCCCCAAAATGTACCTGATCCTACCTATATGCTCATACCTACATGAACGTGTAGGCTCTTTGATTAACATCCCCCTGATTTCTTAGTTTATTTAGGAAGAGAATTGCATTACAAAACATTAACAGTGTTCTTCTTAGAGACACACACACAAAGTCTCCATCCTCTGATGAGCTGTTTGTGCTTTTGAATTGCACACTCTCCAAGAGGAGAGCCCATTATGTTCTACTACACTTCCTGAGATGCTCTCCCGTGTTAGAAAATAGATGTGGTCACTCTAAGAGGCTCCTACTGCTGGGGACCACGGCCAAGCAGGAAAGTAATTACCAGCTTTTTGTTGCCATGGAAACCCAAAGCCATCTGAGTTGTGGCTTTGGGTCTATCAAAGAGCAGGGCAGAACAGAACAGCCCCTACTCCTTAGAACTCTTGAAGTATTAGAGGCCTTTTTTATCTCTTTCCTTCAAAACTACCATGACTTGTCTCAGTCAGTACTCTTTGCCTAGACACAGCCCTTTCTTTTTTTAAAAAATATATTTTATTTATTTATCTGGTGGGGAAAGAGAGAGAGAATGGGAGCTTCATGGCATCCAGCCACTGCAAACAAACTCCAGACGCCTGTGCCCCCTTGTGTATCTGGCTTACATGGGTCCTGGAGAATCAAACTGGGGTCCTTTGGCTTTGCAGGCAAGTGCCTTAACCGTTAAGCCATCTCTGCAGCCCCACAGCCCTTTCTTGCAGAATCTCATTAAAGGGGCCTCTTCAATTTGTTTTTTGGATTTCCAGAGCTCACTTGCACTCTCTCTCACTCTCTCTCTGGCTTTGGATCCCACTATGCCACCTTGGCATGGTGCTTCCAACTCTCCTAAAAAAACCTTTATAAAGGAATTAAGCCTCAGCTCCTCTCTCTTGGAGTAGGCTGCCCGCCCATCCTGTTTTTGATCTTCTAGTGTCCCTTCCAGCCAGGACTTACTGGCACACACAATTCTGCCACTCTGCTCAGTCATCACTTGCTTTGAGCTCACAAGAGAAAGCCACAGAGACCTTCCTGATGTTCTCACACAGCACCTCATTCTGGGCAGCACACAAGCTGCACCACCCACTGTGGTCTCCTCCCTTCTCTCCTACAATGTGTTAAATTCCAGGTACTGGTTGTCTTTGGGTATTTTAATTAATTAAAAAATTGGGGCTGGAGCAATGACTTAGTAGCTAAAGGTACTTGTTTGCAAAGCCTGAAGGCCTGAGTCTGATTCCCTAGTACAGACATAAAGCCAGATATTCCCCCTCCCTCTCTCTCTGCTTGAAAATAAATAATATTTAAAATATTTTAAAACAATTCCGTAGCTTTTTATTTGTCAACCACACATCTACAATTAACTTCATTTGGCTTTTTAACTTTCAAATGAACATGTAGAAGAATTAACAAATTACACTATTAAATCCATTATTTAAGTTTTATTTACTTCTGTCAAGGCTTTGAGGAACATTTTCTCTTTTGTAATAATTCATTAAATGGCTGCTTATAGAAAATAACAAGGTTTATAGAGAGAGCAGAAAATATTCATCTAACCCTGGTCAGTTTTCCACAGAGCCTATGTTTGCTTATTCTACCACGGAATGGAATCAGAGACCAGATTTGTGTATCAGAGCAGATGTTATGTGTCAATTTTAGGTGTGGATAAACCAGTCTGTCCTGATGGCCCAGGGAAGGACATTAATGAGATCAGAAAATGGAGCTGACCTCCTGACAAGCTTTGCTTAGAAATGTCAACTGCTAGCTGAGGAATGCTGTGACCTGACACCACAGCACTGTATTGCAGCACCCTGTGACTCAGATCCTTTTACCAGGATTGCCCCTATTTGCAGAACCTTGATTTGCATGGCAACATTTGTATAATTGGAAATTCAACTGGAAGGTATATGTGAATAGGACATGAACAGCTCAAGGTCAATCTGGCAATGGTGCCTTCCCTGGGAGAGAATTACATGCTTCTTCAGCTGCATACACAGAGACTCATCCCAACCTTAAAAGTTCTTCTGGCAAATGGACACCCCCAGTCCAGCTCTTTCCTCTGTTCCAGTCACAGCCCAGTCAGCAGCACTTCTTATCCTGGTCTAGAGTGCATCCCCCTTGTTGTCTTTGTGTCAGTGATCCACTAATGCTGTTGATTCAGAATTCTCATAAACAGGAATAAAAAACAGATACTGTGTTAAGTGATTCTATTTTTGTTTTGTTTTGTATTTTTAGTTTTCTTATGAGAAAGAGAGAGAGAGAGAGAGAGAGATAGAGAGAGAATTGGTGTACCAGGGCTTCCAGCCACTGCAATCAAACTCCAGACACATGTGCCACCTTATTTACATGTGTGACCTTGCACATGTGTCACCTTTTGTGCCTGGCTTATGAGGATCTGGGGAGTCAAATATGGGTCCTTTGGCTTCACAGGCAAGCTCCTTAATTGCTAAGCTATCTCTTGAGCCCTCAAGTGATTCTTGAATGATTGTATCCAGTTACCTGTGTCTGTCTCATGGCCGCTGTGGACACTTCTGTCTAGTGTGTTCTACAAAGAAGTGCTGGGGAGTTGAGGTGAATGGCCATCCAAGGTCAGGAGTAAAGGACAATGATCACAAGAAGACAGAGGTGCAGCTATGAGAGGCTCCTCTTCATCAGGTAGAAGTTTCATCTTGTCTCTTGTTAGAAGCAACTCCTTATTCCTGTGACACTGGGGCCTAATGGCATAGCACCACAGGGTTGTGTATTTTAGATGCTTAGGAAATTTAATCTTAGAATCACCTCAAAGATGTCAGTGATATCTCAAGAGCTTCACCATATGGTGGATTTAGATATGTTTATAGATTCTGATTTGAGAAATCACCTGAATTTCATTCCTGAGATCACATTCCTTAGGGGTGGCAGGAGCCCAGCTCAGCCTCCCTGTGCTGAGACTGTGCCAAAGGAGTGGAGATTCTATGTGTTCTGAGACACCTGACCCTCAAATTATCTTAGCAAGTAGATGTCACCTTCTGCCATCGAGCTGCAGCCAGAGACACTGGGGAAACCATCCTTTAACACACATGCAGACTCATTTGTGGATTGATTGTGGTCTGTTCAGTGGTACAATGAGCACTTGAATTCACTTCATCATCTTCATATGACACTAACCGTTTAATAGCTGTATTGATGGCTTAAAATTTAAATATCACTTTTAAATTAACAGATACAATTTTATATATTTATCATGCATATAGCGAAAACAAAGCTTCACAAAGGGCAATGTGCAAATACGTGGTAAATAAATGGGCTTACGTGTGTTCTGGGGAATCAAATATGGGTCCTTAGGCTTTGCAGGCCTTAACTCCTAAGCCATCTTTCCAGCCTCGTGTAGTGAACAATCTTCTATATTTCAGGAAGCCCTGAGATAAGAAATGAGCTAGAATTCCATGTTATTTCTATATATGGAAGAATTTCAACTACATACAATATTAAATGGCACTTCTCAGAATAAGAAAGTTCCTTCCTTTTCAATTATCTTTTAATTCCTTCAAAGATATTAAGGATAAAAAGCTCATTTGCTACTAAGCCATCTTTATAATTTCCTAAACACTGGTTAACTTCTCTTTTTCTATTTTAACAAGAAAAGATTTGCAATTGGTGGGAATAGTTAAGAGTGTGTAACATTATTGGGTCCACATTTTTTTCATGGCTACATTTATGATTTGGAGAGAGGTCCAGGATTTCATTAATGTTAGTGATAGTTTTATCTAAAATTAAAAATTGCATTTAAAGTACATCAAACTTATGACTAATCCAATTACTTAATTTTAGGGAAAATTAGAAGTTAATAAAACTTGAGAATTACAGTATTTAAAATAGTATGTGTGTAAAGGGAAGAGTCAAAATAGAAAAAAAGAGAAAAAAATAGGTTAAAGGTATTTTCCTTTAAATATCCACTTAACTACAATTTATAGCAGTTTCTTGGCATCCATGTTTGAGAAAAGAACTGAATGCAGCTATCTTGAGTTGTGCCAACCTCAGCTGAGTCATCATCCATATTAGAAGAAAGCATAGGGTATTTATGTTGGCAAATGTGTATATGGATAATCTCAGCCAGGAATTGACCTCAGAGACACCCGAATTTGAACGTAATTTCATATCTGTGATCTTTGGTGAGATCTGGGTTTCTCCCAATCTGTGGATTGTCTTTAAGACTGAAAGAGACGAGGGCATGGGAGATAGCTTAGTAGTTAAAGTGCTTGCTGTGAAAGCATGAGGAAATGAGTTCAAACCACAGCACCCACATAAAACACTGGACATACCATCCATGCCTGCAACCACAGCATTGGGAAGAAGGAGATAAGGAATTTTATGAAGTCACTGGTTAGCATAATTGGTGGATTTAGTTTCATGAAAGACCCCATCACAATAATATTGAGCGTGACTGAGGAAGACCCTCGATGTTGAGCCTCCCTCCCTCTTTACCTATCTACCTGACTCTTTGGGAGGGAAGCAGAGAGTGAGGAAGAAAGAGGTAGAGAGAAAGAAAGAGAGAGAAGAAGAGAAGAGAAAAGAGAGAAGAGCAGTAGAGCCAGACTAATATTTGTTTGTAGAGATATCCTGGGCCTTTTCTTGGTGTGTCCATTAAGTTCCATTAAGCTCCTGTTACTCATCTTACTTAAAATGCAATGGTGTAATTCCTACTTGTAATAAATCATTCCCTTAGTTCTTTAATTCCTCAATAACAAAAGCCTCTGAAGAATTGCCTGCACAGACACACCTCACACTTGCAGCTTACATAATGATTCCTCTGAAGTAATTTGCACTAAAAAGGAATCTAACCATATGGCATATTCTATACCTACCATGCTAGTTCTTCACAAGTAAAATAGTTCAATTGGGGTTGTTCAGTTATATGATGGCTGGACTAAGAAATGGAATGGTCACTGCGCACTCTTGACTTCAGAGGGGTTCAGAAGGTCCCCATAGATTGCTGAGCCTCTGTTCTCCAGAGCTCCAAGCTTTCCTCTTGCCATGGGCCCCATGGCTCCCAAACTCTTATACATTTGCTCACTTTTGTTTTATTATTTTTTTTCATTTTTGTGTGTGTCTCTCTCTTTCAGACACTCTGAGTTTGTGTGATGATTATGGAATCTCTTTTGTATACACAGATCCTCCTCCAACTAAAGTATAAACATTATAGGGACAACTTTCAACATGGAACAACATGCAGTCCCTCTAAAAGTCCCTCTTGTGTTGGTGTGACTCTGTTGTTGTTTTGTTTTTTTATGATATGCATGCATGCATATGAGTATGCATGTGTGTATGTGTGTGGGTGAACACTATGCAGGTGTGAATGCATGTATATGAACATATGTGTTGAGGCCAAAGGTTGATGTTGGATGTCTTCCTTGATTGTTCTCCTCCTCACGTACTGAGAAAGGGTCTCAAGCTGAACCCAGAGCTTTTCACTTTGGCTAATCTACTTATCCCAATTACCCTAGGATCCACTGTCTCTACCTTCTGTGCACTGGAATTATAGTTGTCCCATCATACCCACCCAGATTGTCAGAATGTATATGGATGCTGATGATCCAAACTCCTGTCATCATAGTCCTCATACTTGAGCAACAAGTGCTTCATTGTGAGAGTCATCTCCTCCCTCTCCCCAGCCTCATTCTGCTTTCACATATGCTAATCTACTCCCAAGCATATCCCGTCCATCAAGGTCTCCTTTATGTTTACGTTAGTTGAGAGAATTGGTCTATGATAGTTGGCATAAGTCCCCATATATGGCAATTACAGCTATGCTCTGTTTAAGTGAATGAGTCTTTTAAATGTTAGGCAGTTTAAAGAAATATATGAAGTAGGGAGACAATACCTAGTAAAACAAAATTATGATATAATTACTCAAGCATCAAGTTTCACATGCAGTTATTGGGGCCTATAGGAAATGTTCTATGAAATCAGTCTTCTTTGAGTCTCTGATGCTTTTAAAGAGGTTAGGGGAAAAGAAAGACCAAAGATCAGCAAGCATGCACCCTGCCTTAGGAAGGCTCTCTGGAGAAAGTACTTCACACCTTCTCTCTTCTGGAAGATCAGGAGCTGGTTGTCTAGCATTTGGGCTGATAATTTAGGATGCAGCATGGTAACTTTTGCTTCACATCCACCTCAATTTTGTTATTCATAGCACAGCTGTCCCTCAAGGAACAGCTCTCTTTCAAAGACCAGGTCCAGAGAAATAAGGACAATTGATTTTGTAGACATCTTGAAATGACCAGATAGTTACCCATCTCAAACTTTCATATCTTGGCTGTGCTATAACCCAATGAAAGAATGAAATACTCACAGGATGCTTTTAAATCAGTGCATATAGATGTGCCTAGGATGCCCATCTACTTGAAAGGCATGTGATTTCTATGATGTATCCCAGTGTTGATTTTAAACTTGAAAAGATTGGTGAGAACCAGCAACACTCAGAAAAATTAGGCATGAATGATTCACAAAAGATGCTACGAGCCTCAACTCCTGGCCCTCATAGCTGTTTTCAGCAGAAGTCATCGGCCTCAAGTTCCCAAAATACTGTCCAGTGTGTCTCTTGCCATGATATGAGACATAAAATTAAGACTTAGCATTATGGGCTGTATTTTCACCTATGGGATGTAGGTGGGATTAGAGAATCCAAGTGTAAGTTCTCCCACAGTTTACTGGTAAGCCCTGAGAGGTCAGTGTCAGCCCCTTGCCAAGCTTCAGAATTCTGATGCACGCCAATCACATCCTCAATGGAAACAAGCAAGCACACCATCCTTTTCTTACTATAAAGCCTTCTCCAACATTTTCTGCATGTTCACTCACTTCCTGAGCAAAGACCTCCCTGTAGCCTTGTGTGTGGTGTGCAGAACCCTCTGCCATAGGGTGTGACCTGTGTGAGTGCTACACAGCTGCCAAACTCACCTCCACAGAGTTGGACCTAAGTACCCATATAGCCCAAAAACCATAGTGTAGAAGTCCCCTTGTCATCACAGGGTGAATAGCAGCTGATAAAAATAAACACCTCCATACTCTCCACATAGTATTTCATCATAACAAAAGAAGAGTCATTGGGGTAAATTCTGTGATAGGGAAGTATATCAGTTCCTTTCACAATGCTGGGACAAATTATCTGACCAGAAACAGATGTTGAAAGGAAAGTCTTAATTAAGCTTACAATTTCAAGGACAGAGATAATCATGGCAGGCTAGGGTGGGAGCCAGCATCACATCTTCACACTGGCAGGCAGGAAGCAGAGAGAAAACAAATGGGGGTGGAGTATAAATTCCCACTGCAGTGACACACTTCTTCCAGCAAGGCTCCACCTCCTAAAGGTTCTACAACTTTCCCAACAGTGTCACCAGCTGGGACCAAGAGTAAGAACACATGAGCCGATAGGGGACATTTTATATTCAAACCACCACAGGAAGATGATGTGAGCTTTCATACTCAGACTTGAGCACATAGGTTAGAAGGTATGTGCAGTATTATGTGTAAGCAGTGGCTGACTCAGCACAGGTAAAGTTCATATGCAGAGACACTAATGTCCAGAGTTAAATTTGTGATCATGCTCTTGGCTGGGCGAAGGAAATTAAGAGAAGATTTGAAAGCTAGTTTTAAAAGTTTCTGGCTTTCTATTTACAGCAGTTTGAATGTGAAGGCCATAAGAAATCTACCAGATTTATAACTGGCTCAAGATTATGCAAAAGAAGCTAAATTTTGTGGTTGGTTGTGTTACTGCTGGAAAGCTCATAAAACAGCAAATTCACTGCAGTCACCTTTCAGAATCACAGCATTAGCTCCACAAATACTCATTTGATTAAAAACACCTGTCATTATTTCTATTATAATTCTAAAAGACAGGAGATCATACCTTATCTGGTTTAAGTCCAGGATGACATGAGTATTAAATGCCTTCTCTGTTAAACATATGATATCCACCATGGTAGACCTTGAACAGGTGACAATCTGTGAAGTCAAGGTAGGAATGAATTTCCATTCCTATGGAGGAAATAGGATGAGCAGGATTTGAAAACATCTGCAGAAATAGTTCTGAGCATGCTGACATGGAAGAAACCTCAATATTTATAATCAGCAACCAAAGGAGAGGGCTAGAGTTAAGGTTAGGAGTTGCTTCCATATTGTGTTCAAAGGGTGATGAACACATGGACATGTATTGGACAATGCTTAAGGAATGCATGCACAGAGACACAATTTAATCATGACCGGCTGTGGAGACAAGAGCTCAGAGGCTGTGTGACAAGTACAATAATTTGATCACAGTTATCTCCTGTGTGCTACTTTCTGTATGTTCATTTGTATTGTTTAATTTTATTATTAATTTATTTTTGACAATGTCATACATGTATAAAATGTATTTTGATCACATTCACCCTTTATTACCCCTTTTTATGTCCCACCTACTTCTGATAAACCCTTGTTTATTCCCAGCTAGTGCAAGGTCTATTTTCATGTCCCCTGTCTTTTTGTGTCCCAGTAGGCTTAATTAGGGTTGCTTGAATGAACATGAATGGGTAGCTATTTGCTGGAGCATGGATAACTTACCCGTGACTACATCACTGAAGAACATGTGTTCCCTCCCCTAGAAACCATTTACTGCCAATAACTCCTCAAGAAAGCATAGAGCCTTATGAGTCCCTCCCCCATCCATGACTGAATGCTGGTGGACCCAATCTTGTGCCATAGTTGGAATGCTCCAACTTTTTCCCCATTTAGTATGATATGGATTTTAGGTCTGTTTTATGTAGCTCTTACTATGTTGAGATATATTCCCTTCATCTATAGTTTCTCCACTGTTTTTACTTATAAAGGGGTGTTGTATTTTGTCCAAGGCTTTTTCTGCATATATTGAAATGCTCATGTGATTTCTGTCCTATTTATAAATAAAATTTATAAATTTTATAAATAAATAAATAAAATTTATAAATAAAATTTATAAATATTTATAAATGAATTAAGTTTAGCAATGTTCATGTATTGAACCATCCCTGCATCCCTGGGATGATACCTACTTGTCTGAAGTAGAGGATACCTTTGATATATTCTTGGAATAATTGATTTGCAAGAATTTTATTGAGAATTTTTGCATCGAAGTTCATCAGGAATATCTGGTCTATAATTTTCTTTTCTTTTCTTTTTGGAGAGAGACACAGAGAGAGAGAGGGAGACAAAGATGGGTGCACCAGCAGCGTCTCAGCTGCTGCCAATGAAATCCAGATGCATTCACCCCCTTTTGGTCAAGTGTGGCATTGCATCACTTTGCATCTGGCTTTCTGGAGATTGGAACCAGTGTTCTTAGGCTTAGGAGGCAGGCACCTTAACTGCTAAGCCATCTCTCCAGGCCTAATTTTCTTTTTTTGATATGTTTCTGTCTGCTTTTGGTATTAGTGTAATACTGTCTTTATAGAATGAACTGGGGAGTGTTCCCTCCTTTTCAGTTTTGTGAAGTGACTTGAGAAGCAGTGGCTTTTTTCTCTATAAAGTTTTGGTAGAATTAGGCAGTGGATTTTTTTTCATTGGGAAGTTTTTTTAAATTACTCCTTCAATCTTGTTAGGTGTTATTGCCCTGCTCAACCAATTTGTCTCTTCTGAGTTTAGGTTTTTTTTTGTTTGTTTGTTTTGTTGTTATTGTTTTTGTTTTTTTGAGGTAGGGTTTCATTCTAGTCCAGGCTGACCTGGAATTCACTATGTAGTCTCAGGGTGGCCTCGAACTCATGGTGATCCACCTATCTCTGCCTCCCAAGTGCTGGGATTAAAGTCATGTGCCACCACACCTGGTTTGAGGTTAGTTTTGGTAAGTCATATGAGTCAAGAAATGCATTCCATTTTTTCTAATTTTCTAATTTTGTGTAATGTAGGGTTTTTTTTTTTTTTGTTGTTGTTGTTGTTTTGTTTTGTTTTTAAATTTGGTTTTGCAAGGTAATGATTCAGGCTGACAAATTAACTATGTAGTTGGCCTATCTATTTCAATATCTCCTTTTTCATCTCTAATCTTGCTGGTTTGAGCCTCTTTTCTCTCCTTTTAATCTCTAATCTTGCTGGTTTGAGCCTCTTCTCTCCCTCTCTCTCTCTCTTTCTTTTGATACATTGGGTCAATTTCTCAATCTTGTTTATTTTTTGGAGAAGCAACTTTGCATTTCATCAATTTTTAAAACTGTTTTCTTCATTTCCAATTCATTGATTACTTCCCTAATCTATTATTTCTTTCCATCTGGTATTTTTGGTTTTAGCTTTTTCTTGTTTAACCAATGCCTTCAGATGGATCATTCAGTTATGTATGTATCTATATTTTAATAATATAGACCTTTAGAGCTATAAAATTCCTTCTTACTACTGCCTTTATTGTATCCCATAAGTTTGGGTATGATGTTTTTTATTGTCATTCAGTTCTAAGAATATTTTGATTTCCTTTTTGATTTCTTCAATGACTCATTCACTATTCAATAGTGTGTTGTTACATCTCCAGCAGATGGTGGGTTTTCTGTGCCTTCTCTTGTAGATTTTTGGCATAATTGACTTGTGGTCAGATATAATACATGGAGTTATGTTCATTTTGCTCTATTTGTGGATATTTATTTTATGTCACAATATAATCCATTTTAGAGAAGGTTCCATGAGTCACTGAGATGAATTTGTATCCTGTAGAGATTGAGTGGAATGTTATGTAGATGTCTGTTAAGTCCAATTTATCTATGGTGCTCTTTTAGCTCCATTGTTGTATACATTTTCTGTTTAAATAATTTGTGATTTAATTATTTTTAATTAATTAATTTGTGATTAAATTATGATATTGGTATATTGAGATCACCCACTATTATTGTGTTGATATTTATTTGTGTTTCAATGTCTAGCTTTATAAAGTTTGTTGCAACTGTGTTTGGTGCATATATGTTTAAGACTGTAATATCCTCTTGTTGAATTTTTCCCTTGATGAGTATAAAGTGGCCTTCCTTTTTTTTTTCATTTGAGAGAGAGTAAGAAAGATGGATGGAGAGAGCACCAGGGCCTTCAGCCACTGCAAACAAACTCCAGACATGTGTGCCCCCTTTTGCATGTGTGCACACTTTTGACACTGTGTGTCTGGCTTATGTGGGACCTGGAGATTCGAATATAAGTTCTTAGCCTTCACAGGTAAGTGCCTTAACCACTAAGCCATTTCTCCAGCCCTAAAGTGGCCTTTCTTTATCCTCTGAGTTCTTTCTGTTGTTTTTTATACTTTTCATCCATTCATTCATCTATTGAATTCTTTTTATTTTCTTCCATTTTATTCACCCATCTATTAAGTTCTTTTGTTTATTCTCTTCAATTTCATTTAGCCATTTGTTCATGGCCATATTAGGATTGCTAATAAATATGCTTATCATAATTGCATTTTAGAATTCCTCTTCTTGAGTTTTTCCTGGGTAGTTTTCATTGACGGCTTCCACTATGGCACTAGGTGGAGATATCTTGCTTCTGTTTCTTGTATTATTTGCTTTGAGTTGGGGTTTGCTCATTTGGAGATAGTCCTTTAGTCTTGTTAATTAGATAGCAACAGCAGCCATTGTGGATCCTGTGTTGAGTGGGCTGGCCAGCCTTTATTCAGGTGAGCATGGGATGGAAGTTTATCTACAGGTTTGGCTGGGCCCCACTGAAAGCTGGGTGGCTTCCTTCTTGTCTATACATTTTCCAGCAAGATTCTGTTTGACTCTGGGGGCTCTGGCCTTCTCAGTGTCCTGAGTTGTGGAGTGAGTTCAACTCCAGAGTACCTACTCAGTGCAGTGCAGGCTAGAAAGTATGAGGGTAAGGTAGGTACCAGATGGGGCTGATCTCCAATCCCAGTTAGTGGGGCCTTATTTGTAGCTGGGCAGGGGGAGTTGGAATGTTCCTTTAGGTCCTGGGAAACCTACTTGGTGCCCAGAGTTAGGAAGTGCAATTAGGTCAGACTCAAGGGCCCCTACTCTGGTGGCATGCTGCTGGTGGGCTGGAGTTATTTTGTTAATAATGTTTTTGTTATCATAGCAGAAAATTCCTGAAGTTTTAATGCTGCACCTTTCTTCAATTATTTGTCTGAATTGCCTGATGGTTCTATGAATATCATTAGAAATAATAATTCATAAATTCATTGGCCAACCTTGGAACTTTGCCATTTTCCCCAAATAACTGCTTTAATAAGTAAAATTGCATTCATCATTATAAAGCTGACTAAATATTTTATGAGATCTACTAAGTGTGTAAGTCTGGTAACAAAGGATCTTCATACCCAGAGCTGGTGTCTGAACTTGAACTCATTCATCATTATTAAAATGCTCACTAGCTAAAAGCTGGGGTGTGGCTCAGGAGCTAAGGGTGCTTTCTGTGTAAGAATGGGGCCTGAGATTACCTGAGACCATCTGAATTTGATTCCCCAACACCTAAGTAAACAGCTGGCCATGGTCATGCACATCTGTAGCCCTAGTGGAGACTAGAGAATTGCTGGGGTCATGAAAACTGCACCTTTGTTTTCAGAGAGAGACTATCCAAAAGAAATACATAGATAAGCAATAAAAGAGGCTATCCAACATTCATTTCTGGCCTCCACACACAAAAACACAGGGGGCACATTTGCATACACACATGCAGACACCACAAACAATCTATAATACGCACACACACACACAGACACCATCACCATGACCATCCCACACCACATTGACTATAATACACACATGCAAAAATTGTTTAGTGATAACAGTGATTGTCATTTGCATGAGAATGCCTGGCTGGAATGTTTAGTGACACCCTATTAAGTTTACTCTCAATAGTCTCAAATGGTCTCAGTACCTGAATTCAAGACATACTATAAAGCCATAGTAAACAGACACATAGATCAATGGATTAGAATAGAAGAACAAGGTATAAGTTCTTCCAACTACACTTACCTGATCTTTGACAAAGGGGCCAAAAATGCATACTAGAGTAAAGGCAGTTTTTCAACAAATGGTTCTGGAAAAGCTGGATAGCCACATGTAAAAGAATGAACTTGGATCATTTTCTCTCACCCTGCACAAAAGTCAACTCCAAATGGATCAAGAACTTCAATATAAGACCTGAAGCTCTAAAACAACTAGAAGAAGTAGGCAGAATACTCCAAGATATAAACATAGGGAAAGACTTTCTGAACAAGACCCTAGAAGTGCAGGCAATTAGATAAACACCCAAACACTGGGATCTCATGAAGCTCAACAGCTATTGTACAGATCAGCTAACCATAAATAGAGTCAATAGACAACCTACTGAATGAGAGAAAATTTTTGCCAGCTATATATCTAACATAGGTCTAATAACTAGAATTTATAAAGAACTCAAAAAAAAAAAAAACAACTAAGCAATAAAAAGTCAAGCAACCCACTCAAAATATGGGAAAGGAAACTCAACAGAGAGTTTTCAATGGAAGAAATTCAAATGGGTGATAAACATTGAAAGAGGAATTCAATATTCCTAGAAATCAGGGAAATGCTGATTAAAATCACTTTGAGATATCATCTCACCCTAGTCAGAGTACCATCAAAAAATCAGTTGACAACAAATGCTGGCAGGGATGCAGAGAAAGAGGAACCTTTTCCCACTGCTGGTGGGAGTGAAAACGTGTACAACTATGGAAATTAGTAAAGAGACTCCTCAAAAAGCTGAAACTAGATCTACCATTTGATCCAGCTATACCACTCCTGAGCATAGACCCTGAAGACTCTACTCTTCAGAGACACTTGCTCAGTTATGTTGTAGCTGCTGTATTCCCAATATGTAGGATCTGGAATCAGGCCAGATGCCCATCAACAGATCAATGGCTAATAAAGATGTGATAAATATACAATGGAATTCTTCTCAGTGGTAAGAAAAAAATGAAATAATTAAATTTGTAGGAAAAGGGGTGGAGTTGGAAAAATCATATTAAACAAACTCATGGAAGCACAAAAAGACAAACACGACATGTTGTTCTCTTTCACATGTGTTTTCTAACCTAGAACAACTTGTGTTGCATGCACAACAGACAGGTAACTTGAGGAACAGTTAATAAGGATGGAGGGGTCCTGGGTGAGGGGAAAGGAAGTGTGGGGGAGATAACACAAAATTAAATCCAACATGAATTAGTACCATAGAAACCTTTCTCCTGGATAGCAGACTAAAAGACATAACCCTCCATAGGAACTGGGGGAATCATCTGGGCAGAAGGGCCTCAGAGAGGGTGGGATGGAGTCTAATCCTAAAACTACTGGCTTTGGCTTTTAATTCCCAGTGCCAGAAATGGGTTACACCCCACATTAAGCTGTTGGTTGGAAAGATCTATGAGTTCCCCAAAACAAGTCAGGCTTCTGTCAAAGCATTTGATTACCCACCAGAGCTAAAGGGTAAGACCTTATTACTGAAATCATCACAAGCTGCTGACACAGAACATGGACAGATCATGCTAGCATTTGGAAGGAAGCCAGCTCCCTAATGGCTAGCCATCATAATACTGGAAAGTGCAACATGAACTGCTAGGGGGAAAATGGCCACCAACTTTGTGAACAAGCTGGGGATCCTGCTAGATGAATCAACAGGCCTAATACATATGTGCAAGAGTAGCACTCTGTCTAGGCTGGCAACCAATGGCTATCTAATTGGATAAGAGAACAACTCAATGGGAAAGCACTCTAGCTGGTACAGGAAACATGTCAGAATCCTATGGAGACCCGCATCATGGACACAATGAGAATCTCCCACAAGTCTTTGGCCAAAAGAGAGGCTACACCCTAAAATTCTCTTAATTAACTATGCTTATCCCTTTTAACTGGTGCTGTTCTCACTATCCATTGGAAAATCTTTTTTTTCCTTCTACAGAAGGCAACAAAAACTGTGGATAACTAAAATCCATAAACATGACAAAAAAAGATAGCTGACACTGTATCATGAGATGAGCCACCTCTTGCACATCAGTCAGGGTACAGATGAAACCACAGAGAAATTGATGAGTTAAGCAAGAGTGCTACTCTCACAGTGAGCCTGACAATTCATGCCATGGTGGTGGTAATAGACATAGCTTCCCCTCAAAATGTGTCAAAGCAGAATTCCAGAAGTTGTTGAGAGTGTAACACTAAAGTAGATGTATAACTCACCAGCCAAGGCTCAGGGAACATTACAAAAGAGGGAGCAAAAGAATGTAAGAGCCACATGGTGGGAAGTACTATCCAGAGGCATTGTAACCCCACAATGACTGTCTGCTGCTCTCACAACTCATAACCCACGACCCTATAGAGAATACCAGTATTCACTGAGAAGAACCCTCATTGGAATAGGGGCAAATATTAAAAAATTCTGCTCTTTTCATCTTCTAGAATCATTACCTGTGAGAGGGGAAAATAATGTGTTATAAATAAAAGGTAAATTAGGTTAATACGATAGTCTTGAGAAACAGAAAATATTCCAGGCATCTGTTTACATGTTTAAGAATGAGGAATGTGAAATTATTCATTAATATAGATCAATACTTTCAGTCCTATATTGTGATCAATTAAGGACAAAATTGAGGCAATCAGAAGCTGAGGCTTCAAGAATTAGTTGGTTATCTCTGTGAAGTGAAGGGGGGAGAATCAATAACAAAAAGACACACACATACAGAGAGACTTGTATACATGTATAAGAATACACATAAGCAAACACACACACACACAGAACCTGGGGAAGGGAGGTGTTCCACCTTTGTGAAAATTAATCTCCTTTTATTTTTCTATCAAGAAACCTACTCAGATTTTTCTTTCCAGTTTTTGGCCCACCATCTTTATAAAATTCTTCCTTACTTACTGACATATTTATAACCGTATTTATATATTTACATGAAGCTGTAAGGTGTAATAGATTTGTACACATTAACTCACTTTATACCTATGGGGCAGTTTTGTAAAACATTATCATATTTACGATAAGGAAATTGATCAACCAAGGAATCTTGATCAGTCTTTCAGCTTTACTTGTGCTCAACCACAGGGTCATATTTGTCATCTCAGGGCCCTCAGCAGCTTTGTTTCTACCAGGATGCCTCCTGCTGCTTGCTGAACCTTTACTCCTGTCATTCCCCTTCAGCGGTATATAACTCAATAGCACTAATCATCTCAATTTCTATTGCAAAGTTATCACATAGATGAGATCACACCATGTACCTTTTGTAGATGGTAAGTCACTCATCACAATTCCTTAGATTCATCTGTATTGTTGTAGACACCACAAATTCCTTTTGCATTGTTGCTCAGCAGAATCCCACAGTATGGCTGGACCTCCAATTGCTTAGTAATTCAACCACTCAGAGACTCCTAGACTGTTTCCATCTCTTAACTGCTACCCAAACAAAACTTCTATGAACCACTGAGGTTTTATCCTTTCTGAGACATATGCTTGGCATTGGCTTTTGATTTCATTGTATTTTCAGAAATTGTCCAATGATTTCCCATGGTTTCTGTGACATTTACATCATCACCAGCATTTAGGGAACACACATTCCTTTTTTAAATAAACTTTAAATTGACAGCCTCCATGCATATAGACAATATACTACAATCACAATCCCCTTCTACCACCTTCCTTTTTCTCCCTCTCCTATCCACTCCTCCACTGAATCTTGTCTTCTTTCCAACTAGTCTCTCTTCAATTTGATGTCATCATTTTTTCCTCCTATCATTCAGGTCTTTATAGGCAGTGTTGGCCACTGTGAGGTCATGAGTACCATGAACACTTTGTGTCTAGAGACAGTATTGCAAAGCACTCATTATATTGGCTCTTACATTCTTTCCACCACCTCTTCCACAGTGGTCCCTGAGCCTTGGAGGTCTTGCACTTCAATCTTCTGCTGAATTTCAATTGTCATTTGTTTTTATTTAGAAACACTGGGAGAATTAAGGAACCACATCTTTGGATGTGCCTGTAACAATTTTTCCAGAGAGGTTTAACTGAAGAGTGAAGACACACTGAATATGTGTGTGCAACATCTCTTAGTCTGGGCACTGACATATCCTTCCTTACTGGTGTCCTGGATCATGCTGTTCATTGCCACCATGCCTTCCCTACCATGGCAGACTATATTGTCCTGAACTGTGAGCCAAAAGAACTCCTTCCTCTCTTAAGTTGTTTCTTATCAGGTATTTTGGTCTCACCAATGATGGATTCTGATGCATGTACCATAATATCTTACTGTTGTTGTTATTATTATTTATTATTATTATTAGTAGTAGTAGTGTTTTTTCAAGGTAGGGTCTCATTCTAGCCCAGGCTGACCTAGAATTCACTATATAGTCTCAGAGTGGCCTTGAACTCATGGAAATCCTCCTACTTCTGCCTCCAGAGTGCTGGTATTAAAGAATGTGCCACCAGGCCCAGCTTACTGCTATTTTTGTCCATACTCATGAAGACTGAAGATGTTAGATGGTCTCACCTGCTTATTTTTCACACATGCATCTTTAGTGACATGTCTATTCTTTTTTTTTTTAATGAGAGAGAGAGACAGAAAATTGTCACACCAGGGCCTCACTGCAATTAAACTCAAACCTAGTATGCATTTGCGACCTTGTGCTTGTGTCACATTGTGTGTCTGGCTTATGTGGGATTTGGAGAGTTAAACATGGGTCCTTGGGCTTTGCAGGCAAGTAAGTGCCTTAACCACTAAGCCATCTCTCCAGCCTTGTCTATTCTTATATATTGTTTTTTTTAGGACATATTGTTTAATTAACTTTTGAGTTCTGAGAGCTCTTTATATTTTCTGGATGGGCTACAATGTTTCCAAATATTTTGAATTAATTCATAGCTTGCATTTTCATTCATTTTTTTTCTTGTTTTTCAAGGTAGGGTCTCATTCTAGCCTAGGCTGATCTGAAACTCACTCTGTAGTCATAGGATGGACTTAAACTCATGATGATCCTCCTACCTCAGCCTCCTGAGTGCTGGGATTGAAGGCATGTGCCACCATGACAGGCTTTTCATTGATATTTTTTTAAAGTAAGACCTTATTTCTTTTTTGTTTATATTTTATTTATTAGCAACAGACAGAAAGAGAAAGAGGCAGAGAGAGAGGTGGGGAGAAAATGGGCACACCAGGGCCTCCAGCCACTGCAAACAAACTCCAGATGCATGTGCCACCTTGTGCATCTGGCTTACATGGGTCCCGAGTAACTGAGCCTAGAACCAGGGTACTTAGGCTTCACAGGCAAGCGCTTAACTGCTAAGCCATCTCTCCAGCCCCTCATTCATATTTTAATACTATTTTTTCTCAGAGCTTCAGCTTTCAATTTTTGTAGTGAACTTTTAGTTCTCTTCTCATGAGTCTAGACTTATGTTGTATCTAAGTTATTTTTGCTTTATTTATGAATGATTTTCCAGTATTCTACATTCAAATTGCTGTCATTTCCACATTAAATTATTTTCTCACCTGCACTAAGAATGTGTATGGTATTGCACATATGTAAGTAGAAGAACAGATTACAGGGAGGGGATTGGCCTAAGCAAGGCCATGGGAAGAGAATGCATAAAAGAAGGGCAGGGGGAGAGTCAATCAAAATTCAAGATATTGTGAATAAGACTTATGTAAACCTACTTTTTTGAATAATGGCATATCTAGAAGCTATAGACTATTACTAAAAAATGTTCATTGCCTGGGATGGGATACCTTCCAGTGAGTTGTTGGCCAAGGAGGTCCTGGTAGCCTCCAAAACATTAAAGGCTATTGCCAAAGCCCTTGGTTTCCCTTGAGAAACAGATAGTAAGACCCTATTGCTGAAGACATCTCTTGCCTGAGAGGCAAGGTCACTGAGAAAGCAAGCTGGTGCTGAGCAGAAAACCTTCTCCTTGTAGACCAGCCAACAGAAAGCTGGAAAAAGCTGAGCAAAAACCTTCTCCTGTGCAGCCAGCCATGGGGAAAGACAGAAGTCATCAGCAGTGAAAACAGTGGACACTGAATATTCAAGTTTGGCCATACAGGCCAAATGACTGAATGGGTACAATAGTGGCATGTCTGCTCTTGGGGTAACCAACTGCTCCATAATTGGACTGAAGGCCCTCTCTATGGGAGGGAATACATACCTGGTACTGAAAAACCTAAGCAAAAGTCTATGGCAGGGGAGGTCATGAGCCTTAGGGGTATAAAGCCTGCTCTTGTCTGGCTAAATGTATATATTATTCCCACAAAGCTGCCCTGAAAGCACTACACTTAATGTTCATATTCACATATTAATGCTACTCTCACTTCTGATTAGAGAAGCTTCTCTTTGCAGATGGTGATGACCACTGGAATGACCCAAAAGGCAACATAGTGCTGAGAAGAAGGGTTGGAGGAGTGTCCAGCCCTGAAACATCTCTGTCACACCCTCCGAAGCTCAGGGCCCATTGTGGAAGAAGGGGCAGATAGAATGGAAGAGCCAAAGTAAGGGTACGAATCCTTACAATGCAACTGTCCAGACAGAAATTGGCCTTGATATCCATGACCTTGCAGTGCCCAGCAATACCTTCACAAGACCCTCATAATAGAAGAAAAAAATGATGACATCAAATTAAAAGAGACTAATGGAGAGAGGGAAGGGATATGATGGAGATTGGAGTTCTAAAGGGGTCTAGGGGCAGGGGAGGGAAATATCATGCATTTTTGTATGTAAGTATAGAAGTTGTCAATAAAAAATTTAAATTAAAAAAATCAACTATCTCAGTGGGTTTACTTCTGGTATGTACATCAGTGTGTGTCTTTTCTCTCACTGACATCGTGCTGCACTCATTTTGATATCAGGTAGTATGAGTCTTCCACCTTGATAATTTTTCTGCATTGTGTTTGTTAATGTAGGTATTTTGCACTTCCAAATAATTTTTGTGTAGCAGTTACTTTCTTATGACAAAAAGCAGCTTATGGAAGGACTGGGTGGATCACCAACTTACCATTTCAAGGCCATGTTTTATAATGGTGGGGTAAACATAGCACAGCAAACAGCTGGGTGTCACATCTCCACAGCAGCAGGAAAGAGTAGAGAGTCACTGTGAGTGATCCAGTTTGTATTGACAAGCAAGGCAGCACTACAAAATCCTCCATCCCACCCCCAGTGAAATAACTCTGTCAACAAGCCTCCACATCTCAAAGGTTCCTCCAGCTGGGAATTAATCCTGAAGCTTAATCATAAACACATGAGACTGGAAGGTATCCTTCACATTCAAAACCTGTAATCAGGTTTTCCAAGATCTACAAGATTTTTTTCTGGGAATTTGGTTAAAAATGCATTTTATCCACAGATCAAGTAAAAGAGAATTAAGCTCTTGATAATGATTTTCCACTTCATGAGAAGAAGGTATTTCTCCATTTATGTTAAAAACCCTTACAAGTTATTAATTTTCAATATGTTGGTCCTTTATTAGTCTTTCTTAGATTTAAATTTAGATGATTCTGGAATATGGTGGATGTTATTGTGTTTTCTAACTCAAATTATTGTTGTCCATTGCTAATAAATAAGCATTTGGCATATATGAATAAACTTGTTTTCTTCAACCTGGCTATATTTTGCAGTGCAAAAGATTTGATTAATTGTTTGGGATTTTGAACATAATAATCAAGTCCTCTCTGAACAGAGACATTTTTATTTCTTCCTTTCCTGAGTGGATTCATCTTATTTTATCCCTTGTCTTATTGTACTAGTTAAAAACTTCTAGCATAATGTTAAATAGAAACTTTGAGAAAGGATAATTTTGGGTGCTCTTTGTTCCTAAGGGGAAACCTCTAACTCAAACCATTAGGTATTATGTTTGCTATATTTAGCAACTTGAGGAATTTTCCTTCTACTTATTAGTTGCTTTGAGTTTTATGATGAATAACTTGGATTATATCAAATGCTTTTTCTGTACCAAGTGATGCATGCATGTATGTTTCCTCTAGTGATATGGTATGTAATTCTGCTGATTTTCAAATGCCACATAAGGTTTTTAAACATGGGATAATCTCTACTGATTCAAAGTAGTTAGGTCTATTTATATGCTGTTGGACTGAGTTCACTAATATTTTGCTCAGGGTTTTGTGCTATCTTAATTATAGATATTGGAAATAAATTTTTATTGTTCTTAATATCTTTTAATGTGTTTTTCTGGTTTTACTCTTAGGGTAATAAAGAGATTGTGGCATTTCCTGACTTTTATCCAAACCCTTTATCCTATTATTTTTATTTGAGAGTTTTTTTTATGAATTTGATTAATATCTCCTAGCACATGAGGCTGGCTCTAATGATTCATGAGAATCACCCTTTATGTATGATTCCCTGCTAATGTCCCCCAGCTGCTTGGCTCCTGGTCATCCAATCTTGATTGTGGCTTTCTAGATGCTTCAGTCTCTTCAAATGTCTAGAGACAATCTTACCTTTAACCTCAGTTCTCCAAAGTCCAAGTCTCTTATGTTTAGCTTTTCAGCAATTCCTCATTGTAGGGCAAGATCAGTTACATCCAAACTCTTTAAACATGAGAGCTTAAACATAGACCACTTCTACCATCTCTGTTTATCAAGGAGTTATGCAAACTGAAAACACTTGGCTTTTGCACTTTTTGCACTTGGCTGCCATTGTGAGCACCAGATAACCCTTCTCATCTTCTTTCCTAGCATGGAATAGGGTAGACTTCTCAACAGAATGGTCAAAGCCCTTCACTGAATTATCACCACTTGCTGATTCAGCCCTTCCTCCAGGTTATCACTGTCTATGAAAACCAGCCCAGGAGGCTATGTGGTAACGCCAGATCTTCCTCCTAGTCATCACTCCCTATGAGGGCCAGCCCTGCGACTGATGTGGTTATGGAAAGGCAGAGTAGTAGAGTAGGTACAGCACAGGCTTCTGAACTTGACTGGTGCAATGATTGTCACCAGTCACAAGATGCAGGGATTCAAGATTTCTTAGAGATCTGTGCTCATTTTCCCCTATTTATCTCATGGTGACTTTAATATCCCTGTACTTCTAGATAAGTACTGATTATTTTAATATATTTAATATTTTAATTTAAAGGACACAACTGAAGTCTTACATCCTCTTTGTGTCTTCTCTGACTCTTCTTTCTCCCAGTTAGTTCTTTGTGCATTTTGCTTTGTACCCTGTACCTTGCAGCACTTACATGATTTCATGTTTATTGTTTTACTTGCTGCATAAATCAGGGGAAAACAATTAATTTTTAGTTTATAAAAATTATTTTAGTGTAATTATGCTCCAAATATCAGACCAGACCTATGAATACATATTGCATGGGGACATGCATATATGCCACAAAAACTTGCCGTGTTTATGGGGAGTCTTGAATTTTCATCTGCTAAATCTGACATCACTTGGAATCAGTCATCCACTGCCATCAGTAGGTTCTCTTTAGAGGATGAGTCCAGTTGGCAGTCCCCTATGATCCTCTAGCATGTTCTACTTGGTGCCTTTGGCAAGTATTTGATGAATTATATCCAAGGGACATTAAAACAGATACAAGAGTTCTTTCTGAAACCTGAATCTGAGCACATCAAGCATGCATTCCATTGGTGCTCACTCCCAATGGGATGCGAGCGAAATTCAGCATGGTTGGCTTTGATAATTGTCTTCACATCGCTGGCACAAAGCACCCCACCAAAATCGGCTAATGGGAGGAGATTTATTTTTGGCTTGCACTCTTCAGGAGATGATATCAGGGAAAAGATGGTAGAACAAAGATTGGACACCATTGCTGTCACAGCAGGTGACAAAAAGCAGCAGGAAAGTGAGGCAAACTCTAGACAGAGGGGAGCTGGCTATAACTCCTATAAGCCTGCCCCAACAACACACCGTTTCTAGCAAAGCTCCACCTCTCAAAATGTTATCAGCTTGGAACCAAGCATTCAAAACACATGAATTTATGGGGGAAACCTAATTCAAACCTTCCACACTGATGAAGTTTGTGATGACCCCATCACTACCAGTTCTTCAGGACAAGATTTCCACATCCCCACCCACCTCCTCCCCTGCCTACTGTCACTGTCATCATAACCTGGGTTGTTTTTCAGGCCAACTCCACTCACTCCTACCACAGAGATATACCCAATGATCTCTTATATCCTTCAGATGATAGACCAACTGCCACTCTTTCAAGGTATATTTCTGAAAGTCTAGACTTCTGTAGCTTACAACCTTATTATAGATGCAATTTCCCTTTTAATACAATTTGATTTATACTTTTTAATCTATTGAACTGCTAAGGGAGACATGGTGGTCTGACGTATAGTGTATGATGGCGTCAAGTTGATTGACCAAGACAATTGACAACTATATCATAAATATGAGTCATGAACACATGTGTATGCATGTGTTTATTTATTTACTTGCTACATTCTGTTCTTTAGAAATGGTATGCTCGATAAAGAAATTTCATTAATTAGTTAAAACATGAAAATCATTTGTATTTTCTATTTATGATTATCCATTTACATTCTATTTCAACATATACTTGTAATTTTAGTTGCTGTTTATTATCTCTTAAATGTTCATGGCTCAAAATGAATGCCCTGCAATGCTAATTCTCATTTTTTTACTTTAAACTCTATGTGCTATTACGTAGCTTTAAACTATGATTTCAAATATTTTTTATTTTTTCATTTAACAGAGAGAGAGGCAGAGAAAGAGGCAGATAGAGAGAGAGAATGGGCATACCAGGGCCTCCAGCCACTGCAAATGACCCCCAGACGCATGTGCCACACCATGCCTCTGGCTTATGTGGGTCCTGGAAAATCGAATCTGGGTCATTTGGCTTTGCAGACAAGTGCCTTAACCACTAAGACATCTCCCCAGCCCCTAAACTATGATTTTATAATGTCAATACAATTAAGTCTGTTTTAAAAATATTGTTATAGACAAAGTCACTATGTGTTAAACTAAAATAAATACCCCAAACAGAAGGATATTAGAAATTTAATTACATGGAGAATATATCCATAATTGAAAAGACATGATATGTATATCAATAAAATCAAATATAAAAACAAAGAATACTATAGTTAACCATCAAGGACTGAAGGAGCAGAATGAAAAATAACAAGTTTGTAGCAATTTCTCAGTGGTTAGTGTGCTTCCTATAGAAGTATGAGGGCCTAAGGGTGTCTGAGACTCACCATCTGCATTTGATTCCCCAAATACTCACATCAACAGCTGAATGTAGCCATGCATGACTGCAACCCCAGTCCTGTGGGAACAGAGACAAGAGAATTGCTGGAGCTCATGAAAGGCATCAGGATCTATAATCAGTAAGAAATTCCATCTCAAGGAAAAACAGACTGGTGAGTGATGGAACAGAGCACCCAGTTTTTTCTCTGGCTTCCACAGGCCTGTGCATGGTGTGCTACACACACACACACACACACACACACACACACACTGTGCACATGAAAAAATAAAACAAAATAATTACACAATCACACAAAATATTCCCAGAGAAATATAAGAACTGATAAAAGTTAGATAATTTTGTATTCCCAAGATAGTTTCACAATAATAGAAACACACAAATTTTATTCAAATTTGATGCTTTGTAAAGCTATTTACACTTATGGTGATGTTTTAATTTTATTTTGAAGAACTGACCATGATGAGGTGTATATGTCTGGTCTGTTTTTTTGTAGATCAATCTTTCTATGATATTTCCACAACATTGGACTTCTACATTTGGTGACTTTTACAATTGAGGGTAGAGGGTCTTTGGTGTGAAGTTCACCAGTTCTGATAACAGAAGCAGATACTTTTATGCACCAGGCCCTCAACGTTGTTATCTACAGCAAAAACATGAATGTAGAGCCGGAAGTGGTGGCACACGCCTTTAATCCCAGCACTTGGGAAGTAGAGGTAGGAGGATTGCCATGAGTTCAAGGCCACCCTGAGACTACATAGTTAATTCCAGGTCATCCTGCACCAGAGTGAAACCCTACCTCAAAAAAACAAACAAACAAAAATGAATGTAGACAAAAAAAAAAAAAAAAAAAAAAAAAAAAAAAAAGGACTATCTAGCAAAGCTAGGAGAAGGGATGCATCTCCTGGGTTGAATTCCCCTGTAGTCAGCTGAGTGACTTGAATCTGAAGGCACTGGATTTGGCTGTAAACTAGCAACCCTTCCACTCAGAATTGATTCTGCCACTCCTTCATTTCTTTCCATCTCCCCTGCATTTACATTTTCTGACTTTGCTCCTTTCAAGATTCGCTAGAGTCCCCAGGCAGTTGACCTCATATGCATTCAACACAAAGCACGTGCCCTATGGCGGTGCTAAGGTTAAGGCGAGGCTGTGTGTACCCTGGTGCCTAGACTCACATGCTAGGATGGTCTCAGCTAGGGTATCAGTGCAGCTGAGGAACCATCAAGTTGAGTGGGAACTGAGGAACACACACTATTATCCATTCTACAGATGTCCCCTCCTTAAATGCCAGAGTTGCATACAAGTGACTCATGCTTTGAAGACTTTTTAGGAATTAAAGAACAGGAGACTGCATGAGTGATGGGTCCCATTGAGATGATTATACTGACATAAATAATGATTTGTAAGGAAAGACATCTTTCTTTCCATTACAGTGAAATACAGTAAGAGGACCCATGAGACAGCACCTCACCTAGGTGACAAGCCTTCAGTGTCTCCTTTGATGGTGCTACAATCCAGGGGCTGGAGTGCAGCTCCGTGGTAGAGCACTTCTGTAGCATGTGTGAGACCCTGGTGTTGTGTTAGTTAGGTAGACATAAACACCTATTCACCCAAGATAAAGCACCAATAACAGGACAAATAAATGATTCCTCTCTCAAGTCTAGTTTGGTAAAGACAGTGAGTTTAATTGGGGTTACTATAGGAGAATAGGTTAGGGTTTACCCATAGGAACTTGAGCATCTTATAGGTGAAGAAAATTTCCCCCAGCATCATTATATATATGCATATATACATATGTATATGTGTATATACATATGTATATATGTGTATATATATGTGGATACATAAACACATCACACACACACACACACACACACATACACACAAACCACTGCATCCAGTGTGCTAACTCCTGAGCCCCTTCCTCCCTTTCTCCCTTCCATTATGGAATGTCATTGGACACAATTTAGTGCAGGTCTCAGTGTAGTGTGCTGCTCTGATTTCAAGACATCAGCAACCATGCCATAACTGCATAACATCCTCAAAGGGCAAAACAAAGCAAAAATACAAACCCCAAACTGCAGTCTCACTTCCATCCTAGAAAATATTCCAAGGATGACTAGGATAGATAGGACATAGAATGTGTGGGAGGTGAAGGACAGCAATGATAATACGAGGGAGAAGATCTAAAAATGCCAGCAGGTATGTAACTCCCCAGGTAACCATGCATCTCTGAAACACCTTTAAAAAAAATAGACCATAGACAAGTCTTGAATGAAGTCCAATGGCCAGTACTCAGTGCACACGCTGCAGGAGAGCCACAGGGGAGGCAGCACACACTTGCAGGTCTGCAAAGCATGCTGTTGGAGGGAAATCTGAACTGTGCACTTCGCACTGTAGCCACACACTCCTCAAGATTACTTGAAGACATTAAATTATATTAAAGGCACTAATTTTAGAAATTAATAGAAACACGCATGAAAATAGAGAGAAAATCATTTATATGCACAAAGTCTTTCATCGAAGAGCCAAGTGTATTGTTTTTATCCTGCTGTCCAGAGAAATATAAAGCTACACATGCACTCACATTGATTGGTTGGTAACAGCCATGGCACCTAAAGTTATCCAATGATTTTGATTTCATGTCACACGTGTACAAAATTAAAACTCCAAGCCAAACTGCCATGAAATAGTGAAGAAGCTTACTGTGGTTCTCTTTCTTATTGCTTACAAGAATTGTGCCAATTTACACTATGGACATAGACTTTACAGGTGGATATCCTGTTAATATTTTCTGTGCCTGAGCTAAATAATGTCCCACCACAAGCAATGTCAAAGCCTGTGTCTCACTACAGTGCTATTTCTTTGCATCTCAGTTTTGTAAGTCGCTTTGAAACCCTTCAAGGCTCAAACCCCTGTCTTTGAGACACATCTCTTCTATTGAAATCAATAATCCATTAAGTTCAATGAATTCTTTGGTTCCTTTAAATTTGAGAAAATTGTCATTTTCCACATTTCCTCTGATGCTTCTGCCCTAGACTTTGAGGCATTATGAATGCCATATGCTGCTACCACAACCACAGTCAGGCAGTAAAGTCAGAAGGAAGCATGTTTGGGAGAAGCCTGAGCAAGTAGGTGAGGAAGCAACCTTCTAATTAAGGGAATTGTTCACTTCACCTAGAAACTCATTTTCCTTTAAGTGGATGGTAGGTGCTGTATTTTTAACCAATTACATTGTGGTGGTGTTTCTGCAACATCTTTTCTTCCTTAATGATATACTTTTGGCAAAATGCTCATGTACAATTATTTACTCTGCCACTGTCCCATTTTGTCTATGTTCACCCTGCATCAGGCACATGATAAGGAGAAACATACCCCCTTCTCCCCACCTCAGGAAAGTCTAATGAGAACAACATGGGATGCCTTTAAAGCATGGGCAGAGCACTGATGGAATGATGAGCAGTGGGTAAAATGTAACACACAAGTGCACAGCATTGGTAGGAATTATGGGTAATGGTTGAGTTTAATTTTTCAATGTGGCTTGTGAACTTGTCTTCTCCTCTGCTCTGTGCTACCATTGAAATCAAACTTCCTTCACAAAAATATTAGAATAAAAGATTAAATTTAGGACTTTAAAAACTGGAGCACATAGTGTCTCATATTAATGCAAATCAAAATGAGATGTTCAAACTGAATAGTTATAACCAGTGCAAGATGTCATTTTCCAGTAACAAAGTTTTCATTCATTCTCATTTTTCTTACTTGCAGGGATACTCAGAATTGCCATTGGCAGGAATCAGGTGGGATAAATATTACGATCCATCTCATCATGGGAATACAAGGTTGTTGTTAACAAAATTGGTCAAACTTCACATAATAACAAGTTAACAAAGAATAGCTTGATTATCTCAATAGTTTTAAATAAAAACATTTGTCACTGGGGCATGAGGGCACATACCTTTAAGCCTGGCTCTCAGAAGGCAGAGGCAGGAGGATCTCTGTAACTAAAGAATAGCCTGGCCTATATTACAGTCCCAAGCCATATGAGGCTAAAACTACAAATATTTGTCACATGTATTTATTCACTATATGAAATCTTAGAAAATTAAGAATATTTCATCAGTTGACATGTAATTGCATGGACTAATATTTTATCCACAAGACTGAGGACAGCACTGTTACCTTCTACAACCACACTTCTCCTCAGAGCTGTACCAGAGCTTCAAAGCAGTGCAATGACACCAAATATACAAGCAAAATACTCAGAAATTCAAAAAGAAGAAAGACAAGACTGTATTTGCAGGTATTTACATCATTTATGTAGAAACTTTTTAAAAGCTTTAGGAATTCATAAGTGAGTTTAGCAAGATTGTAAGATAAAATGCCAAGCAACAAAAATAAACTTCATTTTATGCACTTTAAGTGAACACACTTGCAAGTTAAAATTGATAATATGTTATTTTCAGACACACCAAAATATTAAATATTGAGGGAATAAATTTATCAGAATATATATAAGACCTATATCAAACTATCAGAACAATAATGGAGTCTTTGCAAGAAATTCTAAAAATTGGATAAATGTACTTTGTTTATGTTTTGGAAACTGTGCTATTGGGTGATTTAGTTTCTAAGTATTGATGAGAAGAAAAGGACAAAGAAGAATGAAAATCTGGCTTAGCTTTCAATTAATGAAAAATGTTGTCATCCAAAATAATTTGATTTAAAGCAGGAGGGGGTAGGGAAGGGATAGTAGGCAGGCAAGTGGTGGAAAAGTGTATTAGTCAGGGTTCTCTAGAGGGACAGAACTGATAGAATGAATTGTATTAAAAATGAATTTATTGGATTAGCTTATGGCAGCCCAACAATAGCAGTTGGCAGAGCTGAGAGTCAAGGAACCTGATGGCTGCTCAGTTCCCAAAGCTGGATGCCTCAGCAGTCCTAACCTGGCACTGACGGCCTGGAGGCTTCCTGGAGAGCCGCTGGTTTTCAGTCCACACTGGAAGGCAGCCAACAAGGAGGAGGAGGAGGAGGAGGTCATTTCCTTCCCTGAGCATCCTTAGATAAAGCCCTCACCTCTAAGAGGGGCCGCCCACTCTGGGGGAAGGGCTCACCCTGGAGGAAGGGTTCCTCCTTTAGTCAATCCTCCCTGGAAGCAACCTCAGAGACACACTAATGGGTAATGTCTGTGGATTCCTAAACAGATCAAGTTGATACAAAACTTAACCATCACAGATAGAAAATAGGGAGTGGAAAGTCTAAGGTCGGGGGCTGGGGAAAGGGATGGAAAGAGAGGGGTAGGCATTCACAAAACTAAAGATGCCATGAATAAATACTTCAGAAATCTATTTTTAGTTAATTAAAAGATCAATTTTTTAAAAGGAGAGAGAGAAGAAGACAGAGAGAGAGAGAGAGAGAGAGAGAGAGATTGACTGATTGTTTGGAAGTACCCTGAGGAGTGGGGCAAGTGTTGAAGGTAAATCCCAGTGCCAGAGGTGGGTCACCACACCATGGTGAACACAGTGAGCTGTTTTATCAGGGAGGCCCGAGAGGCTCCTAAAACAATGCATGCCACATCCCAGCACCTGGTTGCTCACCAGAACTAGGTGGTCAGACCCTGTTACTGAAGACACCATGGGATAAAGTTGCAAGACACTGAGAGATCAAGCTGGAACTGAAATAGAAGCCATTTCTCTGCCACTAGCTGTCATAGTGCTGGAAAGTGCTATGTGAGCTAGTGAATGGGCAAAAGTACCTACATGTGAGCAAGAAGTGGATCCTGCAAGCTCCAAAATCAATCAGCAAGGCATGATACCCACTTGTGTAATAGTGGCATGTAAGTTATGGAGATAATCAACTGCTCCGTGATTGGATATGAGGCCCTGCTCAGTGGGAGAGAATTTATGCTTGGTACTATCAACCAAGTCAAAAATCCATGGCTCAGAAAGTCATAGACACCAGGGGGAAGCTTCTTTATTTCCCAGAGGGAATTGTTCTTTGGCTAAGCATGCCTATCAAAAAGCCTTCTAAGTGTGTATGGTTATGACCTTTGATTAATGCTTTCTAACTTTTGGTTAGTGAACCTTCTTTTTTACAGATGGCAGCAAAAACTAGGGAGACCCAAGATTTATCAAAATGATAAGAAGAAGAAGAAGCCTGGAGTTTAGCACTGTATTAATCATCTCTATCACACTGCTAGGACTCTCAGGGAACAGAACTAGTGGTGGAATGAATGAGTGCTGCTTTCACTGTTAGCTAGAGCCATCTCTGTGGAGATAGTGACAGACACTCAGGAGACTCAAAACTCGTCAAAGCAAAAAAAGATTCTGTGAAGAGCTCAGCACTAAAGATTTGTGCCACACTCCCTAAGGTTCAGGAAACATTGCAGAAGAGGAGGTGGAAAGAATGTTAGAGCCACAGGGTGGGAAGGAGTAATTTGAGGCACTGCCCTCCCAACATAAAACTGACTGGTGTGTTCTGGATTCTACAGTGGTTCCCACTATTGCCACAAGAGAAGCATTGTTCTGAGCTCATCAGCATTTTGACATGGCGGACAGAGGAATGAAACAACAAAACAGAGGAGAGTCCTCAGGCAATAGAAGGTCAGGGAGAGGGGACAAAATGCAATAATAGGATGGGGACACAATCAAATTACTGCATGTTGATATATTAGAGTTCATAGTAAAACAAAATAATTTCATCTTAAAACATATTACTTTTTAAAATTGTGTGTGTATATGTGTGTGTGCACGAGTATGTGCATGCCATGACACATGTGTGAGTCTGAAGCCATCTCAAAGTATCTATGTTCTTCTACCTTCTGTGAGAAAGGGTCTCTTATCACTGCACACGCTAGTCCAACTGGCCCATACAGTTCAGATGCTACTGGTTCCATGTCTCATTATCTTTAGCAGGTTTTGGATCACAGACACATGCTGTACTTTGTGTCTGACTTTACATGGGTTCTGGGGAATCCTACTCAGGTCATCACGCTTTGCAAGCAAGCACATTTACCTCCTGGCCATATCCCCAGCCTTAAATTAAATTATTTTATAAAATTGAGAAATTTCAGAGTTCCATGAGAAATGGAGAAGAGTTATGAGGTACGTTAAGGTGGAGAATTAAGCTTAATTAAAACAAATAATCTTGGGGCTGGAGACATGGCTTAGCAGCTAAGGCACTTGCCTGCAAAGCCTAAGGACCCATGTTCAACTCTGCAGATCCCATGTTAGCCAGATGCACAAAGGTGAGGCAAGTGCAAGGTCACACATACCCACTAGGTGTCTCAAGCATCTGGAGTTCAATTGCAGTGGCTGAGGCCCTGGCACACCAATACTCACTCTCTCTCTCTCTCTAAAAAAATAAAATAAATAATCTTAACTTTTTTCCTTGATTAGGCCATAAGTAATGTGAACTCAGGAAGAGCTGCTATGGTCCCTGATGGATACCTGGGTACTGATGACATGATATTTCAGAGTTAATGGTTAATGAATATATCTGAAAACAGAACTGAAGAATTGGACTATTGGCACAAAACACAGCTCTGACCTCAAAAGGAATAAGAGATAGGTTTTCTTAAGCCCAAGATGAGTGACCATGGTATGGGAAAATGGATTCAGGCTCTCCTAAAGACGTGTGCCATTTTGCGAGTGATTTCATGAACTTTCATACTCACAGGATGTTCTAGCTTCTTTTTTCATGACTATGAAAAACTACCTGACAAAAGTAACTTAAGGAAAGAAAGGATTATTATGGCTTACAGCTCAAGAAGATAGATCAGTTATTTTTATGTTATTCACTGCTAAAGGTGAATACATGAGAGCCTTTAAACCTCCTCCCCTGTTAACAAACACAGAGTGGCTTCTGCTTGTGAGACAAAGATATTCTTTTCTCTGACTTTCTTTCATAGGCAGGAATCAACCAACAGCAGATGGGTTTTATTACAAGAATGATATGCAAGTAGCATGTTAAGTCACCACAGGGTAACTGCTCAGGGAACAGGCTTTCATGTGTATGTTACTACCCTCTATATTAACTTTCTAAATATCTCACAAAATATCCTCAAATGATATACAGTTTGATCTTGCTAGAGGGATTGGTATAATAATTAACTTCCTTGTTATATGTTATCTTCCAAATTTTCTGTATTTTTAATACTCTATGTTCTAAAGTGACTTACATTAAGGGACTATATTTTCATTGGATTCCTAATAAGCCCCCTGATTACTGGGTAGGTGTCATATATTTCACATCAATTCACACAACCAGAACAAGAGGGCTCTGTAAAATTCAGCGATTCTGGTATGCAAATATGACTTAGGCAATGTGATAAGAGGTATTCAAGGGTGAAAGCCTTGGATCAGCATGGGAAAGGATTGATTTGCAATGTGTGCTGTAGACAATGGCTAAGGTCTTGTCTCAACATGGAATAAACTTGATAAGCAATGTCTCCTATAGATAGGGTCAAAGTGTTGTCTTAGCATGGGATAGGGTTAATTGGTAATATCTGCTGTAAGTTTAGGATATATGAATACAAATGTCCCCACTGTGTACACTACTGACCAGACAACAGTCATGAGGGTCTTTACTGAAGCTAAGCAAACAAAACCTCAAACTTTTCCATCTTGATGAAAAACTGGTAATAAAGTATATACAGAGCCACTGATAAGACTCTTCTATTGTGAAATTTTCTCCCCCACATGTTTAATATATGGTATCTAGTACCACCTGTATCACCAAGCCCCAGAGCTGCCACCACCGGCTGACCTAAGGGTGAACTTGTAAAAAGTGAATCACACATTTTTCTTATTTCTATGATGAATACAAAGTGTAATGTTAAAAATGCAATTGCAAGGCTGGGCATAGTGGCACATTCCTTTATTTCCAACATCAGGAGGCTAAGGTAGGAGGATCACCATGAGTTTAAGCCCAGCCTGTAACTACATAGTAAATTCCAAATCAACCTGGGCTAGAGTGAGACCCTACTTTGAAAAAACAAATAAAAGTAACTGTAAATTTATTCATATATGTAAATCATGTTTCCAAAAAATAAATTAGCAATTAAACTCATTATCTCAACCCTAACCTAAAAATTATGTGATTAATCTTTATTCTCTTTCCCTTTAAGCAATATACAGAATATATATAAAAAAATAAGTCTGACACATCACTAAATGATTGCTTAAAGAGATCAATACATTTACTCTGAGGCTTTTGTCACATTTGCATGATACATAAGTAATTCACTTATGTAATATAGGTACTTTTTAATAATGTACTATCTACCATTCTACATGATGTTTGAAATCCTTAGAAATTATAGTATTATTGCATTATAATTGGTATATGACAAATAGTTCATGATTAAATTATACAATTTAAGAGCTGGAGAGATGGCTTAGCAGTTAAGGCACTTGCTTGCAAAGCCTAAGGACCCATGCTCAACTCCCCAGGCCCCAAATAAGCCAGACACACAAGGTGATGCATGCGCAAGGTCGTGTATGTACACAAGGTGGCTCATGCATCTGGAGTTCCATTTCAGTGGCTGAAGGCCCTGGCATGCCTGTTCTCTCTCTCTCTCTCTCTCTCTCTCTCTTTCCTGTCTTATAAAAAAAATTATACAATTTGTTATGTTTTGACATGTTTGTATCCAGGAAATCATCAATAGCAAGATTATATACATCCAAAAGTTTTTTTTAATTTCCCTTTGATCATTTTCTGTCACTATATTTTTTTAAGTTTTGTGCCAATGGATCATATTAATCATATTACAAACATCCCTGTTTGTCTGCCTTCTTTTGCTTCAGTATGCTTACTTGGATATTGGTTTATGCTGTTGGGTGTATTGATAGCCCATTTCTTTTCACTCAGGGTAATAGTCTGTGGTATGAATATACCACAGTGTTTTTATCTGGTCACCCATAAATACAGGCTTGCTTGGGACATTTTCTAGTTTTGGGGTCGCTGCAATAAAATTTACTATAAATAATTTGTTGCATGTATATACACTATTATTTCTCTTAGATGAAAGCTTTGGTCTGTTATAGGTAAGTCATAGAGTCAGTATACATTTAGCTTTCTAAGGAACTGCCCAACTTTCCAAAGTCTCTTAAATATATATATATTTGAGAATACACACACACACACACACACACACACACACACACACACGTGTGTGTGTGTGTGTGTGTATTTTACCTTCTACTAGTAGTGCATGATAGTTCTAGCCTTTCTGCATATTGCCAATAATTGGTACTCTGGGTTTTTCTACTTGGGGATCCCAATAATACTTCACCATAGTTTTAATTTTCTTTTTTCAAATTTAAAAAAATATTTTATTTATCTATTTGTTGGATAGAGAGAAGGAGAGAGAGAATGGAGAGAATGGGCACACTAGGGCTCCAGCCACAGCAAATGTACTCCAGACATATGCACCACCTTGTGCATCTGCCTTACATGGTTTTGCAGGCAAGTGCCTTCACCACTAAACCATCTCTCTAGCCCTTAATTTTCATTTCACTCATATTTTTACAGATGCTTATAGTACATATCTTTGATCTCTTTCAGTCTGTTTGATTTTTTATTATTTGTGGGAAGAATTTGTATGTGTATTCTTGACCCAAGAATTTCATCAAGTAAGTGCATAGTTTACAAACTTTTTTTTCTCATTTATGTCTTTTGAAATAAAAAGTCTGAACTTTCACTAAGTTAAATGTATTATTTTAAAATCTATTTTTATCATACTTTAGATAGTAACTAAAATTTTGATTTCCCCAAGGTCACAATTTTTCTCCTTGTAATTTCATGGGTCTGTGATACATTTTGACTTTTACATATGGTATGGAATGTTTATAAAGTTTGTATATTATGTGGGTATCAAATTATTATACTACCTCAATGCATCCATACTTTTATTCCTAGAATTCCATTCCTACCCCCTCACCTAAGAAATATCCAGTGTTTTCCTCTTTGCTGTAGCCTGAGGGTTCTCTCTAGATGGGCCTTGAAACAATCATGTGGTTTTGTTTCTCCTGCCAGGGTGACCATTTTCCCTGAGCTCTCTGAAGCCCAATCTTTCATACTTGTTTCATGCATTTTCCTATGTATCTATTACATAAGCCAAGAAGATAAAACCATTCCCTATTCTTTTATATTTTTAGCAACAAAATTCTTTTTACTCCAAATCTATTTTCTATGAGTATGTGTGGTATGCATACATGTATCTGTGTTCGTGTGTGTGTGGGTGTGTATATATGTGAAGATGTGTGTATACATGTATGTGGAAACCAAAGACTATTTCAAGTTCACCAATTAGGCTAGACTTGCTGGCCAGCAAGATCCCATCTCCACTCCACTAGCACTGGCCTTAGAGGAGTGTGTCATCATGCCTAAGGATGGAACTCAGGTGCTCATGGTCACAAGGCAAGCACTTTACTGACTAGCTATCTCCCCAACTCTTTAATCTAAAGTCCATTTTAAAATGAAATTTTAGCTGGGCATGGTGGTGCAAGCTTTTAATCCCAGCACTCAGGAGGCAGAAGTAGGAAGATTGCCATGAGTTCAAGTCCACCCTGAGAGTACACAGTGAATTCCTGGTCAGCCTGGGCTACAGTGAAACCCTACCTCAAAAAAACAAAACGAAAAAAAAAAGTAAAATATAATTTTATCAAATACACAAAATCAAAGAAAATTACAGAAAGTCTTGTCACATACTATGAAATATCTTATGGTCATTATATCAAGCAGGTGCAAGGTTAGTGTGGCAAACTGCTGTCACACTAAGCACTGGAAATTTTCTCTGGTAATAAAACCACACCATAACCTGAGACTATGCAAATAAGTTTGTTTATTCTGGAGAAGGCATGTGAGGTTTAGCTTGAGATTAAAGTGCCTCAAACACTCTCATCTCATGTCATGAGTGCTATTCTCTCAGTCAGTCATCTTCATCTAAGGGACTATAAATATGCATACTCTCCTTTACATATCCACATGTTACAGGCTGCTGGTGTTATCCAAATGCATTCACAAATGCATGATATTTGCATAAAACTTTAAAATATTTATCTTTCAGGCCCTTTCTATTCTAATCTTGTTTTATGTTTTTCTATAGGCAGGTATATTGGTAATGATTTTATGACTTGCAAAATCATGTAACCCACTTGTAGGTATTTTCAATCTTATAAAATAAGCTGAATGTTTTGCTCCAATGAATACATATATGCTCTTACTCAATGCTTTGGGGAATATTCCAAACTCAAAAATAGAGTATCAATTACAGAGAGAAATGAGCAGACTAAAATAATCTATGCATGTGTTCACGTTTGCTCAGATATACACCATTACTATTTTTTAGCTTTTTAGTAATGTTCCTTTTGACTACCTGCCATATTTACCAACCAAGTTTATTCAAATGTTTCTAACATTTGAAAACAATTCTGAGGAGATGCCCAGTTTTTAGTTATCTAAACAGTTACAGTATTTTCATTTTAGTTAGCATTCAGAGTTTTAGGAATCTTTAGGGCATTTTCAAATACAATTTCCTTGAGTTGATTTGCCTCTCTACTCATTTCCTTAATCCCTTTAATCCTCCCTCCTCTTCTGTTTATGTCTCAAGTGTCACTTGTCCCTTTTCCCTTCCCATTAACCCCTTCTTTGTCATCCTTTTATACCCTCTCCTGCTCACTCTCTGGCTTTTTAGGTTTTACCCATATTTGACTCCTTTTGTATACACACATACTACAAGCTAGGATCCACATATGAAAGAGAACATATAGTTTTGAGCTTTGTGAGTTTGGTCACCTCATTTAATATATTTTTTCCCCAGATCTATCTACTTTCCTGGGAACTTCTTTTGTTTCACTGCTGAGAAAAATTCAATTGTTAATATATACCACATCTTCACCATCCATTCATCATTAGATGGGCATCAAGGTTGATTTTATTTCTTAGCAATTATGGATAGAGCATAAATAAACATGGTGGAGGAAGGGTTTCTACCCATAACAGAAACCTATATTCACTGCTTGTGGGAGTGCAAACTAGAACAGCCATTATGAAAATCAGTATGGGGATTTATTACATAATAAAATAGAACTGTTAATACTTTTATAATACAAGTCCCAAGAGGTTAAGCAACATTCTGGGAAGTATCTGCTCTCTACAATATGTGTTACAATCTTTTCTTCAGCCGGAATGTTACTTCATGTGTAATACTTCCTTCAAATTAATTTCATTTATATGATAGGCAATGATCAAGACACCAAAAAGCAGGGAGAAAGAAGAAAGAGTTAGCAAATAAACTAATCCTCATTCATCATCTAATATTCATATATGATAGACATTATTTTATACTAAGTTGTTACTTATATAAATTTAATGGATCCTAATAATGTTCCTGTGGGAATTCCACTAAAATCACCTGAATTTTATGCATGATTATAAGACCAGTCTTCTTTTGTTTTTGTTTTTTTTTTTGTTTGTTTGTTTGTTTTTTTGAGGTAGGGTCTCAGTCTAGTTCAGGCTGACCTGGAATTCACTATGTAGTCTCAGGGTGCCCTTGAACTCACAGTGATCCTCCTATCTCTGCCTCCTGAGTGCTGGGATTAAAGGCGTGTGCCACCATGCCCGGCACAAGACCAGCCTTCTATTATTGGATACCTACTCTATTCTGAGAATAACATGGGATTATCTCAGTCTCAGTGTGACAGATGTGGTTGACACTATTATAACATTAATTTTTACAGGTTTGACATTCCTCTATTACAGAGATGAAGTGCATGGCTGGGACTTATGCCAAACTGTGGCTTGTGCCCAACCCCATGATATGGCTTCAGCTGAAGGCACTGTCATGTGCTTGGCAGAGATTACAGCACTCAGTGAAGATCAGCGTAGGACCAAGACTGTGCCAAAGAATGTTGCTGCCAAGCTCAGAACAGCCAACATTATTAAAATGAAAGCAAGGAAAAAAGAATACCTGCTAATTATCAACATGTATTATTTTCCTATAGTAATTAGCACTTTGTATGGGAACAAGCCAATTTGACCAGTGGAATAACTTGATTGTCAATACAATCTTACTGCAAACTTGATATATGATGGAATTGACAATGAAAATTAATTGGAAAACAATGCTGGTTTTCTACAAGTATAACTCTCAACATGTACATCTTTATTTCATGCCATACAAAAACTATAATGGGAAAAATCCCTCTAGTTCATATTAAATATGTATAGTTTTTAATATGTCAACCTTAACTCAATAAAGTGACAATTTTATGTGTGTGGGTAAACATGTGGCAGCCAGAAGTAGACATCAGGTTCTTCCTTGACCACTCTCTGCCTTACTTATTGGCACAGGGTCTCTCAGTTAAGTCCAGAGCTCACTGATCCAGCTAGTCTAGCAAGCCAGCTTACTCCAAGGATCCTCTAAGTTCACCACAGTCGCCTGACATTTTACCTGGGTCCTAGGACTATAAACTCAACTCTTCATGCTCACATGCATGGCATTTTGCAAGTGCTTTACTAAAAGATCCACCTCACCAAACACAATGTAGTGATTTTTAGCTATTTTTAAAACAAAAATAAAATAAATAAAAATTGAAAGCTAAGTGAACCTATTCTTACTATCATGTAGGAAGCAGAGTGCTAGATACTTGAACATAAAAAGACATGTTTGATAACTCAAGAATTTTTTTCTGTGTAGAAATGAGGCATTTTTTTTCCTAGCAACATATCAAGTGTCTAATTTTTAGTCATGGCATATTCTTATTTAAACTATCAATGAAAATTTAAAAATTTCATTACAAGATTACAAGATGCCTGGACTCCCAGCATGGGAACTTAACTGACCAGCTTGTCCCCCCATCTATAAAAGTCTTATTAACTCCAAGGCTGTAACCTTCAATGGTATTCTGTACCTGAGAATCCTTCCTGCTACATAGGAACTCTATCTTCTTCCTTAAGCTTTATAATAAAATATTTCTAAAGTTTCTTCTCTATGGTCTATGTATTTCATTCTTCAAACTCACCACACAAGAACCTGGAGGGCACTGGCTCAGTGGATTATTGTGTGACCATTAACACCAGGCACACTAACTCCTCAGTTTAAAACCAAGAGCTAAGAAGGGCTCCATTGACCTCAAAGACATCCCAAATTTCCATATTAACTTTATTTCAAAGATGATGAACAGAGGAAGTAGAAGACAGGCCAACTCTTGGTTAAAAAGCTTCTGATAGGATAGTGTTGTAAGGAGAAAAGGAGCTCCTGGTGATCCCCAGTGGAGAGAGATGAAGAGAATATCTCAGAGTTTCCTGGGTAAACAATGACAACAAATGTCCTCAGGTAAGATCCTGTTATGATTTGGATTTGAAATGCTCCCCACAGGCTCATGTGTTTCAACATTTGGTCTCCAGGTGGTGGTGTTCTTGGGAAGTTGTGTAACCTTTATCATGTGAGATATAGGTGGAGGAAGTTGGCCAATGTGAGGTGGGCCTTGAACTTTATAGTTTGATACTGCTCCTGCTTCATTGTCCACTGGCATGTGTGTAAGCAGCCACATGCTCCTGCCATCACAAACATAGCTGCTTCTGCTGCCATGCCTTCCCTCTCATGACAGACTGTGCCTATAAACCATGAACCAAAACACAGCCTTCTTCATTGTCAGGTATTTGGTCGCAACAATGATAAAAGTAACTAATATAGAAATTTGGGTCAGGGAGTGGAGCTATGACCATGTGGTCCATAGGCCTATGTAACTGTTTTGTGGGAGGAATATTGGAAATGTTTAGAGCCACATTCCAGAGAAGGTTTTAAGTGCTGTGAACATAGGTGAGGGGACATTCTGGTGGGAGTTTAAAGACAGAATTACCGAAAGAAGTTCTGACAGCAAAGCCAGGCTTATGAAGATAGAGAGAGAAACAAGGATTCTACTGGGACTGGGCTGGAGACCAACAGTTTTAGACTGGTAAAGAACGTGGCTCTGGGGCTGGAGAGATGGCTTAGCCGTTAAGGCGCCTGCCTCCTAAGCCTAAGAACGCTGGTTCCAATCTCAAGTGGTTCCAATCTCCAGGTCCCACATTTAGCAAGATGCAAAGTGACCCAAGGGCGCAATGCCGCCCTTGACCACAAGGGGATGCATGCATCTGGATTTCTTTTGCAGCAGCTGAGAGACTGCTGGCACACCCAATTCTCTATCTGTCTCCCTCTCCCTCTCTGTCTCTCTCTGTGTCTCTCTCCAAAAATAAAAAAAATAAAAAATATAAAAATAAAAAAATAAAGAACGTGGCTCTGTTTTACCTGTAATCCTGAAAAGTTGAATGAGGCTGAATTCAAAATTAATCGACTAAGTTGTTTGGTATAGAAATTTCAAGACAGCCTAAATAAGTCTGTGGCATGGTTATTGTTTACTGCATTTGTCCATATTTATAGACAAAGAGAATAAAAGTGGGCAGAAAGATCTGAAAAGTGTGCAGTGTGTCAAAGAAGTAAGCTTGAATCCAGTTAAGTTTGAAGACAGGGTAGGTTAAGACAAAGTAGATATTGTTGTGAAAGAGATTAGTGTCCTTAGGAAGGAACCTTGGACTTTGCACCTGGTCAGTAGCAAAAATGCTTTGTGGACAAGTCTCTACCCATCAAGAGCTCTAGAATACAGCAATGCAAATTCATTTGAGAGGAGAATGTTTGAAAGATAATGCCTTCAGGGTACCCTCCAGAAAATGGGTGCCTAAAGGAGTGTTTTCCTACATTCAGTGAAGAAGGAGCATGGAGATTGTTGCATCCATGGTTCAAGAGGACTAGGATACATCTTTAGGTGCTACCAGAACTTGCCATCATCCATGTAGTACTAGTTTTGTAGGCATGCAAGAAGCAAGAGTCCAAAGTCTTAGAGGCTTGTACCAAGGTTTGAGAAGGCCACCTAAGTAGCCAATATATGGCAGGGTCTGTTTTCCAGGATCTGTTGCCATGCATGGAACTGGATTAAAGGTTAATCTTATGTTGCAATGGAGAACCCAGGTGGAGATGCAGAAACACACAACATCCACTAAACAAAGTAGCAAGCATCAAATGAAATTTGTCAAGAGAGAAACCATGCCTGCTGCAAGCCACCAACCTTGCTGGAGTTCACGATGCCCCCATGAGCTCTGCATGCTAGATATGGAGTTTCAGGGTTTTGTGTTTGCCTGCTAGATTTTAGACTTGCTTTGATCTGAGTTTTTCCTGCTAGCCTCTTGCTCTTCCCTTTCAGAGTGTGAGTGTTTACCCTATGCCATTATGTGTTGGAAGTATGTAACTTGATGATTGATTTTATAAAGGCTTCTTATAAAGATAGTGCCTTGAGTCTCAGAAGAGACTTTGGAATTGGGGCTTTTGAACAGTTTTGAAATTAGATTATGAGTCTTTTTTTTTTAAGTTGGGCTGGATGCATTTGGCATTATGAGACATCTATGAGTCTATGGAGACTAAGGTAAGAATATTGTGGTTTGAATGTGAAATGACCTCCACAGGTTTATGTATTTGAACATTTGACCCCAGCTAGCACTGTGTAGGAGGTTGTAGAACATTTAGGGGAGGTGGGTTGCTGTGGGGTGGGTCTTGAGTCTCATAGAGTGGTCCTGCTTCCAGCCATCTCTCTGCTTCCTGGTCTGCTGATAAGTAAACAAGCAGTCTGACGTTCCTGTTGCTACAGCCATGAGCTGTCCCATCACTTTTCTTTCTATACCATGATGGACTATAGCTGAAAATCATGAGATCTATAAATCTTCCCTAAAATTTACTCTAGTCTGGTCATAGTAACATAAAAAGTGGTTAATACAAATCTATAATCAGGAAAATGTACAAATGTAGTGGTGGCCTATTTTATTTATAAACAAATAACAAGGGTTAAATGTTATCAGAAAAACTATGTCATGCAATAAATGCTATTGTATGTCAAAAGCTAATTTATCTCAAGGATGAATCAACTTTAACAAAATCTACTGACATAAAATAGATTAAATGTAGAAAAGGTCTATAATAATGTCAATATATTATCAGAATACATTGATTAAATCCAGAATATTTCCTGAAAATAAAGAAAACTAAGAAATGCATAAACACAACAAGTCATCTATACTCAATGATCCAGAAATAATGTAATTTCCAAGAAACATCAGCCTACAGTTTTGGTCAGAAATCCAAGCCAGGTCCACTGCATAATGCATGTCATTGGGATAACTTTCTTCTGTAAGGTGAGTAATATTATCATTTAATGAGGTTGCTGAAACACTATAGAAATAAAGGGATGTGGCAAGAAAGAAGAGAGCTCAAAGTAAGTCACCCATATCTTGGTATTTACTATTCCATGAGACATAGGAGAGATAAACGTAAAGATATGTAATTAGATTGTAAATAGATGACTGACAGATGACAGAAGCAGTAGATACATAGATGATATATTGACACATGTATGCTAAATCATAGACATATATGCAACAGGTAAATGAAAAGATGGTAGTTAGATAAATGATAGGTTATAGTAACAGATATAAAAATAAAAGAGAGATGCCAAATAAATGAATAAAAGATAGATGCACAACAGTTAGATAAGCTACATTATAGATATATATATATATATACAGGATACATAGCATATAGATAGGTGAAAGGTGGCAGATACATAGATTCACAGATGATGGATAGATAGATAGATAGATAGATAGATAGATAGATAGATAGATAGATAGTTGATAGAAGTTCCCTTCATTTCTGAGAAACAATAGCAGACTACTAGGTCACAAGTTTTATGGAGAAAGATACTATGGAAGGATCATGTCCTTAATAAAACTGGAGCTGGCAAGATCAGCTTTAACTTTATTGGGTTTAGCTGGTGTTCACAATGCTTCATTTCACAAGTATTCTAAAATGATATATAAACATTTTTGTCAAATGATTATGTAGGCTCTTCATTTGAGTGTGGGGTATATACCCATTTAAGCTACTCCCATGTTACTAGCTTTGGCTAGTACAATATTAGCAGCTGTTACAGCCAGTGTATCTCCTGGCTTCATTTGTGTGTGGACACAAATGAAATGCTGCCTTATTTGGGCTTCACTAACATTTAAAATAAGATCAGAGTTGGAGAGATGGCTCAATGGATAAAATCAGGTGAAAATTTTATCCACAGCCTCCTATCTGAAGTGTTATCTCCATTCTTCTAAGTGCCTTATCTCCAAGTCACTTGTTTCCCTTTACCCCAAGCCTCTGTGTCACACACAAGTAAGTCCAGACTTCAAGCATCTGTCTTGGTTCAATCCCATCAGAAGCCCACACTTTCCAGTATGTTAGACTGAAAGTAGGCCAAGATCAATGGTTGGGCCTGGCTGATGCCTGTCTTCTATAGGACCCACATTAGTTACAGTCGTCATTGCTGTGACCAAATACCTAGTAAGAAGCATCTCAAGGAGGAAGGCTTTATCTGGGCTCACTGTTCAAAGGGATACAGTCAATCAAGGCAGGAAGGCATGGCAACATAGTGTGAGGCAACTGGTCACATTGCATCCACAGTCAGGAAGCAGAGAGAGATGAATGCAGGTGCTCAGCTCACTGATTCTTTTTTATTCAGTCTTAAATCCAATTCAGTTTAGCCAATGGAGTCTTTGCACCCCAATTAACTTAATATAGAAACTCCCTCATAGACTTGCCCAGAGATTTGTTTCTATGGTGATTCTAAATCCCATCACATTGACGATCAGTATTAACTATCACAGACCCAAAATGCCAGGACGGTAGAACTGAAACACAAAGACAAGTTCAGAGTGGGAAGAAATTCCCCATGAGAGGCATGGTTACTCACACATGTTATCCCCGCACTCAGGAGACTAATGAGTCAGGAGGATTGCTATGATGTTAAGGTCAGCCGATGCTTCAGTGTGGGATCCTAAATCCCAGTCAGATCTAGGAAGATAATTCTGGTTGACCTCAGAGCCTGTTGCTGACTTCATTGTGGCTGTAATTTTAGCCACTTTTTCTTTTATGACTGGATCTACCCACTGCTAAATAACTGTAGCTATATCTTTAAACTTTAAGAGTCACTAAATTAATCCAAGTACAGTGTACTTATGTATTTTTATATAAACAGTATGTGACAAGAAGAATTCTTTCTATAAAACATTTCAACGGAGACACCTTTTGTTGTCTAAATCAAGGACTTCTTCTGCATTAGAAGACTTAGAGACATTTATTGCTGGCACTCATTTTGGCCCAAGCCAGTTTCTCTACAGTGTACATAGTAATGAGATTCTCCCTCTATCTCTGCATAGGGAATTCTGTATAAGCAATCTTTTATTTACTTTTCATGTTTTTAAAATTCACAGATAGCAATCCATTTGTGGTATTAAATAGATTAAAGATGTAATGTCTGATTTGAAACCATCATTCACATGAATTTTAATTATGCACAAATTAAAGCAAAAAGGGGAAGTGATTTTTCCCAATGGCAATAATTATTGACACTAGAAAAATCCCAGAAGTCCTAAGTCTCAAGTTTTTGTGTCTTCTAGACTCTTGGTCTCAATAAAGCCACAGGATCCTGCCTTTTTGAGAATGGTACCTGGCTGTGTGCTGTCCACCATGGTGTGTGACATGGTCACCTTCTGATTTATTTTGCTCAAGATTCTTGACCCACATATTTGCTAGGAGGCTGTAACCACAACCTGTTTTTCTTCACCTACTCCAGGATACAAAGACTGGCATTTCCGGCCTTACTGAAGTGCGGACAAACCCAAAGATAGACAATGACAGAAGAATGGAGAATGAAATGGAGGAGGAAACACTTTTTCTTTCCTACATTCTTGGCCACAGATGACCTTCTGCTGGTGGATGAGGCTTCCTTGTTGGTCTGTCTCTCACTGTATCAGCTGCAGATTTAATTCTAAGGATCTGAAGCCTGCTGCCATTCCATTTAAATTTTGAGATCTTTTTCAGTTCTTGTGATGAATGATGCTGGTATTTTTATTCATATTGCATTAAATCTGTATATTGCTTTTGGTAGAATTGCTATTTTCACAATATTAATTCTACCTATCCAGGTGCATGTGCAGTCTTTCCATCTTCTCATGACTTCCTCAAGTTCTTTCTTCAGTTTTTTTTTTTATTTTCATTATATGGGTCTTTCATATCCTTCCAAGGAATTTAATTATTTATTAATTATTCCCAGGAATTTAATTTTTTGTTGCTATGGAATACTGGACAGCCTTACTGATTTCTTTCTCTGTATATTTGTCCTTTGCATATAGAAAAGCTACTGATTTTTTGTGTTGATTTTGCATCCCACCACCTCACTGACAGAATTAATCAACATTTAGTATTATGTTGGCTGTAGGTCTGTCATAAATAGCTTTTATTATGTTGAGATATGTTCCTTCTATTTCCAATTTCTGTAGTACTTTCACCATGAAGGGATGTTGGATTTTGTCAAATGCCTTTTCTGCATCTATTGAGATGACCATGTGACTTTTGTCCTTCAGACCATTTATATGGTGTATTATTACATTTATGGATTTGCATATGTTGAACCATCCCTGCATCTCTGGGATAAAGCCTACCTGGTCGGGGTGAATAATCTTTCTGATATATTCTTGTATTCTGTTTGCCAGTATTTTGTTGAGAATTTTTGCATCTATGTTCATGAGGGAGATTGGTCTGTAATTTTCTTTTTTTTTTTTTTTTGATCTGTCTTTGTCTGGTTTTGATATCAGGGTGATGCTGGCTTCATAGAAGGATTTTGGTAGAATTCCTTCCTTTTCTATTGTATGGAAAAGTTTGAGAAGCATTGGTGTAAGTTCTTCCATGAATGTCTGGTAAAATTCAGCACTGAATCCATCTGGGCCTGGACTTTTTTAGTTGGGAGACTTTTTGTAGCTGCTTGGATCTCTGTAGTTGTTATAGGTCTATTTAAATGGTTTATCTCATCTTGATTTAAATTTGGTAGGTCATATGAATCAAGGAAGTCATCCATTTCTTTCATGTTTTCAAACTTAGAGGCATATATATTCTTAAAGTATGTCCGCATGATTTCATGAATTTCTTTGGTATCCATTGTGATGTTGCCTTTTTCACCTTTAATTTTATTAATTTTTGTCTCTTCTCTCTTTCTTTTGGTTAGATTTGCTAAGGGTTTATCAATCTTGTTTATCCTTTCAAAGAACCAACTCCTTGTCTCATTGATTCTTTTGATTGTTTTTTTTTTTTGTTTGTTTCCATTTCATTAATTTCTGCCCTAATCTTTATTATTTCTTCCCATCTACTGATGTTTGGTTTGCCTTGTTCTTCTCTTTCCAAGTCCTTAAGGTGAAGCATTAAATTGTTTACTTGTTAACTCTCTAATTTCTTAATAGAGACACTTAGAGCTATAAATTTCCCTCTTAGGACTGCCTTCATTTTGTCCCAAAGGTTTTGATATGTTGTATTCTCACCATTTGATTCTATGAATTTCTTGATTTCCTTTTTAATTTCTTCAATGACCCATACATCATTTAATAGTGTACTGTTTAGTCTCCATGAATTTCTGTATGCTCTGTAGTTTTTCTTGTTGCTGATTTGCAGTTTATTTCCATTGTGGTCAGATAGTGTACAAGGCATTATTTCAATTTTCCTGTATTTGTTAAGATTTGATTTGTGTTCTAAAATATGTTCTATTTTAGAGAATGTTCCATGTGCTGCTGAGAAAAATGTATAATCTGCAGCATTTAGATGGAATGTTCTGTATATATCTGTTAGGTACATTTGTTCTGTGACATCATTTAATGCAGATGTCTCTCTGTTTATTTTTTGCTGGGTATACCTGTCAAGTGATGAGAGTGGGGTCACCCACTACTATTGTGTTTGGAGTTATCTCTGACCTTAAGTCTAGTAGGGTTTTTTTGATTAACTTGGGAGTCCCTGTGTTGGGAGCATATGTTTAGGATTGTGATGTCATCCTGTTGGAGTGTTCCTTTAATCAGTATAAAGTGACCTTCTTTATCTTTCATCACTAATGTTGGTTTGAAGTCTATTGTGTCAGAAATTAGGATAGTAACCCCTGCTTGTTTCCTGGGCCCATTTGCTTGAAATACCTTTTTCCAACCTTTCACCTTAAGAAGGTTTCTATCTTTTATTGAGAGGTGAGTTTCCTGGAGGCAACAGATGGCAGGATCCTGCTTTTTAATCCAGTCTGCAAGCCTGTGTCTTTTGGTTGGGGCACTGAGGCCATTGATATTAAGAGTTATTATTGAAAGATATGTATTTATTCTCACCATTTTTCTTGTTTTGTACTTCTTCCTGTTTTCACTTTACTCACTTGTTTTAACTATTATTTGAGTATGGTTTATTTTTTCCTATTTCCTGCTGTGTGTGTTTTGCTTTCTCTTTAGCGTGAATGATTCCTGCAAGAATTTTCTGCAGAGCTGGTTTAGTTGCCATAAATTCCTTTAGCCTGTTTTTGTTGTGGAATGTCCTTATTTCTACATCAATTTGGATAGATAGCTTTGCAGGATAAAGTAATCTTGGTTGACAGTTTTTATCTTTCAGAACTTGGAATACATCATTCCAAGCCCTTCTGGTTTTTAAAGTTTGTGTTGAGTAATCTGCTGTGATCCTGATAGGTTTCCCTTTGAAGGTCACTTGCTTTTTCTCTCTAACTGTTTCAATATATTTTCTTTGGTTTGTGTGTTTAGTAGTTTAATTATAACATGGTGAGGAGAGGATCTTTCTAGGTTTTGTCTGTTTGGTGTTCTAAATGCTTCTTGTATATGCATTGGCATTTCTTTCCCAATTTGGGGAAATTTTTCTTCTATGATTTTTTGGAAAACACCTACTAAGCTTCTGGTTTGAAATTCTTCCCCTTCTGCTATACTTGAATTCTTATTTTTGATCTTTTCATAGTGTCCCGGATGTCTTGGAATTTCTATTAGCTTGTCTTTCTCTTTGTTGGACTGTATTAGGTCTGCCACCTGGTCTTCTAGTTTAGATATTCTGTCCACTCCTTCATCCATTCTACTGGTGAGACTTTCCACAGAGTTTTCTTCAGAGCTAGGATTTCAGCCTGGTTTTTCTTCAGTATTTCTATTTCCTTACTCATGTCCTGTAATGACCATTTTATTTCAATAACCTGGTTTCTTGTGTTCTCTTTCAGGAGTTTGTTTTCTTCTTTAATTCCTTTGTTTTCTTCTCTGATTCCTTTCATTTCTTCTTTCATTTCTTTGAGTATAGGTAACATCATTCTTTTGAAATCTTTATCAGGAACTTCTAAAAGTTTCTCATTGGTGAACAATTCTGATGGATTTGTAATTTTTGGTGGGATTGCATTGTCTTGATTCTTTGTGTTTCTTGTATTATAATGTAGTGACTGACATCCTGGATTGATTTGATGCTCAGGTTTTCTGTTTATCTGCAGTGTTCTTAGATGTGGTGATCCACCTTTATATACTTTCAGGATATGAGTTTAAGGTGCCAAGTGTAGCACTTGTACCCAAATACACCCTCAGAAGTGATCCTAGCTGTTGAATTTGCTTATTAAGCAAGTATTGTAGTGGACTGGTGGAACAATTTACTGGCAAGTTCTAAACTTAAACTGAGCAAAATACACATTCAATTAAAATGAGCACAGAGTATGCAATTGTGGGGATTAAAACAAACAGTTGTATAAGGCCAAAATCCCTAAGAGTGTGTGTTGCTCTACACCCTTAATCCTGTCAGCTAGGAGGTAGAGGATTCTGTTATGAATTGGTTTCCAGGTCAGCCTGGATCTGGATCAGACCCTGCCCCCAATAATGACAAAAGCAAAAGATAGAGGCCCTGTAAATCTAAAAGTATTAAAGGCAGCAATATTCAACACCCCATGTTCACCTTGATTGAAAATGGTAAAGCCAACCACAAATATGTAACCCATAACCTGCCCTGACATGGAAAGAGAAATTAGCACTTCCAATGCAGGCCTATGTACCTTTTTTTTTTTTTTTTTTTTTTTTTTTTTTTTTTCAGCTGGCCTTGTTACCTTTTGGTGTGGCTTCCAAACTCACCAATGCTGAATGTCCACCTCGTTCCCTGAGCTGTGGAGCTTAAGCTTGGCTCAGGTGTGCTGGATGTGCTGCTGGTGTTGTGCTGTGGAGCTTGAGCTTGGCTCAGTTGTGCTGGATGTGCTGGGCTCAGTTGTGCTGGAGGCGCTGCTGGTGTTGTGCTGTGGAGCTTTAGCTTGGCTCAGCTGTGCTGGATGCACTGCTGCTGGTAGCTGAATGCTGGCGGTTCGTGGTTCTGATGGTTGGGGGATGGGCAAGTTCAGGAAGCCTGTAGTTGCTTACATTGTTCCCCTGTATCTCTTTCAGTAGCTCAGCTGACCTTTTTTAGATTTCTGGGCTCTGCAAGGAGACTGATGAGGTTGGAAAGTCCCCTTGTTTGTTCTCTATTGCTGCTGCTAGGCACTCCTGATGGGTGGGGGCATGGCAGATCAGGGCCACTGTGGATTAGGGCCTTGGACCGGGATGCCGAGGATCAGGCCTCAAGCTCCACAGTGGGATTTTGGCCATCTCCTGCTTTTCCGCTGTTTCACTGGAAAAAAAAAAATTCTGCCCTTTTTAGAAGAAGAGTGTATTTTGCTGTAGTTTTGCTTAAATCCCTCCCTGATCTAGTTTGGCATGGATCCTATGCCACCATCTTACCGGGAAGTCCCCCAAGTTTTAATTCCATGAAAGGTTTTTTAAGATTAATCTGTTCTCGGTTTAGTTTTTATAGGTGATATGTGTAGGAATTTATCCATTTCTTCCAGATCATTCAATTTTGTAGAGTACATGTTTTGGAAGTGTGCCCTGATGATTCTTCCAATTTCATTGATGTCTATTGTGATCTCTCTTTTTCATTTCTGATTTTGTTAATTTAAGGCTTCTCTTCTTTTTTCTTGATCAACTTAGCCAGGGGTTTGCCAGTCTTGTTCATTTTTTCAAAGAACCAGTTCTTTTTTTCATTTTTTTATTGTTTTCTTAGTTTCCAATTCATTAATTTCTGCTCTAATCTTGATTATTTCTTGCCATCTGTAGCTCTTTGTGTTGAATTGTTGTTTTTCCAGTCCCTTTAGGGGGACAGTTAGGTTACTATTATTATTATTATTATTATTATTATTATTATTGGTTTTTTGAGGTAGGGTTTCACTTTTAGCTTAGGCTGACCTGGAATTCATTATGTAGTCTCAGGGTGGCCTCGAACTCACAGCGATCCTTCTACCTCTGCTTCCCAAGTGCTGGGATTAAAGGTGTGTACCACCACACCCGGCTGACAATTAGGTTATTAATTTCGGATCTCTGACTTTTTATGAAGGCATTTAGTGCTATGAATTTCCCTTTAGGACTGGCTTTTTTGTGTCCCATAAGTTTTGGTAGGTTATGTTTTCATTGTCGTTCAATTCTAGGAATTTTGCAATTTCTTTTTTGATTTCTTCCATGACCCATTCATTTTACAAGTGTATTATTTAGTCTGCAGGAGCTGGTGGAGTCCTTGATGTGTCTCTGGTTAATTTTGAGCTCAAAAGCATTTTGATCTGACATTATGCACGAAATTACTTCAATTTTTCTGACTTTATGGAGGCATGCTTTATGGCCTAATATATGGTCAATTTTTGAGAAGGTTACATGGGCTGCCCAGAAGAATGTGTATTCTATATAGTTGGCGTGGAAAGTTCTCTAGATGTTCGTTAGGTCTAGTCTAGTTGATCTATGATGTTGTTGATTTCTATTATATCCTTGTTGATTTTCAGCTAGGATTATCTGACTATTGATGACAGTAGAGTATTGATGTCTCTGAGTATGATGGTGTTGGTGTTTATTTCTGTTTTATTGTTAAATAGATTTTGTTTTATAAACTGTGGTGCACCTGTGTTTGGTGCATATATATTTATGATTGTGATGTGCTCATGTTGGATCCTTCACTTGATGATTAAGAAGTGGCCTTCTTTGTCCTTTTTGATTACTTTTGGTTTGAAGTCTATGTTATCAGAAATTAATATAGCAACACCCACTTTTTTTATTTTGCATTTGCTTGATATATCATTTTCCATCTTTTCTCCCTGAGGAGGTGCCTGTCTTTAGTGGTGAGGTTGTTTTCTTGAAGACAGCAGATAGAAGAGTCCAGTTTTTTGATCCACCCTGATTATCTGTTTTTTTTTTTTTTTTTTTTTTTTTTTTTTTTTGATGGGTGAGTTAAGACCATTAATATTTAAGGTTATTTCTGCAAGGTTTGAATAAATCCTTGCCATGGTAAAGTTTTTATGGGTTTGTTGGTTTATTTTGCTTTGTACTATGTTGAACCTGGTCTATTTTTGGTAATCATGGTCTTGTTCTTCTTGATTGGTTGTTTGACTGTTCTGTGTGGAGTATTCCCTCAAGTATTCTTGGTAGGCTTGGCATTGTGTTCATGTAATCATAGAGTTGACTTTTTTCACAGAAAGTTTTTCTTTTATCATCTATTATGAAGGACATTTTTGCTGGGTAGAGCAGCTTGGGTTGGAAACTATAGTTCTTCAGACTTTGAAGTGTCCCATTTCCAGGCCCTTCTGGCTTTCAGGTTTCCATTGAGAAATCTGATATAATTCTGATGGGATTGCCTTTGTATGTTGTGAATTGTTTCTCTCTTTCTGCTTTTAACACTCTCTTTTTGTTTTCATTGTTAAGAGTTTTATCTATGATGGGCCTTGGAGAGTTTCTTATTTGGTCCTGTCTGTTTTGTGTTCTGTGGGCTTCTTGTATCTGGATGGGCCTCTCTTTTGAAAGATTTGGAAATTTTTCTTCAAAAATTTTGTTGAATATGTTCTCTATGCCTCTGTCCTGGGTTTAATTTCTTTCTGGTAAACCCATGATCTAGATGATTGGTCATTTTGGGGTATCACACAGTTCCCTGGTATTCTGTTTACTTGATTTTTTCAACTTGTTTTTGGCCTCCAGATCAATTTCTTCTGTCTTCTTTTCCAGGTCAGAGGTTCTGCTTTCCACATGAGTAACTCTCTTGGTGAGTGGTTCCAGAGAGGTTTTTATAATTTGTATTTGATTTTTTTGTTTTCTGTTGTGTTATTTTGCATCATGTCCATCTCTTTTTTGAGGTGCATTTGCAGTTCTCATTTTGATTTTCTTGATGCTTCCTAGAATTCATACTTGCATTTTATCAAGTCTTCATTAAGTTTACTCAAGTGGTTGTTGAGATCTTGTATTTCTTGACTCACCTTCATTTTTTTTCATCTCTCTTCTGAGGGTTCTAATGTTTTCTTCAATCAAGTTAAGCCTACTGTCAAAAGCTGAACACTCTAAGGGATGATTCTGTTCAGTTTTATTGATACAATTGTTGGTTCTTTGATGGTTTGTTTCTAGTTCAGCTATTCTTTTGATCAGGGTTTCATTGGTTGTTGTGTTTTTATTTTGGGAATGAATTGCTGTTGATTTCTTTATGATTTCATTGGAGGCTTCCATTGTAGGACTAGGCATCCTTGGTGGAGATCTCTCAGTTTTCTGACTTTCATTGGCGTTTATGCATTGTTGTCTACTCATTTTAGGGAGAATACTTATTTTATTGTGGAGGAAGCAAGTTTTTGTCCTTTGGCCCATGCACCCTCTGACTCAGTTGAACATGGATGTTGGTTCCCAGTGCCCAGTCAGGTTACCAGAGCAAAAGGTAGGATTCCACAGCCCACACAGGGACCAAGCCCCTCCAAGCAAGACACAATGGGGACCTACCAGGACTAGGGAACTGGGAGGAGGCAGGGAACAGGGATCTGGCCTACTCACTCCTCACCATGCCTGCCCACATACCCTCTCATGCAGGGTACTGGGACCAGGGAGCTGGGAGGAACCAGAAACAGGGATCTGGCTTACTCACTCCATGCTACCATGCCTGCCTGCACACTGTCTGACCCAGGGAATCTCATTCTTGTGACAGCATACCTTGCAAGAAGAAACGTAAGGAAGGAAAGAAACATTTTGGCTTACAATACAAGTGTATACAGTACTTCATAGCAGGAAGGAATGGTGGCAGGAACATGAAGCAGCTGGTCACATTGCATCCACAGTCAAAACTCAGAGATAGCCGGGCATGGTGGCGCACGCCTTTAATACCAGCATTTCGGCAGCAGAGGTAGGAGGATTGCCATGAGTTTTAGGTCACTCTGAGACTACATAGTGAATTCCAGGTCAGCCTGAGCTAGAGCGAGACCCTACCTCGGAAAAAAAAAAATCAGAGAGAGATAAATGCTGAAGTTTACCTAGCTTTCTTCCTTTTATTCAGTCCAGCACACCAGCCTATGAGATGGTGTTACACACATTCTAGATGGGTCTTCCTACCTCAGTTAATACCATTTAGAAATTCATGGATATGTCCAGAGAAATCTCTATGGTAATTCTAGATTGGATCACATTAATAATGGAGATTAAAAATCACACTGTATGTTAGCTGTTGTTTTCCATTTCCTCCCAACCTCATAAGTTGTAGGACACTGTTAACCTTAGGACACTATTAACATTAGGCCTGGCAAGACTATTAGTCAAGTTTACCTAGGAGATCTGCTTTTCTTTGATGGAGACTTTGGCCAACAATCTAATTGTGTCTAATTTGAAGTTTCCTCCATGCTCTCTGGCTCTTGCACACTTTTCTCATATTTCCTGCATATTGTCCCCTAGTACACGTTTGTGTGTTTGATCACATCTTGACTTCTGTTCTCATAGGACCCAGCCTATCCCCCGCTATCTGTGAAAGAAAGAAGGAATCAGTGGTGGATTGGCATGTCTCAGGTAGCCTTGAAGCATGGAATATAAAAAACCACCAAGCCCAAGTCTCCACCAAAGAAGAGCGGGTCACCTAGGTCAATTTGCCAATGTTCATCTTAGGAAGAAACTGTTGAATACAGATAAATTCTCCCTCTCCACTTGGAGGTAGCCACCTATCTAAACCTTCTCCTTGGCTCTTTAATTTGGGCTTCTGGGAGGCTGGCAACATGATATTTAAACATTCCATCTATAACTCAAAGAGAGAACATGGAGAAAGAGCAGTTTCCATTTACACTTAACATTGCCAACCCTAATGCTACCATTAGTGTGTTGAAACATACTTGATTTATTTCATTATATTTTGCATTTCTGAGCCTCATATATCCCCTGCCACCAGGAGGGCTGAAGCATTTATCAGATTCTATCAATAATTGGTCAATATTAAGTCATGCACACATTCATTCTTACTTTGGAAACAGGCCTACTGGTTATTTTTGTACTGCCTTCTTACAAAGAATCAATCCACTTTTATTAAATTGGCCTCAAACATGACAAGGTATTCCCTTCTATCAAATGGTGAGGTTTGTCAAATACATGAAAATGACTTTGTCTCTAATTACTGGATTTGATAATCCTGATTTCATTCATTGCTCTCCAGTGGCTGGCCATTGACATCAAGAATTTAACAAGATCAAAGAGTTAAGACATGGAAGGGAAATGAACAGCATTCAGAGGAACAATTAGGATGTAGATTGAGTTTCCAGAAAGCCAAAATTCAAGTTTACATTGCTAAATTCAGTAAAGATATACAAATTTTAAACTCGACTTCTGGTGTTACATGTCTCATGCAGTGACATTTTGGGGAATGACAGTAGTTCTTATTTAGAGAATGAAAGTAGAAACACTGATTTTAAAAGACAGGTTGAGGGCGTCTTAGTGGCTTTTGACATCAATGGACTATGGGAACTCTGGTCTTATCTTTTGGCCAGAAGAGACCTTCAAGCCGTATGCTTTCAGCACTAGCAGAGAGTGCTGTCCACGAGGGGGCACTGCACTTCTTTGAATTTACCTGTAAACTCTACATTAGGTGGATACTTCTCAGCTAAATGCAACACATTCATTTCTTCCTCAGAGAATGTTCGAAGCATTTCTTTTGGGAAACACTTGAAAATGAAATGAAGCCAGTTTTCCTCTTTAGAAAGCAGAATGAAAGCAGCTAATATATCACCATTGGAGAAACATCATATTTTTCAATAATTGAGGGAGAGGAAATGTGTTAGGTGACACTATCTGAATCAAATGACACGTTTTTATGTTTAGATTTTATTGGATAGTTTATAAAAGCATTATGATCTAGGAAGAAGGTGCTTGTTAAGCATATACAAGCAAACTAGTCCTTAGCACCTGTAAGGAAAGTGTAAGAGAAAAGCAAGAGAAAACACCGGACTTGATCTCTACAGACAGACCATTTATTGGGAGGTACAGTGAGGGGCAGCAGCTTTCCTGTGGGATGAAGGCTGAAGCACTGAGTTAGGCTAGGGGTCAAACTTATAATGAGGATCCTAAGGCAAACAGACTTAATGTGCTGCTGGCCCAAGGGAAGTAGATAAGGAATGGAAATTATTTTTGTCCTTGCTCGGAATAGGCTTTCTTGCAGGATTGTCTAGGGAGAAGTGGATGACTCCATTCTTTATGGCCTTCTAATCTTAAATTTAGATATTAACTCTTTAGTTCCCTGTCGTTTCCAAGGAATTCAATTAACCCTTCAGTCCAGACTCTGGAAGGTTAAAAAAGATTGGGGAGAACTGGGGACTAATGAGGCATTTAGGGGAGGACTGAGTGGGCCAGAACAGGGCTGAAGAGCTCTCTCAGACTACTTCCTGCTGGGGGGAGAGTAAATCTCTCAGGGTGTCCCACACAGTCTTGTGCAGTTTGGATGTCCAAGGGCTGATATTCAGTGATCATGAAGAATTGAGTGTCTCACTGTGAAGTAGAGGCATGCATTCTGTCTTGGAGAAATTCAGTGAGGCATCTGAATATGCAAGGACCAAACTAAAGGGTGAATATCATCATATTATCATAATCAGGGGAATAAAGTACATGTCAGAGACAGGATAGGTTTAACTTGAAGGTAGTAGAGCTATATTTTTTTTAAAAAAAACTTAAACCAATAGATATTCTAGCTGGTCACAGAGAGATGTCAGATCACATGCAGAGAAACAATACTATTGTCCATTAAAAAGACTAATGCAGTCCAAAATATTATTGGCTCTGTATTGGTACCATTTCATTCTCCACAATTTCTGCAGTCCAACGTGGAAGTTCTAGTCACAAGGTGTGGCTTCTGAGAGCCTCAACCTTTAGTTCTCCATTTGATTTTTTTACCTTGTGTACATAATAGAATGTGGTTCCACATGGCTTTTATGAACAGGCATGGTGGCAGCTCTTCTGTGATAATTATCTGGGCCATTAGAAAAGAAACACCTTGATCATATTAAATCTATTATCCATTATGCTCTGGTTAATATATATGTATGAATTTTCTTGTAAATGACATGATGTTTACAGGTGACATGAATATTATATCTAAGGTTGAAAAATAATAACAGGTGGTAGGTAAGAAAACAGGGGTTCTGTCTGTAAGAAAGAAGGAATTATTAACTTGGATGGGGAGTTAATTGGAATATTTGGGAATATAAAAATTTGGCTTAGGTAAGGTAGGAAGTATAAGAGACTAGTACTGAAGCAATATTTGCAATATCTTAAACAACTTTAAGTTTAAATATGGTAGTGATTAAGAAATTAACTACTTTTGAAGCTTAGTTATCATGTTTAAAGGTTTTTGTAAGTTCTTAATACAGAAAGCTTATAATTTTTACTTACTTAGTCCAGAGACCAAAAGGTCTGAGTTAGCATTAGAGGAACTGATGGAGGTAGGTTAGGCTGAAAAAGTTTAAAGTTTAATAATTTTACAGGCATAATAAATTTTATATAATTAGGCCCAGTTTCTTGTGGATGTTTTGGAATAAATTCATAGCAAACAAATAAAAGTTTTACCTAATAGGAAAACATATAAGAGTATAACCCTTAAGGAACCTATTGTTGTAAACAGGTGTTTATGCAACAAAATAGAGGCTTTATCCGATGGAAAACATACAAGCTCAGCATTTTGATATAACTTAGTTTTTTTTAATCAGGGATACTTTTACAAACCTTTTCATCTAACAGCACATATTATATATTTTATGTCTCTGTTTAGGATCAGACCAATGGTCAGGAGGAATATTTTTTTTTAATGTTACCAGGGACAAAGGAAATTAGGTCTGTATTTTAATGTCTATGTCTAATGTCAGTGGAGAGAAACCCCAAGTTTCTGGAAGACAGATGGTGAGTTCAAGTCTGACTTTTCCAAGCTGAAGTGGGATGGTGAAAGGGAGAGTCTCGATTCCTGTGGACTTTTAGGCCTAGGAGAACCATCAAAAAGGGCCCAGATAGATGAGATAGTCTGTTATAGGGACCTCTGAGGTCAACAGGTGGAACTGTAAAGGTCCACAAATTCATAGGAAGAAACACAAAATGATTTTCAGTACAGGTCAGAAGCTGTAATACAAATTATGGTCTTGAAACAGTATGAAAACTACAGTGGTTTTTTTTTTTTTTTTTTTTTTTTTTTTTTTTTTTCCGAGGTAGGGTCTTGCTCTAGCTTAGGCTGACCTGGAATTCACTATGGAGTCTCAGGACAGCCTCGAACTCACAACGATCCTCCTACCTCTGCCTTCCTAGTACTGGGATTAAAGGTGTGAGCCACCACACCCGGCCCCCATATCTTAACATTGACAGATAGATCTAGGTAAAACATATCAATATGTTTGTGTTTTGTCAGTAAACCCAAATAAATCATTTATCTAAAGATTTAAGTCTAAATATTCAGAAGGCATTGTTACAGGCAGGATCAAACCCTGGAATATAAATATGTAGTAAGCATGAACAAGCATAAAATCAGAAATATATCATAAACCTGGTTTTAGTAATTTAATGTTATCTTAAAATATATCTATAAGCATCAGAATGCTTAATGACCATAAACATTGGAACAATTAATGACCATGAATTTAGTCACACATAAAGACAGACTACATGAAACATAGAACACATAACATGACATGGTTGGCTAGCATTAGACATGACAAAGAACATGAAGAGATTTTTTTCTGAAGATTTTAGTTATAATTTGCATTTGGAAAGACTCTAACATGTGGGAGAGATCTGCATGCCCTCTGGGAAGGCGTGGCATTGATGAGCAGGTCCTATTGATTCTACCTGGATCTACAAAGAATAATCTATGTGGCCACTGTTTATGATGGGTAAAGGAAGTTTCACACAGGAGAGAACAGAGTCCCCATCTCAGTCCATGTGGCTGTTGATCATGGGCAGATTTCTCTGAAAAAAACAAATCATGTTAGAAAACTTCAAGGTAGAGCAAGAAGCACAAGGAAACCAGTGGAATCTGGAGAATGGGCTGGAGACCATTTTCAAATGCCAGTTTTGTAGCTATATTTTGAACAGAAATAGGTTAAGCAAACTTGTCTGCAGTTTAGGATGAGAGAGAGAGAGATTGTCACTTGTAGTGGCACAGTAAAGGAGGGCTTGTGGTCATCTTCTTGGACTAAGGAAGGGTGGGTCACTAATAGGAACTATTTAATGGAGTGGAAGGAAGGTTGTTTCTTCAGGAGGGCCTGGGTCAGAGAGCAGAACTGACAGAGAAGAGATAAATAAATGGTAGAAGAATAGAGCCAGTTGCCAATTCAGTTTATGAAGTTATCAAGATCTTTAAGAATTTGGAAGCCAAAAGTGCCATTTTCAGCCAAAAGTGAATTGTCCATTTTTTGTTTGTGACCAAACCACATTGCAGTAAAAAAAAAAAAAAAAAAGTGTTTGGACTTTTAGGCTAAGAGTTTTAAGATTGGTCAGGACACAACAAAGCATGGAGGCCAGTTGGAGTTTTTGGGAAACCATAGAGGGGTGAGAAGTGCCTGGGTATCTGTCTGAGGATCAGGACTCCCTGATCTGAATACAGAGGTTAGAGACCTTCTCCTGGAGAAGGACAGGGGATTCAGAAGGCAAGCAGCCATTCTTACTGGAGGCTCTCAGGGCAGTCCTCCAAGAACAAGACCAGGGAGCCTCGTCTATCCTCCTAGGTGCATTAGGAAGATAGAGAGATGAAGGCTTATTCACCCCCTCTTGGGGCTAAAGATAAAGTGGATATGGCAAATGGCCTCTCTATGGTTGGAGGTAGGACAGGTGAATTATTCTATCCAGCTATTGGAGATTTGTTCCAAGCATTTGAGAGTTTTGAGAGCCTAGGGGATCTGGAATTTTTCAAGCAATTTATCATGATGAAAGAAGAGAGACAGTGACTATCAAAAACTGTATGGGATTTCAGTTTTGGCCGGGAAAGAAGCCACCATAACAACAGGCAATAGCTGTCCTTAGTCTGAATTTTAAAGTAGATTTTTCTTTTCCACTAGCCATTAGCCACAAGCAAGGACTTTGCTAGGTGCCTGTCTTTGTTTATTTTATCTAGCCTATGAGGTGGTTGTTGGTTTACTGTGATTGCACTACCTCCCCTTTTTCTGGTGTGAAAGGGGAAAAGCAAGGAGAGAGAAATGAGATATCAATATGCAGAAGTTAAGGAAGCCCAATAAAGATGGTTTTCTTAAGAAGGCAGGGTTTGTACTTGATTTAGTGGCTTGAATTAAGTGTGAGAGGAAGAGACCCTGGCAAGTCATGGTTGACTGATGGAACTGTGTGTGACAGAGTTTTGTTTTTTTTTGTGTGTGGGGGGGTGCAGGAGCAGGGAAGGGAACCTCATGAACCATTTGCTGTACCATTTGCCATGTCCTTGGAGAAAGTTATCAAGACCAATGAAAATGTTGAAATCCAAAGCACCAAATTCAGGCCGGCATTGGTCAAGAGAATATTGTGGCCAAATTTTAATAGAGATTTGGAATAATTTTGGCAGGCAGGAGCTCAGGAAGTTCAAGCCCCTTTAAATTAGCCTTAAGACATGCCAATGGAGTGCTGTTTGGAACAGATAGTTTAGAGCCCATTTTGGAAGACAAGGACTGGTTTTGAGTGGCCAATCCCACCACCATGGATGTCTCCTAGGCTTAGAGAGAGCAAATGAAACCCAAGAATTAGGAGAGAGCTTCCCCACATTCATAATGCTTGGGGTGTCCAGTGGAATGATACGTGGGAGGCTCCCAGAGTCTCCAATCATCCATGGACCAAAAAGTTGAAAAACTCAGATGAGCTCAAAGAAAGATTTTGGACATTCACCAGGGAGTAGCCCTGGCCAGAATTCCTCAGTTTCCACAGATGAACTGCCAAGCTCATGCAATCTGAGGGCAGAATGAGAGGGAATAGAGAAGGAGAAAGCTGCCAGGTATCAAGCTGGGTTTGCACAAAGCACCAATAAAGCTCCATGAGCCATGAGGCTGAATGTAACTTGCACCGCTAACATAGGCTAAGGTCACAAGCGATCAGAGTCTCAGGTCAGGCCGGTAAGTGTTTAGTCCAAAGTAATGAGTAGTGAGTGTCTGTGTTCCTGAAGAAAGAGGTGGATAAAAGAAGAGGAAAAGAAAAGGGAGGGCATGCATCCCAAAAGCCCCAGAGGCAAATTAAGGAAAGTGTAAGAGAAACGAAAGAGAGAACACCCAACTTGATCTCTACAGACAGACCATTTAGACCATCTAGATGTTGAAGAAGCCTTCCTGCAGAATGAAATCTCAAGCACTAAGTCAGGCTGGGCTTCAACCTTATAAGGAGGATCCTAAAACAGACTGAATCAGCTGCAGGTCCAAGGGAAGCAGATAAGGAATGGAAGTTATTTGTGTCCTTGCTCAGAATAGGTATTTTTTTTTGTTTTTGTTTTTGTTTTTTTTCTCACAATTGTCTAAGGAGGACTGAGTGTGTTTGTTCTTTATGGCCTTCTAATCTTAAGGTTAGTTATTAACTCTTTAGTTCCCTCTAGATTTCAGGGAAGGCTATTAACTCTTCAGCACCTGTCTCCCAACATCTTTTTTTTTTTTTTTTGGTTTGAACATGGAGTGTCTCCCATAGCATCGTGAATGGAGGGATTGGTCACCAGCTGATAAGATTTCAGGAAGCCATGGGATCCTGAGAACTTTGACCTAATGAATGGAATAATCTCTTGATGGAATATAAGGACATTATTAGGAAATGGTAAAGAGTAGGTGGGGCATGTTTGGAGGAAGTAGGTCACTGGGATCATGTCCTTGGGATTATATCTTGTCCTGGCTACATTAAAAAAAAAAACACTTTTTTTCTGGAGAGAAACAGAGGGAGAGACAGAGAGAGAGAGAGGGAGAGGGGGACAGAGAATGGGCACGCCAGCAGCCTCTCAGCCACTGTGAATGAACTCCAGATGCGTGCGGCCCTTGTGGGCAAGTGCAGCATTGTGCCTGTAGCAGACAGCTTCAGGTTCACAGAGATGAACTTCCAGACCAGGCACAGTTATGGAGGAAGGGATATTATTTATTGAAGCTTACAGATCCAGGGGAAGTTCCATAATGGCAGGAGAAGCAGCCTGCTCTCACAGGACCAGGCAAGAGAGAGAAAAAGCCACCAGCCATACAGCACAGCACACTTTAGGAACTCCTACTGGGCACACTTTGCATATCTTTACAATGGAATCTCAAACCCACCACCACACCTTAAGATCTGCCCAATGGCATTGCCTCCAGCAAGGTGGCTGCAGATGCAAACTATAAACCAATAAAACACTGGATATATTGGGGGCATATATTCAAACTACCACAGTGCCCTTGCGTCACTTGGCATCTAACTAAACGTGGGACCTAGAGATCAGAACTGGTGTTCTTTAGGCTTAGCAGGCAGGTGCCAAACCGCTAAGCCATCTCTCCAGTACCCCCCCCCAAATTATTGACAACCACACAGATACATAAGTAACCTAACCTAATCACAATCCCTTCCTATCACATCCTTTGTTCTCCCTCTCCTGCACCTCCTCCACTGAACCTCTTCTTTCCAATTTGTCCTTCTATTTTGATGTCATCATTTTTTTTATTAAGTAGAAATTTTATAGGGACACATCATGTGTTGGTACCATCATTTACCTCCTCCTTGCCCCCATTCTACTGAAGGCCTTCCTCAGTTGGATGGCAGTTGTTTCCCATGGGTTTATGGGTTATGAGTTGTGAGAGCAGCACTTAATCATTGTGTGGGTGGGGACAATGCCTCTGGATAATCCCTCTCATCCTGTGGTCCTTACAATCTCTTCACTTCCTCTTCTTCAAAATTTCCTGAGCTCTGATTGGTGTGTTTTGAGTCTACTTTAGTGTTGAGCTCTCAGCAATGTCTAGATTTCAGCTTTGGTACATTTTGAGTATCCTCAGTGTCTGTCTTCATTACCCTGGTGCAGGTTGTCAGGCTCAGCATGGGAGCAGCACTCTTGCCTGACTCACAAATTCCTCTGTGGTTTTACATAGGCCCTAGCTGATATGTGAGGGGTAGCTCATCTCATGATAGGGAGTCCGCTACCTCTTCTTGTCTTGTTGATAGATTTTGGTTGAGTCTGCTACCTCTTCTTGTCTTGTTGATAGATTTTGGTTGTCCTTGGGTTTTTCTGCCTTCTGTAAAAGAAAAACAGATGCTCCAACAAAGTGAAATCAGCACAGGTTAAAGGGGATAAGCATAGTTAATTTAGAGAGATTTTGATGGGTGTACCCTCTCTTTTTGCCAAAAACTAGTGGGAGCTTCTTGTTGGAGTACATGATCCTGGTCTCCATAGTATTCTGACTCTAGTCCCAGTTCCAGCTATGGGTTCCTTTCCAATAAGCATATTTCTTAGCCAATCAGAGAGCCATTGGTTACCCACCTAGGGTGGATGCCACCATTGCACAGGTAGGTACATCTTTTCAGACTGGTTGCTTTTGTATAGCAGTGTCTCCTTCTTGCTCACAAGGTTGTTGGCCATTTTCCCCAGTAGCACATGTAGTGCTTCCCAGGACTATACAGGCTAACCATCTGGGAGCTGGCTTCCTTCCAGATTTCAGCCAGATCTCTCAATGTTCTGTGTGGGCAGCATGTGGTGTCATAAGCAATATGGTCTCACCTTTTACCTCAGGCAGGTAATCATGAGCTTTGACAGAAGTCTGTCTTGTTTTGAGAGACCTCATAGTTCTGTCTAACCAAAAGCTCACCCTCATATTATGCAGGTCTTGTGTAGGTAGCATTAGCCACTGTGAGGTCATTAATGCAAGACTACTTTGTGTCTGAAACAGTATTTTAAGCACTCCTTCACATACTTTTACTCTTACATTCTGTGCACCATCTTTTCCACAAAGGTTCCTGAACCGTGGAAGGTATAATAGAGATGTCTCACTTAGTACTGAATACTCCACTGTCACTTCTTCTCAGTCCTCTGATGAGTTTTGAGTCACCCCAGAGGTCACCTCCATCTGAAAAGAGAAGCTTCTCTAACCAAAGGTGAGAGTAGCATTATTATATGGTCATAAATATAAATATTTACAGGGCACCTTGGTAAGTATAATATATACATTAGACAAACAACCATAGTTCCTTCTCCCAGGACTTATGACCACTCTAGCCATAGATATAGATTTTTCATACTAGGCATGAATTTCCTCCTGTGGAGAAGACCTAAAATCTAATCAGAGTACAATTGGTTTCTTCTGTAATAGACATGCCACCATTGCACCATTGGGCACATCTTGCCTGGATGGCCAGGCATGTAGCTTTCATGGTCCACTGCTGGTTAAGACCATTGGTGACTTTTCTCCCACAGAAGGTTTTCCAGCAGTATGACAGCTAGCAAAAATAATAATAATAATAATAATAATAATAATAATAATAATAATAAAGGAGAAGGATTCCAGCTCAGCTACAGCTTGATTCCTTGGTGTCCTGCAGCCAAAGCATGTTGTGCCTTCAGCAATAGGCTCTGACCAAGACTTAGAAGTAGTTGGCTACATTTTTCATTGTATTTTTTTCACCTGTCCATCATGATGTGAATTCTGCTCTGCCATGCCCTCCCTATGTAATGGACTTAACATTCTGAAACTGTGAGCCAAGAAATCCTTCCCCTATCACACTGCTTTTTTGAAACTGTGGAAAAGTAACAAACACACACCTCTCTCTGTGTCAACCTAAGAAGTGACTTAGACTGTAGGTTTTGTATTCAGGAGGTAAGATGGTAATTCTCAATTTTCAACCTGATTAGGTCTGGAGTCAATTAAGCTAAGGCAGGTCTCTGAAGACATTTTAAAGAAGTGTTAGCTGAGGGAAGAAAGGCCTCCCTCAGAATGGGCAGCTCTGGGCTGGAGAGATGGCTTAGCAGTTAAGGTGCTTGACTGTGAAGCCTAAGACCCATGCTCGACTCTCCAGATCCCATGTTAGCCAGATGCACAAATTGTGAAGCAAGCACAAGGTTGCACACGCCAACTAGGTGGCTCAAGCATCTGGTGTTAAATTGGCTGGGCCCTGGCACACAAATTATCTTTCTGCGTCTCTCTGTCTCTCTCTGTTTCACTCTCTCTAAAATTAAATAAATAAATAAATAAATAAATAAATAAATAAATAAATAAATAAATAAAAATTTAAAAAAAGAATGGGCAGTCCTTTCATAAACAGCCCAGACATAAAGAAGTCTGTGGGAAAAGCAGTGCTGCCTTTGCTAGCTCAGTTTTGCTAATTTTTGGTGTGTGCATATACACTGTGATGCCATCCTTTACCCATATCAGAGCCCAGTTTATTCAGCCTGCCAACATATACAAAGACCAGTGACTCTTTAGGAATATTCAAGGTCTTAAGCACCTGATTGGGACTACTGAGGCATCCAGCCTTGTGGAAGCAGCAGCTACCAGGTTCTAGGCCTCTCCACCATGCAGACAGCCATGGTTAGACTGCCAACATGTTGTAAGGCAATCTAATAAATCCCTTTCATAATATAAACCCATTCTATTGGTTCTGTTCTTCTAGTGATCCCTGACTAATACAGGAGTTTATTTGGAAATGGTATTTATTACCATGCCAAAGCATCTCTTCAGTTATAATGGGGTTCTAAGAATGTACTGATTTCTAATTAATACACAGCACAAGAGTCCTTGTAAGTATGGGCTAGGAGTTGGAATCACGTGACTTTGTTGAGGGCCTGGTCTCTAGGCATTACATCCATGATCAGGTGTCCACCTGCTCTGCCCCTAAGGGCTCTCACCTAACCTGCCTTTAACATGTGGAATTCTAGTTCTGGGCTGCAAGGTCAGGTATGGCTGTGTTGCTAAGCCTCAATCTGAGCTGTGTCATTTATGGTTTATGGGGAGCTGGTGGTGATGAGCACTTCCTCACCATAGCCTTACCTTATCTGGGGGAGGTATGGGCTGGCTTCCTGTCCTTATTAGGATACTAATCCTATCATGGAGTTCTATCCTCCTAGCTTTATCTAAACTTACTACTCCCTAAATGCCTGCCTTCTAATGCCACCCCACTGTGGGTTAGAACTTTAACATATAATGTCAGGAGGGGCACAAGCATGTCACCTGCAACAACACACAATGAAGGTACTATTTAGCTACAAGTGTGTACATTATACATAAATATATATTTATGCATATTCCCCATGTATATTAAATGCAACCATAAACTATCTAAAATGTAGTAATTTTTTTGTTGTTGTTGTTTTTTGTTTTTTCGAGGTAGGTTCTCACTCTGGCCCAGGCTGATCTGGAATTAACTATGTAGTCTCAGGGTGGCCTTGAACTCATGGCAATCCTCCTGCCTCTGCCTCCCAAGTGCTGGGATTAAAGGCGTGTGCCACCACGCCCAGCTCTAAAATGTAATCATTTTTTGTGAGAGGGTTTCATGTAGCTCAGGCTGGCCTCAAACTCATTATGTAGCCAAAGCTGACTTTGAACTCCTCATCTTTCTTCCTCTACCTCCGAAGTGCTGGGATTATAGGCGTGTATCACCATGACAAATTTTATGCATTGCTGTGATCTAACCTAGGACTTTGTGTACTCTACTAACTGAGCTACATAGCCAGCCTATAGCAAATATTTTAAATATCTTATGTGTTCACATTTTCAAAATCCTACCTTACTTTTAACATTTGCTAGAATAACCCTAAGGTCTGTAGGGTATTATGATTCCATGCTAATTGCATCTTGTGTGAGAATATTTATTAATAGCTTGATATGGCTTTCTTTTTGCTCCGCAAGGGAGCATGGTTGTTTTAAAGTTATTTAATGACCACTAGTTGTTTATCTGTCCTCGGGCCTTCTGCTTAGCTCTATGTGTGTACCTAGCTGCACCTGCAAATATTGTTAATGGTCCCAGTGGAATCCAGTGTCCCCCTGGGACTCATGCAAAGTGGCAACTGCCTCAACTCCATTCTGTGCAAAAAGTCCAGATATGTAGACAGAGCAAGTTGGGTTTCTTTCTAAAATCTATGACTTACCAGGTGTGACAATTATCATTTAAGAATGGCAGGTTTACTCATCTGGAAAACATGAACTTGTTAAAATGTGCACATTTTCATATCATTGTTGGAAAAAATAAATGAGATATTGCACATGACCCCATTAGCAGTATGTAATTAGCACTGCAAAAAGTGATGTCAGATGATTTAAACTACAACTCATTAAAATGAAAAACACCAAAAGCCTCAGTCTCAGTATCTGCTGTGAATTTCATGGATCCAGGGATGGTTCTGAATTAAGCACATGCCTTACTATACATAGTATGGCTTATGGAGAAAGGATGTGAAGAATGTGTGGCTGAAATTTATTGAATAACACACACACACATGCATGCATTTCATGGTATGTGTTTACATGGTGTTAGCTGTTCAAAATGATAGTGCTACTTATCTAACCAAAATATACACAAAGTCTTTATTTTTATTTTTTTAATTATTTAATTTATTTTTTTGGAGAGAGACACACAGAGAGAGACAGACAGAGAGGGAGAGGGAGAAAGATAGAGATGGGCACGCCAGCAGTCTCTCAGCTGCTGTGAACGAAATCCAGATGCATGCGCCCCTTGTGGGCAAGTGCGGCATTGCGCCCTTGCGTCACTTTACATCTGGCTAGACGTGGGACCTGGAGATTGGAACCGGGTTCTTAGGTTTAGCAGGCAGGCGCCTTAACCACTAAGCCATCTCTCTAGCCCTACACAAAGTCTTTTACACATGACTATTCCACCGTAAAGAATTGGTTTGCATTTCAGTGATTTATTTGTGTGTGTGTGTGTGTGTGCACACGCATGCACACATGCATGTCCATGTGGGGTGGGGGGTTCATGTGCACATGTATGTGAAGGCCAGAAGTTGACAATGTGAGTCTTTCTCAATTGCTCTCCACTTTATTCTTTTATTTTTTTAATTTTATTTATTTTTGGAGAGAGACACAGAGAGAGACAGACAGAGAGGGAGAGGGAGACAGATAAGAGAATGGGCGCGCCAGCAGTCTCTCAGCTGCTGTGAACGAAATCCAGATGTATGCACCCCCTTGTGGGCAAGTGTGGCATTGCGCTCTTGCATCACTGCATCTGGCTAAACATGGGACCTGGAGATTGGAACTGGGTTCTTAGGCTTAGCATGCAGATGCCTTAACCGCTAAGCAATCTCTCCAGCCCCACTTTATTCTTTTGAGACAGAGTCTCTGACTTTAGAGCTCATTGATTTAGTTAGAGTAACTAGCTAATGCAGGCCAGGAATTCCTTGTCTCCAAAACAGATTGGGGTTACAGATGTGTTACAGCATGCCTGGCATTTTATGTGGCTACTAGGTATCAAAAGTCAGATCTTCACGTTTGCAGGACAATAACTTTACCCACACAGCCATCTTTCCAGCCACAAGTTGGAACTTTAAAAGTTAAAAAAATATATACATAAATTAATAAATATTGGAATAGGTTATTTCTTGCAGTGAATCCCAGCAAGGAGAAAGGAAGGAAACTGACTTATACTGCACTGCTTAGGGCCATTCTGTATCGATGGTATTTGGCAAAAAAGGCAGATCAGCAAGCATCTGTCCATGCACCGACACTTCTTCTTTTGAAGGGGCATGGACCATTATGAGTATGTCGGATGAATATTGGGAATGTTTGTGAATATTTGCAACAGCTTGGGATGGGACAAATTACTAGACATAGACTTGGTGTTTACTTCAGTTTAAGCTGGTTCCAAAGCCAAACAATTCATGCTTGATTTCACCATGAAGAATTTGCTAAACCAAGGTTGGAAAATAGGGTCCAGGGGTCAATGACCCAGACTATAATGTGTTTTTTTTAAATATGTTATTTATTTATTATGTGCAAATAGAGGAAGACAGAGGGGGTGAGAATGGGCATGACAGGGCCTCTAGTCACTGCAAATGAACTCCAGATGCATGTACCCCTCTGTGCTTTATGTGGTCCTGGTCAATAGAAGCTAGGTTGTTAAGCTTTGTAGGTAAGCCATCTCTCCAGCCTCTATGACCTGTTTTTTAAATAAAAAGTTTTCATTTATTATTTTTGCATGTGTATGTGTGGGGTGCAGGTGTATATGTGCATGTGGATGTGTGGTGGTGTATGTGTGTGGTTGCATGTACATATGTGTGTGCATGCCTGCGGAGGACAGAAGTTGACATTGAGCGTCTTTCTATCACTTTCATATTCATTGACACAGGGTCTCTCACTGAAAGCAGAGCTCAGCAGTTCAGTTAGTTGCCAGCTTACCCTGAGGATCTGCCTGTCTCTGCTTCCAGAGCACTAAGATTACAGGCACGTGCCACCATACCTGGCATTTTATTTGGGTACTGAGGATCCAAAATTCTATTCTCACAGTTGTGTGGCAAGCATTTTACCCACCGAATTACCTCTCTAGCCCTGTAATAAAATTTTACTGAAACAAGATCCACACACATGTGTATATATTGAGAGACTAGAGTAGTGGAGTAGACTGTCCTTCAAATAAATTCCATGTCAACATCAGGAGGAAGCTGTATCTTTTAACCATTACCCATGCATACCAGGTCTAAGGAGGAATTTGACATTGGGGAAGGCAAGAAGTAGGATTTCCTTGGTAAGGTGATCATGGGGTTTAGGATTATTTGTTCCTTATAGGTAGATACAGTGAGGCAACCCCTTATCCTGGCCAACAACAGGCTTATTTCAAGAGAACAGTCAGAAAACTTGACATATGCTAATTGGAGTTTATGAGAATCAAACATGTGTCTCTTATCCCTGCTTGGAAAAACCATTAGTGAAAGACTGTTTGAGGCTGCCCTTCTTGGGACAGGTTGGAGGTGAGAGATGGATATTTTGGAGTGAGCTGACATTCACCTGGTGGGAAGCTGCATCAGTTTTTTTCCGAGCCCCAAATGTGAGCTGATGAGATGAAGCCGGCCCAGGACATGCTGACAGAAGGTTCTGCTTTCAATACTCTCCTGGGGGAAGGGAGGCAGCAAAGAGACCTCAGGAAGCAGAGTCCATAGGGATTAATCCTGAGGAGTACAGGAGCAGACAGAAAGGACAAGCAAGGAAGTAGAGCTGGAGGATCCTCACTGGGCTAGATGAGGAAATCAGCAAATCCCATGGAGTGAGGACCAGTGCAGGCTATGCAGTTGGCTAGCTATGCTCGCACTCCTTCCTCCTGGGATGCACATTGCAGGAAGCTGTTCCTCCCTCTTACCTGGACTTCTAAACTTCAAATAGGCTCAGTGAAAAGTCAAAGATGACTGAAGATTAATGAGCTACATTTGTGTTAATCTGAACAATTCATTCAAAATCAGAGTTTTGCATATTAACTAGAAAAGAACAGCCCTGGAACTTTACAGAGACTTTATCCTGAACAAACAAAACCCAGTCCCGACTTGATCCTTCTGTAGGACAGTGACTTAAAGTTTTGCAGCTTGGAGCTGGCAGACAGCTGGTTCTTTCTTCAACTGGCTTTGCCTCTGGTATAGGACTCTACCCCCTGGAGCACAGGGTAACTTTCCTTTACACACAGGGTGGGGATACATTGAGTAAGGTGGTTTCTATTGAATTACCAAGCAAAGTGAGAGAGAAAACATTGAGACACTCAGTTAGTTACATTTTATTTACATATAACTAATGTTTTATAAATTATAACTTTATAATTTATAATTTTATAAAATTTTATATTTTATATTTATATTTTATATTTTATAAAAGCCCATCTTCTTTGGGAGATTAAGAAGAAACAGGGGGCTGGGAAGATGGCTCAGCAGTTAAAATGTACTTGCTTACAAAGCCTACAGGCCCAGGTTCAATTCCCCAGCACCAATGTAAAGCAAGACACAAAACGTAGCACAAGTATCTGTCATTGCTTTGCAGTGGCAAGAGACCCTAGCGATCCCTCCCCTAACATGTGCAAATATATATATATATATATATTTTTTTTTTTTAATGAAGAAGAGGCTGGTTGTGTTGGTACATGCTTTAATCCCAGTACTCGAGAGGCAGAGGTAAGAGGATTGCTGGGAATCTGAGACCATCCTGAGACTACAGAGTTATTCCAGGTCAGCCTGAGATAGAAGGAGACCGTACCTTAAAAAAAACAAAAAATAAATAAATAATGAAATAAAATAAAATGAAGAAGAAAGCAATGAGGGTCTCTAGGTAGAATGTACCCCACAACAGTACTTGACATATAGAGTCTCAATCCTTGTATAATATCTTATTATTTTATTAAATTACACATTAAACTACATAGAGAAGAATTAACTTGGCATGTAGATGATGAAATGGAGCCAATAAGTGATAACAGTTGAAAGAACAGTAATGAGGCAGTAATAATAAGAATGAAGGAACAAAATTAGGTTGGTTCTAGAGTAGATCAAAGGAGTATGGAAGTAATTATATATTATTGTGCAAGAGAAGTGGGATGACATTGAAAGATGATCAAGAAGTTTGACTTGCAATAGAGTAAAATAAATGTATGTATGTCTACATGTGTAAATGTATTTATAAATGTACATGCATACTTAAATATATGTGTGCATATACATTCCTATGAACATGCATAGAGTATGTATATGTTTATTTCCATATACCTATAGTGACTTATTGAAAATTCAGTTTATCCCCTGAATAGGAGAGCTGAGAGAATTTGAATGGTCCTAGTAAAGGGAAATGCAGTGATGATGTCTTGGGACTTTGCCCTTTATTATATAATAAGCCCCACCGAATACAGACTGGTGTTTCTCAGCTTAGTGGGACTTTTATGTGCTGTCAGGTTTAAGTTGTTAAGTTGTCATCTCCTGGATCTCCAGGGTCTTATTTGTAGAAGATATTCACATGGCAACCTCTTAAAGAGTGATAAACAAAAGCTTAACTCAGATTTTTGTGTTTTTAATTAGCTTAACATGATCATATTTTAATGGATAAAATCCATACTTTTTAGGTCTTACAAGCAATTGCCTTATCTGACAAGCTTCTTGTTTTATTCCTGAGGAAAGAAAATGGATTGTAGATCAATACTATTGGCAAATGAGTTGTTTCTTCCTTTGAATTAACACCATGCTGTATGAATTTTTGTTTACATAATGAGGGTCTCTGCCAATATTAAATAACAAATTAGCAAAGAAAGCAAAGAAAAGCCAAGTTCCATTCCCTTGAACTACATGGTGGTTGACAGATGTCTTGTTTTACTAACCACTCATCAGTGAAGGCCCTCTTCATTGAGTTGAGAATAGAAAAAGTTACACTAAATTAGCTTCTTGCTTTTGTCCTTGTGGTTTCTTAGTGCATTTTCTCTGTACTACAGTTCCTCATGTTTCTACGATGATATCAAAGAAGCACCCAAGTGCTAATATTCTTCAATACTTGTTTGGTGCTCCCAGGACTCTGTGATATGCTTCCTGTAGCTCAAGAATAATATGAGCAGACCCATTCCAATCCCCAGTCTCATCCCATCAAATCACATCCTATCACAATTATACCATCCCATTTGATCCTACTCTATCTCATCCCATCCTACCCAATCCCATCCATCCCACCCTGTTTGTTATGGTTTCAATGTAAAATGTCCCCAATCATCTCATTGTTTGAACACTTGATATCTAGATGGTGGTGATGTTTTGAAAGGTTGTGGGATCTTTAGGAGGTGAGGCCTTGTTGTAGGAAGTTTTATAGTCTGGACCTACTTCCTACTCACCTCTGCTTCCGGCCTCTGGCTGAAATATGGCTATCTTGCCTGCTGTGTTTTCCCGGCCATAATGGATTATAGTTCCTCAAAATAGAAGCTGAAATAAAGCCCTTGTCTTCCTTAAGTTGCTCTTGGGCAGCATTTATTCAGAGCAATGAGAAAGTAATGGATATACCATCTCATTTAATTTCTATGCCCTGAATAAGTTGTCTCTTACATAGATGGCTTCAAGAATGAGGATTCTGACTGCCCTGGGGCATGATCTGCACATACCTCATCCAAAGTACATACTTACTTCCAAACTGAAAATGCCTCTTATTCATCTACTTTCATTAAGAATAGTGGTGGAGGGACAGGAGAGATGAGTTAGCAATTAAAGTGTTTGCCTGTGAAGCCTAAGGACCCAGGTTCTATTCCCCAGCACCCATGTAAGCCAGATTCACAAGGTGGCACATGTGTCTGGAGTTTGTTTGTAGTGGCTGGAGGTCCAGGGACATCCGTTGTTTCTCTTTCTCTCTCCCCTGCCCTTAAATAAATAACATAAAATAAAAAGAATAGTGGTTGAATTGGTCACTTTTCTCATCATTTTAACAAAATACCTGACAGATAAATTAAGAGATAGACAGTTCATTTTAGCTCACTTTCAGTCCATCATCATGAGGGGGGTATGGTTCCAGGAGTTTGAGGCATGAATTGTTCAATCTCAACAGATTAGAAGGCATACAACCAGATGTGGAACCAAACGTGGATGCTTTGCAACCTACGTCTAGGCCACATATCCCTAGAAAGTGCCATTATTAGGGTTTCAAACATTCAAATGCACTCAAACCACAAGACTGACCAAATACACCTTAAGAGTCTATTTACTTGAATTAAACATGCATAATACTTCAGTACCAGTAAGTTAGCTGAAATGTGATTGAAAATTCTTCAGTAAAAATTTCAAGAACCTCAACTCCCAAATAGATAATAACTGTAAACTCTTGAAAATGATTACTGTAATACATACAAAATATTACAAATCAGAACATAACTGTCCAGTGTGAGAGCTCAGAATTCTGAGATCCATAGAGAGAAGTGAGCAAAGTACATGGATAGAGACAGTTTTGGAGAAGAAGAAAGAGGTAATTGTGTGACATGCAAGGAAAACTGTAAGGCTAACTATCCCTTTAAGCTTTAAAAAGTGAGGGGTCTTATTTCAATACATACTACACACACACACACACACACACACACACACACACATCTCTCTCTCTCTCTCTCTTGCCCTGCTGCCTCCCAGCAAGTATGGAGTCTGAAGTAGGACCCACATGCCCAGATATGACCACATGATCTATATGAGACTCAGCTCTATCAGAGAAGCCAGAGCAGCAAAAACCATCCCATGACAAAGACACAAACATGAAATAGCAACATTATTTCTCCTCTTTCTTACTGCCCTAAATAAAATCATTAGTTCCCTTCTGAATCCTCCATGGGGCCACTACAGTTTTGAAATACCTGAGGGCTCCTTGCAGTTGTCCAGCACTCAGATCTTATTTCTCCTTTCCCTGCCTTTATAAAACCCGTGCCTCCAATCCCACTAAGGGCATGTGCAGCCTCTTTGCATAATCAGTCCCTTTGATTTTTCTGCTTTTTTCTCAGTTCTCAAAGATGTCAATATACAGTGAGGGAGCTGCAAGAGGAAGATAATTTAAACAATGTCTGCTCATAACTGTCATCTGTCACCTTTAATCTTAAAGAAAAATAAATCAAACATGAAGCCAAGGCATAATCTAGACTATGATGCATAATCATAGTTAAGATACTTAATAAATGTCAATTTTAGAAACTAGAATTTTTAAGGATGTAATACAAATGTGATAGTCATACTAAAGATATTTTCAAGCAAATATTTTAGAATGTAAATAAAGTGGCATAGTATTGTTTTAGGAAATGTAACCAGAAATGCTGATTAATGGAACTCATTTTCAAATAAAAGTTAATATGATCACTATATATGTCCACAGGTAAAGACTTCTTGTGTGCATGGGATCTATTGGGAAATATTAAGGAATTTTCTGGAGATGGCTAAATTAAAGCAAAGGAAAAAAGTCATTGTAACTTCATTAGGCAAAAATAGTTTGAAAAAGAGCTTTCCTTTCACCACACACATTGCAATCACATTTCACCTCTATCCATGGATTCCCTGGGTCTAATTTTCCCTAGGATAATTAGACACATGCAAGAGTCATTTTCTGATAAATTGAAAGCACTAGGCAAAAACTACTTGCCAACCTCCTCCTCATTGTCTAGGTCCAGACTATAAAACTTCCTGTTATTTATGGGAACAGTGGTGTGGAGTTCAGAAGGAGAGTGACTGCATCCCACGTTTGGTCCATGAGTTATCAGAATGGGCTCTATTGGCTGGGAAGGTAAATTGGCCCAAGCAGCTGCACGTGAGGCTTGGTACACTCACCAGGTTTCAGTAAGAGAGCCGAGGGTTTACCAAAGAAAAAAATCCATGAGAAGACAGGGTGGACAGATGCCATTGACACACCACAAACCCAAAGGACATGCTTGATGGGACATGTCTCAAAGGTTGATCATCTAAGGACATCTAGAAGTGGACAAGGCTGAAGAATTGCCTCAAGAGACATGGATAAGAATTCCTGAGCAAACAAAATTCATGTGTGTCTTAGCAGCTATGCATCCTCAAATTACATTGCCATAGTCAAGAGAGGTTTTGTCAAGATTCTTAGAAATCATCCCAGGCCATTTGAGTCCATGCATATTCATGATCTAGAGGTGAAGGAAAGCCCCTTCAGTTTCCTGAATATTTCCTCCTACATTAACTGCAGTAACTTCACATATTCATGAGTCAGACATTGAGTGGAACTTACCGCAGCACAGCTGTGTGCCAGGCATACAGTGAGCAGGAAGTAAGTACCCTCCCTCCCTAAATAAGAGGGTCTATGTCTCTCTAGGCAAGACCAGCACATAAAAAGAATTCAGTGGCACAGGAACAGCCAAAAGCTCATGCTGAGAATAGGGGAAAGTGTCCACATCTGGTGGAAGGAGAGCTCAGGAATAAACAAAGTTATTGAAAAATTTCTCAGTTGGAAGACTTGTCAAAAAGAGCCATGTTTAAAAGCAGTGGCTCCACAGACCAAAACAGTTCTTAAAAGATGTAAATGAAGGGCTGGAGAGATGACTTAACAGTTAAAGTACTTGCCTGTGAAGCCTAAGGACCCAGGTTTGATTCCCCAGTCCCCACGTAAGCCAGCTGCACAATGTGGCACATGTTTTGTTTGCAGTGGCTAGAAGCCCTGATATACCCATTCTCCCTCTCTCTGTGTGTGTGTGTGTGTGTGTGTGTGTGTGTCTGTCTGTCTGTCTGTCTGTCTGTCTGTCTGTCTCTATCTGCCTCTTTCTCTCACAAATAAATAAAATAAAATACTTTAAAAAATGTAGATGAAGAAAGCATGCAATACTCCCCCAACATTTGAGAGAGTGAGAGGTTCATATACTATGCTTCAGATACTGAAACTGCAAACCCTGAACTCTCTTTGAAAGAAGCTACACAAAATGGTGGAAATAAAGTTGTTAGGAGGTGTAAAAGAATTCAGTAGAGAAAGGCACACACTTTCCGTCAGGATGGGGCCATCCTTTGCCATGATGATGTGCACTATCCTAGAGATTGATGCTTTTGTTGTATTACCTCCTTGTATTTTGCTTTTCTTTTTAGCCCAGAAATGCCTTCCTACCTCCATCCAGCACGACCAGTAGCTCTGTGTGGAATAACATGTTAATCTGCACACTCTAAGATGTTAAAGCCTGCCAGGAAAGTCACAACTAAGGAATAGCATGGACTACAACCCGATAGATAGAAAACAATCTTGTTTAGTCCCTGAAGGTAATGTGGAGGAGATAGGACTGTGTCAGGACTATCAAACCAAATCCTCTGAGAAGCATAGTCAGTAGTTATGGAGTGGAGGATATCCTCCAGCCATGACACAGACTTGCTATGACTTCAATGTCCTTACTTCTCTTTGAAGTGGAAGGAAAATGGAAGGGTCCTCTCCCTAAGCTGACCATGACTCCAAGCTGGATGGCATTTCAGAGCCCTTTTAAAATGTATTTAATTGATTTATTTATTTGAGAGAAAGAGGCAGAGAGAGAGAGAGAGAATGGGCACTACAGAGCCTCCAGCCACTGCAAACAAACTCCAGATGCATGTGCTCTTTGTGCATGTGGCTTATGTAGGTCCTGGAGAATCAAACCAGGACCTTTTGCTTTGCAAGCAAACGCCTTAACCACTAAGCCACCTCTCTAGCCTCAGGGCCCATTTTTAAGTGTGTGTGTGTGCATGCAGACACACACTTGCTATGGTACACATGAGGAGGTCAAAGTACTTTTGGTGATGGTCTTCACTTTGTACCTTATTTGAGGCAGGATTTCTTGCTCACCACTGTGTCTGTCAGGCTAGCTGGTCTGTGACCTTCTGAGGAAACTACGTCTCTGCCTTCTATCTTGCCAATGGGTAAATAGGAATGCAGATGTGAGCCACCATGTCTTCTGAGGACAGGACTGTCTCTGCTTCCTCTCTTGTCATTGGACATTCCAGAATGCAAATGTGAGCCACTATGTCTTGCTTTTATATGACTTTTGGGGATCTGAACTCAGACTGGCACATGTGAATAAGAAGTACTTTATGTGTTGAGCTATCTCCTCAGCCCCTCAGAGTATGTTTGAAAGTGGAAAGCCCTTTCCATAAACTACATGGATTCTTCCAGGAACATATTCCCAGTGGAGGAAAAATTAGAACCATATTAAGGTCCATGTCAGAGGCACCCTTCCAAAACATTGCATTGATAGCTGTAGTTGCAAGAATGGAGCTATGAGCTCATGGCATGACAACTTGAGGAGGGAGAAACAGTAACTTGAACCCTGGCATGAGTCAACCACCAAAACACTTCAGCAGAAATGACTTCTGGAAATATGAGACACAGATGGACACAGTGTTGAAAGGTAGACATCACATGCAGTGCAATTTTTAATCTATCATCTCACTGCTTCTGAAAAGTAGAGCAATGAATGGAGCTAGGGGCTATCTATTCAGCATTTTTAATGCCTCATAAATAGTGCAAATTTCATGCCAACAGTGGATGGCTGGTCTCATTTACCAATTCCTCCACACATAGGTAACCTGTGGAACCTTGTTATGAGTGTGAGGACAGTGCACTTCACACACTGTGTCATCCAGATGGTAGTCTGTATAAGACTTCCTCAGTTCCTCTTAGTTATCTGGTGTTTATCTAAACTCTAAATGAGCAATCACTGTAAAATTAAGATGAAGCTTTAGGTGTCCAGTAAAGCATGGAAGAGAGTTTTAGAAAAACCTAGTACAGGTTATGCATTAGGCAAAGGGTGAAGTTGATGAGCGAAGCAATATGTGTCTTGGAAAATCAACTACTGAATAAAAAATCAAAAAAGGCTACCTTATAACTCCCAAATGCAAATCACCTGCATGTATGGTAAACATCCTTCACTCTGGTTCTCTTCTTTGTCTCTCCTTCCTCACCATATGAAAGACAATAGAAAAAAACTAAACAGTCTGTTTTTCAAGTACAATGGAGATAGAAATATATATCATCCTACTGCTTCTGAGATTTTGTCAATAAAAGATCATTATTACTGGAATGGAATTCGTCTAGTATTAAGCTTTCAAATTGTATCAAAATCTATTGTGCTTTTCAGGGAGTATATTCTTTTATGCTGTGACAGCTAACAGGATGAGAAGAATGACTAGCAGCAGAAATGGTCGGGTATAGATAGAAAGCAACAGGAATTTCAGAACACAGACATCATTTGAAATATGTAGGTAAAAGTTTATGTCTTCTGTGAATCTACATGTCTAGCATTCTTTTTAAAAAATCTCCCCGCTGGGCTAGAGAGATGGCTTAGCAGTTAAGGCACCCTCCTGCTAAGCCTAAGAACCCGGTTCCAATCTCCAGGTCCCACGTTTAGCCAGATGCAAAGTGACGCAAGGGCGCAATGCCGCACTTGACCACAAGGGGGCGCACACATCTGGATTTCGTTCACAGCAGCTGAGAGACTGCTGGAGACTGCTGCTGTGCCCATTCTGTTTCCCTCTCCCTCTCTCTCTGTCTCTCTCTCTCTGTGTCTCTCTCTTAAAAAAAAAAAAATCTCCCCGCTGAATGATGCTGAGCAGAAGAGGCAAGTGTTCACCGGGGTCACTAATCTTCACAAGATAGTAGCATGCCCTGATCCAGACAGTAGTTATTATTACTTCATTAACTTGTACTAGACTCTCATATAGTCAATGAAAATAAAAAAGGAACATTTTAAAGAAGCTCTTGTCTTTGCCTTAGCCCTGTTGGATTCCAGATAACAAAACCACAGATGAACCTTGATTGAGATGAAGTTCATTTTCTGAATGAAAGGTTATGAGAAATATACAAGTTGGGGACAGGTGGTCACAGGTCTTCATGTTCTTGCTTGTTCTTTTTATTTTAAATTGATTTCATACACAAAAAAAGCATTTCATGCAAATTGTGCCCAATGAGGGGAATAAAAGTAGCTTTGTCATCAATAATAGACACTGTTGACCTTTTTGGCTTCATGTTTTGAATGGAAGGTACTAACAGAAAATGTATTTTCAGGATGTTGAAGATTCCTTCTTGTTGCTGTGACAAAAAAAAAAAAAAAAAAAAAAAAAAGCAAAAAGCAAAAGCAGCTGATGGGAGGAAGCTCCATGATGGCAGAGAAAAGATGGCATGACTGGAAGCTGGACATCACCTCTGCCACAGCAGGGGAAACAGCAGCAAGATAGTGAGCTGAATTCTGGGAAGGGGGCGCTGGCTTTAACACTTGTAAGCCCATCCCCCCAAAAACACATCTCCTCCAGCATAGCTCCACCTTCCCAGTTGCCATGAGCTGGGGATCAGGCATTCAGAATACATGAGATTATGGGGAACATCTGAATCAAACCATCACACAGGGCCAATGCAGAGATGGACCATAAACTGAGGAAGTAGAAAACCACTGTCAATGAAGTTGCTTTATGTGAATATGTTGCAGCAGATGTTCAGTTGCCTGTACAAATGAAGTTACTGAGCCTTCCCCTACATTCAGGAGGTCCATGTTAGTAAAAATGGCCATCTCACTTCAACCATGAAGCAAGTCACCTTATGTGAATATGTTGCAGCAGACGTCAAGTTGCCTGTACAAATGAAGTTCCTGTGCCTTCTTCCTACATTCAGGAGATCTACGTTAGTAAAGATGGCTCCAGCACTTTGTTTCACTTTTCCGTAAATGCCACCAAAGCAGTGATGAGATTTATTTTCAAGGTGTCAACACATAAGAACAAAGAGGTGAGAGAGGAGAAATAAAACTATTTTAGGGAGTCCTTTATCATTGAGAAAAGATAGCTGGGTGACCCACCCAAGTTTGCAGGATGCAATGCTGTACGTAACACTGTCCCCTCACTGTATTCCATAGTCTGGGACATTAGGTGAGAAAGTAGGTAAGTTGGTTTAAGATGTCTGATGCCCAGGTAAAAAGCCATGATAAGGGCCGGGTGTGGTGGCGCACGCCTTTAATCCCAGCACTTGGGAGGCAGAGGTAGGAGGATCGCCTTGAGTTCAAGGCCACCCTGAGACTACATAGTTAATTCCAGGTCAGCCTGGGCCAGAGTGAGACCCTACCTTGAAAAACCAAAAAAAAAAAAAAAAAAAAAAAAAAACATGATAAGGGTACTGGGACTAAAATTTCAATGAATGTTTCCAATTTTCAAAAGTATTTATTTATTTGAGAGAGAGAGAGGGAGACAAAGAAAGAGTGTTTGTGAGAGAGAATGGGCACACCAGGGCCTCCAGACACTGCAAATGAACTCCAGACACATGAGCTACCTTGGGCATCTGGCCTTTTTAGGTACTAGAGAATTTAACCTGCGTCCTTAGGCTTTGCAGGCAAACACCTTAACTGTAAAGCCATCACTCCAGCCCCCATATAATTTTCAAATGATGGTGTTAGGAATTTAACTCAGGGCCTTATGTACGCTAGGCAAGGTTCTATCATATCACTGAGCTTTTCCCCAACACTGCCACTCTTTACCAGTATACATGACAGAGAAATGCAGGAAGGGGCTTTGAACACACAGAAGTTCTGCAGCTTCTGTCCACTCTCACATGATTTCACAAAGGTAGCTTTCCTCCTGTCTATGAGTTGCCATGTTGGTTTCAAAGGCAGGTTGGTTTTGTTTGTTTTTTTCCAAGTATCTTGAGTATCTTAAAGGTTAATGATATTTAGTAATGATGTTGAAGGCCTTTTGCTGACTCAGTGATTCTCAAAGCATGATCCTGGTAAAACAAGGATCAGGAGAACAGATCTTAAGGCTCCCTCCTAGAACTACACTGAGTAACCATGAGCTCCCTGATGGAATGTGGACCAGTGCTCCAGGGACCCAGATGCATTCTAATGTTTGGGAACTTCTAATTGACTTAATTCTCAATCAAGGAGCAAGGCATAGTGTAGATTTCATCCATCTTGGAATAATCAAGAAACAAATATGAGAAAGAAGTTAGAAAGGCTGCTGAAGAGAGGGGAATTATATGACAACTGTACTGGGTGGGAAAAATCTGTATATTCTTCTTGCCACCTGAGAAATGGAGGAGCCCTTTTCAGTGCTAATAACTAGAAGAAATTACCCTCAGGCTGTCCATTAATAACTGACCTCAAAAAATTCACTTTCAAAATGATATAATTGAAATAGTCCAAACCAGAAGGAGAAGGGGAATTTCAAAACATTAGGATTGATGAACAAACAAGAATGGAAAAGGCGGTATAAGCAAATCCAATTTTTTATGATATTAGCATTGGATTGCAAAAATCAAATGAAAAATAAAAATGTTCTCCTGTCAGGCAGAAGGCCCTGAAGAATGTTCCCAAGATAGAGGATAAAGGGTCTTTTAAGCCCAGGTGTAGACACAAATGAGCCTAATACCCAGTTTGAAGGTGTTTGCCTTATAATGAATAATGAAACATTTTCTTTGCCTCACCAATCATCTCTCACCTTTAGAGGAACTTACTGTTCTCACAGAATTCTTCGCATGCATGAGGCATTTGTGAAAGTCAAGGATTGGAGGACATTTTACCCCTGGGTTTACAAAGTGCCAAATAAAAACTGAAACTTGGAAATAAAAACCTGGAAGTAGTAATGAACATGTGAATATAAGCCTAAGACAACTTGGAAGAGAGTTTAATTTTCCACAGGAGAGAAGGGGAATCAAACTAATTGTGCCTACATCCCATGTATCTAGAAGCCCACTGCTCACATCTGGATGGCTATCTTAGAAATGTGAGGTATAAATGAAAACGGGTGCTGGAAAACCAAACTGACCGTGCTTGTAAATTTAAACAAACACAATCTCACAATGAGGGAATCATATTCATGTACATATTTATCCAATTAATTTATTTAAAGAATGAAACTCCACAAGATGAAAACACTTTTAAAAAAAGAAATAACAGAATTATATAGGACGATTTGAAGTTCATTTATATTGATTTTTTTTTTTTTTTTTGAGGTAGGGTTTTGCTCTGGCCCAGGCTGACCTGGAATTCACTATGTAGTCTCAGGCTGGCATTGAACTCACAGCAATCCTCCTACCTCTGCCTCCTGAGTGCTGGGATTAACAGTGTGTGATACCACACCCAGTTATATTTATTAATTAATAAATATTTGTGATATTTCATGACCTTAGAATGCATGATGAGCTCATGTAGATGATGACATTAATTCTAACTTTTGACAGAATTACTGACAAACTATAATCAAAAGACAGTTTTAAAATGCCATACTAAAATTTTATATTCTACTACTGGTGAGCATATTAATATTGTTCGATAAGAGTTGTGGTGAACATCTGTGATGATTACCACAGTTTCATGGTTGAGCACTTCTTTTCCAGTAGAAGGCACTATTGTGGAAGGCTGTGGAAACTTTAGGAAGCAGAGTCTCACTCTAGAAAGTACATGTGAATTCTCTCACTCTATCTCTCTCCTCTCTCGCCAAGATCTGCTGTGAAGTAAACAGCCTCAACCACATTCTCCCACCAACACGAACAGAATTGCTTTCCTATGTGTTTCCTTGCTATTATGGACTGAAACACTCTTGAACTATGAGCCAAAATAAAATTTTCACCACTTTGATGTTTTTGTCAAGTATTTGGGTCACAGAGACCAAAAGCTAACTCAGAAATCACTATGATTTAGCCATGACCACAAAGTGACCACTACAATAGATCCAGAAGTACTTCTCCCATACCCACACCTACAAAGTAGGTTTGTGAATTCCTCACCTTTTCTGTTACTGTAACTAGTTTCACATCGAAGTTTCATACAGAAATATGTGCATGGTGGCCCCTAAACCCATGTCTTCATGCTTATGACAATGAGTCTGGTAAGATAATTAGTGCTATTGTTTTTTTTTTTTTTTTGTTTTGTTTTCAGTTTGTACTGACAAACTGGATTTTCAATGAAGAGAATTATCAATTAGCAAAAGGTGATGGAGGGCTGGAGAGATGGCTCAGTAGTTAAGATGCTTGCCTGCAAAACCTTATGACTTGGGTTCAATTCCCCAGTACCTGTATTAGTCAGTTGCACAGAGTGACACATGCATCTGGAGTTCATTTGCAGTGGCTAGAGGCCCTGGTATGCTCATTCTCTCTCTCTCTCTCTCTCTCTCTCTCTCTCTCTCTCTTTCTCTCCTTCTGTCTATGTATCTCTATTTGCAAATAAATGAATATTTTAAAAAAATAGGTGACAGATCTATGAAATCAAATCCCTTTCCTCAGACATGAGTCTGGACTATATTTCCCAGAGTCAAAGGAGAGATAGACTTTGGGAAGAAATTCTCTAAACTACTCTGGGTGTGGTCCAATCAGCTTTTCTATGCAACCCTGTTCTTTTGTCATCTTTTGACAAACAAAAGGACCCTGATGATATCATAGACAATCACAGAACTTTTTTTTTTTTTGAGAAAGAGGCAGACAGAGAGAGAGGGAGAGAATGGGCACACCAGGGCCTTCAACCACTGCAAAAGAACTCCAGATGCATGTGCCACCTTGTGTATCTGTCTTTACATGGGTACTTGGGAACCGAACATTGGTCTTTAGGCTTTAAAGGCAAGTGCTTTAACCACTGAGCAATCTCTTCAGCCTGATCAGCATCTTAAAGAGGACCCTGATGATATCACACATGATCACAGAATTTTTCAAGAGGTCCTTGAAGATATTGCACATGGTCATTTAGCTATAAAGAGGGCCTTATAGATGATCACAGGCTATAAAACACAAGGAATTTGGTGCCATGAGTGTCTGTGTGCAGCATAGTGATCAGTCCCCCATGAGGCCAGTCACTTCACTATGACCACTGATAGCTAATATTTACCAGTTTATCTGTTATTTCTGCTAGTGTTAATGGATGGTAGCTAAAGTAAGAAAAATTCCTCAAAGGTAAAATATGCTGCACTCCAGTGTGAATTAAAGCCCTTACCTATAAGAAACGAGCAAAGCTACATGTAGCAAAACCAGTGAACCACTCTTGACATCTCTAAAGGTTTAATTCAACAACTCTCCAAATTCTGGCCAAAAGTTTAAGGCCTAGTCATGAATTTATGAAGGTATCAGTGCTATATAGTATGAATCAGCAAAAAGAGAGGTGAAAGAAATTTGAAGATAAACCCTTTAATACCACAAAACTATGCACTTGCTAATAGTCCTACAAAACCCTTAAAAAGTCCTCTATCAAGAACAGGCCTCGATCTGGAGAGATTGTTCAGTGATTACAGGCTCTTGTTTGCAAAGTTTGCAGGCCTGGGTTTGAATCCCTAGAACCCATGTAAAGCCAGATACACAAAGTGGCACATATGTCTGGAGCTTGTTTGCAGAGGTATGATGTCCTGGCATACCCATTCTCTTTCTCTGTCTTCCACAGTCTCTGTCAAACTTTTTTTTCCTGTCTCTGTCAAACTAATATTTTTAAAAAGAACAGGCCTAAACTCATTTTATTGTTTTCTCTATTATACATGTATTCAACTGTTTGCAAATTTAATAAATTGCTTATTAAAATATGTTCTTTCTGAGACCACTGTATTCTTTTGTAAGCCACACAGAGCAATTCATCTGTCCCATTGGCACAGAACCCATGAAGATCAATGTGTGTCATTCCTATGAGTTCTAACCTGAATAACTGACCCTTCTGCAATTGAAAATAGTAACTCAACTTTTCTGCTGTGGTCTTAGTACTAATCACCAATTATCTTTGCATACACTGAGAATGGTCTTGGGAGACTAATAACTATCGTTGGTTATCAACTACTGAGTTGTTAACATTTTTTAAAATGGATCAAATCCAATCTAGAAACCATTATATTTGATCAGATTCACTATGTCCTTCATGGTCTGCATTTTACATGTCTGATGATGAGGAAAGTGGTGTTTGTGATATTCTAGTTGATAGCTAAGCTTATAAGGACCCCTTCCTAAGTAGGCTGTTGAGGGGTTTCTGTAGGGGGGTGGGCAGTGCTTTTCTCTATTCTGGCACTAAATGGCTGTTATGGATTTCTATATGTTTATATAGCTCCATTTGAGAAAATTGGCAAGAGAAAAGTTCTTGGAGCATTAAATTTCCTATGAGAGATTTCATTTCTTCATCCCGTCCATGTACTGTCCTGAATGTCTGTTTTACTTTGAGGGCATACAGTTAAAGCAAAATAAAATTTTGTTTTTTCCACAGTCCCACAACAGAGGAAAGATACATTATCCCCCTGAAGTTCACTTTGTATGATAATCTTGCTTGGGTCTTAATATTTTTTAATTTTTGAAAACTTTTTATTGATAATTTTCATGCATCTACATAAGATATTTTGTTCATAATCTCCTCCCATTCCTTTCTTTTGTCCCCCATACTGATGCCCTCCACTGAGTTCCTTCTTGATAATGTGCTTGCCGCCCCATGGAAATCTCCATGTGGACCAAACAATCATGAATCAAGCATCAGGGAAGTGTGGGACTAGCCTTGAGAAAAAGGAATACGGTGAGTTACTCAAATTCAATTTCAGGGACAGCTGTCCCTTTTAGCTAATGGCAAAAGTCCCCAAACTTAAGATCTTCCTCTATCAAAAGATGAACTTGAATTAAAACATGTTATCTCTAACACTTCTTAGAAGAGAACATTATAAGGCCTGGCATCTAATTTTCAGGGATGAACATTTGATGTCATTAGAGATCTAGATAACTAGGCTTTCTTTGTTGTCTAGAAAGCTCTTTCACATGTTTCAAAGACCACTCAAGGGACTTTCCAGATAAAAAGTAAATATCTAGTCATAAATGAGTGCAATTATTTTGTGAATAAAAGGAAAATTCAATAATTATTCCAGGCAAAATAAAGGAGGGACTGGAAAGAGGTTATTGTGAGACATTGAAAATCCATTTATTAAGTGGACAGAGCCACTTTGCCCAAGTGTATTGGATATTGCTGAGTTTGACATGCACGTAGCTTTCTAGAGCAAGGACCTCCATCTAAGAAGCATCAATCACAGGAAATGCACTAAACTACTAACTCTGCCATTTACTTGCTCAGTCAGTATTTATTGGGCTTTTACTGTTTGCCACCTCTCATGGTAGGGGATCCAAATATGATGGATACATAGATAATTGGGAAACAGACCTTGATCAAGCCCAAAATATGGACAAAATCATAATTATAAAATAGGTACAAATGTCAATAAATATGGCAACACAAGAGTGCTAAGTGTGTGCTCTGATCCATCTTAGTGGAGTCAAATTAGCCTTGTCTCAGGAGGTGATATTGACAGTGAAACTCCAAGCAATGCATACAAGTTTCTATGCCGAGAATTAAAAATAGTTCAGAAAGATTAGCACAGGTTAAAGGCAAAACTCAGAGTACAGTACCAACAAAGAAATACAACTTGACTATAGAATTGACTAACTGTGTTTTAAGCATGTTTTCTATTCATGCTCCTTATTTTTATATTCCTAGAAAATATATGGGGCCATGGTAGATGAATCAATGAAAATTTAAATGAATTCCTTATAATAGAACATTCTAGAATAGCGGTATTTTATTATGCCTGCTGAGACTTCAAGAGAAGACGTAGTTTACATGATAGGGAAGGGTGGAGGGAAGGGTGGGTATATGGGTTCACTCAGGACAACAATCAATGAATAGTTCACAGGAAACATGTGGCAACCTGGATTCACAAATTATTTTTATTTCACTGATGTGAGAAGATGAAATCCAGAAGAAGAAATTAACATGCTCTATCTCATCTTTGATACAGGATAAGACCTAGAAAGACTAGCTGTATTCACTTAAAACCTTTATTTGATTTACTTTCCGTAATTCTCTTACAGGATCAAAGCAGTGCATGGTCAGCAGTAGTCTCCTTACTCACGAGGTCATGCTGCTTATAAAGCACAACTCATAGCAATTAAGATTGGGTTCTGCCTCCTTAGAAACTTTTTTGTCTGAGCAGGAAGCCATTCTCTAGACTTGGCTGTTTTTCAGCAATGTGACTCAGCAATGGGGAGCACTGTTTTGCACAACTTTGTTCTGAAAATGAACACAAATGCTTCCTTGATCATCCCTGAAGGCTGTCTGGCATTTATCCCAGAGGTAATTAATGTTCTGCTCATGCCAAGGTCACTATTCAATGTTCTTTGTTTTGCTGCAATAGTAGACAATAATCAAGAATTTTTTTTTTTTTTTTTTTCTGACATAGAAAGAACAAGAGGCATGAGAGGCCTAAGAGTGCTAATGAGAATTTTGTGTATAAAGACTCCCAGCTCTCAGGGAAGGGAAAGGAAGAGGAACTCACCCTAATATAAATAGATAATCCAGCAATAAAGGCTTTCATTACTTATTTTGTATATATGGCTAGAATTTAAGAGCTGTAACTAATTATACACAATGACAAATGGTCAAGAGAAAGTGAAAGGCAGTGGTCTTGGTAGTTGACAAGTTCCTGTGATTTGAAGAAATCTTGTTACATCCATAGTGGCTAATTTGTTAGGTATTCTGTCTTATGCAATCGATCATCCAAAGAGAAATGGCTTTATATGCAGAACAACTTGTGGGAACTTAATCCCTGTGACATGCAAAGCCAGTGACTATTCTGACTAGTGCTGAGTTTGCAAGTTTAAGGGTCTGTGTAACAGCTCTTCCTCTGCACTCCAAGCACAGTGAAGAGGTGATCCCAGACTTAGCTGGTTCCTATAGTCAAACATAAAACCAGACATGGGCTGGGGAGGGGGTTATATGATTATTTTAAATAATTATCAAAATTGAATAGAGCCAAATACATTCCAACAAAAATGCCGAGGGGGGTGCAGAAATGTCTCCTAAATCCTAGATAGAAAGAAACTGTCCCAAATTCTGGGTGACACAGTTATTTATCCCAAGCCACTCTGAGGCAAAGATGAAAGCTTTTAATTCAGGAAAGGCACGAGCTGCCATGGCTGGCTCACAAGAGAGGAGCACAGCAACCTGAGTTCCTCAGGTAGTGGGCTTTATAGGGTCAGTTGGGGGAAGGTGAGGAAAGGAAAAGAACTCCTTTGTTCTTTACATTAGCCATTTCAAAAAGCTAGGGTGTGAGACCAGAACAGTGACCAGGGGACTTATGAGATAAGGGGGCAGGAAACCATGACCTGGGGGCATTGTTAGGCAAGGAAGGGATAATGGCTGGGCTGGTTCTTGAGGAATGTGGGTAATCCACTTCCTTATGACTCTGTCCCATCATGCTGTCTTTAGTGACTCCATTTTGGGACCTGTCCAACCTAACAATCCAGCTTTTTGTTAATGAGAAGAGATGAAGGTTAATTTCCTCATGCTGACCATAGGGGCGATGAGTTCTTATGGGAGAGGCTGGATAATGTGGTCCATGGGTCTCTCTTCAGGGCAGGTGATGAGGAGGCAGTTTCCATGATGGCTGTTATGACTTGGTCCTGAATGAAACAGAGACTTCTCTCGTACCATCCCTGTATTGAGCTGGCTTCAGGGCAGTCGCTGGTGACATTTGTTATAGAGAAGGTGAGGGAGATGGGCTCTGCACACCCCATGAGAGGATAGAAGGAAGAATTAAGGAGCTTGTTATGACATCAAAATGCCAGACATAAGGAGAGTATGAGCACTCAGAGGCAAAAGATAGATGGCTTGGGGCAAGAGAGAGGAGACAGAGGGGCATCTGTGTATTCAAGAGGAGCATTTGGGGACCAGGGGAAGAGTAGGAACATGAGAGAGTTTGAGAGTGTCCCTTGGGGTGGTGGTGTACTTATCCCTGAATGAGGTAAGGTAAGGGCTAAGGCAGGAGGGGGCCTGAGGAATAGCTCTGATTCTGGCTAAGGCAAGTGGGAGGAGCTGGGGTCAGGGTAAGTGAACTTAATCAGGGACAGGCAGAGGCAGAAGGCATGAGTTAATGTTAGCACTAAGTATTGTAAGTCAGCATCAGATAAGGGAGTCTATTAGTCTGAATCTTTGTTTATATTATAGTAATATTTTTGCAGTTATATTTTCCTTACTGGGTTATTAAGACCATGTAGGCTGCCAGAATTAACTGTACATTTTGGAGGCCAATAATAGCACTGTAAGAGAGACTTTTAGGGACCTGTGAGGAGTTCTATGACTCTCAGAATTGTCATGTGCTAGGATAAGCCAAGGCCGTGCTGACCAAGTGGCCCTCCCTCTTTTGGGAAGCCTGGAGGACTGATTTTCTTCCAATGTGACTCTCCGGTTGCAGATACACTGACTTGGAATTCATCTCTGGGTCTCCATATCCTCTCTGAGCAAGAAGATAGGTAACTTACCAGAGGATAGAAGTGTCCCATCACCTCTTATGGCCTTCTGACCTGGGAGCAGGAATCAAAATATTGGTTATCCTTTTAACTCCAATGTTTTCAATTGATTTTTGGCTACTACACATGGTTCTTAACCACTCAGATACACTGTACATATTTAATTAGTAAAACAGATTAGTTAAAAAGTTGTAAACATACTGGTTAGCAAAGCAGATCTGGTTAGAGAATGACACAATAGTTTAAAATCTTTCTGATTAATGTTTAAGTTTAGTTGTCAGGTGACAATGTAAGCTCTATCTGGGACATAGAAAGCATACACATTCTATCTTTTAAATATCTGTCAGTTATAAGAATAGGCAGAACATTTTATTGGCCCTGAAAACAATATTTTACCAATTATTTTATCAATAACTTTAAGTCAATTGATCTAGAAATTGTATGTCAGGAAAAGAGAAGACAACATAAAAGCTTGGCCTGTGTGTTTGAAAACAACTTTGGCTAGTCTGTATACCAATGCAAGTACCAATTACCCCCCAAACTGGAAGGAGAACAGCAATTTAAGATTATTTTTCTAGGGCAGGAAACATGTCTTAAGTATCAATACTTTTATAAGCGATGAACTTAAGATACCAGAAATGACACAATTAATTAAGTTAAACCTTGACTGAGATTGATTATACATAGCGTAAGAATAAAATCAAATTTGCTTATTGTTGAGTTAAACAGGCTCAATTTTAACATACATTAGAGACAATATGACAAACATAATAAATAATAAAGACATAAAGTAATTTTTAATAAGTACCTTTTACCATTGAACAATTTTAAGGCTTAACCAAAAGAAATATTTATGACTTATCTGATGCTTAGACAAACTATATTAATATTGTATACAGTGGATTTCCCTAAGACATGGAGAGCTTCCTCAGTTTTCCTAACAACAAGATTACAAGAAGTCACTTTTTATAAGAACTAGATTATAAGTGTAGTGATAATCACCCTGCAAGACCAGCATGAACAGGACAAGAACCATCTTAAAATTACAGAGGTTTACCCAGGTATGGTGATGTATGCTTATTTATATCCATGTACTTTGTATAAGCCAAATTACAATGTTCTGATATCTGGAAAAGCCTGATATTAACAAAAAGTAGATTTCACATATTTAAGGCAGAGATGAGACTATAGAGAGTAACTATGAACAAAAGATCAGCTAACAAAGTTTAAAATAAACAAGAAATCTATATTATATAGTAACATTTTGGCTTAAATATGAAGACATGAAAAATTTTACAATATTTTTTATTTAATTTTTTGAAAGATTTTATTTTTACTTATTTATTAGAGACAGAGAGAGGGTGAGAATGGGCCTACCAGGGCCTCTAGCCACTGCAAACAAAGTACAAATGCATGCACCCCCTTGTGCATCTGGCTTACGTGAGACCTGGAGAATTGAACCAGGGTCCTTAGGCTTCATAGGCATGTGCCTTAACCACTAAGCCATCTCTCCAGGCCAATTTTACAATTTTTGAAGTTTATCACAATTAGGATACATTTATATAATGTATATGTATGTTTGTGTGTGTGTGTTGTGTTGTGTGTGTGTGTATGTGTGTGTGTGTGAGCAGATTTAGCACTTTTTTTAATTTGAGAGAGACAGAGAGAGAGAGAGAGAGAATGGGCCTGCCAGTGGCCTCTCAGCTACTGTAAATGAACTCCAGACATGCGCAGTCCCTTTTGCACATGTGTGACATTGCGCGCTTGCATCACTTTTGTGTCTGGCTAAACGTGGGACCTGGAGAATCAAACGGGTGTACTTAGGCTTTGCAGCAGGTGTCTTAACCGCTAAGCCATCTCTCCAGACCAGATTTAGCACTTTTAAAGCTAAGTAAGATGTCCATCAAATCTATAAGTCAGTTTCTGAAATTAATTCACCTATATCTAATATACCCAAAGAATAGAGGAACTGGACTAAGCTGCCATGATCTAATGAAAAGGGAGACAAGTCTCATGGAAAGAGAGGGAATGGGCATGCCAGGGCCACTTGCTACTGCAGTCTCCAAATGCATGCTCCACTATGTGCTTCTGCCTTTGCAAACAAGCACTTTTAACTGTTGAGTCAAAAAGAAATATTTTCAAGCTGGGCATGGTGGCGCATGCCTTTAATCCCAGCACTCGGGAGGCAGAGGTAGGAGGATCTCTGGGAGTTCGAGGTCACCCTGAGACTACATAGTTAATTCCAGGTCAGCCTGGACCAGAGTGAGACCCTACCTCGAAAACCAAAAAAAAAAAAAAAAAAAAAAAAAAAAAAAAAGAAAAGAAATATTTTCAATTTCCTCTAAATAATACATAAAATATACACAAAACATATGTAAAATTTCATGGCACAATCTATAACTACTCAAACTTTAATCAACTCTATAATTTTGTCTGTGGCACTTTGGTAAACATGCTCAGTAATTACCTAAGTTAAATATAAAGTATTAACATTGTTTGTTGGAGGAATTGAGGAATTACATCTTAAATCTCAATATAACTGTTTGGAATTTTTTTTTTACTGCTCACCATGAAGTAAATAGTTTCCAAGTATATGAGAGATAGATACTGTTCAGTGTCTCAAATGTCATCTACTTACCTTATAAAATAGGAAAAAAGAGAGTAGATAATTTCTATGAAATTTTTGTTCTGAGGCAGGCAGGGTTTTAGATATAATAACCTTAGGAGAGGAGAGAATTAAATATTAATGAGTCAATTTTAACTGTAAGATTTAGTTAAAACATTGACAAATAGAGGAACCTAGCTAACTAGCAGGTTGGGTACTCTAAATTCAGTCTTTCATGTCCATTATAACCAGAGAAACCTCAATGAATTAAAGCCATAGCAACCTGCTATCAGCCAGGATCATACTTTGTTTGGCTGATATAATCCCTAGGCCAATAGTCATTTTATATCTCAAGAAGTCTGTAATCTGATTAAGTACTTTGTCTTTACCCTTCTGTTTAAGCTTACTCATACCTTCAAACACACACTTTTACTTTATAATCTATTTAATCACTCTGTAACAATCTTTTTCATCAAACATTTAACATCCAACATTTAAAGTTTTCTCTCCAGTTTATCTTCTTTAGTCAGTTCATCTTATAACTACCAACAAAAATTTCTTTGTCTTTACCATATGACTTTTAATAAACGTCCTTTTGAAATAACTTTTTTTATATAAAAGAGTAGACCAGACTTGACTTATACTACTTATCTAGAATAAAAATATAGATTTTATATTGATTTTGGAACTTTGTTTCTTATAACTTTTTTGAAAACCTTTTTTAAAATATGTAAACAAATTTGAGTATTATTAGAAATTTTCTTACAAATTCAGTATTGAGCACGTCTAAATGTAAATATAAATCTTGAGACTGTTTTTCTGTTAGTAGTCCCACAGAAGCATAGAGAGATAATGAAGCTTAAAATAGTTCCAAATTCTTATAAGTACCCATCTATTCATAACAACTTGACTTTCACCCATTATGCTGGGGCCAGGATCCTGAGATTCCCTGTATCTACAGCTCCCTGGCTCTGCAAGTCAGGGAAGCTAAGAAAGAGCCATTAGGGATTTTCCTGGGGCAGCATACACACCAGAGAGATCTGTGTCTTATCTCTCTGTCCAACAATGATATTTGTGTGTTAGGCTTCCCTTTTATTCCCAGGGCCACCTGGCCATCTATAGATCAAGCCCTTCAGGGAAAAGCACTAAGTAACACATTACAGGTACATCTGCTGGACTAGTGCAGAACTTAAATTATTTTTGATTTACTTTTTGTCCCTGAGGAATACAGTGGGACAGCATAACTCCCCAATTACTTCAGTGTGTGTTCTTGGGGAAACTCAACAGTAAAAGTTGGTCATGCTGTCTAGTACAGTGGGATTGGTGGAGAACATCCCCCACAATGAAATGACACTGTTCCAAACAGAAATCATTCTATAGCCTTAGGGCTATGAGCCCCTCCCCCCCCCAAGAGGGCAACCGAAAGCCTCCTGAGTCAGGCACCAGATGTAAGGTTCAGGAGTGACCACAACCACACAAACCACTCTGAGGCAAAGATGAAAGCTTGTATTTGGTAAAAGCATGAGCTGCCAGGGCTGGCTCATAAGAAAGGAGCGCAGTTCACGTGAGTTCCTCAGGTAGTGGGCTTTATAGGGTCAGTTGTGGGAAGATGAGGAAAGGAAAAGAACTCCTTTGTTCTTTACATTAGCCATTTCAAAAACCTAGGGTGTGAGACCAGAACAGTGACCAGGGGACTTATGAGATAAGGGGGCAGGAAACCATGACCTGGGCCATTGTTAGGCAAGGAAGGGATAATGGCTGGGCTGGTTCTTGAGGAATGTGGGTAATCCACTTCCTTATGACTCTGTCCCATCCTGCTGTCCTTGACTTCATTTTGGGATCTGTCCATCCTAACAAGACATTTCTATGAAAAGGAAGAATCAGTCCAGCACGTGATGGTACTCACGAAACAGATGGTCTAAAAGACAATATATTTCAGAGTTCATATTCACACAGAATCTTAAGAGCAACAGCAGAAAAGGCTTTTTCTTCCGTTGCTTTTAAGACATAGGGCAGAGGTCCATCTAACAGGAGGCCATCTCCATTGTACATATTCAAACATCGATTCTGATTAATTTCTCATTGAGAAAAGTGGTGTTTGTGTGCCCTCCTGGGACCATCTCAAGCCTAGTTAGTGCCATTCCTGATGCCACTTCACTTGATAGATGACTTGATTGTCCTGTCAATGCAACAAAATGAACAAATGAAGGAAGGAAAGTTTCATTCTGTTTCACAGTATGAAGGGGCAGTCCATCCTGGTGACAGCAGTTTGAGGCAACGGGTCACGTTGCACCTGGAGTCAGGAAGCAGAGAGAGATGAATGCTGCTGCTGGATTCAATTTCTCCTTTTTTTTCAGCCCATTCAGCTCAGGTCTGTAGCCCATGGAATAGTGCTGCTCACAGTAAGGTGGGTCTTCCCTCCTCATCTAACCTAATCTACAAACTGCCTCACATATATTCCCAAGGGCTTATTTCCATTGTAATTCCTATCAAATTGACAATCATTATCAAACATCCCAGAAGAAACAGGACAAAGTGAGGTATTCTGCATGTTCTATGAAAATATACAGTGGAGGTTTGAGTGTAAATATTTTGTCTTTCACATACTTAGATATTTTTAATTAAGCTTCCTATTAGACTTCAGCAGGTACAGCCCTGCTGGAAGAGGTATGTCACTGGGGTGGATCTTGAGTCCAGACCTACTACGAGCCAGTATGACACTTACTGTTTGTGCTTGCTGTTGCTGCCAATTTTCTCTCTGTTAAGGATATATGGTGAAGTGAGCCAGATTCTTCTGCCATAAAGTGGCTTCCTCTGGAATCTATAAGCCTGGAATAAACACTTTCCTCCCATAAACTGCTTCTAGTTCAATGTTTGTCCAGCAACACAAAGGTAACTGCAACACAAACCCAAAATGAAACCCATGGTGACTCCCAATGAATGAAATGTCCAGTAAAAATCAGGATCAGGGTGCTTCACCCAGATCACTTGAACAGCCATCTGTTCAAGGCTGAAATTGTTGAGAGAGAAGGGACAGGTTTAATTTTAAAGTTAGAATCCTAAGGAGATTTATCAGCCATTGGCACTTCAATTTATACTAAATCATATAGGTACTTTTGATGCAATTAAACATCAATTCAATCATTTCATAAAGACATTGATGATGATAATAATGAACTTTGTCTCAGGAGCAGTGAAATATATTCAATTTGCTCACAAAGTCATTTGCAAATGACTTAACAAATGCAAGTGTCTTCATACCATACTTTAAGGCAACAAGCAGTATTATTTTTCAAATTCTGCATTAATTCAGAATGCATTATTTGTGGTGTGTGAGGACAATTACCTTAACATAGAATCAATAGTAGCATTGTCATTTATGAGATGGCTATTTGTGGAGGGGACAAAAGGATTAAAGGGATTTAAATTAAATAAAGGTAAAAATGCATTGTTCATAGAATGTCATTTTGGGGTCAAAATCACCATAACTACAAAAACAAATGGCTTTGTTAACCTTTTGCCCAGTAAAGACTGAAGTTTTCTAACTGAATGATATTTGTTACGTCTTAATGTAAATTGGAGATTGGAGTCGACACTTCAAAGTACCTATGTGCCTTTCATTGTATAATATCCATAATTCAGATGTTTTACTCAAATCGGTCTTCTCAGTTATTTAGTCTGAATTTTGCATTCTAACTCAGTCTCTTAGAAAAGGCAGTTCAGGACAGTGGTCTTGGACTCTGTGTCTTGACCTTGTTCGTAGGTCTTCCCTGTTTCTGCCAGCTCTGTTACCCAGAGCTATGTGCTGTAGGTCTCTAAGTCTCAGTGTTTTCCTTGGCTCAGCTCACAGGACTGTGGTGAATGTTGAATGAACTGATATTGAGAGAGTGTGGAGCAGCTGCCTGGCTTCACTGGAAGCTCTTCTGAAGACTAGACCCGTTGAAGCATTATTGTCCTTTCCCATTTGTGGTAGTTTGAATGTATGTCCCCCAATTGATTCAGGAGTTTATTAAAGCTTGTAATATGGATCTCCAGCCATCTGGCTGGAGGACATGTCACTGGGGGCGGACCAGTAAGTCCAATCTAAAGATATGTAAAATACTTGAGCTAGGCCTGGAGTTCGTGTGTGTGTGTGTGTGTGTGTGTGTGTGTGTGTGTGTGTGTGTTTGGTGGGACCTTTTCTGGTGTAGGCCTGTGAAAGGGGGCCCACCTGCTTCTGCCCTTATAGAACTTCCCTCTATCTTTAAGCTTCAGTAAATTCTTTCTTCCTGGTCTGGAGGTTCAACCCAGCAATGCTGTCAGAAGCCACACTCCCGGTCCATCTGTGAAGCTCAATTTTGATGTTGTCTTCTAGTCTTCAGGTAGCAGTAGAGATGCTCATGTGCTGTCAATGCTGTAACACACCTCCACATTCTCAGTGGCTTAACACAAACAAGGACTTAGATCCTTGTAGCCCTGAGGGTCAGAAGTCCTGACACCCTGGGGCCTCTAGGATGGAATCCACTTCCTGGTCTCTTAGGCATCTAGAGGTGTGGTTCATATCCTTTCATCATTGTGACTTCTTCTTCCCCCCATGGTCCCTTGTCCTCCTTAGGCCCACCTCCTGTCCCTCTGAGATAATGATCTTGTAATTGTTATGATCCCATCTGGACACTCCAGGGTCATCTCTGTGTCCTAAGGCTCAAAAAATACCTGCAAAGACCCATGTCCCATAAAGAATGATACCATCACAGGTTCTGGGGTTAGGATGCAGAGATCTTCCTAGGACTATTAATGCCACAGGGGACATGCCATTCCAAGTCCTTCTCTCGAACCTAGTAATCCCTCCCTCAGCCTTGCTGTTACAAATGAACAGCAGCAATGCCACTAAATGCATCTGTAATTATGAAAAGAGCCTCCAACTCTGATAAATCCCCCAAGTCATGGAAACCTTGATTAGCAGTGTTTGAAAAACTAGCCAATTAAGAAAATGCACATTTGAAAGAAAAACAGGAGGAATAGACAGATGTCTCTCATTAGCAAACTAAGGAATTTTATTTTTATCTAATTTTTCTTTCTCAATGCTCATCCATAAATAAGGTAAAATGTAGGCTTGAGCTAAATAATGAGTCCTTTAGTTTCCAGAATGGGAAACTATAGAGTTGAGATAAAGGACACAGAAGTGTGACTAGAGTATGGAGGAGGACACAGCTGCCACTTTTTAACTTGCCCTGGAATCATATGCCATTCCAGCATCTTGTCCACATGAAAATGTTCCTTAAAGGGGACTATGCTGATCCACCTAGGTTTGGAAAAGCAACAAGAGCAACAAGCCAGACGCAAACTTGACCTTGACCTGACCTTATGGCCACCAGAGTGTCTACACCTGGCTTTCCAGTGCTGAGAAAATGCACAAAGACCCCATCATTTATAGGCTAGGGACAAGTGGTCAGATAGGTGAGAGAAAGAATGAAGCACTCTGGGTGACTTCTTCATGCCCACACACTTTTTTACATTTTGCATACTTTCTGAAGTAAATATGAACTTGCTTGCTTTCATAGGCAAGCTCTTCTGACCAGCTATTCCTGAATGACATCTGTGTTTATTCATTTGGTATAAAGGCAGGATTTCCACTAAGGTCCTCATGCTTATGAGGCAAGCATCTTACCTATCACCACAGCCCTTTCAGCCTGGTCTCATGTTTTCAATTTTCTTCCCTTGAGTTATTAACGGACATAGTTTCTTTTTTGCAGGTTAGAAAAATTATTAACTGGTTGTGCAGAAACATCTCTTCAGGCCAAGCTTAAACAAGTTTTGCCTGTATTGACCATGATGATACAGAACTTTATAGGAAGATGCCTTGCTACATCCAGGGATGTGGATGACATTTTAACCATATATCTTTCCAAATGTTGACAGTGTGATTAATATCTAGTGATGATGTGGTCACAGTGCAGGTGGCTGGATGCAGAAAAGTTTTCCTCTGGTGGAGGATATATTTTGAGAAGGACTGAGATGACATCAAAACCTTCATTTCCCCCAGGTTTTGAGTGGTTGTCCCTGAGGTTAACAGTTCTTCACTGGGTACCTGCTAAGCCAGGGAGTACCCAGGGCCAGAGTGCAAAGGAAGAAAAGACAGATGAAAAGATACACTATACAAGGCTTATGAATTAGTGGGCAAGACTGCAAAAAAGTACATAAGTAAAACATACAAAGTACCATATGGTACTGATAAGTGAAGTAATAAAGAGAGAAAGAATGTATGGTAGGCAAGTTTCTCCCTCAGACAGGGATTCTACTGGAGCAACTCAATGTAACAACTGAACGACAGAAGAGCAAAATTATCACAATAACAGGAAGTCTTTCATCTGTGTTCAGTAATGCTTTACCAGTTCTCCTTACTGGTTCTTTATTTCATAGATAATTAGAATGAGGAGCAAATGCTTCGGTACCTTGCCCAAGATCACAGGGACAATCATCATCTGCCAGATGCAGGTATGACAGTAAGCCCCAAACCAAGGTCCTACTGTCTTTAATATAACATAGTGTAGTGCTGGAAAGATGGCTTAACAGTTAAGCACTTGCCTTGGAAGCCTAAGGACCCAGGTTTGAATCCCCAGAATCCACGTAAGCCAGATGCACAAAGGTGGTGCCTGCCTCTGGAGTTTGTTTGAAGTGGTTGGAGGCCCTGGTATGTCCTCTCTCTCTCCCTCTCTCTCTCTCTCTCTCTCTCTCTCTAGTAAATAAATTAATAACTAAATAACATAGTGTAGAGTAGAAAAGATTTTAAGTCTGTAACTACACAGGCAGTCTCAGAGTCCTGCCCTGCTGTCCATTGGTCAATATTTGGGATTCATTTTACATTCCCCTTGGGATTCTCACTAGTATATTATAGATAAGAACAGAATCTCCATTCTAGGTGGCTATGAGGATAAAATGAGTTAACAAATTCAGAGTCCTAAGAAAGTTCCTGCTACATGGTAAGTGTATGGCAAAGAATTTTTGTGAGTCTCATTAATATTAGCATTGTGTTATTACCTATGAAATCATGTGCATGGTGTAGGAAAAGCATGCCATCATCTTTGGTGGACAGGTCAGGATCCAATTAATATGCTATGCCTAGTAACTTTCTATGAATATATGCTTTTCTCAGCAGCAAAGGAATAAATAAACAACAAAACCCCATCTCTTACTGGCAAACTAGAGACAGTGAATGTTTAGAGTCTATTAAGTAGAGGAGAGTCTAATCTGTGGAGGAGAGTGAGTGTGGCTGCCCTAAGGAAAAGAAGGAAGCCATTGTTAAAAGTGTGCTGCATCAATCATCTCCTCCAGATAATTCAAAGACCCAAAACTCTGAAACTACTAGACTAAAAAGTAGGGGAAACATTCCAATTGTATAGGCATAGACAAGGACTTTCTGAATATAACCACGGTCACTCAGGGAGTGAGACAACTAATCAACCACTGGGACCTCATGGAATTAAAAATATTTTGTACAACAAAGGACACTGTGAATAGAACAAAGAGTCAGCTTACAGAATGGGAGAAAATCTTTTCCAGCTATACATCTGACAGGATTAATATCCAGTATATAAAATCAATCAAAAAACTCGGGCTGGAGAGATGGCTTAGTGGTTAAGGTGCCTGCCTGCTAAGCCTAAGAACCCGGTTCCAATCTCCAGGTCCTACGTTTAGCCAGATGCAAAGTGACGCAAGGGTGCAATGCCACACTTGACCACAAGGGGGCGTGCACATCTGGATTTCGTTCACAGCAGCTGAGAGACTGTTGACATGCCCATCTCTATCTGTCTCCCTCTCCCTCTCTGTCTGTCTCTCTCTGTATCTCTCTCCAAAAATAAATAAAATAATTTTTAAAATTTAAAAAATCAATCAAAAAACTATAATAAGAAATAAAACAACACAAACAAAAAGGGTTATATTACTGAGAGAATTCTCAAAAGAAGAAATGCAAATGGCCAATGAACATCTAAAAATGTTTTACATCTTTAAAAATCAGGTAAATGCAAAGTCAAACTACTTTGATATTCCATCTCACTACTATCGGAATGGCTATCATAAAAAAATGGCAATAAATTCTGGTGATGCTGTAGGGAAAGTGAAACCCTTCTCCATTGTTGGGGGACATGCAAATTGCTACAACCATGTGGAAATCATTGGGCAGGTCTCTGAGACAGATAAAAATAGATTTTATCATATGACCCAGCTATACCATATCTCCTTAGTATATACCCCAAGAATTCTACACATTACTATAGAGATACTTGCTCATGTATGTTTACTGCTGGTCTGTTCACAATAGCTAGGAAATGGAACCATCCCAGTTGTCCATCAACAGATGAATGGATAATGACTATGTGGTACATTTACACAGCTATAAAGAAAAATGAAATCATGAAGTTTGCAGAAAAAGGTCAGAAAGTCAAAGGTCCCTGCTTATGCCCCGAGGTATACTCCACCCACATCTCTCATATATGGATACTAGCTTCAGATGTTTACATTTGTACATGAGTTGGAGTATAAGTAGAGGACAGGAAGCTAGAAAGGGGCCAGAAGGGAAGGAGGAAAGAGGAGATCTCAAGGGGAGAGTGTGAGAGATATGTCATCAGAGGGCAGAATACTGGGGTAGAATGGTCAGAGTGGAGTCAGGAGAGCATTGGAGGAGAGGAAGGCGTGGAAAGAGGGGTAATCAAATAAAATGTCATGCATAAGCCATATGGAAACCCAGTTCTTCACTGGCTAATAGTATAGATGTTAAAAAAGAGAATTTGGGCAGAAGTACCCTGTGGGGGTATATAATGTTGTGCCCAGAAACCATAGATTGTTACAAGAAATTTTCAGTTCCAGGCATGGGATACCTTTTAGCTAATTGTTGGCCAGGGAGCACCCTATTGCTCCAAAACATTATAGGCCATTGCTAATGCTTTTGGTTGCCCATCAGAACTAGATGCTAAGAACCTATTGCTGAAGATGCCACAAGGTTGGACTATAGGACACTGAGAAACCAAACTGGAGTTGAGCTGGAAGCCTTCTCAAGTAGACTAGCTGTCATAATACTAGAAAGAGCTCTGCAGCCTCTTCATGGGGAAAAGTTTTCAATGATTTTGACCAAGAGTTGATCCTGCAAGCTTTACAACTGGCCAGCCAGACTAAATATGCCAGCTTGTGCAATCATGGCATGTTTATTGTGGAAGAAACTAACTGCTCTCTGATAGGACTTGAAGCCTGCTCCAGAGGAGGGAATACATGCCTGGTACTGAAAATCTAATCAAAAGCCTATGTCTGGGGAGGTAAGAGGCCCTTTAAGGGAAACTACTACTGTTGTTTGGCTAAATGGATATACTGTTTATGCATATATTAATGACACTCTCACTTTTGGTTAGAGAAGCTTCTCTTTTCAGATGGCAGTGACCACTGGGGATACTCGAAATTCATCAAAGTGCCATGAAGAAGTGATGGAGTGTTTAGCACTAAGTTAGACATCTCTATCACACCTTCGAAGGCTCACAGTATCATTGTGGAAGATGTAACTGGAAGAATGTAAGAGCCAAAGGAACTGTAAGAGAGCTTTACAATACTGTCTTCCAGACAAAAGTGGCCATGGTGTTCGTGATCTCACAGTGGCTGAAGCTACTTACATAAGATCTTCATGATAGAAGGGAAAAATGATGATATCAAAATAGAAGTGAGACTACTTGGGAAGAAAAAAGGATTCATTGGAGAGGGGATTTGGGAGGAGGAAACAGGGTGTTCAGAGGTGATCATGATCATTGCATATTGTCTGTATGTATGGAGGCTGTAAAAAAGTTAATAAAAAACGTAGTGCATGACTGAAACATCTCAAACCCACCTTCCAAGGCTCAGGGTCCATTGAAGAAGAGGGGTCAGAAAAAATATGAGCCAAAGGAAAAGTAGGACTCCTTACAACATGCTCCTCCAGACACAAAATGGCCTGAATATCCATGACTTCACAGTGCCTGACACAACCTACACAAGACCATCATAATAGGAGGAAAAGATCATGACATCAAAATAAAAGAGAGACTGATTGCGAGGGGGAGGGGATATGATGGAGAGTGGAGTTTCAAAGGGGAAAGTGGGAGGGAGGAGGGAAGTACCATGGGATATTGTCTACAATTAAAGAAATTGTCAATAAAAAAATAAATAAAATTTAAAAAATGCAGTGCATGAGAACTGTCCTCTTTGTCCTTTCTCTTTTGCTTTTTGTTTGAAATGTTCCATTTATAGTGCTGGAGACTGAGCCCATGGTCTTACATATGCTAGACAAGTGTGTTACCACTAAGTTACAGCCCCACTCTTCATTATGCCTTTTAATTCACAAGTATCTATCAGTATTCTTTGTGGCTCTTAGATTCATAATGAGACTTGCGTCAATAACTGACAAGGGTTTTCTTTTTCATCTTTCTCTTAGGCAAAATGCTTATTTAAATTCAATCCAGAGTTATGCAATCAGGCCAAGGCCCATCACATTTGAGGGAATGTGGTTGTTGGACAGATGTGTGGCAGCTTCGCCCCAGATGCCTACACTTAATGCTACTGTGGATGTGGAGACAAGCATTAGTGGTAGCATTTGTAATTCTCAGCAAATACTTTCAAAATGCCCCTTAGGAATAGGTATGGATTTGCTAAATGGCTTTCCAGCCATGCAGAGACAGGGTCTGAAATTTTAACTACAGTTATAAATTAATGTAGGGAATTCAGAAATGTCCCACAGTATCTGTGAATTGCAGATATTTATGAATTTCAATCTGTCAATATTCACAGGTAATTTCAGGACAGTTAAAACACACAGTTGGGGGAGCTCAGGACATCTGGTTTGCCAGTCAGTCGCTGTCTAGCCTGGCTGTGTCACGGGTTCCTGTTTGCTGCAGGGAGCCAAGGTGATCTCACACAGGCAACATGTCTCCCTTTCTGAATCAAATTCATTTAACTCCATCAAAGGAGTTATTGTTCTGAGGCCAAAATATCTCCATCTCATATCCTCACTCTGGCTTCTCATTTTATGCAAGGCTGTTAGTGGCAGAGGCCTCCTAGCACTATAAAGATGGAAGAAATAAGAGGAACTCTCCCAAGCTCTCCCCAGGCACCCTTTCTCATTCCACTCATCACACCAAAGCAGAAGAAATATCATACAACTATTTGCATACAGGACTGTAACTAACCCAGTACACACCATAAGCCTCCCAACCCCAGTCATTCTTATTTAAAATGAGTTTCTTTTCTAATATATTTATTCTTTAATTCTTTATGCCATGGGCCCACTAATGTAAAAGTTGGAGTGCTTAACATTCATTGGGCCATATTTTCCATCTGTGGATAGGAATTATAGGTTCTATGCATTTTCCCTGTTCTGTTTAATTTGGACACAGATGTATACACTTACCTCAGAGGCCCACTAATGTCAAATTTCAAAATTTTCAAATTCTTGGGCTGGAGAAGTAACTCAGTGGGTTTTGCAGCTACCCTTACATTGCTGAAACAAAGCACCTGACCAAAAGCGCTTGTGGGAGGAAAAGGTTCAAGGCTTATAGGATTGTGGGGAAGTTCCATGATTGTAAGAAAAACCAAGGTATGAGCAGAAACTGGACATCACCTCCAAGCCAACATCAGGTGGATGACAGCAAGACAGCAGGAGAGTGTACCAAACACTGGCAAGAGGATGGTGGCTATAACACTCATAAGACATACTGACTCCAGGAGGCTCCAATTCCCAAATTGTCACTATCTGGGGACCTACCATTCAGAACACATGAATTTATGAGGGACACCTATTTCAAACCATCACATTGCATCCTTGGTCTCCATAAACTGGTAGCCATTCATGATATTCAGCCCAACTTCAAAATTCCTTATAGTTTTTATCAATTCAATGCTGTTCAAACATCCCCATAGCCCAAGGAGCTGTAATACCAAAAACAACAGCAACAACCAAAGGGGAAAAAAGCACTGCAAAAGATGTCATTGGGTATGGCAAACAAATATTGAACCAACACAAGTTTTAAAATAAACAAGGCAAACATCATACTGTAATTCCAAGTCCAACAACTTCAACCAGTGATAACTCTCTAAGTCCAAAAATTCTAACCAGTGACAGGCCTCTGTAGTTCAAATTCTGCCCTTCCGGCTCAGCTGCTTATACTCAAATGTATACTCCATTTCCAACAGCTGTCCTTGGCAGTTATCCCATAGTCTTGGCATCTCCATTGGGTCTCCACTGCAACCCATGTTTCATGCTCATGGTTCTATAGGGTCTCCATGTAGGTAATTCAACAAGCCTTCCTTACATGCCCATGGTTATTTCCAAAAAAAAAAAAAAAAAAGTTGCAAATTCAATGACACTCTCTTCCCTGCATTTGTTATACTTCATAGTACCAGGCGGGCTACCAACTTGTTAATCCAGGAGGTAAATAAATCCTACTTTGAAGAGTAGGACACTCTTTCAGCATTCAGGCCCCTAACTCCCAAAGAGGTAACATTTTTTTTTTTTTCTGTCTCAATGTAGATCATCTGGCCTAATCTCAATGGTTGTAATCTCTGAAACAATTGCGGCTGAATGAGCAGTGGTTTTGGTCCAACAATTTCATTTCATACTGTGCCATACCCATTGGCTTATGCCTGTCCATTTCTATGCAAGGCAACCCTGCACAAGTTCTCAGGATACATGCAAGCAGAGTGCAGCAAGCTTTTCATACAAACTGCTTCTAGCCCAGTCCAGGCATTTCTTTTTCACCTTCATAAGCCAAACCTCATAATCCATAGTTCTTACTGCATTTGGGCTTTTAACTCTGTCCATAATGGTCCAACAAGCTGTACTTACAGCACTGCAAGAGTCTGTTAGGCCAAGGTTTCACATTTGTCCACACTCCCCCTGCAAATCAGTCCCAAAAGCCACAAAATTAAAAAAAAAAAAAAGTCAAAGCCACAGAATCAATTTTCTAGCAATAACAACCCCACTCTCAGTACCAATTTATTGTTGTAGTCAACATCTCATTGCTGGCACAAAGTACCTGACCAAAAGCATCCTTTGGGAAGAAAGGATTTATTTTGGCTTACAAACTCAAGGGGAAACTCCACTCCATGGTGGTAGGGAAAATAATGGCATGAGTAGACATTACCTCCTGGACAACATCAGGTGGACAGACAACAGCAACAGGAGAGTGTGCCAAACACTGACAAGAAGAAATTGATTATGACACTCATAAGCCCACACACAATAATACATCACCCTCAGGGGGCTCTAATTCCCAAATTGCCACCAGCTACAGACCTAGCATCAAGAACACATAAATTTATGGGGGACACCAAATTCAGACCACCACAGTGGGTATGGACATTTTCCATGCAATCATGAGGGCCAGAGTTTCTCCTGATTCACCCTGAGTTCAATCCCCAGCATCCACATAAATATCTGGGCATGGCAACGCATACCTTTAATGGCAGTCCTATGGGGAATGGAGACTGAATCATCACTGGGGCTCACTGCTCAGCCAGTGTGACCAAAAACAGCAATTCTGGGTTCAGTGAGAGAATAATACACTATATTAATTCTCCTTTGGCCTTTGCACTTGTATGCATGGAGAATGTGCATTCTGTGCACACATGTGCATATACCACACTCAAACCCCATAATACATACTACACACACACACACACACACACACACACACACACACACACACACTCATGTGTGTAAGTGCATAAGAAAACTGAGCCATTGACTGAGAACTTAGTTCAGTTTTCCTGTTCTGTGTCACTCATGTACAGGTGTGAATCTGATAGGTGACTTTCTTCCTGAAGGGAGAAGGATGCTACTGGCTGGAGCAAGGTAACACAGATGTAGAGCTTGGGGAACTTTTTCCCTTTGACAACCAGGTCAGCCTACAACCCAATTGCCTCCACATAGCTGCCTCACTGGGGAGAAGAGCTCTGCAAAAGAGGAAATTTTGAATGTTATATGTCTCCTAATATCAAAACACTTGAACCCCAAAACACTGAAGCCATCTCTAATTACCATGTTCAGCTTTCTAGTCCATTGGGTCACTCATTCCTCAATCCAAAGAGAGGATGAGGCCACTAAAATATAAATTCCAAGAAGAAAATAAAGAAGGTAAAATACAAATGATAATTTATGTTGTTTTGCTCCTCCTTTTCTGTCTTCTCTTAATTCTCATATCCCTTCCAAACACTGCCTACATGAGATCAGACAGAAATGTCACTTCAACAGTCCAAAACTCTCTTAACCATGGACATAATATAAAAGCACTTTGTAATTTGTTCTTCAAGGAAGCAAAATCTACCTAAGCTATTAATAGTAAGCAGTGGGCCATCACTAGCATTAGCATCAGCATCGCCATGACCCCCTACCATCGCCATCACCTCCACCATCTCTATCATCACCATCAATATCATCATTATATATTTGGTTGTTTCAAATTTCATTTGCTCCAACAGTGATATTTTCAGTAACTGCTGCCTTGATTCCTGTTAGTTCTGAGCATGACCTGACATATTCCCAATTATATGAACCAACTACTGGTATCTCATATTTGGAATTAAAATGGAAAAATAATCTATGGGCTAATGTTTATGTGTATATAACATGCTCGCATCTGCAAACACACATTCACAGGGTTTCTCATCATTTTTATTTAATTCTGATGTGTCTGTATACACACATGTATATACCACACATACCACATATTACACTTTCACCAAAAAAAAAAAAAAATACAAAGTCTCACATGGTGAGACTCCTCAGGAAGGGATGGAGGCTTCACGCCTTCCTCCATTATCAATGATGAAATGTTGATGGGCCCAATATTATTTAGGGAATGATAGTCCTTATGAGGTCGTGAATATAGCAACCAGAAACTGAATTTCTAAGGGTGAGATTGATTCTATGTGCTATTATATATAGAAGAAAAGTGGGTTTTTTTCATGCAGTTTTCCTAGAAGTCCTAAAAATTTAAAAAATAACAATAATAATTTAAAACCTACACCATGTCCTATAGTTGTTGTATCACATAGACCCTAACAAATCTCTTCTTACTTGGAGAATATGAATTCCACTGTTAAATACCTGAAAACTGCCTCAACATAAAATAAGTCTGCATGCACAGAACATTATTCAATTGCAATTGTAATTACATAAGAACTGTTCCATGTATATATGAGTGTCGGCTTAGCACGTGACATAAACTCGTAGACTGATCACTTTTCTACTGCCTCTGTTCAACACTTCAGAGCTTTCCTGGAAATGTGTGACAGACAGTTTCAATAAAGAGAGATTGATAAATGTAATCAAAGTTATAAGGATATGGAATTGAATTATGGGTATGTGAAATCTAGCTTATTTCTTTCCATTCACAGTGAAAAGCAAAATTTTCTGATGCCACAATATTGTGGCATATCTCATAAAATATAAAAATACTTTTATTTTTTGTCATCTTGGCAAGAAGCCTTGTAAAAGTCCCCAAACCTCTCGAGGAAACTGAAAATATGAAAATGATTTTCTGGCTCTAATATATCAATACTTCCCCCAAGAAAACAAAAGATATAAAAAACAAAACAAGCTGAAGTTGATCTCCCTAGGTATTCCCCATTATTTTTCCTCACCTTCTAAAGTGTGGGGATTTTATTAAACTGTAAGACCACAGCAGATGGAAAAAGGATAATTTAGGGAGATTAAATGAGCTGGATGTGATATGCTTCCAGTATTTAAGGCATTGAAAAATATATAAATAATTGGAAAATGATGCATTTTGGACACCAGGCTATTTTTCAGATGAACAGTTAATAAGCACTCCCTGCCATATTCCAGATGTGTATTTCCTCTATTAACAGCGAGTTAAAAATACCACTACTAATTCCTCCTCCAAATGATGATGGACAGGCACACTGTCACTAGGCATGCTGTAGGAAGGAACATTCAGGGTCTCTTCAAAGCAGCCCTACAATGGAATAAACATGCATGCTCATCACCTTCTTCAAATGTTATCTTAATTACTTCAGAATTGCTTTAAACTTCCTCACGTCAGCTACTGATAGATAAGCTTCCAACCTTCCATGATCCAGCTCACATAGATGTGCTAAGTTTGGCATGCTGTTTGCCTGGGTATTTATCAGTGTAGCCTTGCTGTTGGAGCCATGGTGCAAGATCTCTTGGTTTACCTTCTTTCTTTATTCCCCTTCTCAATCAGTGCTTTCTTTCTACTCCATGTTTGCCAAATGAAATATGGGCATATGCGGACATTGGTGATTTCTTCCTGAGAACCACTGTTTTCATTGTGTTCTTCATATTTTCTTTGCACCTGTAGAAATTCCCAGTCCTTATTCCAGCCCTTTGTCTACAAAAATGGTATAGAGAACAGGGCTAACTGCCATATTTTATAGCTTTAGCAAGCTCATTCTCATATTTTGCAAGACAATGACAGGGTTTGAATTTGGGCTTGTCAAAGGGTCCTCCTTGCAGTTCTGTGAGCCCACTGGGCCAGTTCTAACAGTGATAGTGACCATGGGAGATTACTAATATTCTGACATGTCTTCAATCAGGGTTCTTGAAGTAAGAAAATAGGGACTGTGGGAAAGTTAAGTTTCCCACATAAGTTAAGAAACATAAATTAAGAAGCATCTGAAAATTTAAGTCAACATATACCCTCAGTCAATGATGAAGTCACACCAAGAAGACAAAGGTCAAACCCACCACCATCCTTTGACCTCCCCAGAAACACAATGGTAAGTGTGGTAATTTGATTCAGGTGCTCCCCATAAGTTCATGTGTTCTGAATGCCAAGCCTCCAGATGGTGGCAATTTGGGGATTGGAGCCTCCCGGAGGTGAGTTGTTGGGGGAGGGCTTATGGGTGTCATAGCCAGCTTCCCCTTGAAAGTGTTTGGATCACTTGCCTGCAGCTGTTGTCCACCTGATGTTGGCCAGGAGTTGATGTCCAGCCTCTGCTCATGCCACATTTTCCCCTGACATCATTGTTATTTCCCTACAGTCTGTAATCCCAAAATAAGCCCTCTCCTCCCACAAGCTGCTTTTGGTGGTATGCTTTGTGCCAGCAAAGAAAAGGTGACTGCACAGTAAGGGAAGAAAACATGGCAAGGATTTCATAATTGTGGCTTTGTTCATAACAAAACGTTATCCAGCAGGCTTTGTAACCTATAGATGACTGTCCTGAACACACTCAGTGTGGCATGAGATGATCACACAAACTCTTTTCTTTCTCATAGTCCCTCTCCGACATACTCAATGGGACAAATTTACCCTGCATATACATGGATTAGATTTTATTCTTCTATTTAAATGGCATTCTTCTATTTAAATGTCAGGCCACCTGGAATTAATTTTACCTGGATGGGTGTCAGTAGTCTCTAGCTGGGACTCAGGACCAATGTGTACATATACTTGAGAGAATACATCATGCTGCTCAGGATACACATGACAGGTTAGTATGGCTATCAATTTCCCAATGGTATGGCATAAATGTCTTCCCTCCAAGAGTGCAGGTCTGCTGTAGGACTATTAGTAGTGTAAAATCCTGTGTATTCAAAGCTTTCTTTTATAAGTACTCCTTTCTCCTGTATTTGGTCATTTTTCTATCATTTAAGTCTTCATTTCCAACATCTGCCTTTCATATTGCCATGCAATTTCCCCACATTTCCAAAGATGTATTAGGCTTACTTAGACATCACCCATAATGGGCGCTAGGACTTTGTTTTGTTTCAGGATGTCAATATAGAATTTATAATGAGTTGAAAATAAGGCTCCCTTAGAGGCTAACTATTGAAAGAGCATGGTTACAGAAGGACCAGCACAGGTTGGGCTGTGACTCTACATCTTATGCTAAGAAGAGGCACCTTCATCCTCCTGTCTGCTAATATCAGCATCTCATCACTGGCTGCAGGACGTGCACCATGGATGTTTGCATGCAACCGCTGTAGCTCAGTGAAATCACCTTCATAAGAAGAGTAGAATGAAAGGACTCAGTGCTGTGTGTATGCCTATGGATGCATGCAGTGCTTTCTCTGCAGCCACCTGAAATGCTGTACCCATGGAAAATGTCTGCCCAACATAAGAGCATATATAGTATCCATATGTTCAAAACAATTCTGAAATGGAAATGAAAGGAGAAAGAAATTCTTCTGGATAGGAAACAAGAGAAGTATGACTTAAATGCATTAAAAAAGCAGTATGTACACTTGTGTGAGGATCAGATTTCGGGATAAAAGCAATTCTAAACATGCAATGTACCATCAAAGTCGTGAAGGCACCCCCGGATTTATGTATGTGTGCAATATGTGAGGTGTGTGTGTGCATGTGATATACAGCTGTGTGCCCTTGTGATATATGATATTCATCTGTGTGCACAGATGCACACTCGTGTACTCATCTGTGGAGGCCAGAGAAGATAGAATATAGAATTTTTTACTGAATGCAGACCTGCTAGTTGTTTTGTTTTGTTTTGTTTTTTGTCAGTCTTGATGCCCAGCAAGCCCTAGAGTTCCTCCAGTCTCCACCTCAATCCCTCAGCACTGGGGTTACAGGTGTGTGTGGACATATCTGGATGTTTTTTTTACATAGGTCCTGGGATCAAACTCAGGATCTCATGCTATGCAGGAAGTAATCTTATCATTTGGGACATTTTCTCCAGCCATAACCTCCTTCAGCTTTTTAAACATACTCTCAGATCATTGGAATATAAAGGACAGTATCAGGGCAATTGTGGAGCTGCAAATTGAAAAGAAGTAAAATAGTCTTATGGAAGTAAACATTAGCTTCACACAGCCCTCACATTTCAAAGCATTTGCTGGTGAGAAAGCAATTTCCTTGTGAATAAGTTTCTCTCTACAGTCAGCCTCTGTAATCTCTAAAGAGAAAATCCTTTACCTAGAATAAAATAAAACATTTCATCTAAACAATGGTCTCAGACCCACAATTAAAGCCAGAGATATTGAAGATTTTCCTGAAACATAAATATTGGCTTGTTTTGTCACTGGGTAGCATCCAAACCTTCTTCAGGGAGAGGACAATTTTGCTATTTGGTGTTAAGAGCTCTGGGCTAATTATTTCCCATCCAGACTGTAACAGCATCTCACTTGTCTCTAGCTGGGGAGAGTTTACATTAACTCTTCTCTCCACTTCCCTATATATTATGTCTTTCAAAAAAACAAAACAAAACAACAACAACAACAAAAAAAAACAGACTGCCACAGCCCATAAATATAAATTGTGTGGATTCATATGGTCAAGAATTCTTCTGAATGTCATAAGAACTTCAATATCAGAACATTTTAAATGCAGTATTTGCACTTTGCAAATAAACTTATGAAGAAAAAGTGTTGCTCTCTCCTGAGTGTCATTTCAAACATTCTGTGTTCCTTCTATGCTTGAGTCCAGTAATACCTAAAATTTTATACCCATGCTGAGATCTGCAAGAATTCCAGGGGACACAGCTCACTTCTTCTGCTTTCTTCTAGAAAAAGGAACCAGAAACCATTGGAGAAGAGTTTTCAAATTATTGTGAGAAGTAATGCTGATGGGGAAGAGTGGACGTGAGAAGACGGGTGAGCATGTTTGCCAGCCCTTCAGTGTGGACGTGCACTGCTACACAGAGACGGCTCTTAGGCTCCGTATCCAAGTCCATTTACTCAGGTGGCCTGTAGGGGTTAAGAAAAGATCAAGAAGACAGCAGTTGAATTATTAAAAAGTAATTTTCAGGGGCAGGAGAGATGGCTTAGCGGTTAAGGCGCCTGCCTGCTAAACCTAAGAACACTGGTTCCTATCTCCAGCAGTTCCAATCTCCAGGTCCCACGTTTAGCCAGATGCAGTGATGCAAGGGCGCAATGCTGCGCTTGCCCACAAGGGGGCGCACACATCTGGATTTGGTTCTCAGCAGCTGAGAGACTGCTGGTGCGCCCATCTCTATCTGTCTCCCTCTCCCTCTCTGTCTGTCTGTCTCTCTCTTTGTGCCTCTCTCCAAAAATAAATTAAATAATTTTTAAAAAAATTTTTAAAAAGTAATTTTCAAGAAATATCAAGAAGTATATATATGTCCTTGTTTCCAAGATTCCTCTTTTATCCCAGCACCTGTCTCAATAACAAATGTGATGAGGCACTTTTGAAAAGTTCATAGATGGCTGAAGGCTGAAGGTCTGTGGCTCCTTGTCACCACAGCCACTCATTTTCCAGGTGACATGCCTTAATAGACCTTCAGAGAGCAAAGCAGAAGCCCCAATTACCTTGTGTTTTTCATATGGTCAAGTGTTCTATAGCGTCAGTATCCCTGATAATGCAGACCCATACAAGTGTCTGTCACCAACATACTAACACAGAACACATAACCACAAACACAACTATATACACTCCAGTACACATGCACACAATGCACATGCATAAATGTACATACACATAAATAATACACACACATACACACAACAGCATACATACACAGTGACATAAACATGAACATTCTCATGTAAACATGGGCAAGCATGCATGCATACACACCTGAACACAACCATACAACACACTTATTCTATATACCATAAGCAGAGGGAGACTGCTCAAGGGAGGAAAGATATGTTTTGGCGCATGGATTCAGAGGTTGCAGTCTGTGCTGGCTGGTCCAGTGCTTCTTGGCTGAGGTGAGGTACAATGGCATGGCAGAAAAACATGGGAGAGCAGAGCTGTGTACCTTATACAGCTACAAAGAACAAGGAAAATTGTAAGGTAAGAAAGGGACAGAGACAAACTCATGCACTTCAAAGGAATAGCCTGGAGGGTATACCTGTTCTATCTAGACCCAAATTCCTAATAGACCATCAGTATATCTCATGAATATATTTCGCTTTGATGAAATTAGTACCTTTATGATCCAGTCACCTTTCATTATTGGACCCCCCAGCTGGGGAGCAAGCTTTCAACATATGAGCCTTAAAGGGACAGTGTATATAATCCATAACATTTGGTCTACACCCCAGTACTCAACTGGATTTCAAAGGAAAGTCTGGGAGGGCAGGCCATGTGCAGCACAGCACCAAGAGAGTACCGCATGAAGCTGGGAGAGGAAAGCTGAAGATGGATATGAGAGTCAGGAAGTCAGGTTCATGCCAGGAACATGGACCACCAGCCAAAGAAAGCTGCAGGCAGTGAGTGGAACCATCCCGAGCAAGCCCATCCAGGATGCTGTTAGCGACGCTATAATGTGAGGCCTCCCAATCTCTTTGGAAGTCACATTATGACACTATGTTCACTGGGTGAACATGGAGCTAGGGGATTTAATTTTTACTCTGCTGGGTTTTGGTCTTGCTTTGATCCCATTGTTACTTACTATTCTATTCTTCCTTTGGGAATGAGAAAGTGTGCCTTGTCTCTCCATGGTATGTAGAAACTACATAACTTTATTTTTGATTTTGTAAGGCCTAGCAGTGAGAGTTTAACTGCAGTTGCAGAAGAGGCTTCAGACTTGGACATTTGAGGAATATAAGAACTATTGAAAGTTTGGAAACTCTGTAATGCAGACTCAGTGTGTGATAGATTGAATATATATTCTCCCATAGACTCAGGCATTTTATTAAAATTGAGTTTTCAGCTTCAGCCCCTAGCAAGTAGACTCCTGCTATGGGGGGATGTCATTGGAGGCAGTCTGAATTCTAGCCAAAGGTATACAGAGTGAGCCCTGAGGGTCCTGCTGCTGCAGGTTCTTGCTTGCTTACTTGTGGTGCTGGTTGTTTGTTTTTTTTTTTTTTTTTTTTTTTTTTTTGGTCTCTCTGTTTGGATATGTTAAAGGGAACCACCTTCTTCCACCATTAGGGAACTTCCTCTGGATCTGTAAACCTGAATTAAATCCCATTCCTCCCATAAACTGTGTCTGTTTGGAAGTTCATCCCAGTAACATGGAGCTCACTACAACACATTGTATATTGCACTTGTAAATGGACATGCACCTCTGAGGACAAGGAGCAGAACATTATTGTTTGAAATTGCATTTTCTACAAAGACAAGGTTGCCAGGGGCTATTGGGGAAGTGATTGGTTCTCAAGGAATTTGGCCTGCACTATTCACTGTATAAGTTTTTTCATAAATTTGTTAGTCCCTTGATGGATTCATAATATGATTGTATTATTAGGAAGGTAGTAACCATGTCCCTGGCTACCTTCTATCACTATGCTTCCTGACTGACATGAGGTGAGAAGCTTTCTTATACCATGTCCTGTACACCGTGGAGTTCTGCTCTGCCTCAGGCTCAGTGAGTAGAAGATAGACTGAAACCTCTGAAATTGTGAGTGAAAATGAATCCTTCTCCCTGATGTTGTTTCTCTGAGATGTTGTGTTAGTGATCAAAACTGCCTAACATAACATCCACTAGGCATGGAACACTCAGTTAGCAAACTGGGACATCTATCTGCAAGTTACTTTGCCTGGATGTTATGACAATAAATATAAGTTTCCTTGAAGCTGAGATCATTGGATGCAGTATTGTAAAATCATAGAGATGCTCCCTTTTGCTCACTGTTAAAATCTCATAACAAAAAGTTTGGCAAGATCAAATAATTAGCTTCAGAAAAGCTTCATCAAACTATTCAGCTAGTACCTGTTTGCCAAAGCCTAGGAGAAAACCAAGTTTATTTATAACTAGGTGCATGTATAACCAGTTTTTAAAAAATTTTTATTTCTTTATTTATTTGAGAGAGAGAGAGAGAGGAAGAAGCAGAAAGAAAGAGAGAATGAGTGTGCCAGGACCTCCAGCCACTGTAAACAAACTCCAGACACATGTGCCCCCTTGTGCATCTGGCTTATGTGGGTCCTGGGGAATCAACTGAGATCCTTAGGCTTCACGGGCAAATGCCTTAACCACTAAGCCATTTCCCCAGCCCTATAACCAGGTTTTTATATAACAGAGTGCACATAGAACCAAGTTTATGAAAAACCAGTTCTATGAATCACCAGGTACATAGAAAACCATGTACATGTACAACCAAACAGAGCAAACAAAAAGGCATACGGCAACATGAGAAACAAGACTCATGAAAAAATACATTAGGTCTATCCATCCAGATGCCAACACTCCTTCCTTCTAATTCCACAGGCCTGTCCATCCAGATGCCATCACTCCTTTCTTCTAATGCTGGTCTTCTTAAACACAGAGGTTCTCTCCCTATTGTTGTGGGCTTATGTTGAGCTAAAATTGAAAAGGCACTTAGTGTGGCTAATATAACGCAGTCAAGTTTAAGAACATTTCATTGTTTATTTTCATATTTAAACTGATGCTACCATATGGCTATAAGATATACTGGCAATGAAAAATGAAGCCACTTTTTTGTGAAGTCTTCGTAGCAGAAGAAAATTCACCATGAATAAGGGTAGAACAGAATGTGCAGTAAGAACATCATACATCCCCATTTAGGACACAGCTTTCAAAGTCAGTGTGTGTATTACATTTTCTCTGATGTGACAAAATATCTGATCAGAAGCAACTTAAGGAAGGAAGGGTATATTTTAGCTTACAGTTGGAGGTATAGTTCATCATAGCAGGGAAAACGTGGCAGTGGGAGATTTAAGCAGGTAGTCACATTGTGTTTGCAATCAGGAAGGAGAGCGTGATAATAACTAGTGTTCAGTCAGCTTTCCCCTTTTCATATAGTGTAGGATCACAATTAATGGAATTGTGCCACCTACATTTAAGGGAGTTCTCCCCACTTCAGTTAATCTAATGTAGAGAAACCCACAGAGACATGCCAGAGATCTGTTTTGATGGCTATCCTATAGCATATCAAGTTGATAACCCAGATTAACTATAGTGGTGTTTTTCTCCTTGTTTTCACTAGATTCTTCCTCCTCCTTAGTTTTAGTATTTCACAGTTTGACAACTTCACATTTAAAATCTACATTTGCATGCTGTCACTGTAAAATCCACTTCCTTCAGTGTGTTTTAACTACTACAATATGCTATCTTCATTGCATAAAGGACACTCAATAGTGGAAATTTTAGCCTTTTAAATAAGTTCCTTATAGAGTAGAAAATATTTGGTGAAACTGTCATGCATGGCTTAATTGTGGACATGACCTGTTATCTTGAAGGTTCAGTGCTGTGCTTATGTAGAAAGGGAAGTGGAGACAATGGTATTGACACTGTGTCCAGATGGATATGATTGACTTCTACTTGGTATCAATGGGCTTGTTTGGCCCTGATGTGCTCAGCTAGCACTTTGATTTTTCCTTTTTATTCTCAAAACTCTACTACAGTATGACAGGCAAAGTTTTTTTTGTCCCCTATGGGTTTGAGCAACAGCTTTTTTACGACCTCCCACCCCAGCAAAGCACAGCCAAGAAAGATACAAACAGAAAAATGGAACTGGAGCAAACTAAGAAGCTTTCACAGAGCAAAGAAAACAATCAACAGAGCAAAGAGAATCTCTAGAGGGAGGGAAGTATTTTTAAATGAGCCTGCCCTTGGATGCCCATAGCCCTGTCCTGACATTGGGGCAACTTTCTGGGGTCATGCCAGTTCCCTGGTCAGAATGCCTTGGTCAGAATGTGGAAGGGAAGACTTCTACCTCCCCTGATACTGTCTAAGCACAGTCAGGAAAACATGTACCTCCCCTGATACTGTCTAAGCACAGTCAGGAAAACGTGTACCTCACCTGATATTGTTCAAGTACAATCAGGCTCCTGAGGCGGCTGCTGCATGGAGTGTATCTTCCCATGTGTCATAGTAGGTTTTACTTCCTATATAGCATGTGTACTTCATGTGTACTATCCTGCATTTGAAGATGATTCCCATCTGCGGACATAATTTATGCTGTTGGCAAGATAAAACCTAGAAGATCGATTTCCACTTGTCTTTCTAGGCACTGTCGTCTGGAGTGTGGAAGGTCATATTTAGTCCCAAAGAAAATTGAAAGTGTAATTTTGTTCTTGCTTTCTCTCAGCTTCAAATATAGAACTATTTATTTACACTCTAGGTCTTTCAGGCAGCTACTTCTCCTACAGCCCTGTGCTCTGGCCTCTGAAACAAAACTCTACCCTGTTTGGACTGACATGACACAAAGATGTCTCCGGTGGCCCAGTCTTATCGAAACATTCCAGGCTCAGTGCCTCAAAGCACTTAGAAAGCTCGGGGGCTCTTAGCAAAGCCCTTCTACCTAATCAGCATGGGGAAAGGAAGGAATTTTGTCTAAGCCAGAATTAAAATGAAATTCCTTTCTTATCAGACCAACAACTTAGATGTCTCACCTACTAAACTCTCAGGAAGCCACATTTCAGACTCTAATCATTCAAGTTCATTTTCTATCTTGGTTTATGTTTTCAGGCTCCAAAGTCTCATATATATATATATGACAAAACAAGGATGAATACAACTTGTACTTATAATTAGTAAGAAACCTTCAGATCACAAGAGACATTTGAGTAAATTTTACTGCACTTTTGAAGGTCAATGGCTAATCTAAAAAAAAAAATTAGGAATCACAGCAGAAGAATCCTCCTCCCCATTCTGTTTTATACCTTGGGTGGATGACTTATGCACCATGAGAAATGGAGGGTAGGGCTCTAGTCAGCTCCATGTTGCTGAGGTGAACATCCAAAGTAGGCTCTGTTTAGGAGAGGAAGGGATCTATTTCAAGCTTACATATCCCAGCGGGGAAGCTCCATCAGTGGCAAATGAGCTGTTTCCATATATCCAGACAGAGAGAAAAACCATCACCAGCCAGCAAACAACAAGAGCAACAACCATACACAGGGGCAGCAAGCAGCAAGGGAGACCCAGGCAGAGTTCAAACCTCTCTGCTTACTATTGGGCTGGAAAATCAGATCCGCCCCCAAACACACCTTAGAGCTGGGCTTCAAGATCTGCCCCACTGATACCTCCTCTAGCCAGGTAGCTAGGAAACCAACTTACAAGCTTGATTTAAACACCTGAGTCTATGGGAGGCATTCACTCAGACTACCACAGGTAGTGTGTACATGACCTCTCTGATGTTCCCAGAGATACCCTTTACAAAGCCTTCATGGGGGCGGGTCATATAGCTTGGGCTTGGGAAAGAATGCCTCCCACCTCATATTCTGGCTTTGAGTCCCTGAAGGCAGAAAGCAATCTCATCATGTGCTGCTATATTTTGCATACCTATTATCAAGTGCCTCCCTATACACAGAGAAAGAGAGGAAATGGCTGGCTTGGCTGGCTATGTCTGAGTCATCCTGTAATTGAGTTTACTTCTCATTATGCCTGGGCCAAAAGCCAAGCCTCAAAAAGGAGAGAACTTTGTAGGTAGTTCTAAGAAGGAGGATCCTTCCTTTCAATAACTATGTTTGATTTAGTCAGGTCTCTCTGCCACCGAGACTGCATTTTGACGGAAACACTGAATGCTGTAAGAACTGTGGAGCTGGGTCCCGGCTTTCAAAGGAGCAGCATATACTCAATCACCTCTTTAAAGAATCTTCCTTCCAGCCAAGCAGCCTGGGTCTCCTGGCTTCATTCTTCAGTTAACTTGAGAGAGAAAAACACAAAGAGAAACAAATATTACTTCTCAGCTTCACTCATAATTATCTGTAGGACTCTTTTAAGACCAGCTCCTAGGGACAGACCTGCATCTCTGCTCATTTGTCTGTCCATGGCTCTCTGGTGCTATGAACAAAGGTACAGAAAGAACTTTGGGACTATTCTTGTGATGAGACCCCAGCAGATGCTGCCTGTAACACTCATCCACAGATGTCTATGCTAAGAGGTTGGCTATATTCTATTTCAAGTGTCTGAGTCATGAGCCATTGAAGTCACAGCTCTTCCCCAGATGGCTTTCAAGGCCCGTTTTTAACATTCTATTTCCCAAAGAAGAAACAGCTCACTAGAGACTATGTTGAGCCATTCTAGACTGATACCTCTTTCAGAATCTTGTCTATCTTAATATGTAAGAAGCTCATTAAACCAGAAATCTCATTTTGCCATGAGATCACTCCTGTGGTCTGTCTGATAATGTCTCATTTTTTATGTGACACAAGAACATGGTAAAATTTTTTTGTTCTTTGCCACCCTGACATATAGTGTCTGTGTTCTTCCTAAAAAATGCTTCTGTCTTTGCAATCACCATTTCCTTCAATGATATTTTTAGAGCATGGTTGCTATGTCTCTCAATGAGAATTGTGTGATTGCTTTGTCCCTCTCAGAAAAGCAATTGTGAATATTTTCTGGCTCCTGATAAATGGATTCTATACACTGTTGAGGTGAGACCTTTTCCTATTTGTTTAGTTTTATTTTTGTTCAAGTATAAGGCAGCCTCATCCACAGGTCCTTTTGAGCACATCACTACTAAGTTTACATTTTGGACTTCATACTAAAATGTGTGCACATTTCCATCAACATTATTAAAAGTACTTTTAGGAGAGATTTTACTCCAAGAATGTCCATTTGTAACATAAAGTTACAGCTGACAGAGAGGAAAACAAAACAAATTGGGTTGATGGTTCTCTCCTACTCTATATGATTTAAATAAAAATTTTGTATGAAGTGGTGCTCTTGTATACTCACATGTTAAATAATTCTGGTATTATTGACTTTTATCACTGCTGTGATCCTCCCAAATCTGACAACTTAAAGAAGGCTCACAGTCTGAGGACATAGTCTATTTTGGTGAAGGAGGAATGGTGGCAGGAGAATAAGGCAGCTGTGACAGTGCAGCCAGTCAGGATGTAGAGAGAGGAGTGCCATGCTTAGTTCACATTCTACTTTTATACAGTGTGAGACCTTAACTCATGGGATGGTGATGCCCCTATTCAGGGTGGATCATCCTTCCTCAGTTAAACCTATCTGAAAATGCCCTCACAGGCACACCAGAAGTGCATCTCCTAGGTGATTCTAAATACAATCAAGATTAGCCATCACTATGTAGTCTCAGGGTGGCCTCGAACTTATGGTGATCCTCCTACCTCTGCCTCCTGAGTGCTGGGATTAAAGGCGTGCACCACCATGCCCGGAGAAAAAATATTTTTTTTAAAAAATGGGGGGCTGGAGAGATGGTTTAGCGGTTAAGGCGCCTGCCTCCTAAGCCTAAAGAACGCTGGTACCAATCTCCAGCGGTTCCAATCTCCAGGTCCCACGTTTAGCCAGATGCAAAGTGAAGCAAGGGTGCGATACCGCACTTGACCACAAGGGGGCCCATGCATCTAGATTTCGTTTGCAGCAGCAGAGAGGCTGCTGGCGCTCCCCTCTCTGTCTGTCTTCCTCTCACTCTCTCTCTCTCTCTCTGTCTCTCTCCAAAAAAAAAAAAAAATGGGAATAGAAGGTCAGCAAAGGGTGGGTTTGACCACCTTCCAAGGCTCAGGGTCCATTGCAGAAGAGGGGGCGGAAAGAATGTAAGAGCCAAAGGAAGAGTAGGACTCCTTACAACGTGCTCCTCCAGACACAAAATGGCCTGGATATGCATGACCTCACACTGCCTGACACTACCTACACAAGACCATCATAACAGGAGGAAAAGATCATGACATCAAAATGAAAAGAGAGACTGGTTGAGAGGGGGAGGGGATATGATGTAGAGTGAAGTTTCAAAGGGGAAAGTGGGGGGAGGGAGGGAAATAACATGGGATATTGTCTACAATTAAAGAAGTTGTCAATAAAAATAATAAAATAAAATAATTTTTTAAAAAAGATTAGCCATCATACTCTTTTTATCCAACTTAGAGAGGCTATCTGAACATTTAAATAAGGAACACTGGGAGAGATAAAGGAGATATGTGAATTTAGGTTCTGCCTCTAACCACAAAAACATCGAATGTGAACATCAAGTAATGAATAGGACAAGACACATTCTAGGAAGTAACACATATATGCCAATAAGAAGGGATTTTTAAAAAATTTATATACTTAAGACACTCTCAGGGGCCAAGAAACTACCTGTTCATGCACATGGATAAAGGAGAGATGAATGATGTTCCAGAGTGCACAGTTCAAGGGGGACTTTCAGTGTCCTGCAGCACGGGTCCTTTGTACGGTGTTGGGCAGTGTGTGCCCCTGGCATTTCATCAGCCTATCCAGCCCTTTGCACTAGTACATGAAAGCAAGTGCGATGTTCATTGCAAATGACATTTCCTTGACCCTTAGCAGGAGCCCTCTCACTCTTCTTCTTGGTCTTCTGATGAGGGTCACTAACTTTATCCAGGTCCCTTAAGCAACTTCAGTCTTTTAGGTTTAGATGCTCAGACACCATAATTTCATCCAAACAGTAGCCAAAGAAATCTTTAGTATCTTTTGGTGTCACCACATAATTACTTAAAAAGTTCAAGAACTAGCCAGGCGTGGTGGCACACGCCTTTAATCCCAGTATTCGGGAGGCAAAGGTAGGAGGATCACCATGAGTTTGAGGCCACCCTGAGATTACATAGTGAATTCCAGGACAGCCTGGGCTAGAGTGAGAGCCTACCTTGAAAAAACCGAAAAATGAAAAAACCAAAAAAAAAAAAAAAAAAGTTCAAGAACTGACTATTACTTCCTAAGAACAATAAATAATTGGGTTTCTTCATATATGCAATGTACACAAATGCGGTCTTCTATAAACTATCACTTCAAGATTCAAAATATGAAAAATAGACCCCCCATGTGCTCCATAAGCTCTGTCCTAAATTGAAACGGCATCAGTAATGTGCTATAGCTCCAGTGATGTGTGGAACAAAAGAAGTGCTTTAATGAATGCAGTCATGTGTGTATTAGTTGATTAAGTGTCATATAATAGAATTTGACTTTGATGTTTCTGAAAAGAGTTTGAAAGATCACGTAATGCCTCTGAATCCATTTCAGGTATAACTAATGAGGCTCTTGCTCAAGATAATGTCACATCAAACATTTTTTATTAGGAAGCCAGACTCTACTTAAAATGTTGGAGAAGGGGTATATTATAGGCAATTGTCATGCTTGAAAGGCACAATGACCTTGGTGTAATTTTAATGGATTTGCTACAAGATTAAAGATGGAGCCGAGGTTTAGAATTGACAACAATTAACATGAACCAGCTGAAGCTGTGTTCCCATTAGTCATGCTTGTTTTAGATAACTGAAGTAGAATTTACAAGCATCAAGTATTATTTGTTTTGGACAAGTAAGAACATGTATCAGAGGAGAACACAGAGAAGCCTGCTAGAAAGCAAATGGCATATGGACACAAGGAAGGTGTGTAAACATGTACAACAGGAAAATGTGCATAAGCCTCAAATCTTTTCTCAGAGACAGGGTAGCTGGATGAAAAGCAGGGAGGAGCTTCAAGAGCCATCAGTCCTGCCTGGGATGGCCTGCTGATCTTCTTTGCAGGTCACTACAACTAAGAAGAGAGCTGAGGACACGGATGGAGTGCAGAGACCTGGGAATCTCACCTCCTGTGGGGCTTGGAGAACATCTTGGCAGCCACTGTGGAGGATGTCCCTCTTGTCTGCTCTGTGAGGCTACAGGGAAAGGGACAAAACAGTCAGCAGCTGCAGACCCTGCTCTGTGATGGTAACCAGGTCAACTGGGAGATCACTGACTTCTCTGCCAGGGTGAAGTCACAGAGAGGCAGGAGGCCCTGTAAAGGGAGGGGAAATCTCCTATCCATGCCCTTTAGGACCATCTTAAACTCCTGAACTGATGGGAAGTGCTCCCTAATGCCCTGATAAAGGATGGTGCACCAGGGCCTGAGCCACTGCAATCAAACTCCAGATGCCAGCAAGTAGGCATGTGCAACCTTGCCCTCACCTGTGTGCATATGGCTAATGTGGGATCTAGAGAGTCGAACATGGGTCCTTGGGCTTTTCAGGCAAGCTCCTTAACTGTTGAGTCATTTCTCCAGCCTAGGGAGGGCATTTTTAAAGGATAGACTGTTGCTCAGATTTTCTATGCTTTTTATGGAGTCCAATACCAACCACATGAAATGGTTGGATTTTAGATAAAAACATCACTATTCAAAGCTCCTCTAATTCGTGTTAATGGTTTGCTGAAAGTTGAGTATTACATTAGAATTTCTCAGCCTGAGTAATGTCACAATTTAAGCAGATAAAGATCTGCTTGTATTTGTTTTTTTGTGGAGCCAAGGAAGCTTCCCAGAGCTGGCTCTCCAAAGATGGTAGCATCTCACACACTCACTGTGTGAGAGCCTTTGATGAACAACTGCTTCATTCAGTCCTCACCAAAGACAGGCATTCTGGATCCAGCTGTGGGAAATACGGTTCATTTGGTATCTCAATTAGAACATGGCTGCTTTGTCAGGCTAGCCTGATGAAGAGGTCACTCTGGAGGGTGTAGAGAAGAATTCTTCCTTATAAAGAGGGACTGAAGAAGAAGGACCAAACAGGAGAACTCTCGCGCACCTCTGCACCCAGTACTGAATGTTAGAATGGGGCAGAGAAGAGCCTCAATGAAAGTGTGCCAACCAGAGGACCTAGGAGCAGCTGGTGACATTGCTGACCTCCCAGATCCATTGTTCCTCAAGGCCCACATCCACCTCGAGGCCATGACTTTTATAGTTCAGCCTTTGCTATTTTTTGTGGATTTTATTTTGAAGCAGGTTTGCTTTTCTACACTATACAGGTCACTTTTGCATTTCTATGACCACAACTCTTGGCAGAAACAGCCCAAGGAAAGGAAGGCATGTTTGGGATCACAGTGTCAGAGGCTTCAGTTCATCCAGGTGAGAAGGGCAAGGCAGTGGAACATGTGGTGTTGGGTGCTCACAACACAGTGTGGGAAGCCAAGGGTCTGGGACTGGAACCAGGGGTGGGTACAGCCTTCAAAGCCTGCCATCACTCCAGTGACTCACTTCTTCCAGCCAGGACCAAGTACCTAGAGGTTCTATAGTCTGCCTGAAATACCACCACCCATGGAAGAACAAGCATTCAAAGCACCAGCCTGGGAGGAACATTTTTAGGTTCAAGCCATAACATACTTTCATGTAGTGCTAAGGCATCTGGACAGAATCCCATGATGAGCATTGCAGTAAATATGAGTGTATCCTCTTAATGAGATCAGCATCTCCAGGGGTCTAGGAAGGGCTGGTTTGGGGAAGGAAAGCAAAGTATACTGGATGGGAGATCTGTTCATACTCTAAGAGTCTGCATGGATTATCTGGCCTGTCCTCACTCTAAATCCCAAGGAACACATAGCTTCAACAAAAATCACACTCTTCCCCACTAGGGCTACAACACGAGAGAGCAAAGCCCTGCTGCCTCTTGAATGAGGGAGATGGTGGATACCATAAAAATGACCAAGGAAAACCAGGCCTCTCCTGTCTTGAGTCTTGGGAGCCTCAGACCCCACCTAGCTCAGTCGCCCACTTCCAGTCTTGGAAGTACCTTCCCTTTCTTATTAAATGCTTTTACTTCTAGCCACGGGTTCCTAGTCCAATTCATTGTTCTGGGCCACAATAACAGAAATCTCAGTGGATGCCCTTGGGACTCTGACCCACACCTAAAACAGTAGTAGGCAAGAGGCATGTGCTACATCTAACATACAACAGCTTTCTCAATAAAGTTTTATTGGACCACATGCATGCTTATTCTCATGCGTATTATTTAATACTCCTTTGATGCTGTAACAGCAAAGGCGAGAGTGGTGACAGAGGCCATCTGGCCTGTAATAATCTATTTACTCTCCAGTCTTCTGGCAAAAATTACATAAAAAATTACATAAATCACACAAACCACATTGCTTGGACCCAAATCTCTTAGTACTCATGATATCTTGGATTCTTTATATGGGGTTATAAATTATATGGGATTATACCAGAACTCATCTTTTGAGGTTTTAAGAATTAAGTTGGCTGATTTGCACAAGCTGTTGTATCAGCTCAGAAAAACGTTGGATTCTATCATTGGTTTAATTTTCCCCATGTTCCCGATTTCCCATTGCTTCTGACTAGCATTACAGACACGCCTTGCACATCTAGCCTTGAAGATGTGTGCTCACCAAGTAGGACCGTTGTCATCTACTTTTTTAATCTAAGCAGCTCCCGGGCAGGGAAATGAGCAGAGTAGCCATCAGTAGCAATTCTGTCTTCTCAAGTAGTGCAAATAACTTAAGTGGCTGTTGGGCTTTATAGAAAGAACATTACTCTTTTCTCTCTAATTCACTTTCTGTTTACACGACAGGGTAGGCACTTTATCCCCTCATTCCAGACTTTATTCTGCCTCAAAAATCAGATATTCAGCTGCAGGCAAGCAGATATTGCTTCTCTCATTACAGCCCCATGCTGGGGACTTCATTGCCTCAAAAATGCTTGATTTCCTGAGCTGATAACTATTTCTAACATCAAAGCCAAACAACAACAAAATACTTATGGTGGTAGTTGGAAAGTTTTTTTTTTTCTCTTTCTGATTCCTCACCCCCTTCCCAGGGTGTTTACACTGTATTCTTTATAGACTGCAATGGAGGTGGTAAGAGCTATCATGAAAGGAGATTTCTGCTGCCATGTTTTCTTTGTGGTGATGCTAGGATCCAAGGAGCTGTGAATCACTGCTCTAACCTCAGCCACTTTTTTTTCTGCTTGACTATTTGGGTAAAGGAAGCATGTGTATGGAATGCTTGGGTATGATTCTAGAGTTTAACACACACTACAGTTGATCCACTGGATCTGAGACTTCTGCTTCCACAGGTTTAATCCACAATGGATTGAAAATATTTGACAAGACATACTACTATTGAGAGAGAGATGCCTGTGCCTGCCACCTTATGCATCTGGCTTCCCTGAGTATGGGGAATTGAAACTAGGTCCTTAGGCTTTGCAGGCAAGCACCTTGACCACTAAGTCATTGCTCCAGGCCCTTTGAATTCTCAGTTCTCTCCAATGGATGTCATATAGATTCTTATTTTATTTTTGACTGTTCTGATTCATGGAATGCAAAATAACAACAAAAAAGCCCAATTATAAAAATGAGCAAAGGGCTGTAACCCACTTTTTTTCCAAAAAGCAGATACACAATTGCCCAAGTTATATGAAACAAAATGTTCAATACTATCATTAAGGAGTTCCAAATTGAAACTATAATGATATTACTTCACATTTGCTGGAATGGATATTATAAAAAGATGGAACACAAACATTGACAGGATGTGGAGGAAAGGGACCTTGCTCACTGTTGGTGAGTATTAAATTAATACAGGCTTTATAGCAACTCACTATGGGGCCCCTGAAGACACTGAGAAGATTCACCGTGGGACACAGTCATTCCACTTCTGAGAATATAGCCAAAGGAAAATTAAGACAGTTTCTGGAAAAGATCGCTTGCATTCATTGCACCACTGCAGTCTCCATCAACTGAACAGATACAGAAAATACTACATATCCACAATGGAGTAGTATTGAATCTTTTTTTTAAATTATTATTTTTTTATTGACAACTTCTATACTTACATACAAAAAGAAACCACCTGATATTTCCCTCCCCTTCCCCCATTCCACTTTAGATCTCCAATCTCCATCATATCCCCTCCCTCTCTCCATTAGTCTCTCTTTTAATTTGATGTCATCATCTTTTTCTTCTATTTTGAGGGTCTTGTGGAGTTATTGCTAGGCACTGCAAGATCATGGATATCGAGGCCAATTTCTGTCTGGCCAGTTGCATTGTAAGAAGTCATACCCTTCCTTTGGCTCTTCCATTCTATCTGCCCCCTCTTCCACAATGGTTCCTGAGCCTTGGAGGATGTGACAGAGGTGTTTCAGTGATGGGCACTCCTCCATCCCTTCTTCTCAGCACTCTGTTGCCTTTTGGGTCATCCCAGTGGTCATTGCCATCTGAAAAGAGAAGCTTCTCTAACCAGAAGTGAGAGTAGTGGTAATATGTGAATATGAACATTAAGTGTAGTATTTTCAGGGCAGCTTGGTGGGAATAAAATATACATTTAGTCAGACAAGAGCAGGCTTTATACCCCTAAGGCTCATGACCTCACCTACCATAGACTTTTGCTTAGGTTTTCAGTACCAGATATGTATTCCCTCCCGTACAGAGGGCCTTCAGTCCAATTATGGAGCAGTTGGTTACCCCAAGAGTAGACATGTCACTATTGCACCCGTACAGTCATTGGGCCTGAATGGCCAAACTTGAATATTCAGCGTCCACTGTTTTCACCTCTGATGACTTCTGTCTCCCATACACTGCATGCAGTGCAGCTTTTTCCAGCTTTCAGTTGGCTGGTCTACAGGGAGAAGGTTTTCTGCTCAGCACCAGCTTGCTTTCTCGGTGATCTTGCCTCTCAGGCAAGAGATGTCTTCAGCAATAGGGTCTTACTATCTGTTTCTCAAGGGAAACCAAGGGCTTTGGCAAAAGCCTTTAATGTTTTGGAGGCTACCAGGACCTCTTTGGTCAACAACTCACTGGAAGGTATCCCATCCCAGGTACTGAAAAATTTCTAGAAACAGTCTACAGCTTCTAGATGTGACATTATTCAAAAAAGTAATTTTACATAAGTCTTATTCACAATATCTTGACTTTAGATTGACCCTCCCCCTGCCCTTGTTTTATGCACTCTCTTCCCATGGCCTCACTTGAAAGAACAAACATGTACACACATAACACAAGTTCACACAAAAGTAGAAATAAAAATTGTCATTTTCACAATATGTCCCAGAGTATACAATATTTAAGTGAAATAAGATTCAAGGAAAAAAATAGTGTACAGTCCCATTAATATGTGACTTTAAAAATGTTTCAGTGTTAGAAGCAGATAATAGAAGTGTGTTTACTAAAGGCTGGGAGGAAAATATTAGAAAATTGTGGGTCAAATGCTATAAATTTATTTGAGACAGGAATAACTAAGTTAGAAGGAATTTTATACATGATGATGATAGTTAATGCAAATGTATTATTGAAAAATACTCAGATCAGTCTTAACACCACACCCCAAAATCAGTATCATTTTAACAAAATTACAAGGATATTTTACCTTACAAAATTATTGAGGATTAAATGTATGCAGCCATCTCTTAGTATCCCTGCAAGATGGGTTCTAAGACTCTCATGGGCATCATAGTCCATGGATACCCAATGATCCTATAGAAAATAGCCAAGTATTTGTATACAAGTACACATACTTTCCAGTGAATTTCAGATTATCTCTTGATCATTTATAATACCCCGTGTAGTATAAATCCTATGCTAATAGCTGTAATGACATATTGTGAAAAGATAATGATAAAAACATCCTTTGCATATTAAATACTGATACATTGTCACTGACTGCTTTTGTCTCAGAAACCCAAGATGGGGCTGGGCATACCCTGACTTGAGATAAAAGAACATCATCACGAGTCGTTTTATCTACCCTCCAATACCCTCAGAAGTGGCAAGAATGCAGAACTCAGTACTTGTAAATTCTGTATGATGTCACTTTTGTGGGAAAATGAGGAAATGGCAGTCTTTTCAAGCAGAAAGAGTTCTGTACAAATACTTTCAGTGCAGGTCTGCTCTATTTTCCTAGGTGGTCTCCCTCCAAAACTGTTCCCCAGCAATATTTCAAAGCATTTTAATTCCAAATCTCAGCACTTAAGTTACCACAGGCTGATTTGAAGGAGATCTCCATTTAAGCATTTCATCCCTTTATCTGTGGGACTTACAAAGAAGCAATGTGTATAAGTTCGGAAAAAGATCCAAGCCCTCAAATGGTGCCCAGAGGGATGGGCAGGTGTCTGCTTGGTGAGAACCAGATGTGTGATATTACCCAGATTTCCACACCTGTTCTCAGGGCACACAGGGAACCTGCTAGGCAGAAGCCTTCCAGGTATGCCATGGACACAGGAGGTAGGGCTATAAGCTCATGAAACCTAGGTTTGTGCTGAAATTAATCACATAAAAGTAGAAAACAGGGCTGGAGAGATGGCTTAGTGCTTAAGGCGTTTGCCTGAGAAGCCAAAGGATCCCGGTTCGATTCTCCAGGACCCACGTAAGCCAGATGTACGAGGGGCACATGCATCTGGAGTTCGTTTGCAATGGCTAGAGGCCCTGGGGTGCCCATTTCTCTTTGTCTGCCTCTCTTCCATCTCTCTATCTCTCTGCTTGCAAATAAATAAATAAAAATTAAAATAAAAAAAGTAGAAAACACTCCAGGTGGAAGAGAAAAGAGAGGAATGTAGAGTTTTTCAAATTTTCATTAAAAATAGTTAGAATAGTTTCCATTGCAAGGGAAACACTTGCCAAAGCAAGAAATCTATGTATGGTAACTTCACGTGATAAAGCTTTAAACATCTTAATATTTACCTGTGACTTCAAGGAAAAGATGACAAGTAAACACAAATGTCAGCTTTGAATCCACCTGCTGCAAAATGTACAAATTGGCACTTTGAAAGGCACTAGCTGACAGGACCTAGAAAGGGGAATATTTGGTTCCAGTTGCCAAGAGAAGACTGGCCTTCAGAGCTGCACAGTCAGTAAATATGTCTCAAATGAACTGCACGTTCAGAAGACGCCAAGGCCATGTGTTTTGTGAGAACGTTTGGTGTGTAGCACTGTCTTCAGTGTTCTAAAGGAGTTCTCTGTGTTGTGCTGATGTATGATCATCATCCCTAGGACAGCAGGAAATCTCTACCTGTCTAGCTCTTTGCTGAGCTGCCTGAGATAATTCCATTGGTATCCACTGAGCCCATCAAGAGGATTGATGTTGAATCAAGCATTGCACAAAAGCATGCTATATCTGCTCCATACTGCATGATGACATTATGCCTGTTTCTTCACTTAAGCTATCTCTATTTCTATCCATGTCTATATCCTTAGCTAACTAGATACTATTGCAAGAGAACTGGAGAATCACCCAGTCATTGGGAGAAGTGACTGAAGGTCTGAGATGCCTCTTCTAGAGCACCTTCCCAAAGAACCAGAAAGAAAAAGAAAGTTGAAGGAGCTTTTTTTTTTTGTGGAGTGTGTGTGTGTGTGTGTGTGTGTGTGTGTGTGTGTGTGTGCACATACATGCATATGCCATGGTATTCTTGTAGAGGTCAGAGAGGACAACTTTGAGTGTTGGTCCTCACATTCCATCTTGTTTAAAGCAGGGTCTCTTATTGTTCACTGGTACTCTCCACCTCCCTTCTTGTCCTAGGCATCAATTATGCAGTGCTATAGCCTCCAGCTTTTACATGGTATCTGGGCACTTGAGCTCAGGTACTCATGTTTACACAGCAAGTTTTCTTTATCCACTGAGTCATTCCCCTCCCATGAGGGGAGGTTTTTTTTAAATATATTTTTATTTTTTATTTTTAGAAAGAGAGAGAGAGAGAGAGAGGGAGAGGGAGATAGAGAATGGGCGTGCCAGCAGTCTCTCAGCTGCTGTGAACAAAATCCAGATGTGTGCGCCCCCCTTGTGGGCAAGTACGGCATTGCGCCCTTGCGTCACTTTGCATGTGGCTAAACGTGGGACCTGGAGATTGGAACCAGCGTTCTTAGGCTTAGGAGGCAGGCACCTTAACCGCTAAGCCATCTCTCCAGCCCCATGAGGGGAGTTTTTGATGAAATCAAAGTTCAGGGAGAGCATAGTACATCTTGCAAGAAGGGGCAAGGCAGGTGAAAACCCAAGAACTGGTCACCTGAGTCTTTTTCTATGGAGATCTTATTGAGACTTCATGGAAACTACACTGTGTTTAGGATGATGTGAGTCTTGGATGCCAAACTGTGCTCTCCCTCCTTGGGCCAGCTAAGAATAAAACAATTAAGCACCTTCTACTATTGTCGATTTTAATTTTGTTGTTTTTGAAAGGGTGTGATTTTTGTGGCCTCAAAGTCAGGAAAGAATTAATTGGATTTATATCCTTTATTTTTACCCGTTAGCTTTGAGGCCAATTTCAACTCCACACTGCTCTTCTGGCATGACAAGCAGTTTGAAGATTGCCTGCTGTGGTCGTTTGAATGTAAGATGATCCTCATAAACTCAAGTGTCTGTGATTAAGCTTCCTTCTTGGTCCCCATCTGGTGGAGCCTTAGAGAGGAGTCTTGCTAGAGGAGATGTGTTGCTGGGGGCAGACCCTGTGGGTGATTAGACTTGGCCCCATGCCAGTGCCAGTTTGTGCCTGCTGCTTTAGCTCTCTGAGGCTGATCTGTGGAAGTGTGAAACCCTAATTGCCTGCTCCACCATAATGAAACTCCCCTCAAAGCCATTAACCTAAAATAAGTCCTTCCCTTTTATACATTGCTTGTGGATGGGTTTTTTGTCCCAGCAATGAGACTGTAACTGCCACACTTGCTGAAATGTCATTGTTTGAAAGCTTCAAGTTGTCTCTTTAAGAATTTCCCTTGTTTCCAAATTCTCTGATTCCTTGTTTACTCTATCAGTATATCACCATCTTATCTTGTGCATTCATAACATATCTCTACTTACTGGAAGGTAACATGTCCTTTAATTCTCATAGTTCTGGGTCAATAATGGCATTTCTTCAGGCAATATTGGGACTATGTACTGAAAGAAAACACAAATCAACAGTTAATTGATGATATATAGATACTATCTAAATAGATGATAGATAGATAGATTGATAATCTGTCCTGACAACACAAACATATACTTGTTGCAAATTGTGTCAGAATTTTATAGTGTAAGCGCCCTCTCCTCTGCTTGCTCTTCGTTTGCCTATCACAGTCATCTTGGTGGCCAATGCATATGAATCAGCATCTGTCGCCTGTAGTCTGTTCATTTCTCTCCCACATATCTTGTCCTACCCAGAGGGGTCATTGGCTCCATGGCCATTAGACCTTAACTGCCCACCACTCTCCTCCCACAGGACATGTTTAGAATGCATGACATTTAAGCTGTGATTTATTTGTTGCTCTTTTTCCTAAACATTCAAATTCACATCATCCCTTTCAGCAAGACTTCATTACCATGTAGTTTATTTGCTTTTTATTGCTGACATTAGCTGTCACAAGATAAATTTCCTCTGTTCTGCCTATACTTCATTTCCTTCAACTATATTTTTATGTTTTTATTTTATTTATTTGATTTATATGTATATATGGAGAGAGTGAGAGAGAGAGAGAGCAGGGCCTTCAGCTGCTGCAGACAAACTCCAGAAGCACGCACCACCTTGTGCATCTGGCTTATGTGGGTCCTGGGGAATTGAACCTGGGTCCTTTGGCTTTGCAGGCAAATGCCTTATCTGTTAAACCATTCCTCCAGCCATATCTTTGATCTTCTTTAGCTGGACTTCTTTCTGATAACTTTGTGTGCATGATGTGGGTGTGTGTTTGTGTGTATATATGTGCACATGTGCATGTGAAGCACACATGTCACCACAAATTTATGGAGGTCAGAGGACAACTCCAGGTTCTGATCTTTGCCTACACCATACTTGAGGCAGCCCTCTATGTTGTTTACCACTGCCTACTCAAGGCCTGCTTGCTCATGAGCTTTCAGCTACTCTCCATGTCTCCACTTGCCTTCCATCTTTAGAAGCACTAAGATTACAGATGTGCACCTCACATCTGGCTTTTCATGGGTTCAGGTGATCCAAACTTGTGTGGCAAATGCTTATCCACTGATCCATCTCCCCAGCCCCTTGCCCAGCTTCTTTAGATTGAAAACAGCAATCATTCCTATACCTCAGGTGACTGCAGAGAAAACTACTCAATTTTTTGTCCCATTATATTTTCTGAAGATCCAGCCACAGCCTTCTTTACTCATTAAACATACCTTGCAATTTTCATTGCTTACAGTCACCCTACAACTTTGGCTCCAGGAAAGTTGATCTCTTCTATTTCCCCAAGTGCAACAGGTATTTTGTAGCCAAGATTTGCTATTGGGAGAATACTGCATTTCTGTTGTATTCCTAAAGAGAGTTCAGCTCCTTTCCCCCTATATTTCTTTGAGACACTTCTTAGTCTTTCCCAGGTTACCAAATAGCTTACTCTACTGAGCTGGCACTGAACCCTGCCCTGGTTTGTCACTGTATTTAACAAAATACACAAGTCTTTCAGAGGCAGGACAGAAGTAGGTTGTTTCTTTTCATATCCTCACTCAATACTAAGCACAATCAATAGCATGAATATACTGCTGACTGGTGAGTGGAGAAATGAATAAAAGGATAGATGAATGAGGAAAACATTTTGCTTCTGCTTATTACCATGAGGAGATTCAATGAGAAGATGAAAGGCCCCCATGGACCTCCAGCACAAGCAGCTGCAGAGACTGGCAATAGCGAGACCACACTCCACTTTCAGGAGATTTTTTTTTTTGGAGGGTGCTGTTTATGAGGTAGGGTCTCACTCCAACCCAGGCTGACCTGGAATTCACTCTGTAGTCTCAGGGTGGTCTCCAACTCACAGCAATCCACCTACCTCTGCCTCCCAAGTGCTGGGATTAAAGGCACTCGCCACTACACTGGGCTAGCAGATTTATTTTTTAAACTGAACTTGTGGGGAAGATTCTTTTCTTTCTGATCTTTGAGTTGCAAAGGTGTTCATGACTCCTTTGTGGAGGAACAAAATCCACATGTGGAAATGAACAAATTAGTGTTCCCGGTGTTTCACATCTGGCCCCCACCTTCCCTAAGGAGCACCCTTCTATCAACCTGTGAAGTCCAATATACCCCTTCCCCATCTATATTCTGAGCCTGAGTTCAGTGACTCTTACCTGAGGGCAAATTTTCTTTTAAAAGATATTTTAAAATGTCTGGACATGCTTGGGTTGTCACAACTCAGAAGATGTTTGACCCTAGCATCTAGTCAGTGGAAGTCAGGGATGGTGATAAACAGCTTACAGTGAACAAGATATCCCTCATCAGACATACACAGAACCCGCAGCCTTCAACAGTCAGGCTGAAAATCTCTGGACTGGCATACTCACCACTCCACAGAGAGAATTCCATCAGAATGCATGTACCAGACTTCTGCAGGATTGCACTTGGAGATTGAAAACTCTATTCTGTCCTGGGAGGAACACCCAGCAGGCAAGGTCTGCAAGTCAACTTGGCAAAATTTTGCACAGGATAAGTGCCCACAGTAAGAAACGTGATTCTCATTTGCATGTTGTCATTGCTGGAATGGATGGATATGGAAAATGCTTTCTTCCTTTCTTGGATTTCCTGCTGTGTTGCCAATGTTGCAGAGGTACCTTTGAAGTTAAATCAAGCTAATCAAAGCTGGGGGCTGCTGTCACCCCATTTTGCAATGTGCTCCAGAACTGGATTGGACATGGGGCTGTTCATTTAAGTGCAAAGTCAGCTTTGACCAGGGCTGAGGCAGCTCCATGCTGTCCTCCTCAGTTCCCTTCTCCCTTAGGAAACTCCATTAGCCAGACCCTTGGCTTCATTGAAGAAAAGAATGTCAGTATAAGAGCTCGCTTTGGCAGCATATATACTAAAATTGGAACTATACAGAGAAGATTAGCATGGCCCATATACAAGGATGACACCAAATTCGTGAAGCATTCCATATTTTTTAAAAAAAAATGTCATTGTGAGCCAGAGTGAAGTAGAATTGGAATATGTTCAAAGACATTTAACATAGCTTTTAAGCCCCGGGGTTAATAGAGAGAAAGGTATTCATGGACGGACCAAGGCACACTCAAGCATGGGTAAGGGTTTCTCAAAGGAGGACCACCTACATTGTCTTCACTGTATCAGACAGACCATTTTAGAAGGACTACCTTCCTTGTCTTCACTGTATCAGACAGACCATTTTAGAAGGACCACCTTCCTTGTCTTCTACTGTATCAGACAGACCATTTTAGAAGGACCACCTTCCTTGTCTTCTACTGTATCAGACAGACCATTTTAGAAGAAGGACCACCTTCATTGTCTTCTACTGTATCAGACAGACCATTTTAGAAGAAGGACCACCTTCATTGTCTTCTACTGTATCAGACAGACCATTTTAGAAGGACCACCTTCCTTGTCTTCACTGTATCAGACAGACCATTTTAGAAGAAGGACCACCTTCCTTGTCTTCACTGTATCACACAGACCATTTTAGAAGGACCACCTTCCTTGTCTTCATTGTAGTCAGACAGACCATTTTAGAAGAAGGACCACCTTCCTTGTCTTCACTGTATCACACAGACCATTTTAGAAGAAGGACCACCTTCATTGTCTTCACTGTATCACACAGACCATTTTAGAAGGACCACCTACTGTAAAGACCATTTTAGAAGGACCACCTTCATTGTCTTCACTGTAGAGACAGACCATTTTAGAAGAAGGACCACCTTCATTGTCTTCACTGTATCACACAGACCATTTTAGAAGGACCACCTTCCTTGTCTTCATTGTAGTCAGACAGACCATTTTAGAAGAAGCACCACCTTCCTTGTCTTCACTGTATCAGACAGACCATTTTAGAAGAAGGACCACCTATTTTTGTAAAAACCATTTTAGTCATTGTTCACTGTATCAGGCAGACCATTTTAGAAGGACCACCTTCATTGTCTTCACTGTAGTCAGACAGACCATTTTAGAAGAAGGACCATATTGTCTTCAAGACAGACATTTTAGAAGGACCACCTTCATTGTCTTTGTAACACAGACCATTTTAGAAGGACCACCTTACTGTATCAGGCAGACCATTTTAGAAGGACCACCTTCATTGTCTTCATGTAGTCAGACAGACCATTTTAGAAGAAGGACCACCTTCCTTGTCTTCAAGTCAGACAGACCATTTTAGAAGGGTTTTGTCTTCACTGTATCAGACAGACCATTTTAGAAGGACCACCTTCCTTGTCTTCACTGTATCAGACAGACCATTTTAGAAGAAGGACCACCTTCCTTGTCTTCACTGTATCAGACAGACCATTTTAGAAGAAGACCACCTTCCACTTTCAGACAGACCATTTTAGAAGGACCACCTTCCTTGTCTTCACTGTATCAGACAGACCATTTTAGAAGAAGGACCACCTTCCTTGTCTTCACTGTATCAGACAGACCATTTTAGAAGGACCACCTTCATTGTCTTCACTGTATCAGACAGACCATTTTAGAAGAAGGACCACCTTCATTGTCTTCACTGTATCAGACAGACCATTTTAGAAGGACCACCTTCATTGTCTTCTACTGTATCAGACAGACCATTTTAGAAGAAGGACCACCTTCCTTGTCTTCACTGTATCAGACAGACCATTTTAGAAGAAGGACCACCTTCCTTGTCTTCACTGTATCAGACAGACCATTTTAGAAGAAGGACCACCTTCATTGTCTTCATTATAGTCAGACCATTTTAGTGACTTGTGAAATTATTATCTTCATAGAGTTGCTACGAAATTTACAGAACACAGGATGGTTTCTGAGGGACATGTGACAGGCAGGCTCTCAATTGATAAGGTAAAAATCTAGATCATAGGGATGCAAGAAGTTAATATAACTGCACCATAAACAAAGTCCATAGTCTTGTTTGTGAGAGTCACAGAAAATATCTAGGACATGTGCAGACCCACTGGAAGTCATATACATTTAGGCCTTAAATTTGATTTACTGTTACTTTCAACATCCCTAAAAGAAATATTATCTCTATGTTTGCAACAATAAATATTAAATGAAGACTGATTAATAGAGGTAGGACGTACAATGGTTAGTAGAGCTGTTTGATAGAACAGACTGAATTTTGCACAAACATGACATGATTTTTGAATATAGAAAACTCTGAATAGCCCATAAAATAGCTACACATATTTAGAAATAAGTTTAACAAATTACAGGATAGAAAATTAAAGAAGTCAGTCACAAAAAGTCACATATTGAATGATTCTAATTACATTAAAATAGCCATGCTCACATGTGACATGGTGGCCAACTGGTCAAGGTGACAACTGCCAAAAATCCATGCTTAAGAAAACATACAGATAAAAATGAAAATTTATGGTGTAATTGATGGGAAACAGAAGAGGATGCAGGGGCATTATTTGCTAGCTGGAATTTCTTTTTTAGAGAGCAGGATATAATAGAAAAAAAATGATAAATACACTAAAATCCATTCAACTGTAGAATTAAAAGCATAAATTTTATAGTATATAAAGTGTATCTCAATGAAGCTCTTTTGTTCAATGTAGAGTCTTGTTTGTTACTTTATTAGAAAAAACTGGACTTGTGTTCTAAGGAGGGTTCTGACCATATAAAGTTGCATTCCTGTGTTGAAGATATTGGCTGCAACTGACAGGGCCTGGGCTGTGTAACCTTCTATCCCTTGATTCTCCTACCAGCCCTCTGCTAACCAGACAAAGTCAAGCAGAAAAACCCATTAAGTGACCATAGAGACTCCTCTTTACCATTTGAAAACATGGTGCTTAATTAGCCTGGAAGAGAGAGAAGAAAGGAGAGTATTCAATGCTTGCTCTTTTACAAATTTAAATGTAACACACTCATACTTGTTAGAACTTTCCTAAGATCTTTTTACTTAAAACTGTGTGACCTTTCCCACTGGGGCTGACAAGGCAACTAGCCTTTTAGAGTGAGTGGAACTCCTAAGTGAATTTATATGTATGCATGTGCATATGCACAAGTGAGTGTGGGAATTAAAAGAAAAAGAAAAAGCACTTATTATAGGCATGTGTATTATATAATGATAATGATACATGGTGTTATCAGTAGTATCATTATTACTACAGAATATTCTAGATTCTGGTAGTATGGAAGAAAATATGGCATGGAGCCTAACTGCAGGAAATGAAAATTTGAGGAGGAACAAAGCTCTCCAACACACCTTCATGCATCCTGCTGAGTTTTCAGTGGTACTTGCACAGGATTATTCCAACAAATGCAGAAAATCCTTGGGATAGAGAGGAGTTTTCTCAAAGGTGAAGACCCACATTGGTCCTGGGAAGTAATGATGCAGTTATTTTCGCATTGCTGAGTCAAAACACCTGACTGGAAGCAGGTTACAGGAAGAAAGGGTTTAACTCAGGCTAATCTCCAGGGGAAGCTTCAGCATGGCAGAGGAAGCTGGCTCACTTCATCATATATCCACAGCAGAGAGACAACAGTAAGCACAAGATGGCTCTGAACACACAGGGCTGAACCCCACCCCAAGGTCCTCCCTAGTAACACTTCCTTCAGCAGGGCTCTACTAGCAAAAGACTACATCTGGTGAGGACTAAGCAGAAAACTCCATCACAAATACCTGAGGCTATGGAGACATTTACATCAAGCACCACAGTTGACTTCTATTTCTCCCCTTGCACAGAATTGGAGGAGAGGAGAGAACATAGAACATGAGCACCTGCAAAGTCAGACAGGCCTGTCTGGGCACCTGGACAGTACAGCTTTACTGGAGAGAAAGATGAAAACTCTCACATAAACATTTATTTATTACTCAGAGAAGATGCCACAGAAAGCCAGACATTTTGCTTTTCTTCTAGTTTGAGGAGGTAAAGGGGTTCTTACCTGTTTGGGGACACAAATGAATATGATTCCTGTCAGTGCTGGTGCTAAGACCCTGCTGAAGCCAGAGAGCCACAAATGTCTGGACTCTCATGCTAAGCTGGGCTTTGCATGCAGTACTGAAATCCACATGCTCGGCTGAGCTAGACTCTTCATGCGAGGCTGGACTCTGTCTGCTGAGCTGGACACTGCATGTTGGGCTGGATTTTGCATTCTGGCCAACTCATCTATTATGAAAAGAAAACCCCAGTAGGAGGCTGGGTGGCCAATATACCATAAGATGTAGGTCCAGCTTATGATTTTTTCATTAAAAAATTAATGCATATGTACATGTAGGTCTGAGTGTTTTTGAGTGTGTGAGTAGATGACCACCCCCGCTGTTACTCTTCAGGAATGTTATCCACCTCTTTTTGAAGCAGGGTCCCTCATTGATTTGGAGCTCACCAGTTATTCTAGACTGTCTGGTCAGCAAGTCTAGGGTTCCCCTTGCCTCTGCCCTCCAGTTCTGGGATACAAGGGCCTACCACCATGCACCCTTTTTTTTTTTTTTTTTTTTAAACATGGGTTCTGAGAATTGAACTGAAGTCATCATGCTTACAAGGCAAACACTTTATCAACTGAGCTATTTCCCCAGCCCTGAAGTTGACTTATTGAGGTTCTTAATAATATAATCTTAAATTGCTGATTTGTAAGTGAAGTTTGGGGAGGCAATAATAGAATTTGCTTCAAATTCAAAGAGCAATAACAAAAACTACAATACATGGTGATGTTTTATGGGATGCATGCATACGGAGTATATGATTAGGAGCTGGGAATGTAATTCAGTAGTAAGACACTTGCCTAGCAGGCACAAGGATCTGAGTTCAATCCCCAATGCAATAAATAAACAAAGTATATGACTAGAGTAATTGGTAGCTCCATCACCTCAGATATTTGTTAATTATTTGTGTTGAGAAGATCATTTAAAAATTTTTCTGCTAAAGTGAGCGTTAAATGGTTAGCACTAAATGAGACAGCTCCCTCACACCCCCCAAGGCTTAGGGCACATTACAGGAGAGGTGGCAGAAAAAAAATGAAATAGTCAGACTATGAGGAGGAGGGCTTTGGAACATTGTGTTCTGAACACGCTGTTGCTTTGCATATTGGGACCATTAACAAATCATGGATGGTAAAGGAATGCAAATAAAAATAAAGATATCAAAATTGTAGTTGTAATGGTTGGAGGGAGGAAAGGGTACAGTGGGAACCATAGGGAGGAATAAGGCCAAGGAAGAGGGATGGGAGAGGCCTATGCCCAAAACACATTTTGTGCATGTATAAAAATTGTAAATAAGGCTGGAGAGATAGCTTAGCAGTTAAGGTGCTTGCCTGCAAAGCCAAAGGAACTCGGTTCAATTCCCCAGGACCCAAGTAAGCCAGATGCACAAGGTGGAACATGTTTACAAGGCCACTTCTGCAATGTCTTTGGAGCCCTGACAGAGGTGATAAAGGGGGGTTGTCTTCTGCTATGCAGTTGGCTGTCTTTTCTTGTGATATTGATTGGTTCTCACTGGTTTTCACTGCCATCTGTAAGCTCTTTCTCTCTCTCTCTTTCTCTCTCTCTGTCTTTCTCTCTCTCTCTCTCCAAACAAAAGTGAAAGCATCATGGAGTAAAGAAGATAAGCATAGATATTTAAGAGACTTTTTATGTGTATACTGACTCTTCTTAGCCACAGACAAGTGGGAGCTTCTCTCTGCAGTCTATAACCTTACTACCCTTAGGCTTCTGACATGGTTCTCAGTACCAGGTATGAGTTCTTTCCCACTTAGCATGTCTCTTAGCCAATCAGAGAGCCACAGATTATTTACATAGGCTGTGTGCCATTATTGCACAGGTTTGTACATCTTGCCCAGCTTGTTGATTTCACAGCTTGCATGATCCCCTGCTTATTCATGCTGTTCATGGCCATTATCTCCCAACAGCTTGCATAGTACTTTCTAGCACTTTGAAGGTTCACTGGTAGGGAGCTGATTTTCTTCTAATTTCCAGCAAGGTCTATTGATGTCCTGTGTTCATGGCCTATGGTCTTAAGCAATAGGGTTTTACTATTTAGTGCTTGTGGGTTACCAGTCGCTTTGGCAATGTCTTATATTGTTTTAGGTACCTCAATGGACTTCCAAACCAATACCTTACTGTGGGGGGGGGGGGTAACCCACTTCTGGCACTGGAACTTACCAGCCAAGTGCCCATAGTTTCAGGATTAAGCTTTCTCCATCTACTGCATGGGTGAACCTACCTCTATTAAGGGTTATATATTACATATATTATTTAGTTTTCTGTGCAGGAGTTACTAACCCATGCTGTCATTAGTTTTGTGATGCTTACCATTGTTCTCTTAAGATCAAGTTAAATGCACTTGCATGTGTGATTATGAAATGAGTGAAATTTGCTTGAGCAATTCCATATACAAATAAAACATTGTTCGAGCTCTGTGAACGTATCATTGAACAAAATGAATATAAATTATCACATACATACTAATAAATGTGCATTTACCTTAATGGCATTAAATAGCAAATTAAAAGCACCATAATACCAAGTGGCATGTGGCAGAGTGTCTATAATTCCAGACTTGAGAGATTAATGTAGAAAACAAGTTCGAGGCCAGTATAGGCTACATAGTGAAAGCCTCTTTCAAAATAAAATCAAATAAACACCTACCCCATGCCAATGTCAAGAGAAAAGCTGTGGAAGAGAGAAAATACTTCACAATTTAGAACCTTTAATGACATCATTTCCTGCTTAAAGATGGCCTGCATTTTCATTTTTGTATTCACAAATTACAGTGTTGTCCCTGACAACATACTCATGATGCCTGTGTCCACAGAGACACAGTATTTGTGGGTAGACAACAGTATGTATCTAAATGTGAACTATTTCTCAATCCTTCATGTTCACAGGCACATGGACTAGTTCTTTGTATGGGCTTTGTATAATCTCCCTTGCATATTGAGCATTTTGCCATGCTAGTCCACAGTGGGTCACCTACATATAAGTTACTGCACATTTGGGTCTCAATCACCTTCCTGTGATCCCTAAGTAACTTGGCATAAGGGCAGATGCACAATAAACGTTCACTGTATTTACATTGTCTCTCCGACTGTGATGCCAAACACAGACAATGGTGTGTGTGTTTGCTGCTTTGTCTATGTGCCTGCTGTGGAGCATGTTGCAGAAAGCACATTTTGATGAACTCTGAGTCTCCTGCAAAAGCTGCAGAACAGCTGTCACCTGAAGAGAAAGGGACCCAAGTTTCCCTCTAGCCTTCTACTTCCTGGGAAAACTCCTCAGCTTTTCTTGGAGGACCTGAGGGTCCCTTAGTGGGGCAGCACTACGGGTCACTATTCAGGCTGACTTTACCATTCTGCAGTCCAGAGGAGGATGCAGCACATAGAGGTAGCCAGTCAGAGTGATCCCTTCTCCAACCACAAAAGGCAGAACAAGGCATGAGATCAAGTCTATTCCAACCTGCCTTCTTGTTAGCATGTTTTCATTCCATTATACTTTAAACTGAAATGATAGAGATCATGGTGTTACAGGTGGAGGCATTGAGAAAGAATAAGATGGTGTAAGGGTAAGCAGAAGTCAGATAAGCCCTGGGGATCCAGCTTTGTCTGAAGCCATCCACATCTTTTAGTTCACCAACTAGCTCATTTTGCTCAAAGAAGGAGGCTTCTGCCACTTTGACTGAGGTTCTGCTACATTCTACCACTTCCAGGAAAATTTGGCAGACTTGGCAGGATCCTGTTCTTACCCTCAATGGTCCCAACAGGTGCTTCATGGGGTATTTTCTTCAGTTGCTAAGGCTGAGCCAGTACATTCACTCTTGAAAAGAAACCTTGGTATTGTAATGGCCTGGAAAGAAAAGAGATATTCTAAGAGATGCTTGTGACCATCCCTTCAGAGTTGAGATTATGGAAACAATGTACCCTCCCCCCACAAAACTGAAACCTCCCCAGGAATCTCACACTAGGAAAAGGAAAGACTGAAGTCCTGGTGCCAGCCAGAAAGAAACTTGTCTCCCAGGAAGAGATTTTATGACACTGACAACTTTTTAAAATTGCTTTGTAGGACAGAATGGAGAAGAGACAATGATGGGTGGGAACACACCTTGACCATGACTGCTCAGTTATGCATACTCTTGTCCTCTTTTCAAACCTGAACCTCATGTCAGTACTGCAGAGATGGACTTGATGGTCACTGGCTTCTTCATCTGTTCCTCTTTCCAATGTGGCCACACTGAAAAAAAGTCATTCTCTGCTTTTCAGGGTTATTGCCTCTTTAATTGGCATAGTGAGAATGGGTGGCCAAGCCTACATTGTTGGGTTGCCAGTTTTTTTTTAATTAATTAATTAAATTATTTATTTATTTATTTATTTATTTTTTACTCTAAAAACTCTGGCAACAATATGACATGTCTTGTATTGCTGCTGGACTTTAACCCAACAGCTGTAATTGCCCAATTGAAGGTGCTTATTTTCTCCATAAGTGACAGCAGGTTCATTAGTGACCCACCCAGGACATTATGACCCACCCAGAAAGCCACAGATTGCCCTATCTTTCCTGTGACAACACATTGACTACAAGGGTACTGCCTTCCTATCCCCTGCAGGTTTGAAACAAGATGCTTCCTTAGGGCTGAGAGGGCTTTAAAATATTAATGCACCTTTATGAGTCTTCTTTTCCTGCCTCATTAGAGGCTGGAAGCCTGAGAACTTAATTACTGCAGAGACAAGCTGGCCCATCCGCATCTTCCAGAGCAGCCAGTGTTTCCTTTCTTTCCTTCTGAGAGTGAGAAAACAGCCTCATGCTGATGATGTTTAGTTGGCTTCAGACATTCTGGAAGCAGATTTGCTGGCAGAGTCTGGTTCCTAATCACCTCAAAGCCAGACCCCATCCTATAGCCAGAGAGATGCTCAAAAGATAGTCACATCCAGACAATTACATTTTTTTCCATACTCACCAAGACATTCAAAGAAATTACTAAGAAGAAAAAACATGCTTTATACGTGATGGGGTTGGAAACACACTGTTTTGAAAATTCCTTGGCTGGAAAGAAAGTTCAATGGGTAAAGTGCATGCTCTGAAAACATGGAAACCAGAGTTCGGATCCCCAGCTCCCATGTAAATGCCAAGTATGGTGGTACACCCCTGGAAATCCAGCGCTGGAGAAGCAGAGACAGAGAATCCCTGAGGCTCACTGGCTAGCTTACCTAAGCAAATCAGCAAGCTCTTGGTAAGGCGCCCACGCTTGAAGAATAAAGTGGAGCGTGAGTCAGTCAGACACTCAGTGTTGACCTCTGGCCTCTACCTGCACACACGCATGTGCACCTGCACACATACTAATATGCATATACACATGCATGCATCATCACACACACACACACACACACACACACACACACACCAGATAGGTTCCCTCTCTGATCTTTCGCTACAGGCCTGGTCAGCCTGTGACTCCTAACTTTGACCTGCTGGGAAGGTGCTCTTTATCAGTCATGAGCATAACCACCACGTGTAAGATAGATGGCTACACCTGGGCTGTTTTCAGTAGATTCCCGCAGAATAATAACAGCATAGAAGAGTCTGTACAGGTTGGGACTGCTCCCCAAGAAAAAGCTATATGCCTTGAGAGTGGATATTGGATACAACTTGGCTCCCTGCTAGGATTTCTAAAAGGGGAACAATGTGGTGAAGCCCTTTGTTTGGAATCAGGGAGTCATAAGCTCACCTCAACTTTGGCCTTACTGCTTTGTTGACAAAGCAAAGGTGGTGTCAGCAAGAGCGAATGCAGACACTCCACATTTCCAGTCCAGCAGCCTGATGAGTTTCTTTCATATTTTAAAGACCTGAACTCAGGCCAATCCAGCATTCATAGTTTTGATGGTGAAAAGAATTTTGGGAATAGCTAGTATGAAGTAGAGTTGGAGATTTTACTGAAGATAATTTATAATAGATCTAAACAAGAAGGTTAAGAGAAAGAAAAGTACTCAGGCAGAAACTAAAACATGCCCCAGATTATGGGTGTGGTTTTCTATATGTCAAGTTAAGGCATACACAGGCTTGGGTATGAACTCCTGAAGGGAGAGTCACAGTTCACAGTATTAGCCATATATACCATTTTATTGGTTCTCAATTTACATTTCAAAATATTAAGAAACCTTTTCTGCATTTCTCTTTTTAATAAATGAGATTATAGGGTGGCTCCTATAATATGATAAGGCAAAACCAGGAGCTGCTAGGGTTGTGTGAGGGTCAGACACATCCTGTATGGCAAAGGGGTTTTCCTGTGAGAGTCCTAGACAACTGCAGCTTTGCAGCAGCTAAGGATGTTGGAATTCTTTATTTTTATTTATTTGTTATTATTGAAAACATCCATAATTATAGACAATAAACCATGATAATTCTGTCCCTCCATTTTCCCCTTCACAGTTCCACTCTCTGTCATATTTCCCCCCTCAATCAATCTCTCTTTATTTTGATGTCATCATCTTTTCTCCTATTGTGATAGTCTTGTGTAGGTAGTGCCATACACTGTGAGAACATGGATAACAAGCCATTTTGTGTCTGTAGGAGACCGTTGTAATGAGACCTACCCTTCCTTTGGCTCTTACATTCTTTCTGCCACCTCTTCTACAATGGACCCTGAGCCTTGAAAGGTGTGTTAGAGATGTTTTAGTGCTGAGCACTCCTCTGTCACTTCTTCTTAGCACTATGGTGTGTTCTGAGTCATCCCAGTGTTCATTGCCATCTGAAAAGGTAAGGTTCTGTAATCAAAAGTGAAAGAATCATTAATATATGGGTATGAAAAGATCTTTCTAATTCCTGAATATTTAAGATTTGGGTTTATTTAATCAAAAACTACTCTCTAGGACTTGTAAAAAAATCATGCTGAGTGAAGTCACACAAGTTCAGCAAAAGAAATGCCATATGACCTCTCTCATATGCAGTTCCTAACCTGGTCCAGCATTACTTAATTGTAAGCCTTAATACAAAAATACAATATAGACATGGCATTAGAATGAATATAGGAAAAAAAAGTGAAATAGTGAGGGAAGGGAGGAAGAGCTATTGGATAACAAGTTAATGATTAACAAAACGAAAGAACGGTATGGAAAGGCCTAGGGGGTAGAGGAAAGGGGTTTAGGAGGATTCACAAAACTAGTGATAACATGAATCACTCCCAGAGAAAGCTTTGGGATACCATTCTACAAGTCATTATGCTCAATAAGTGGGAGGCTTCCTGAACAGACTAGCTCCATAACAAATGGAGAAAGCATCAACCTAAAACTATGAGTGTTGGCTGGTAACTTCCAGGGCTAGAATTGGATTTACTCCCATAGTGAGCTGTTGGTTGTGGATACCTGAGGTCCCCAAAATAATACAGGCTATTGCATAAACTTGGCTATCTGCTACAGCTGGAAAAACAGTTAATTTATTAAGGGATTCTTCCAGTTACAAAATCAAGCAGCAGAGCAAGAAGTCCCACAGCTGATTGCTCATGGATTGCTGCAGACACTGGTTGTGGGAACAGCCTGCAGCCACAACTAGGAATGAATAGGCATCAATAATCTTTCTCATGTCTATCTTATGTTCTGGAACTGATTTTATAGATGGAGAAGAATAAGGGGAGAACAAGAATTCAATACATCAAGAAGAGAGAACTTGGGTCCCTCTCCTCATCTAGCAGTGACACAACTCTCTCTCACTGCTAGTGCCAATTCCAGAAATGGCATATTGCTATAAAAAACAGAAATGCAGCTGAGAAAGAACTAAATCAGATTGCAAAGGCTCAGTGCATCATGGAAGAGGGGGCAGAAAGAATGTAGAGTCTCAAAGTGGATGGGAATAGCCTGAGACACCATGTTTTCCCCTCCTTAGGACTGATTCTTTGTCCAGAATTACAAAATCAAAAGACTCTCAGCAGAGCAAGAAGTATCTACACTTTTATAAATTTTATTATTAATTTAAAAATATAAATAAATATAAGTTTCTAGAAAGGAATTGTTAGGAGACTTAACCCTTATAATGTAAAGGGTGCAAAATAAAGTGTTTTTTTCCTTAGGTATAAACAAACAAGCAAAGAAAGAAACAAACAAACAAAAAAACTGCCCTCCAAATTCACAGGTTTCTGAAGATTTTAAAGTGATTCATATGCTCCAAGCCCTGGAAGCCAGTCACTCCAGGTGCTTTTTCAATGGCCACAGAAGCATCATGTTAGAATGAAAATTGCTGGAAGGTTTATGAGACTGGTGGTAAATAATCTCAGCTGCATCTGGTTTGTGGGAACCAAGCCAAATTCCCTAAAAAGTTTCATGGAAAATAAGATATCTGATAAGTTTTTTTTTTTTTTTGCAGAAGATTCCAATGATAATTTGGGAAGGTTTATGAGACTGTAGCCTTCAGAAGACATTAAAACCAGGTCCTCCCCAAAAAGATTTTCAGCTTTTTAGTGATTCTGTAGTGGTTGCTCCTTTATGGATAAATAATAATTCACTGGGTCCAGGCTGACCTGGAAATTAAAATAAAAAATGTCTAGTCTCAGGGTGGCCTTGAACTCTCCCCAAAAGATTTCCTTTTTTTTGGTTTGCAAGGTACCTCTGCCTCCCGAAGTGCTGGGATTAAAGGTGAACTCTCCGCCATCCTCCACCTCCCGCCCCCCAAAAAGACTTTCAAAAGAGAAAGAAAGAATTCCAGCTTGTAAACCACCACCTTGGAGCTGGCCCAAGTTTTCTTTTCTCAGAAACCAAATGAAGGTTTCTAATTCTCCCAGAGCACTTTCAGGTCTTTTTAAATGTCACTTAACAACCTGTGAAACACCCCAACCACAAATCATACTGCTTTTGAACAAGGATGAGATGGATAATCTTCATTGTTAACTTGACAGGGTTTGAAATCACTTAGGGAACACAACTCTAGGCATGTCCATTTCCAGACATCCCTATTATTCCCATGTAACTGACTAAATAAATAGCACTGAACACCAGCATTAATCTCTGCCTGGTATAGTCCTGTGCCGAGTACCATGACAGTCTGTATCCTTTCTTGAGCTGTAAACCAATATAACCCTTCCTTTTAAAGTTGATTTTGTCTTTTGTCCAGTATCTATTCCTTGATTTTTCCTGTCAACAAAGTTAGCATTTTAATAATATTCATTTTGTTATTTATTATTTATTTGAAGACAAGGCAGAAAAATGGAAAAAAGGATAGATGTTGACAGAGAGTTTTTCTTGAGAAAATGAAAATAGACAAGGATAACCAACTTCTGTTCTTCTTGACCTTCAGCCACTGCAATTGAACTTTCCAGATGCATGACACCAATTTGTCCATCTGACTTACCCTGACATCTAGGGTCCCCAAACTGCTCATGACACAGGTAATCAAACCTTTGGGTCCTTTGGCTTTGCAGGCATGCACCTATATCAGGGCGATTTAGCCAAGTGCATACTATCTCTGACAACGTTAACTGCTAAGCCATCTCTCCAGCTCCTAATGACTCATTTTATAGACAAAGAATGAGGATTCAAATGGTGAACACAAGTCAAAAACATTTTTTCAAATGCATAAAACATTTATAGTGCTAAAATCATTGGCTGGAAAACCTCAGTCAAAGTTTTTCATGATTTTATTTTTATTTATTTATTAGAGATTAAACAAGAATGGGCATGCCAGGGCTGCTTTTGCTATGGAGGTGATTGGGGAGTGTGATTAGCCTCTATAACCAGGCGAGTTTACATTAAAACATCATCAGTCTTCATGAGATTAGTTCAATCAGCAAAACATCTTTAAGAGTTAAACACACACCAAGACCTTACTGAAGAACTCCAGATGCAGACATTCCATATGTTTTGGGTCCCGGGAATCAAACCTGGGTCCTTTGGCTTTGGTCTGTCTGAATCTCTCCAGCTGACTTTTTATAAACAAGAATGCAAATTTCCCAATCAAAACTCAAAGTCAAAAACTTGGTTAAGGTGATGCATGGCTAACTCCTCTTTTAAAACATCATCAGTCTTCATGAGATTATCAATCAACAAAACATTTTTTTTTTTTTTTTTTTGTGGTATTAGGTCTGTCTGAATCTGCTGACATGTTCTTCAACTCAAACTCTTGCATGGCTAACTCCTCTTTAAGTATCTTTTTTTTTTTTTTTTTTTGGATACATGTTCTTTCTCTGTAGCCCAGGCTGGCCTTGAATTTGCAACCATTTTCCTACCACCATTGCTAGATTACTAAGAGTCCAGGCATGAGCTGTCACTCCTGAATCCCTTACTATATGTATATTATATAGGCTATATGTCATCTTAATACCTGACTGATATAATGGCAGTAATGCTACTTGGTATAGCCAAGATTTGAACAAACATTCAGTTCAAAGTCTACACTAACCATTGGGCATCATTCTACTCAGTGATATCATTATACCAGTATTACAGGTAGCTTCTCATTGTTGGGCAAATACCCAACCAGATGCAGATTAAGGATGGCTTACAGAAACCCAGGGGAAACACTGTCAGTAGTGGAAGAATCTAGCTCACATCCATAGATCCAACTAGAGACATCACCAAACAGCCAATTAACAAGAACAGTCAAAGCTAAAACTGCTCTCAACACACCTTAGGGCTGACTGTAAGATTTGTCCCCCGTGACACTTCCTCCCCAAAAGGGCTCTGCCCACTGTATACACAAGTTTCAAGCTTAACCCCAATCAGAAATACTTGAGTTTATTGGATCATACATTCAAACCACCACAACTAGTAAAGCTAAAATTTCACTGAAACAAAACAGAATCATTGAGGGTGAAAAGTTCTAAAAATCTTGATGACATAAAAAGTGGGCCAGGGAGATGTCTCAGTGGGTGACAAAGTACTTTCCATATAAGCATGAAGACCTGAGTTCAGATTCCCAGCATCCATGTCAAAGCTGGACATTGTGACCCATGTCTGTAATCCTAGTTCTGGGGATATGGAGACAGGAGAATCTATAGTAATTGGTGAAGGCCTAGTCTAGCTAGATTCATGAGCGCTAAGTTCAGTAAGAGGCTCTGAGTCAAAACAAAAAATTATAGCAAAAGGTGACACCTGATGCTGACTTCTGGTCTCCATACATATATACACACACATGCATTTGGCTCCTATACACGAACATGCATATACACACATGAATTCATATCACACATACATGCACATAAAGCAACTACTAATGAAATGTGTTTTACACAAAGAAAAAGTCCAGTTAGTAGCAGAAATATTTCCAGAGACTGAACGCTCATGAATGCTGACAACACACTTCTACACTGTCTTGAGGACCCTCCTGTGTCCACAGACTCTAGGAAAAAACCAACGCCCATTACTGTCTTTCTGTCACCAGGCATTTTGAAGCCAATCTCTGAGTGTGACTCTCAGGATACCTCCTGCTGGTTTTCCTTCCCTTGTCCTCAGGCAGCTGAAGTTTCAATTTCTAAACCCACAAGGAAGCTGTAAACTTCTGCCTGTGAAAAAGTGTGGAGTATAACCTACACAGTGATCTTCAGTTCTGCCTGTAGGTATTAGCTGTCTCTGAAGTCATCCTTGCCTTATCATTTAAGCTGTTTGTGTGTCTCTGATAACATGCTATTATGATTGTGTGTGCAGTCAAAACATAGCTTCCCATTGTTTCCTGAGGAAAATGTAGAAAGTTATTTTGAATAAGACCACACTCCAATAAAGGTTCACTAAAAATTCATCTCCGCTCAAGGCACAATTCTTATGACAAGGAACTAAAAGCCAATAAAGGGAATGTGAAAACTGCTTAAAGATCCTTCCATTATCATGCTCCCTGAAGACAGTGAAAATCTGTCAGCAGCTGAGAGGAGCTGGGTGGTTACTGTTCTTGACCCTGGGGGGGAGAGGGAGCCATTGCAAAAAGATACTTGATCAGTGGGTGTCATGATGTATTTGGAAAGATTTCTTGATCAAATGTGTTTTCACTTTTTATACCACAAAATGTAAAACAGGTTATGTTTTCAGTGAGAGATCTTGTCTCAAAGAATAAAATGGGGCTGGAGAGACAGCACTTGCTTGAAAAGCCTGATGGCCCTAGGTTTGATTCCCCAGTACCAACATAAAGCCAGATGAACAAAGTAGCCTATGTGACTGGAACTCATTTGCACTGGCAGGGAGCCCTGGCATGCCAATATTTACTTTCTCTCCCTGTCTATCTCTTTCTCAAATAAACAAATAAAAATAAATAAATATTAAAAAAAAGAATAAAGGGGGCCAGGTGTTGTCACACACACACACCTTAAATCCCAGGACTTGGGAGGCAGAGGTAGGAGGTTTGCTGTGAGTTCGAGGCCACCTGAGAATACATAGTGAATTCCAGGTCAGCCTGGGCTAGAGCAGGACCTCCCCTTGAAAAACAAAAACAAAAACAAAAACATAAACAAACAAACAAAAAAGACAGTAAAGAGTGACTCTGCCCCCTCACAAAATACACCCATGTTCTTACATTCATACAGACATGAACCCACATACAGACATACCCCACAGAATACTCAAATGTGGTTGATGTCACAGAAACCCCATCTCAGACGAAGAGTTTGTATCTGAATGACCTAACGGGATGAACTCCAACAGGAGATGCATACAGCTTAAAGGGGCACTTGCTTTTTATTAGGGAAATAACATTTGTTCCAGTAATAGGTAACTAATTAAGGAATTTAAAGATAATGCATTTGGGGATGGGTTATTGTGGCTGACCATCAAAGGAATATAAACATGAAAGAGAGAAGTGGGCTTATACTATTTACATAAAAGACAGCAGAGTTAGAAAAGAACTTTTGTCGACATCAAGTGTGGACAAATGCTATCTGACTGAGCAGGCAACTGACATGTCAGCTTAAGGAAACAGAACAGACAAGTATGTATGTAAATAGCACATGAGATTAATAACGACTATCTACTGGTGGAAATCAGCACCATGCTGGCAGGAATGGGGGGGAGGTTAAAAGTTCAAATTTAAACCCCAACACATACATTAAAAATAAAACACAAGAAACAATGACTATTCCCTTACAGAAAGTTGGGGAAATAAACCAACTTTCTAAACTGTGGTGGTTTGCATTAGATGTTCCCCACAAACTCATGTGTTCTAATGGCAGTGTGGGAGGTGGTGTGTTGCTCGAAAGAGTGTTGTTGGAGGTGGGCTTGGCGTGTTGTAGTTAGCTCCTTCTTGCCAGAGTTTAGCTCACTCTCCTGCTTCTGTTTCCAAACTGCCGTGACAGAGGTGACGTCTTTCATGCCTGCCATCCTGAAGCTTCCCCTCAAGACTAAACCAAAATAAAAACTTCCCTCTCATAACTGCTTTTGGTTAGGTGCTTTTTCCCAGCAATGTGAAAGTAACTGATAGAAAATTGTTACCAAGTGGGGTTGTTGCTGCTAGCATTCTGATTGTGTGGCTCTTGGCATTTTGGAACTGATCTGTGGGAGGAATGTGGAAGTATTTGAAACCTTGGCCTAAAAGACACCTTGTTGAGCTGTAAGCAGAGCTTGAAAGACATAAATGTGTAAAGAACTGTAGACAGTATAGGCTTCCCTTAAGAGGGGAGAAAGAGCATTGTCTTGTCTGGGCTAGAGGCAGTTTGTGTGAGAGGCTGGCTGTGCTCTTCTTCTGTCCTGAGAACTTGAGCAGGGTTGAATGTAGAAGAAATGAACTAGTGTGAGAAGAAGGATATGGCATAGAAAGAAATTAAGGTTTAGGCTGTAGACTATGGTCTGCTTCAGCTGGAATTGTTTGAGAGATGACAACCATTGTAATTGATGTATTGATGTATCCTGATTCCCCCAATATTCTTTTCCATCTGTAAGACAGAACAGAATCTTCAACCAAAAGTGAGAGCAGTTTGAATAAAATGATAAGTCTAGTCATTAGAAAGATATATTGATGTGTATACTCATTCTTCTTACAGAGGAGTGGAGGTTCTCTCTGGAAGCTATTGGTCTCCTGTCCTAGGGAATCTGGTTTGGTTTGCAGAACCAGATATGAGTTCTCCCCCACTAAGTGGGTCTCATGTCCAACCCATTAGCAGTTGGTTACCTACATCAGTTGTGAACCACTATTGCACAAGTGTGTGCTTCTTGCTTGGCTGGTTGATTTTGTATCTGGCAGGATCTCCTGCTTATTCAATTTGTTGGCAACCACTATTCTCTAGCTGTTCTCATAGCACTTTCCAGCATCTGGGAGGGAATGGGGTTCCCTTTCAGTTCCAGCATGGTCACTTGATGTCCTGTGGCCATCGGCTGTGGTGTCTTCAGCAACAAGGACTTACCTTATAGCTCTTTCAGGTAACCAAGTGTCTTGGCAATGGTTTCTATTATTTTGGGGACCTGGTGTCTCCTTGACCAGCAGCTCAGTGTAGTGAGGAATCCAATCCTGGCCCTGGGAATTACCTGCCAGAGAACATGGTTTTAGGGTTATGCTTTCTCTCTCTACTATAGAACTCTTATGCTTGGGTCCCCCCTCCCCATTATTGAGGGTAATGATTTGTAGGATGGTATCCAGAAAGAAGGTTTCTCTGGAGTAGATTCATGTTACCATTGTTTTGTGCATTCCCCTCATTCTCCCTTTCCATCCTCTTTCTTCTTGATGACCATTGACTTTTCAAGTGGCCCTTCCTTCTCTCCATCCCTACTACTTCCTTTTCCTAGCTTCATTCTAGTACTATGTCCCTACTGTTGATATTTATAATGGTTTACAATTAACTGGTGCTGGTCCATGTTAGGAACCACATATGAGAGAGGTCTTTGAGAGTCTTTGTGACTTCATTTAACCTGATTTTTACTAAGTTCCTCCATTTTGCTGCAAATTTGATTGTTTTAATTTTTCTTGATCCATTTGAAGTTGATTTTTTAACAAGGTGAGAGGAGGACTGGGTCCAAATTCCATCTTCTACATGCTGCTATCCAGTTTCTCCAGCACCATTTGCTCAAAATGCATTTTTTGGCCCCTTTGGCAAAGATCAGGTAGCTTTAGTTACTCAAGTCACATCTGGCTCTTCAGTTCTTTCCCGTCAGTCAATATGCTTATTTTTATGTCAGCACCATGCTGTTTTTATTTCTATGGCCTTATAGTATAATTTAAAATGAGGTATGTTGATATCACCAAAGCTGTCCCTTTTGAGCTACCATATGAATTTTGAGATTTTTGTTTAACTCTGTAACAAATGTTACTAGAATTTTGATTGGAATTGCATTAAATCTGTATATTGCTTTGGTAAGATGTCTATTACAGTATTAATTTTGCTAATCCCTGAGCATGGAGGGTCATTACATCTTCTCATGTCTTCCTCTAATTCTTTCTTCAGTGTTTTTATTGAATAGCTTTTTGACTTCCTTGGTTAGGAAAATTCCAAGGTCTTTAATTTTTTGTGGGGGAGGGGGAGGTTTGCACAGCTTTTGTAAATGTGACAGCTTCTATGATTTCTTTTTTCATATTGCTGATATTGATATATATGACATGATTTTTATGTGCTGATTTTATACCCTGGCACTTTGCAGAAAACATTTATCATTTATAGGAATTAAAAAAAATTGTTGAAGACCCATTCTACATATATTGAGATGAACATGCAGTTCCTGACTTTGACATTTATCAATTTCCAACCCTGAATCCCTGGGATGAAACCTTTTTTATTGAGTTGAATGATGCTTTTGATAGGTTCTTGAATTCAGTTTGCTAGAATTATTTTGTTAGATATGGACATAATTTGTATGTAAACAACACCTGTTGGTACCATCCTTTCCCTCCCTCCCTGCCCTTTTTCTGAAGAGGCCTTCCTCATTGGGGATGCAGTTCAAACCCATGGGGATTGTGGGTCATGCATTATGATGGGGGAAGGCAATGTCTCTGTGAAAAATGTCCCAAATTGTGGCTCTATTAATCTTTCCATACCTTCTTCCACAAAATTCCCTGAGCCATGCTGGGAGCATTTTAAGTCTACTTCAGTGATGGGCACTGAAGAGCCTCTGGATCTCTGGTTTGGTAGGTGTTGAGTTTCCTCAGTATCTATCCCCATCACTCTTGTACTGATATCAGATTCACCAAAAGCAGCACTCTTTCTCATTTCCCCAATTCCTCTGTGGTTTCAGCTGGGACTGGGGTGGAGTGCACTGGGTCGTTTATCTCCTCAGGTCCATCTCCCATCTGAAAAAGAGAAGCAGATTCTCCAACTGAGAATGAAGTCAGTACAAGTTAAATGGCATAATCATTAGTAATTTAGAGAGAATTAAAAACATGTAGACCCTCTTATAGACAAAGGTTAGTGGGAGCTTGCCAATGGAAAGCAGAACCATTATCTGGATATGATTCTGACTTGTTTCCCAGTTCCAGATAAAGTTTTCTTTCCACTGAATGTATCTGTTAGCCAATCCAAAAGCAGTTGGTTACCCACCATACCTGAGTGCCACTGTTGCACTTGTGTGAGCATCACGTCAGGTTGTGTGCTTCTGAGTCATTTAGATTTTGGGTTGCTTGGACAGATGTTGGCCACATTCCCCCCAGAAGCTCATGAATCACCTTCAAGCACTACATGGGCTAATTATTTTGGCACTGGTTCTCCTCCAAATTCCAACCAGGTCTCTCCATGGATCATGTCAACAGTGTTTGGTATCTTCAACAGTAGGGTCTTACCATTAATCTCTGGTGGGTAATTAATTGCTCTTACAGAGTCTGTCTCATTTGTTTTGGGGATCTAATAGGTCTTTCTGATCAAGAGCCCTTTGTGGATGTAGACCACATCCTGGTACAGGGAATTACAGGCCACCAAGGGAAAAGAAAAAAGAAAAAGAGAAGAAAAACAGGAGAAATTTGAGGTTAGGTTTCATCTCATCCTTTCCAGGGCCCTTTGATTCAGGTGCTCCTGCTAAGGTCCTTTTGAGGGTTCCTCCCTTTAGTCTGATTTACAGACTATAGGATTGTATGGTAACAGTTCAATTTGGATTCAGTTTTGTTTCCCTCCCTTCTCCTTCTGATGTTTCCATGATCTTGATGTTTGGTCATTTTAGGGTGTCCCACAGTTCCTTCATAGTCTGTTCACTTGATTTTTTGAACTTAACAATGTTTTTGGTCTCCCGATCAATTTCTTCTGTCATATCTTCCACATCAGTAGTTCTGTCTTCCACATGAGTAACTCTGTTGGTCAGTGGTTCTAGAGAGATTTTTATAATTTCCATTTGATTTTTTTTTTTGTTTTGTTGTTTTGCATCATGCCCATCTCTTTTTTGAGGTACAATTTCAATTCGAGTTCTTTTCCTGATGCTTCCTGTAGTTCATTCTTGCAGTTGATCAAGTTTTCATTAAGTTTAATCAACCACTTGTTAAGGTCTTCTATTTCTTCACTTACCTTCAATTTATTCATATGTCTCTGGAGTGTTTTAAGATTGTCTTTCAAGTTAAGCCTACTGTCAAACGCTGAACACTAGAAGATTCTGTTAAATTTCATTGATATGTTTGTTGGTTCTTTGATAGTTTACTTCAAGTTCAGCAATTTTTTTTATCAGGGTGTCATTGATTGTTGTGTTTTCATTTTGGGAATGAAGTTCTGTTGATTTCTCTATGATTTCCTTGGAGGCTTCCATTGTAAGACTAGGCATCCTTGGTGGAGGTCTCTCAGTTTTCTGACTTTTGTTGGATTTTTTTTGTTGTTGTTGTATGCCTATTTTAGGAAGACTCTTTATTTTATTGAGTGGGAATAAAGTTTTTGTCCTTTGGCACATTCACCCTCTGACTCAGGTGAACAGGGGATGTTGGTACCTACTGGCCTTTCAGGATACCAGAGCAAAAGGCTCTTTAGCTCACATAGGGACCAGGCCTCCCTCAGCAAAGCACAATGGGACCTACCAGGACCAGGAGACTGGGAGGAGCAAGGGAACAGGGATGAAGCCTAGTGCTATGCATGCAGACCCGCACACAGACCAGTGCAGGCAACCAAGTTTGGGAAAGTGGGAGGAGCCCCGAAATGGGTCTGTCTTATTCACTCCAAACTAGCAAGCTTACCCATACATTGTCTGCCCAAGGAACACAGACCCAGGATGTGGGAGGAGCCCAGAAATGGGTCTGTCTTATTCACTCCAAACTAACAAGCTTACCCATACATTGTCTGCCCAAGGAACACAGACCCAGGATGTGGGAGGAGCCCAGAAATGGGTCTGCCCTACTCACTCCATTGCACAGTGCCAGCCCACACACTGTCCACACAAGGAACTCAGACCCTGGAGGTGGGAGGAGCCTGGAAGTGGGTCTGGCCTACTCACTCCAGCCTGCTGTGCCCCAGTTTACTAGAATTTTATTGAGACACTTTGCATCTAAGTTCATCAGGGACATCAGTGTGTAGTTCTGTTTGCTTGTTTTGTCTCTGATTTTGATATTAGTGTAATGCTGGCTTCATAGAAGGAATTAGGAAGCATTTCCTCTTTTTCAATTAAGTGGAATAACTTGACTCTGGTTCTTCAATGCAGGGCCAGAACCTGTATTTACCCACCCCATACACAGTCAGCATAGTGGGAACTGATATCTACTTGCCCCACACCTGCACAGCCAAACTGGTGTCTCTAACTGTGTTTCATTTTTCCATACAACAATATTACTGAAATGACTCCTTTTAGTAAGGCCAGAGAGCAGGAAGGACAAACCCAAAGTGAATCACATGAATTAAAGATGGTTACAAGACTGGAAAGATAGTTCCATAGTTATAGGTAATTGTTAGCAAAGTCTGTAGGCCTGGGTTCAATTCCAAAGCCACCCAGAAGCAAAAAATGGCATAAGTGCCTAGTTACTTGCAGTGGCATGATGTCTATACACACAGACACAAGAAAGAGAAAAGAAAGAAAGAAAGAAAGAAAGAAAGAAAGAAAGAAAGAAAGAAAAAGAAAGAAAGAAAGAAAAGAAAGAAAAAGAGAGAAAGAAGGAAAGAAAGAAAGAAAGAAAGAAAGAAAGAAAAAGAGAGAGAGAAAGAAAGAAAGAAAAAGAAAGAAAGAAAGAAAGAGAAAGAAAGAAAGAAAGAAAGAAAGAAAGAAAGAAAGAAAGAAAGAGAGAGAGAAAGAAAAAGAAAGAAAGAAAGAAAAAGAATATGAAAAATATGGTCAGAACTTGAGCCCAGGACTTCTGATTTCTGGCCAGAGCAGTCTATGGAAGTAGCTTTCTCCCTCCCTCCCTCCCTCTCTCCCTTCTGTATCCTTTTCTCCCTTTCTCCCTCTTTCCCTCACCAAAGTTATCTCCATTGCTTTTGGGCCTATTGTGGGCAGCACATCATGGCAGAAGAATTGAGCAGAGGAAATCCACTCACCTGATGGCCAGAAAAGAGACATAATAAAGAAGGTTATACCCCCTCTTCAAAGACATGACCTAAGACTTCTTAAAGGTTCTACCTCCTCCCTGAGGACCAAGCCCTTAACACATGGACCTAACACAGAAAATATTCTAAATACAAGCTATAGTACCAGCTGACTGCTACTCAATTCTAGCCAGCTAGAAGTTCAGAGCTCACTTCTCTGACTTTAATGCAATGGACTATGTCATTCAAACATTGATTTTTCTTTCACATTTTGTTAGGGGGTAGGCAGGGTCTCTCTTTGTAACCCACACTGACCTAGGACTCACTATGTAGTACCAACTGGCCCTGCACTCATGACCTTCCTACCTCAGCTTACTGAGGGCTAGGATGACAGATATGTGTCACCACACCTGTATCCATCATAATCTCAAAATATCTAAGTAAATATTTGCTTCTATGGTAACAAGAAAAGAAATAATCATAAAAACTCTAAGTTAATCTATATCCTTGGAGTATACCATTGTTTAGAGGCAGGCATGACAGGCCTTGAGCAGCAAGAGATGCACTGATCTATGGTCAGGAAGGAATGAGCCATTTTTTCAGAGCCTGAGTTACAGGAGTAGGAGAAAGTAAAAATGCAGTTCAGAGTCGTCTTAGTTTCGAAGCTTCTCCTGGTAAAGGTACAAAGATCATTAACTCTGTAAACTTAGGGGCAGTGATCACTTCAAATCAGACACTCCATGCCAGGGGATGTTGGCCATGTCTGGAGTCATTTATATGCCACAATTTGAAAGGAAAGAAACTGATATTCAAGAAGGAGAATTTGGAGATGCTGCTGAACATCATACAATTGACAAAAACCTCCATGACCAAGACTTTTCCAGAACCAGGTATCTGCTGTGTTTTGAGGTCTATAGGTCAAGACAATTGCTCTGAATTTTACCTTAGTGACTGTTATTATGAAAAGGAAGGGACAACATCTCATTATTATACACCAAACATCAGAGTAAAGGCTCAGCAGAGCCCCCGCTGCCACATGGAAAAGCCCATGCTCAGGTCTGCCTGTTGCCTTCTGCCTAATACAGTGGCTGTGTATATACTATATATTCTGTGATCATTGTAGTTTCTCAATTTGTCCAAAGAAAGATAGGTGATTTTTATCAGATGGTGTTTGAAATGAGTTTGGTTGTTCATATGTAACATGATATGACAGGAACTATCATTGATAGGAAATGGAGAGAAGTGAGAGGTTATTTATATTCAAGAATCTTGGAGACTGAAGAAAATATGCAAAAAAGGTGTGGTGGTGGTAGTGGTGGTGTGTGCATGTGTGGTATGTTTCTTTTCTCTGAAGTTTAAATACAGATTCTAAAATTGCATGCTGATTGGGAGTGCCAGTTAATGTGACCTCTTGTGAACGCCATGGATTTAAGGCCACACAATTACTCTGAATATTACTTTGTATTATTTACTTCCCCTTGCCTAGGGATCCATTTGTAGCAACTCATATCAGGGTTAGGAGTTCACACATACTGCTGAATGGTCTTTCAACTTTTCAACCTGACACTAGTTTTCATTTAATTCATCAAGTTCATAAATCATACTTCGCTGCTGTAACAATCCTCCCCAGCCTTCCTTATTTCAGTTATGATTCACTTGAAACAAGACAAAGTAAGATAAAAGCGCAGACATGCATCTTTCAGCAAATCTTGTCTAGTCCACTTTCAGATACTGAAAACTTAGTTTTCCCATCACTCCCATTGCCAACACCATCATCTCCTTCCTTGATGGACAATTTGCCTCCTATCTGTTTTTAATTTCTATCTGTTCTCCTTTAGTTTCCTCAGAGCAACAGTTGAATGAGTCTCAAACAACCAGTTCTTCCTCTGCTCAAATCCTGACATGGCATTCTATGAAGAAAAGCACAGGAACTGAGATGACTCGATCGGTAAAATGCTTGGTTCTCAAGCATGAGGACCTGAGTTCAACCCCAAGAACCTATGTAAAAACCTCCGCATGGTGGCACTTGCTTGTAATCTCAGCACTGGGGAGGAGCGGCAGATCCCTGGAGCTTTCTATCTAGCAGTCAAGATTAATTGGTGAACTCTAGAACAATGAGAGACCCTTTCTCAAAAAAAGTGGATGATGCCTGAGAGAAACAACATTAAGTTGTGTTCTTACCTTCACATGGCCCCTTCCACACATGCGTGTACCTTCACACACATATGCACCATCACACACATAAAAAAATATGTAAAAATGAAGAAAAAACAAAAGCACACCCCTTCACAGCCAGAAGACCAGCATGTTCTCCACCATCCATTCCCTACATATGTCTTCCCTTTACTTGGAACCCCAAAGGGCTTATTCATCCATATTTTCCCACTTTTACCCAAATACCACTTTTTAAATTATTTTTTTGGAGAGAGACACAGAGAGAGACAGAGAGAGAGAGGGGGAGGGAGAGGAAGACAGAGATGGGCGCGCCAGCAGTGTCTCAGCTGCTGCAAACGAAATCCAGATGTGTGCGCCCCCTTGTGGTCAAGTGCGGCATTGCGCCCTTGGATCACTTTGCATCTGGCTAAATGTGGGACCTGGAGATTGGAACCACTGGAGATTGGAACCAGTGTTCTTAGGCTTAGGAGGCAGGCGCCTTAACCCCTAAGCCATCTCTCCAGCCCAAATACCACTTTTTTTGAACAGAATCTTCATGTATGTCTAAATTCCAAAACTTGTTCAAAGCACTGCTTATGTTTTTCCTTCCTTACTTTGTCTTTTACTTTCTTTCTTAGCACTTTTCATGATCTAAATTGTTACCTAATTATTACTCACGTATTTGATTTTCTTTCTGCCCATTGTCCAAAATAATCTAAATCCCACAAGGACAGAGGTTTTACTGATTGATATTTTAGTTGCTGTTAAAGTTTCACACAGGAAGCTCTTACTAAATGTTCATTGTATAAATTATTGAGAAATATGCAAGAGAATTGTTCAATGTATTGCTTTTATAGATGAACTCCATTTTCCAACAGAATAAATATCAGAAATTAATAAGTACAAAAATCATACCTTAAAAGTTAACAAATCAATTTGATATTTCACAGGTAAAATTAGCAAGTATTTTAGGAAATAAATTGATTGTACCCAGAACCAATATTGTAAGCATTTCCTGTACCATTAACAATAAAGTCATTTGGCACAATTTTCTGTAATAGTCTTGGGTAATAAGTTAGGAAAATCTTAAAGATATTTATGTATGCTAAACTAATCATTTTACTTTGGGAAATAATCTAAGAAACATAGAAAAGAGGTGAACAAAAATATATGAAAATATTTACAGAAGCCTTGCTAACAATAGCAAACCTTGCAGGAAATTATTGCTATTCAACAAGAAAATTATTGTAACTAAACTAAATATAACTGGTCTGGGGTGATGGTTCAGTGGTTAAAGCAGTTGCTACACAAGTGCAAGGCTCTGAGTTTGGATATCCAGAACCCAAATAATGCTGGTTGTAGGAACCTGAGCATCTTTAAGCTCTGCACTTCTACAGTAAGATGGGACGTGAACACAGGAGAATCCTTGGAAGCTCACAGAAGTATGTAGTGTTTAACAGAAGCAATCCTATCTCAAACAAAGTGGAAGGGGGTGGAGCAACACTCAAGGTTGTCCTCTAACTTCCATACATGCCATGGCATGTGACATACCCACACTAGCATGAACACACACACACAATGGAAGAAACTAAAGAAAAAAGGACAGACAGCATTGAATTATTCTCATTTTTAGAACACCTTGTCAGCCATCCATTTTCTGCACTAAAGATTCAGTTTGGATTCTGCCCAAATGAGGCTGGCCATGTTCTGTTTTCTGTCTGGCAAGGCCAGCAATGGCCATTGCTTCCCTTTGTAGTGCCTGAAGCCAAATCTCTCTTTCCTGGACATTGAAGCCCTGGCTTCAAGACTCTGCTCTGCTCTGTCTTAGAGCCCACTTAGAGAAGCTGCTTTGGGACTCAGGTTTCCTTATCAACAAAACAGATGAGTTGCTTTCTGAGAGCAGATGTCCTTTGCTGCGCTTGCAGGCTATTTATCTTCATTTTGGTGGTCTTTTTCCATGTTGCTGAAGCTTTAACAAGTCAGCATTGTTTTAGTTCCAAGTGAAAGAAATTTAAAACAGGGACTGAAGCCAAAAAGGAAAGAATGAAATCCATAGGAACTCATAAATGTAAAGCTAAGAGTCATTGTAGTCAGAGCCCTCTCTCCTCTTGTCACTCCCAGCTCCCTATCTCTCCCCTCTCCCTTCTCTTGCTATTTCATTCTCTCCTATGTGCCCCCATCCCTCCCTTCCTTTCTCTCTCCCTTTTCCTTCCCTACCTACTTAACTCTTTCCTTCCCTCCTTCCTGTTTTTTTCTCTCCCCTTACTCCTCTCCCTCTCATTTTCTTTCTTTCCTATCTTATCCTTTCCTCTCTCATTTCCTTCATTCCTTTATTTCTCCCTCCTCCTTCTCTCCATTCTCTCCCTTCTCTCTCTTCCTCATCATCTTTCTCTCTTTCTCCCACTAACTTTTCTATGTATAGATGATCCCCTTATCAGCCCCTTCCTTCATCAAGTGGTATGTTTCTTTTCTCTGAAGTTTAAATACAGATTCTAAAATTGCATGCTGATTGGGAGTGCCAGTTAATGTGACCTCTTGTGAACACCATGGATTTAAAGCCACACAATTACTCTGAATATTACTTTGTATTATTTACTTCCCCTTGCCTAGGCAAGGCAAAAGCTTCAAGAAAGTCCTGGGGCAATTCTCATTGAAGTAGCCTTGGACACGTGACCACCCATGCAGTGGTCACAATGGACAAAGCATCACAGTGTGTTAATTAGGTTGGGCCCAGCCTCTTTTTCCTCCATAGTTCACAGTTTGAGAGGCAGGGAATGGTAGTATTTATTTATTTATTTATTTATTTATTTATTTATTTATTTATTTAACAAAGAAAGAGGAGAGAGAGGGGGTGGGGGAATGGGCAAGTCAAGGCCTCTAGCCACTGCAAATGAACTCCAGACACATACGCCCCTTTGTGCATCTGGTTAACATGGGTCCTGGGGAATCAAACCTGGGTCCTTTGATCTTGCAGGCAAACACCTCAGCCACTATGCCATCCCTCCAGTTTTTGAAAGAAAAGTTGGACTGATGGGTGAAGAAGGAAAAATGAGTTCTGACCAAGCTTTGAAACTTACAAAAATCAAAAACAAGTGTGCCATTCTAACAGGTGTGTGGCTGTATCCCCGGCAGTTTTGAGTTGCATTTAACTGACAATGAATAATACCAAGCATCTTTCCATGTTAATTTGTCCATTTGCCATCTAACCATTCCAATACATCAAATGTTTGTGATCAGTTACAAATGACGCCCTTGAACTCACATTGAAATCAGATCAATCTGCTTCATCCTGGGAGGAGAAAGATTCATAGATTTTCAGTGAAATGACAATGTGCCTTCTGGTGAAAAATGCAAGCACCCTCTGTTCAAATGACTTCATAATTGTTAGTCATTTGAGAAGAACATGCTGGTTTGGCTTGCTGGTAAAACAGTAGAGATTCCATACAGAGGCCACTGGACCACAGAGAGGAGAGGCCTCTTGCTGGCTGACATGTATCTGACTGAAAAATGAGTAGCAAGTTCTCTCTTGAATCTTGGGAGGAAGGGAGACAGTGACAGAGAAAGGTATTCCTCCCCACTGTGCCAACCAGACTGGGTAATGATATGTTATAGTGTCCAGAAGATTGTGGTGCCCAAGGATGGATTCGGGTGATGACCACTTCCCTGCTGGGTTACCTTATCCAGCTCTCTGTATGTTACGGGGAACAAGAACACCTGCCCAAGATGCTCTGATGAAGCACTGCTATCCTCGCAGCCACAGAGGGGCTATCCTTTGTGCACAGGCCGCAGATGCTGGGTATCAGTCCACTGCTGCCAGGGCAAGTCCACCACCATTTATACTCTCCCCTCCCTCCCCTTCCTCTCCTCCTCTTCCTTCTCTTCTCTTCCTCTTCTCTTTTCTCCTCACCTTCTTCCTTTGCTCTTCCTCCTTTTCCTCCTTTTCTCCTCCTCTCTATCATCATCTTCTCCACTTCCTCAATTTCCTCCTCTGGTCCTTTTTTCTTATCTACACTGTTTTTGTTTTTCTTCTTTTTCCTTTTCCCCTCCCCATCATCATTCATCTTTCTCCTTTTTCTTTCACCTCTTTAATCATTTTCCTCTCCCTTCCTCCATACTTTCCTTCCTCCTTTTCTCCACCTTTTCCTTCTCTTTACTCCTGTTTATACCTTCCTTTTCTTCCTCCTCTCATTTCTTCCCTTTTTCTTTTTCTTCTTCCTCTTCATCCTTCTCTTATTTCCACTCCTACTTCTTCTCCATCATCCCCTTCCTCTTCCTCTTTCAACAAAAGTCTGGAAATTTTAACCTCAAAAAAATTCTTTAAAGGATTAAAATTTTGAGGGTTAAGTACAAAGCTACAAAACGCCTTTATGGACACTGCTATATTTTAAGTTCCTGGCACAGGTTTACAGATTGCAGTCATGCACTGGGAGTAACACAAGGCAAGTGTGAATTTCCCAGTGAATGTCCCAGTGTCCACAAAACTGCTGTCATCACTCTGTGACCCTGTGTGGTGGGTCTGTGTGGAGCACTCAGTGAACCCATGTGCTTGTGTGCAAGGTACTCTGTGGTCCTGTGTGCTGTGTGTATGTGTGTGACACTCTGTGACCCCATGTGCTCTATGCGGGTCTCTCTGTGATCCCTGTGCTAGATGTGTGCAGGGCATTCCGACCCCTTCTATCTGATATTTTGACAGCAGTATCTCCACTGGGCAAGTGAGAAAATAGAGCCTCAGATAAACCCAGGGTTGTGGCCAAAGTCACATAGCCAGAGAGCATGGAAACTAATCTTTGCCCCAAGCCTGCCCATTCCGAAGCCATGTTGAATGAATGCCACTTGTAAGTTTCTTATCCTCCTGGTTCTCTGGATAATTGACTTCTTCCTTGACCTGAAGAGGATAGACAACAACCAAACTAAAGATGTTCACACTGAGGACTGGATAGCTTATCATGAGGGTTTGAAAGACATCACCAAAGGCAGGAGTGTGGGTTTCCTGTATGGCCTCCCTTTGCTTTGAGTGTGAGGAAACATCCATCGATGAAACAGATCTGAGCCCAAGGTGGCACTCTGGCAAAGCACCATTAAGTCAAAGCTGTTGTTTCTCCTGTTTTGGGCTTGTATGCTTCTACTATGTTCAGAAATCCAATCCAGTTAAATGCCACAAGCTGCTTCCAAATATCTCCTGGTGTATATACCCAGCTGAGTTTACCCATCCTGAGTTGTGAGTGTCAGTGATCAGAGTCATGTAGGACTTTATGCAAGCACTCTTTTTCCCTCATAAGAGCTATGGCTATGCTAGGCAGGATAACTAACCATAGTGGCAGATAGACACACAGATAGTTTGAGCAGCCAGATCTGTGCCACTTTGTCAGAGATCATACTCTCAAAAGAGCCATTCCATGAGCAAGATGCCCACCTTATCCCATTGGAATGTCACTGTTCAGAAGAAGGCAGTGAGGCTCATCTCAGGTGGATCATTAGGCAGGAGAGATGAAGCCAAGTTCAGTACAGAGAGGCCTAAGTTCAGATTGTTTTAATCATGGTGTTGCCTAGAGAGAATGTTCTGTTGGGTTTGTTGATTTAATTTGCCTTGTAAAAGGAATATCAGAACATCACAATAGGAATACACATGTCATAGTAAATAGTGAATTCAAGGAGGCTGAGGCTGGAGGATTACATGAGATATTTTGGAACAATAATCACTGATCACAATGGTCAATAACAAAGTGAGGTCTTTCTGAGGCTAAACAGACAGTAGCTGGACAGACCTCACTACAAAAGTGGTGATGTGTGTTTACAAGAACCCTTCATTCATAAACTCCTGATTTTGTGGATTTAGTTTTGGCAGGTTGATAAAAAGTGACTCCATTTTGATTCTGATACCTTTCCCATTTCTTTCACATGAGTACAGAACACTACCTACACCTGGCTTCAAGAGGCAAAGGACAACACAGGTGACCCAGACTGCATGATTTTCTCCTCGCAGTCTCTGGAAATTCAGATTTCTATCCTCACTTGCATTGCCTTTTCTGTATGGACAGCAACTTCTTGTTGCTTTGCAAATTTTTACAAGTTAGGGTTCTCTAGAGGAACAGAATCAATAGATCATATACAATTGTAATTATAATGCAGAATTTATTGGACTGATTTACACAACAGGCATCTAAGAAAGGCTGAATGCATCCTGGAGGGACAGAATTCAGTTGTTGGTCAATTCAGGAAATTGGAAGCCCTGCAGCTGGGAGTGGAGGCATAGTAAATAGGTCCCAGGTCTTTCTGGAGAATTGCTGTTGTGAGTCTATGTTGAAGGCTGAGGACAATGGAATCTGATGTCCACAGGTGTTAGTGACAGTAATAGATGCATTCACTCAAGAAAAGCTTGCATGTGTGTGCTGACTACTGCCTCCATCCGCTGTCAATCCATTTGGCCCCCAGCCTACTGGATGGTGCTGACCACACTGAGGGCCAGTCTTACCTCTCAGTTACGTCAAACATATAAATCCTCTCTGGAAATATCCTCACAGACATGTCTAGCGGTAAGCTTTACTGAACTGCAATTGACAATCAAGATTAACCATCCGAACAGATCACTTCTCCAAGTAGTACTTGGTGTCACCTTACTGGGTGGGACTCTGTTGGGAATCCCTCATGTCTTCATTCCCTGGCAGATCCGCTGGGCAGCAAATTCCTGGCACAGCTGGTAGCAAACAAACAGGTAACAAGAGCACACTTACAATACCAGAAACAGCTACAGCCACCTTCTGTGGAGATCTTCGCTGGTCTCACAAAGCGGCATTGAAAATGGGAGTTCTCAACAGTCCTCAAAGGAGCCCCATGCGGGAACTCTGATTGGATGAAAAGTCACAGGATGGTTTCATCAGAAAATGAGGCCGTGTTCTGTCCCATTAGGTTTTTACTGCCTGGACTGCCCATTGTGTCAAGTAATTGCCTCTTCTGCAAGCTCCTGGCCTCTAGAGACATGGGGACCTCCAGTCATCCCTGTAAGTGAGCTGCCTTGTCAGATAAAGGTAAACATTTGTCCGGAGGTAGATGATTCTGAAGGATTATAAAGGAGATCCAGTCACCCTTGAGTCCCATAATAGCTTCAAACTCAGGCTCTTTAGATTTCAGACCATTTCCTCCTCCTCTGTTAAAAAATGTTATAGCTTTTCACCTAATCTTGATTAAGCAACGTTCCTAAAAGGTATGATTGTTTTGAGCTTGCTGTTTACTCATGAGGCAAAATCCACAGTATATTTCATTTGCTGAAAATGGTTATCTTGTGTGTGTGGATGTGTGTGCATGCATATGTGTGCACATGCATATGAGGCTAGAAATCGATGCCAGGTGTTTTCCTCGGTAGGTTTCTACCTTATGTTTTGAGATAGGTTCTTTCACTGAACTCAGAGTTCACCAATGGGCTACAGTCACAAGTCAGTAAGCTTCAGAGATCATCCTGTCTGTGCCTTTCCAGGGCTGGGCTCACAGACACATCTCCAGTTTTTGAGAATGCAGGTCCTCATGCTTGCTTGGCAACTATCATTTTACCAACTGAGCCATCTCCCCAGTCCCAGTTCTGCATTATCATAATATGATATTAATGCTCTGTGTTCCAAACGATGGTATGTATTTTCTCCCCTAGAACATGGCAAAAAGAATATAGTAACCATATTGGAGATTACTCTATGTGACCTGGTAGGAGAGGTTACCAAAGGTGGCTCAGCTTGAAACCTCTACTCTTGGGTTTCCACCATCTTGTGAGGAACTCCACCCTACATGAAGAAGCTATGTGTGTATGCTCTTGTCAATAGCCCCAGACCACAATCAAGGTCAACTAGAAGATGTGTGAGCGAATGAGCCTTCTAGTGTCCTGTGCTATAGTTGCTAAGTCACTGGTCCAGTGAGGGTCCTCCAGAGAAACAGGGTATCTATCACTGGAAGAAGGCCTTGTTAGGCCATCTCAGTAGATCACAGAAGTTCAAAAGCCCAATGTTAGCCATAAGTTGATTGGAGATCCAGGGATGGTGCTCAGTCCAAGAAGGCTCTAGTGAAGAAGACAGTGGAGAAGCCAAACCTAGGGCAGAAGGTGCAGAAGACCCTGGAGAGCTGCTGGTGCCATGGATCTTCAAAGACTCAATATTCTGCTGTCTCATGTTTAGAGTTTGTAGCAGAGAAAGAACTGTATCTGCTTCAAAAGGGTTGAGCACAAGTGGGGACTCTTCACTGGCTACTTTTTCTTTCCATCAGGCCCAGCCTTTCTGATGGTGGTGCTCACAGTCAGAACAATTGCTGAAGCTCACACCATGCTGCCTTCTGTGGAAACAGCCACACAGACACACATCTCTCAATCCATTCAGGTCCACACTCAAGGTTAACACTCCCCATCATTTTTGCCACTCAAAATCTTGAAGTATTCTTAGTGAAGACCTCAGATTTCATAAAGCAGAAATAGCCTCATCAACTGCTTATGCTTCAAATTGAAACTTCCTGAGCTGAATAAACATTTCCAGTGGGCTTTTTTTTAACTGTTAAGTTTTGTGGTATTTTATTCCACACTGATAAATGTCCAGAATAAAGGGTTGTGGCTCTCATTAAAGCAATGTTCTTAGGGAAATAGGAAAGTCAGCAAGCAGACAGAGCACAAGCCCTGGAGCTACATTAAACTCTGGATGTTACTCTTCTGTACCCACCCAGTTTCCTAGAGCTTGGCCACATGGATCACAGCTAGTGACTGAACAACAGAATGGTTATCTACATAGTTATGTAACAATATAGTTTAAAAGATGGGGGAGAGGACAGGAAGATAGCATCAGTGGGTAAAGTGCTTGCCATGCAAGCATGAGGATCTGAGTTTGGATCCCAAGCTCCTGTGTGAAATGCCACATGCTAGCACATGCCTGTAATTCCAGCACTGTGGAAACACACAGGTAGATCGGGGTGTCTGGTCTAGCTATTGCATTGAACTCTAGGTGAGCTCTAGATTCAGTGAGAGACTGTCTCAAAAAATACAGTGGAGAATGATTTTAAAAGATGCCAAAGCTGGGCATGGTGGCACACGCCTTTAATCCCAGCACTCGGGAGGCAGAGGTAGGAGGATTGCCATGAGTTCGAGGCCACCCTGAGACTACATAGTTAATTCCAGGTCAGCCTGGACCAGAGTGAAACCCTACCTCAAAAAACCAAAAAATAAAAATTAAAAATAAAAAAGATGCCAAATATCAACTTCTGGCCTCCACACACATACACACATATGCATGTATACCTGCACACACATGTACATCCACACACATACAAACACACACATAAATGAACATAGCACACACACGTGCACATGCATGAAATAAAAATAAAAGATATGCTCTAATTTCATACAATGTACTGGTTGCAGGTCACAGTCTCTTCTTTCTTTTACCAAGATGACATCCAACAATAGAAAAAGAACAAGACAGGGGCAGCCAGTCACCAGCATATCAGTACTGACACACGAGGAGAAGAAAGTGTCAGTGGCATGATGAGGGTTATACAGGGTGGAAAGAAAGATCTCAGGTTAAGAACATGTGAAATTCGATTCCACTGGAAAAGTAAATATGGTCAAAGTTAAGCACTGAGTGGAACTAGTGAAAATATGGTGTGTGAGTTCCATTCACACCATTCACATCATATTAACAGGTTAAGAGAGGATGGATTTAGATTGTCTCACAGCTTCAGCTCACTTTGTAGTTCTTGGTTCTATATGCTCAGAACATCATGGTGGCAGAAGTACGTGGTGGAGGACTTTCTTCTCTTCATGATGGACAGGAAACAGAGAGAGAGAGCAGATTAAATGATAGGGGAACAAATATAACCCTCATAGCACATCTCCAGTGATCATTTCTCTCCAGCTAGGCACCTGTCTCAGGGTTTCCACAATCCCCCAAAACAGTGCCACCAACTTGGGACCAAGTTTTAAACACATGAGCCCTTGGGGGCATTTCACATTCAGATCAGGTGGCTGTAGATGCCCAGACTTATGTCTGGGTCTTCTATTCTGTTCCATTGATCTACATCTCTGTTGTGTGCAAGTACTATGCTGTTTGACACTGTGAATAGAGCAAAGGAGTAACCTACAAAATGGGAGAAAATCTGCCAGCTATACATCTGACAGAGGATTAATATCCAGGAAATACAAAGAACTCAAAATCTACATAGTAAGAAATCAAACAGCCAAATTTAAAGAAATGGGCTATAGAACTAAATAGAGAGTTCTCAAAAGAAAAAATGCAGATGGCATATATATATATATATATATATATAGTGTTCTAAATCTTTAGCCATCAGGAAAATATAAATTAAAACTACTTTGTGGACTGGAAAGATAGCTTAGCAGTTAAGACATTTGCCTGAAAAGCCAACGGATTCCAGTTTGATTCTTCAGGACCCACATAAGCCAGATGGAGGCCCTGGTGCACCCATTCTCTCTCTCTCTCTCTTTCTGTCCTTCTGCCTCTTTCTCTCTCTCAAATAAATAAATAAATTAAATATATTTTAAAAACTACTTTGTGATTCCATCTCACTCCTGTAAGATGGCTGATTATCAAGCAATCAAATGACAACAAATTCTGGCAAGGATGCAGAAAAAAAGATGAATCCTTCTACATGGTTGGTGTGAATTTAATCTGCTACAGCCATTGTGGAAATCAGAGAGGAGGTTCCTGAGACAGCTAAAAGTAGATTTATCATATGACCCAGCTATACTACTCCTAGGCACATATCCTAAGGACTCATTACACTACTTTAGAGATACTTGCACATCCATGTTTATTGCAGCTCTATTCATAATAGCCAGGAAATGGAACCAGCCTAGATGTCTCTGTACTGATGAGTAGATAATGAAGATGTGGCACATTTATACAATGGAGCTCTATTCAGCAGTAAAGAAAAATGAAATCATGAAATTTTCAGGGAAATGTATAAATCTGGAAAGGTTTATACATAGTGAGGTAACTCAGGCCAAGAAAGCCAAGCACTGCATAATCTCTCTCAAATGTTTGGACTTCTATATCTGTAGGAATAAAATTCAGTAGCAGAGACCAGTAAGCTAGAAAGGGGCTATAAGGAAGGGAGGAGAGGGGTGGACTTAGGGGAATGGGGGAATGGTATTGTATATATGTAAATAGAAAAACAGGTTACTCAGGGTGGAAATGCCTAAGTGAGGTCAGGGGAAGAGATTGAAGGAAGAGTGGGGGGAATGTTAATCAAAACCTAAGAGGGTATAAATGAGTCATATGAAAACCTACTTTTTTGGACATGGCATATCCAGAAGCCATAAATTGTTACTAGAAAATTTTCAGTGCCATGGACACATTCCAGTGAGTTGTTGGGCAGGGAGGTCCCTGATGCCCCCAAAACATTACAGGCCATTGCTGAGGCACTTGGTTTCCCACTAGGAAAAGATGGTAAGACCCTTCTTCTGAAGATTCCACATGCTTGGTCTGCAATGTCACTGAGAAATCTTGCTGGAGCTGAGCTGAAAATCTCCTTTATGTAGACCAGCTGACAGAAAGCTGGAAAAGCGATATTGCATGCACCACCATGGGAAAGAAAGAAGTCATCAGTGAAGATAAGTAACAGTGGACACTGCAAGATTTCAGTTTGGCCAGCCAGGCCAAATGAGCCGACAGATGCAATAGTGGCATGTCTGTTATGGGGGAAACCAACCACTCTCTAATTGGACTGGAGGCCCACCACATGGGAGGGAATATATCCCTGAAACTGAAAACCTACAACAGGGGAATTCATGAGCTCTAGAGGTGTAATGCCTGCTGGTGTCTGGCTAAATGCATATTTTATGCTCACCAAACTTCCCAGTAAGCACTTAATGTTCATTACCCATATTTTAATGCTACTCTTTCTTTTAGTTAGACAAGCTTACTTCTCTCTTTTCAGATGGCAGTAACCTCTGGGATGACTCAAAAGGCACTATAATGCTGAGAAGAAGTGACAGAGGAGTGCTCAGCACTGAAACATCTATACCATGTCTTCCAAGGCTCAGGATCCATTGTGAGAAAAGTGGCAGGAAGAAAATAAGAGCCAAAGGAAGGATAGAACTTCTTACAATGCATTCTTCCTGGATATCCATGACCTCACAGTGCCTGACACTACCTACAGAAGATCAGTATAATAGGAGGAAAAGATGTTGACATCAAAATAAAAGAGAGACTGATTGAGAGGGCTAAGGGATATGATAGAGAGCAGAGTTGTGAAGGGGAGGGGGAGTTATTATAGTTTATGGTGTACAATTATGGAAGTTGTCAATAATAAAAATAAAAGAAAAAAAGAGTTAGAGGTGGTGGCGCATACCTTTATTCCAAGCACTCAGGAGGCTGTGAGTTCAGTGCCACCCTGAGAGTGCATACTGAATTCCAGGTCAGCCTGAGATAGAGAGCACAACCTTACCTTGGAAAACAAAACAAACTAAAAATAACCAAAAAAAAAAAAAAAGAAAGAAAGAAAGAAAGAAAGAAAGAAAGAAATGTAAATTTAAAAATTTCCTGAATCAGGTCTGCACTGTGTTTTGAAGTGTGCAGCAGCCTGTTACCCCATCACTGGTGAATCAGGACTCCGTTGTGCTTAGTAGTGTTCAGTATCCTGTTACCCCATCACTGGTGGGCAAGTGATTGATAGCTCACAGATATGTCCACAGATAGGCCAAGCTTGGAGCTCCTGTTCAGTGCTTGTTACATTATTCTGTTGTTAAATATTTTTCTCAAACTCTTCATCTTTTCTTTCTGACATGCTAGGAGCATGTCATCCTAGTAAATGCCCTGGGTCACAGTGCTGCTAAGTGCAGAGCTGGGTTTAAGCTCAGGCTGTCTAAATATTTTACATTATGTTTCCTTTCCTGTGTTAGTTTCTTTTCTCATGGTGAAGATAAAAATGCCTCCCTAAAGCAACTTAGAAAAGGAAAGGTTTATTTGGATGCATGGTTTAAGAGGAAACAGTCCATTATGTTGGGGAAGGCACAGAAGCAGGAATGGCTCACAGTGGAAGCTTGCTCACATCAGAGCAGATCAGGGAAGCAGAGCAGGGGCATGCTGGTGCTTGCCTGGCTTCCTTTCTCACTTTCACTCCATCATCCTCAGTCCATGCAATGGCACTTCTGCTCACATTCCAGGTGGGTCCTACCCCACCATTGTTCTTCTTTGGATACACCCTCAGAACCCCAGTGAGATGTGCCTCATTTAAGGTGTGACCCAAGACAATTCTGCTACATTCAATGTGGCCTAGAGAAGCCAAAAGGTTGGGAACCCCTGCCAGGCATTTTTTTAAATCTAATCAAGTTGGCAATAAAATTTAACCATGTCAATGCCTTTAGGCAAAACAAGCATAAGGGAAATGAACTTAGAAAGTTGCACATACTATGTATCTTCACCACCAGAGATGCTGCACAGTTGTACTGAAGCAAAGAGCTAACTTGGGCATCCCCAAACTAGGAGCTCAGATCTGGGGGAAGTAGAAGCTATGCTCGTAAGCACTTCTTCCTCATGCTTGGGAGTCCTATTCCATATTGTGCACAAACAACCCACTCTTTTTTCTTTTTCTTCTTTTTTTTTTTTTTTGGTTTTGCAAGGTAGGGTCTCACTCTGGTCCAGGCTGACCTGGAATTAACTATGTAGTCTCAGGGTGGCCTCGAACTCTTGGCAATCCTCCTACCTCTGCCTCCCAAGTGCTGGGATTAAAGGCATGTGCCACCACGCCCGGCTTACAACCCACTCTTTTAACAAAGAAGGTGCTTTTTTCTGAGAGCACTATTGTGTGAGCACACAGCATCCTAGTGAAATGGACACCTGTTGGGGGGGCTGCACAGTAGCTGAATCTCCTTCCCATTACCCTTTCCCTCTACAGTTGGCTCTCATAACCCACCCAAGCACAGCAATTAATTCCAGTTTATTGTTGCTGTCAATGTGGCTGTATTGGCTATTTTAAGTGAACCATGAATTATTAATATTATTGATGAAAATATACAAATGCTTATTACCCCCTTTTGCCACAGGAACGTCCAGAATTCTTTTAATGAATGATGGACATCCATTTCTCTTTAGAACTTGTTTACTGAGTCTATTCCAACCCATTTTAGGAGATTATCTATCAGCAAGGATCATAAATATTAATTTTATTGATGGAAACACAAAATGTGTTATGCCACAGAAACATCCAGAATTATTAGTTTTTTAAAATTTTATTTATTTATTTGAAAGCAGAGAGAGAGATAGAAGAGAGGCAGACAGAGAGAGAATGGGCATGCCAGGGCCTCCAGCCACTGCAAACGAACTCCAGATGCACGTGCCCCTTGTGCATCTGGCTTAGGTGGGTCCTGGAGAATTGAACCGGGATCCTTTAGCTTCACAGGCAAACGCCTTAATGCTAAGCCATTTCTCCAGCCCCAGAATTATTTTAGTGGATGATCAACATCTGTTTCTCTTGAGAACTTGTGGAGTTGAGTCTATTCCAACCCATTTTAGGAGATGTTCTATTAGCAAGGATTTCCCTGAACACATGCAGACCAACTGAAGCAATTGCCTTTATAGTTTACGTTTCCCCTTTGTATGTGTTAAGTGACACCGGTTTTCCTTCTGTGATCAATCTTGGTGTATTGCTATATTTCTGAATGAATAGTAGGAAATGGGATAGATTAAAAGCCTTGTTTTCTGGTCACTGAAGTAATAAGTTGGTGCCATGTGTTGTAAGCATGCTCTGCCTTGGGTAACTGACTCACATGAGCACCTTAGAATGGTGGCCTCTCACCCTAAATTAAGTGCCAGTGGCATTGACAGTGCTTGGCTTTCATTTAAACCAGTGAAACTTTGTGGGCCTTTAAACATTGCATTTACTGGGAATGCATACTCTATTAGATCTGCCATTGCTGTGTTCAGTGGAAGCAAGATGGCTCAACTAATTAAAAACAGTTTGAATAACTGAGCAGACAACTATTTGCAACATATCTTGTTCATTCTAGTTTACACAAAAGGTTGAAAGGCCCATTTGCCTCAAGTTTATTCTAGAAGCCAATAGTCTAGCAAACTTCCCTCTTGATCATAGCCTCAAGCCAGCACTGGTAAATTGGACAGTAAACCTGCAAAATTATATGATATGAAAATTAATCAGGACATTGCTTTTCTTAATAAACAGAAACTAAGCACCCATTGTGAAACTGTTAACTTTGATCATAATTCAAAGATATTAACCATTTGGGGGTCAGAATTCTGTATTATAGAACTCACTGTAAACTAGAAGATGTGGCTAAACTATGCATTAAACCTCTTTTTTTCCACCCTTGCACTAGACTAGGCTTTAAAGGCTGCAATAAGAAGGTAAAACTAGACATGTAAATAATCTAAAAGTTCAAGGTAAAAGGCTAAATCTCATGGCTCGGTATAGCAGCATGGAATGATATCTAGTACTTTTAAAAATATGAGGAGAGGATTGGAGAGATAGCTCATTGGTTAAGCTTGCAAAGTCTGATGACCTGGGTTCAATTTCCCAATATCCATGTAGAGCCAGATGCACAAAGTGGTGCATGCATCAGGAGTTTGTTTGAAGTGGCAGGAGGCCCTGGCATGCCCATTCTCTCTCTCTCTCTCTCTCTCTCTCTCTCTCTCCTTGCAAATAAATAAATAAATAAAACAAAATATGAAGAGTAATTCTTACAGGATATGGAAAACTTCTCCAAGACATCCTATTGTGTACACAAACAATGCATGCACCACAATGCTCTTATCTTAAAACATATTTGTAATCAAAATAATTTCAATAATTTTTATGATAGGCAGGCATTACAGGAGTGCTATAGTGAAAATAATTTTGAAGACAGTTTTAGCCCATGTCTATGTCTATGCAAATAGATAAGTAGCTGTATAAAAAATGCAAAGATGATAACACTAGTTAATTTTACAACATTTTATATGCTAATCATACATCAGTAAAAGTGGGAAACATTCAACAGAGGAATTTTCTTCTTCATTTGTTCCTTCATTCACTCACTTATATTGTATTATGACTGCCCTACATATCTAACACAAGTGAAAAAATCCCAGTACTGAAAGTGATGAGGTTTCAGGAGACTGTAAATGCTAAGGTGTGTACAACGTAAATTAACTTAAATGAGTTTATCTCCTTTTGCAGCCTCTCAGCAATATTGCATATTAAATGATGATCTACTTACAGAATGAGTCCCCGCAAGTAACAGAATTAAATTAAAAATATCTTGACTGAAATGATAAGAGAATTATTTATACATGGCAATAAAAAATCAGGGACATTCCACACCAAGGTACTAGGACTATCAACACTGGGCCAGGCAAGGGGAGGAAATGGGTTAGTCTCAGCTTGCTAATGGGCACTTGGAGAAGAGTCTGGCAACAGCAACAGCTATCCATGGATGCCAGAAGCAAAGCTAGTCAGAGATGTGGACCTGCCCTCTCCCACACAGAACCCCTATGTTGTTAGCACAGGTCTGAGTCAATGCTAAGACAGCCAGTGAATGAAGTCAGGCAAACAATGGGTCCGGGCTGTGAAGGTCAGAATGGGACATTGATATCAGGGAAGCTATCACTTGGCTCTTGTTCAAGGAACTCCTTCATCTCAACTTGAGCCAATTTTCCCACATGACTTCTAGAATGACCTTCAAACTTTGTAACAAAGTGAGCAAATGCACTCTCATCCTCCATTGGTAGGAGTACAAATTAGTAAGCTTATTGGATAATCCTATGGCATGAGCCATAGGAGGCCCAATAATAGCACTTTGATGGACATTTCCTTAAGGACTTACAGGCAAGCCACATTTTAAATAACGTTTATTATATATTTGTGACCTCAAGCTCAAATGCCTATTGGTGGAAGAATTGTTTATCATAAAAATACAGTGTGAAGACAAAATATAATCGTATACATATTCTGAAAATATGGGTTAGGTTTATTTGTATTGACATAGAAATTTTAAGGAAATAATAGACTTAGAGAAACCAAACAAACTACAAAATTGAATAGAATATTTACATGTAAAAATAAATATACATACATCGCCGGGCATGGTGGCGCACGCCTTTAATCCCAGCACTTGGGAGGCAGAGGTAGGAGGATTGCCGTGAGTTTGAGGCCACCCTGAGACTACATAGTTAATTCCAGGTCAGCCTGGACAAGAGTGAAACCCTACCTCAAAAAACCAAAAATAAATAAATAAATAAATAAATAAATAAATAAACAAACATATAGAAAAATATTATTTTACTGCATTAGCTGGGGTGTTTCTATGACATTGATTTTTTTTCTTCATTAGTTATGTACATAGTGTGTAAACAGTACATATTGGTACCATCCTTGGCCTCCTCCCTGTCCTCCCCCCTTTGAAGGGACTCTCCTCATTGGGGATATCAGATATCCCTATGGGGATGATGGATGGTTCATAGTGGGGGTATCAATCAGTTATGGGAAAGAGGGAATGTCCCTGTGCATAGCGTCCCAACTTGTGGCTCTAACAATTTTTCCACCTCCTCTTCCATGAATTTCCCTGAGCCATGGTGGGTTTGGTTTAGGTCTACTTCAGTAATGAAGTCCTGGGCATCTCTGTGACATTGATATTTCTTAAATATCATCAAAATAAACCCAGGACCTCTGGCCTTTTAGATTGCATTGGAAACATGGAGGGTCATTTTCCAATATATTTAGTAATTTTTGGCCATTAGCTCTGTGTCCAGCATATGCTGGGAACTAATATCATTTGTAAAATAGAAAAATGAATGGGTGAATGAATAGTCTGTTTCCTCTATGTGGAAGAAAGAGAAACAGGCCTGGAGAATGGATCTGACATACCTAAGGACATACCTTTCCCTCCATACATATGGGCATTCTCTTACTGGAGTATTAGTCTATTTTGTGTTACTTCAAATAAGCAAATGGCTGGGGCTCTGCATATCAATTAGAAAGGCTGCCTTGCAAAGGGGCTGAGCCCAGCCTGCTTCTCTTGTGCACAAGGCCCAGAGAAAGAGCCCACTAGTCTCTGTACCTCATTGTCACAAAGGGGAAAGGCAATTGAGTAAAGTTCTCTCATCTTTTTGGAGGAATAATTTTTGACTCGTTTGCAGTGATACATTGACTTTCCATGACCACCATCTGCAGAAACTACTGTGATCAGTCCAAGATTACGGCCTGCTGTTTCCTGTGTTATCAGTACATGCTTGCATGTAAAACTTCATCTTACTGCAGCTATTAATTTGTATTAGTTACTTTTCTCTCAGTTATGACAAAGTACCTGACAAAAGGGACTTTAGTAAGGTATTTTGGCTCACAGTTTGAGGTTAAATTACATCATGCTGGGGAAGTCATTGCAGCCGGAGGGCGAGGCTGCTGGTCTCATTGCATCCCCAGTCAGGAAGCGAAGAGAAGTGAATGCTGGTGCTCAGCTGTCTTTCTCTTTTTATTCAGCCCATTACTCCAAACCTGCATTTGAGTGGCACCCCATTCACATTCTGGGTGGGTCTTCTTTCCTCAGCTACACTTCACTGAAGAAAAAACCCTCAAAGGCACACCCAGAGGTATGATTCTGTGGTAATTTCAAATCCAATCAAGCTTACAAGGACAGTAGCTCAGTGGATATGAATATATATATACTTTCCAGACTTATCCTACCTAGCAATAACCATCTAATGTAAGTTAGGTAGGCTTACACTTGTATTATAAAACTGCAATATAGCTGCTATTTGAGCTCTTAAACCTCTGTTTACTCAACTGTTCAATAGAATGATGATACTTGTCTAACCCATATTAAAAGGACTCAATTAGACTATTGGTTATCAAACTTGCCTGTGTATGAGAATTCATTAGTGTGACACAAAGTGGCTGATGCCTGGGTTCCACTCTAAGATGTTGTTTTAAGTGGTCTTGGCAATATCCTGAAGCTTGTGGAATGAAGAATGACTTTTATGTGAAGTTGAGCTTGGAAGCCACTATGTTAGATAATTCATGTAAAGCAGCACTTTTAAGTCATCAGCCTTGTGAAGAATCACCAGACAGCTTGTAAAGACAGATGGCTCGGTGTAACCCAGAGCCTTTTATTCAGCAGGATGCACTTGCATACTTCAAAGTTCCTGTGGGATGGTGCTGCTGCTGATGCAGGCATCTCACTGTGAGAGATGATGAATAGAGTTCCTACAGAAAATAGAAGGAAGGAACACGTTCCAACTCATTTTAGGAAGTCTATAGTTTCTGGATACCACACTAGATAAATACAATAGAAAAAAATAAAGTATACTGCTATCAAGTCAATGTAGACACAAAATAAGTAAATGCCAGCAGACAGGACTCAGTGATATGTAAGTCAGTGCACACCATGACTAAGTGTAACTTCTTCCAGGCATGCAGGAGCAGATTCAATACTTGAAAGTCCATTGGTATAATCTACCATATTAACATGCTAAGAAAGAAAATTCACATAATCATGGCAACTAATGAAAATTTTTTAAAAAGTTGAAAAATGCAGCACAGATTCTCAGAAAAGTAGAAATAAAGGGTGGACTTCTTCAACTTAAAACACTCTTACAAGCTGGGCGTGGTGGCACACGCCTTCAATCCCAGCATTTGGGAGGCAGAGGTAGGAGGATTGCTGTGAGTTCAAAGCCACCCTGAGACTACATAGTGAATTCCAGGTCAGCCTAAGCTACAGTGAGACCCTACCTCAAAAAAACCAAACAAACAAACAACAACAAAAAAAAAAACACACTCTTACAAAAATCTACACTTAACATATAATTCATGGTAAAACCTCATGAAACCCAAAAGTGGTCATTCACCCAAGAATGAGACAAGTTGAAGGTGTCCACTCTTACCACTCTCACTCAGCATCCTAGTGGGAACACTAGCCAGGTAAGACAAGAAAAGGACACTCAGATCACAAAGAAAGGAACAAAACTGTCCTCCATTCCAAAGTACATGACTGTCTATATAAAACAAATCAAAGAACTTTCATAAACTAAGAGGTAAGTGATATCACAGAATACAAGACCAGGCAAGGCTTGAGTAGATAACTCAGTGGTTAAGAATGCGGGTGGTAAAAGCATGAGAACCTGTTAGGGCCAGGGACCACCTGAGTTCAATTCCCCAGCACCCACATAAACAGCTGAGAGTGGTCATGAACATCTGTGACCCCAGTCCTGTGGGGAGGGGAGACCCTGCTGGGGCTTGCTGGTCAGACAGTGTGACCTAAAATGGCAGCGCCAGCTTCAGTAAGAGTTTTGTCTCAAAGGAAGCAATGTGAGATCATTGCACTCATATGTGCATACAGCACATCAAACATCATACACACAGAGAGAGAGAGAACCACACATACATACACAGAGAAAACAGTGTGAAAGTGTTGCACATATATGTATACACCATACACACATACACACAGAAAACAATGTGAAAGTGTTGCACACATCTGTATATACACCACACCAAACCACACACACACACACACACACACACACACACACACACACACAGGAGGAAACTGTGGAAGGATTAGATGAGCACAGCCAGATGCTCTCCTCTAGCCTCCACATACATATGTACAGGTCATGTTCATCTGCACACATGTGTATATACCACACCAAACATACCACACATACAGAAAGAGAGAGAGAGAGAGAAACAATGTGAAAGAATTAGAGGAGCACAGCCAGATAGTCTCCTCTGGCCTCCACATGCACGTGTACAGACTATGCCCACCTGCACATATATGTGCATACACCACACCAAACATACCACACACACACACACACACACACACACACATGCATGCACAGAGGAAATAATATGAAAGTATTAGAGGAGCACCTCCATATGTCCTTCTCTAGCTTCCACATGCATGTGCACAAGGCATGCTCACCCACACACTAGTACACATACCACACCAAACATACCACACACACACTAATACATACACACATGCAAAGTAAATTGAATTTATAAGTGTTAATACTGAACACAATAAAACAAAAATTAAAATGCAGTATTGTTTATAATTGCTCAAAATGATTCAATAGCTATAAATCTGGAAATGCATACACAAGACATATACTGAAGACAACAAAATACTGAAGAAATTAGAGAAATTAGAGAATGGAGAGAGACATATATAATATTGCTAGTTAGACTATTTAAGATAGAAAATATTCTAATTCTCTACAAATTGATATACAGATCAGGGGTTGTATTGCGGTAGCAAATGCAGTTTGCTATAGCTATACTACATGTGATGAAATTCAATGAATGTACACACAATTTATACTCATGCCATTTTCAGTTCTTAATATTGCACTTTAATTATAAAAGTGAGAGAAATTAGGTGAAGGGTACACATATACACACAGACAAAAAAATAAAACACCTAAACTCTTTGTACTGCCTTTATAACTTCTTGTGTGTATACAACTATTCCCAGATAAAACACTTAAAAAGAACACTGAGGTAATATTTTTTATGTGTGATAATTGCCAACATTATAAAGGGAAACAGTCCACTGTGAACAGACAGTTTTATACATTCTTTGAAGGAATGCAAATTGCTAGAACCTCAATGGGACTGAATGTAATATTATCTAAAAAATCATATATGCATTTAAGTTTTCCCTTAGCAATTTATTTTCTATGTATTTTCTTTAAAATTCACCTCCAGGCTGGAGAGATGGCTTCATGTTTGATGTGATTGTCTACAAAGTAAAAAGAATGCAGGTTTGATTCCCCAGGATCTACATAAGTCCAGATGCTCAAGGTGGTGCATGTATCTGGAGCTTGTTTGCAGTGACTGAAGGCCCCGGTTCACCCATTCTCTCTCTCTCTAATAAATAAATAAATAAATTAAATAATTACTAAAAATATCTCCTTAAAATTCACCTCCAAAATATAGAAATACAGATGTACAGACTTCTTCATTGGAGCACTGGTTATTATTGCATAATGCTGGGAATGACAAAAAAAAAATCTCTAGATCAAATGAATAATACATCCTCAAACTTGGAAATACCATTTAGTTAATTTCTAGACCATATCTGTAAAGTGAAAAAGCAAAGAGCAAAATAATAATCATAGTACATTATCTTGTTAAGTCAAAGATTATTGAAATCAATTAGTTAATCAGATCTATCACTTACCTTCTCTTTGCTATGGCCAAATATCCAACTACAAACAGCTTATGGAAAGATAAGGTCAATTTTGGCTTATCAATAAGAGGGGAAGTCTATCATAGTAGGAAAGGCATGCAAGGGGCAGAGAGCTGGCGCCAGATCTTCACATCAGCATGGAAGAAGTCTAAAGGGTGAGAGCAAGAAGCTGGGCTGGGCTCTCAAACCTCACGGACTCCCTCAATGACACATTTCTTCCAGCAAGGCTCCACTTCCTAAAGTGTTTGCAGACTTCCCAAACAGCGCCAGCAGCTGGGGACCAAGCACTCAAACACACGAACTGGTGAAAATGGAAGTTGATGTGATAGAGTATTAAAGATAAGGAATGTTTTCTGGTTGTTCCTTTTTGTATATTGCAAACATTAAGAACCATGGTAATATTCCACATATTCAAGAAGAAATAGAGGAAATTCAACAAAAATGGAAAAAACCCAAAACTAAGCCCCACATGACAAAAACAAAACAGCAACAACAGCATAGCCAAAATGAAATGGGAGAGTTAACACACGTAATTTATCCTCAGGTGGAAAAAAACAATGGCTAGAGGGGAAGGAAGAGGAAACAGGGAAAAATAGAAGAAAACCCTTAAATTAATAAATTTATTTTCTGCAAGGATATCATTTAGTCATTTGGAATTTCTTTCATGAGCATTTTAGAGTTAAATAAACACATCCTGGAACAGAGGTGGATAATTCCTGCAGTGTTAGGTGGGAATTAGAGGTATTGGTTTAGATTTATGGTTTTAATATCCAGAAGTGAATGACATAGATTAGATCTAAGTGTGTGTGTGTGTGCACTCACATATATGCATATGCATCTGCATATAAACACCTCTGCTTTACACTCATTTTCCCAGGAGGAGTCTAGGTGAAGTAGCATTCAATATTTCAAGTCCGTAAGAGAGTACCTGATAGCTTGGTCATGTCTCACCTACTAGCCAGTGGGAGGTGTGAAGCATTGATTGACAGATTCAACAATGTTACATGCAGTCAGAAGTAACTATCCACAAGGATATTGGCAAACTTCTGGAAAGCAAAGTAGATGTGTGTGAATTTGGCCAAAGTCAACAGCGTTATTGTTTTTGTCAGGATACATTATTCACAAGAAAACTGAGGAATCATTTTTTTTCATTCATTTTTTTTTCTTTGAGGGAAGGTCCTGCTCTAGCCCAGGCTGACCTGGAATTCACTATGTAGTCTCAGGGTGGCCTTGAACTTATAGAGATCCTCCTACCTCTGCCTCCTGAGTGCTGGGATTAAAGGCATGTGCCACCACACACAGCGGGAATCGTCATTTTGAATGTCTTCAAAATCCACATTTTTCTAGGGATAGATTCTAAGGTGTTGATCATGCCATATCAATCCTTCTTTTGGTCTTAGGTAACTAAGAACAACCAATACCCTGAGGGACACTGATGGTCAGGAAGAAGCTAATGGGAAGCTTTGCCTGAACAACTGCAGAACAGCAGGAAGAGGTTCTAAGAATAACTTCCTCACAGGTCACCACAACTACCCTTGGCTTTTGCATTCTGATGTACAATTCTTCATATAACTTTGGGTTTCATGCAATTAAGCCAGAGTTTTTAATAAAATGTGTGTGTGTTTGTGTGTGTGAGAGAGGCAGAGAAAGAGAGAGAGATAACAAGCTCTGCTCAAGACTTGGACCCTGTCTGTACCAAAGTAAGGATTTTAACAGAACCTAAACAAACACAGCTCCATGCACAAATATTAAAATCTATTTTAAATGGAATAATCCAGAGTATCCACAGGATTATGTCACAATTTCCCCTGTACCTTTAATTTTTGTGAGGACAATGTTATTTTTATTTTTTTCTTATGCAAAGCATATGGTTAGAATTAAATGTCTTCAGAGCAATATGGTTTCATTTGCACCATTAAATTTTTTCCAGTATCATTTCCATAAATCTTGGACATAAAATACTTGTAAATTAACTTAGTTCTGAGTTAGATTAGTACTATAAAAATGAAGAGGAAAATGAAGGGAAAATTAAGATATTAGGGAAATCTTCCTTCTCGGTGTGACAGGTGTTTAAAGAAAACCTGAAGCTTTGGTGGCTGGAAGTTGCTGAAATGAAATGAGCTGGTGTATGTTGATTGGTGACAGAGGCTCTCACATGGTCACTCTGAGCATGCCAGCATGCATGAGCTACCTCTCTCTGTGAGCAGTTCTTCCTCCCTCCCCTTGACATACCACCTCCTCTTTCAATGCTAAGGCAGGTTGCATTATGGACTTTGATACATGTAGCTGTTGCCATGGTGGGAGGGGACAGGGGGAGCTAATTCATTCTACTCAAAGGTATTTTTTCTTGGTGTGTATATATGATATATGTGCGTGTGTGTATGTGTGTCCATGTATGTCAATGCAGGCATTCACTTGTCATGGTGCTTATATGGAGGTCAGATAACTACTTTCAGGTGTCAGCCCTCACCTTCTACTTCATTCAAGAAAGGGTTTCACATGAGCTTCTGGAAAATTCTGCTGTGATAATGGTCTTGATGGTCAACTTGAAATTGGGAAATGCCTAGAACTAGAGAAGTGTACTTCTCTTTTTTAAAAAATGTTATTCATTTATTTATTTGAGAGAGTGAGAGAGAAAGAGGCAGAGAGAGAGAGAGAAAGAGAGAGAGAGAGAGAATGAGCGGGCAATAGCCTCCAGCCACTGCAAATGAACTCCAGACGCATGTGCCACCATGTGCATCTGGCTTACGTGGGTCCTGGGGAATCAAACCAAGGTCCATTGGCTTTGCAGGCAAACACCTTAACCACTAAGCCATCGCTCCAGCCCGAGAAGTGTATTTCTGAGTGTGTCTGTGGAGGTGCTTTCAAAAAGGGTTTTCAAATGGGATAGTAATTGGGGTAATGGAACCTATCCTGAATATGAAGTGATGGCACCCTCACAGGTTGGGGCCTGAGTATAACAAGCTGGGAGAGAGCTGCAGAGATGGCTTAGCGGTTAAGGTGCCTGCCTGCAAAGCCTAAGAATGCCCCTTCAGTTCTCCAGGTCTCATGTTTAGCCAGATGCAAAAGTGATGCAAGTGTACAATGTTGCACATGCACACAAGGGGGCGCATGTGTCTGGAGTTCATTAACAGTGGCTGAGAGGCTCTCTCTCTCTCTCTCTCTCTCTCTCTCTGTTTCTTCCAAATTAAAAAAAAATCTGGGAGAAAAGTCAATGCATAGGCACATGCTTCATTCATCCTGAATGAGCATGCTTCCTGCTGCTGCCATCACCTGCCATAGTAGAATGTAATACTCTTAGTATGAGGAACTGTTTTCTTGGAAACAGGTGAGAACAAACTCAATCCTATGGACGGCCACTCAGAACAAACTCTCCAAAACTCCCACACAGCCACCATAATTAGAAAAGCCACATTGATAAATGTCTAATTTTTACTAATCAAACTTCACCCAGAGGTCAGCAAAGAATCCAATTCTACACTGGGAGTGGCGACAGGAAGCATACATCATCCTTCTTCTGCAGGGGTTGGCTGCTAAGCTGGCAGAGACAAACACAGACCCTGGTAGTCACATCTGTCCATAAGCAGGAGAAACAAGGTGAGGAAGGAGCTGATGCCAAGAGCAAATCTCAGAGAAGTAAAGGAAGAAAGTCAGGATCCTGATATCCTTTGAGCACCTGAATCGACTGACACCAGAGGGAAGTAGAGGCCAGGCCACGAAGCACCCTATGTCAGCCCTGTTGCTCCAGCAGGGAGGTGGACTGGAATATCCTACAGTGTCCTTTCTGTTCTCCTCAGGAGTTTGACTTTTGAAGCTTGTAGTTTTATCATGGAAAAATTTGTCATCTATCTTTACTTCACTTGCCTCCCTGTATTCTTTTTTTTAAAGATTTCTGTTTATTTATTTATTAGAGACTGACTGAGAGAAAGAGAGAGAGAATGGGTGCATGAGGGCCTCTAGCCACTGCAAATGAACTCCAGCTAAGTGCCCCACCATGTGCATCTGACTTACGTGGGACCTGGAGAATTGAACCTGGGTCCTTAGGCTTCACAGGCATGTACCTTAACTGCTAAGCCATCTTTCCAGCCTGCCTCCCTATATTCTTAACAATTCTTGCCCTACAATTATAGATTGACACTCCAGCTCAGCTACTTCACAGGTATGAACCAATGAGGGTGTGATCTAACTTTTCCCTGCCTCTGTTTCCTGTTTCACCTGTAAAATGTTAGTGGAGGATGGATAGCACTCTAGCAAGTTGCCCTGTACCCTCTATGGGGATCTTTGTAATTACTACAGCAGTGTGAATCTTGGCATTCCTCGTGGACTCTGAGAAACTCAAGAACCTGTGCAGAGCCCAACAAAGAGAAGGACAAAAGCAAAATCCAATCACTAAGTATCCTGGTATTTACTACAGTTCTAAAAACAGTTAGGTCCAATATTCCTGAAGCAAAAACATGAATTTGAAGTCTCTTATTTTATGCTGCTAGAGGGGGTTTATTTTCTGATTAGGTTAGTTTCTGATTTAAACAAAAAAAAAATTAGTGTGAGGGAGAACATTGAGCTTACTACTTAATACTTTTGATTTATAGGACCCAAACACATAAATTTCAATATATCATACAATATTTCTTTCAGCTATTCCACAAAAATCTATTTCAAGGTAAATTAATTAAGTTCATTTAATTTTTATTGCCTTTTGATATGTTCAATTATATGAAAATGAGCTCACTTAGGCTCTTGAGGATGGTATATTTACCAGCTGGAGCCAAACCTCAGGCCATCTTACAATTCAATAAATCGTGATTTTTTTTTTCATTGCTTGAAATATTGATGTATGTGGCATGTCACAAACCCCTTAAATACCACCTCTCCTGACCATTGCATTTCTTCCTTATCATCTTATTAATTATTTGTTGGCTCTGGAGTGTGATGAAAGATGCTAGGACTGAGCCTATAGAAATAACTTATTTTTTCAAAGGCAAAGCTCATCTTTGTCCATGAGATAACAGTTTAGAATAAGGATCCAATCCTTTTTAAATTCATTCTACTACTGTGAAAAAGACCAATTAACATCTCCACCTTAGCCACACAGGAGCACAGCATAGTAGAATGTGACAGTACCAACTTAGTAATTGTTGTAGTTGCCTTCTCATTGCTGAGAAAAAGCACCCATCCAAAGCAGCTGATGACAGAAAAGTTTGGTTTTGTTTTTATTTTGCATATAGTCTTGAGAGGAAACTTCATGATGGCAGGGGAAAGTAGGGCATAAGCAAGAGGCTAGACATCACCTCTGCCACAGCAGGTAGAAATAGCAGTGAGAGTGAGCCAAGCTCTGGCAAGGGGAAGCTGGCTGTAACACTCTAGACCCCGCCCCCAAACAACACACCTCCTCAGACAAGCCTCCACCTCCCAAACTGCCAACCATCTGGGGACCAAACATTCAAAACACACAAAAGAGTTCTCAAATTCATAGTTATTTATAAATTAAGAAATACAAGTATAACAATCTTTATGACATTCTTTAAAAAAATTATTGACAACTTCTATACATACAGACAATAAACCATGATATTTCCCTCCCCTCACCCACTTTGCCCTTGACAACTCCGTTCTCCATCATATCCCCTCCCTCTCTCCATTAGTCTCTTTTTTATTTTGATGCCATCATCTTTTTCTCCTATTATGAGGGTCTTATGAAGGTATTGCTAGGCACTGAGAGGTCATGGATATCGAAGCCAATTTCTGTCTGGACAATTGCACTGTAAGGAGTGGTACCCTTCCTTTGGCTCTTACATTCTTTCCACCACCTCTTCCCCAATGGACCCTGAGCCTTAGAGGGTGTGATAGAAATGTTTCAGTGCTGAACACTCTTCTGTCCCTTTTTCTCAACATTGTGTGTGTGTCCTTTTGGATTGTCTCAGTGATATCACCATCTGAAAAGAGAAGCTTCTCTAACCAAAAGTGAGAGTAGCATTAATATATGAAAATGAACATTAAGTGTAGTGCTTTCAGGACAGTTTGGTGAGAATAATATATACATTTAGCCAGACAAGAGCAGGCTTTATATCCCTAAGGGTCATGACCTCCCCTGCTTTTGACTAGTTTTCAGTACCAAAGAGTGGGCCTTCAGTCCAAGTAGAGAGCAGTTTGTTTCCCCCAGAGCAGACATGTCACTATTGCACTTGTTCTGTAATTTGGCCTGTTTTGCCAAACTTGAGGCCTCCAAAGTCCACTGTTTCCACCACTGATGACTTCTGTTTCCCATAATGCTGCACGCAGTGAAGCTTTTTCCAGCTTTCAGTTGGCTGGTCTACAGGGAGAAGGTTTTCTGCTTAGCACCAGCTTGATTTCTCAGTGACCTTGCTGCCAAGGCATGTGAAGTCTTCAGCAATAGGGTCTTACCATCTGTTTCTCAAGGGAAACCAAGGGCCTTGACAATAGCCAATAGGAGCACTAGAAGGTGTCCCATCCCTGGCACTGAAAATTTTCTAATAACAATCTATGGCTTGTGGATGGTCCATTATTCAAAAAAGTAGGTTTTCATATGTCTTATTCAGAATATCTTGAATTTTGATTGACTTCCTCCCCCTTCTTTTACACAATCTCTTTCCCTGGCCTCGCTTAGGCTTTCCCCTCCCTGTAATCTGTTCTTCTACTTACAAATATGCAACACTATCCTTTTAAGTCCTTCCCTCTCCTCCCCCCCTTATAGCCTTTTCTAGCTTACTGGCCTCTCTGCTACCAATTTTTGGTTCCAGCTCACACACAAGTCTATACATTTGTAGCTAGTATCCACATATGAGAGAGAACATTTGACATTTGACTTTCTGGTCCTGGGTTGCCTCACTTAGTATAATCCTTTCCAGATCCATCCATTTTCCTGCAAAATTCATAATTTCATTTTTCTTTACCACTGAATAGAACTCCATTGTGTAAATGTGCCACATCTTTATTATCCATTCATCTGTGGAGGGACATCTAGGTGGTTCAATTTCCTAGTTACTGTGAATACAGCAGCAATAACCATGGTTCTGAAAGTATCTCTGAGGTAGTAAGAAGAGTCATTAGGTTATATGCCTAGGAGTGTTATATCTGGATCATATGGTAAGTCTATTTTTAGCTGTCTCAAGAACCTCACACTGATTTCCACACTGGCTGTACCAGATTACATTCCCACCAACAGTGTAGAAGTGTTCATCTTTTTCCACATCCATGCCAACACTTATTGTCATTTGTTTTCTTGATTGTAGTCATCCTGACAGAAGTGAGATAGAATTTCAAAGTAGTTTTAATTTGCATTTCCCTGATGGCTAAGGATGTAGAACACCTTTTTAGATGTTTATATGCCATCTCTATTTCTTCTTTTGAGAACTCTCTATTTAGTTCCATAGCCCATTTTTATATTATATATTTTTAAGATTTTATTTTTTTATGTATTTATTTATTTATTTATTTATTTATTTATTTATTTATTTATTTATTTATTTGAGACAGGGATAGGGAGAGTGAGAATGGGCACACCAGAGCCTTTAGCCGCTGCAAACAAACTCCAGATGCATGGGCCCCCTTGTGCATCTGGCTTATGTAGGACCTAGAGAATCAAAACAGGGTCCTTAGGCTTCACAGGCATGAGCTTTAACTGCTAAGCCATCTTTACAGTCCCCCCCATAGCCCATTTTTAATTGGGGTGTTTGATTTCTTATTATTTTGTTTGTTGAATTCCTTGTATATTCTGGATATTAATCCTCTGTCAGATGCCTAGGTAGCAAAGATTTTCTCCTATTCTGAAGGTTATCTCTTCACTCTCTTCATAATGTCCTGTGCAGTACAAAACCTTTGTAATTTCTTGAGATCCCAGTGGTTGATTAGTGGTGTTATTTCCTGAGCAATTGGCATTATATTCAGAAAGTCATTGCCTATGCCAATATGTTGAAGCATTTCCCCTACCTTTTCCTCTAGCAATTTCAGAGCTTCAGATCTGACATTAAGGTCCCTAATCCATTTGGACTTGATTTTTTTGTGAATGGAGAAATACGAGGATCTATTTCCATCCTTCTACATATAGATATCCAGTTTTCCCAGCTCCACTTGTTGAAGCAGCTGTCTTTTCTTTGATAAATATTTTTGGCATTTTTTGATTAGCATCTGGTTCCTCTATTCTGTTCTATTGATCTACATGTCTGTCTTTGTGCCAGTACCATGCTGTTTTTGTTACTATGGCTTTGTAATATGGCTTAAAATCTGGTAAGGTGATACCACCAGCCTTATTTTTTTTTTTGAGAAAAAGAATATTTTATTTCAGTTCCATAAATACTTTCTTTCTGGGGGCTGGAGAGAATTGTCCAGTGGTTAAAGGCACTTGTTTGCAAAGCTTGATGAACAGGGTTCTAACACAAGTACACTCATAAAGCCAGATGCACAAACTGGTACATGCATCTGGAGTTTGCAGTGGCAAGAAACCCTAGAGTTCTCTCTCTCTCTCTCTCTCTCTCTCTCTCTCTCTCTCTGTTTATGTCTCCCTGAAAATAGATACAAAATGTCCTTTATGGAGAGTATCAATAACCTCTGCAAGACCTGTGCAAGATTGAACTCTAACATTTCAATATGAATGATGGAGGAAAGCAGAAAAAAGATGCAAAAACAGAAGAGGAACTACTTGGAAAGAAGAAAGGATTTGTGGGAGAAGAAGGTGATAAGAGAGTATAATAACCAAATTACAGTATGTACATTTATGAAAATTCCCAATAAAAATGCCTTTTTTTTTTTTCTGATGCGTTGTGTAGCTTGCACGGTCTGTTGCCAGGTAAAATTGTTGATGATTTCCTCCCCCAGCAGCAGTATGGCAGCAAGGAAGAAGCTTCCAGCTCAGCTCCAGCTTGATTTCTCAGTGTCCTGCAGCCAAAGCAAGTGGTAACTTCAAGAAATACATTCTATCTATCTAGTGCTGGTGGGTAATAAGAACACTGTCAATAATTTTACTGTTTGGGAGTCTCAGGGTCTCCCTGAACAACAATACACTGGGAGGTATCCCACACCAAGCACTGAGATTTTCCTGTATTGATCTATAGCTTCTGGGAGCAGGATTATCTACCCAAACAAGATATTAATGTTCAAACTCTTTTTCAATTATATTTTAAATTAGCTAACAAAGAAGGTTTCCATACAGCTTTTTCATACAAGTTAGGTTTTTGTATTATTAGATATGGACATATATTGTATGTAAACAACACATTTGGTACCATCCTTTCCCTCCACCCTGCTCCTTTTCTGAAGAGGCCTCCTTTTAAAGGATGCAGGTCAACCCGATTAGGGATTGTGTGTCATGCATTATGATGGAGGGTAAGGCAATGTCTCTGTGCAAAATGTCCCAATTTGTGGTTCTAACAATCTTTCTGCCCCCTCTCCCACAAAATTCCCTGAAGCATTCTGGGAGCATTTTCAGACAACTTCAGTGATGGGCTCTTAGGAGCCTCTGGATCTCTGGTTTTGTAGGTGTTGAGTGTCCCCAGTGTCTATCTCCTTCACCTTGTGCTATATCAGATTCACTAAGAAAGCAGCACTCTTGTTCATTTCCCCAATTCCTCTGTGGTTTTAGCACAGGCCAGGGTGGAGTGCACTGGGTCATTTATCTCCTCAGGTCCAGCTCCCATCTGAAAAAGAGAAGCAGATTCTCCAATAGAGAATGAAGTCAGCACCAGTTAAATAGCATAATCATTATTAATTTAGAGAGAATTAAAAGGGTGTAGATCCTCTTAGGTTAGTGGGAGCTTGGCAAGGGAAAGCAGAATCATTATCTGGATATGATTTTTGACTTTTTTCCCAGTTCCAGATATTGTTTCCTATCCACTGAGTGGATCTGTTGGCCAATCCAAGAGCAGCTGTAACCCATCATGGCTGTGTGCCACTATTGCACCTGTGTGAGCATCAAATCAGGTTGTGTGCTTCTGAGTCACTTAGGTTTTGAGTTTCTTGGACAGATGATGGTCACTTTTCCCCAGAAGCTCATGTAGCACCTTCAAGCACTAGGTGGACTAATTGTCTGGGGACTGGCTTGCCTCCAAATTCCAACCAGGTCTCTCCATGGTCCGTGCCAACAACATTTGGTGTTTTTAGCAGTTAGGTCTTACCATTGACCTCTGGTGGATTATCAAGTGCTTTGACAGAAGTTTGTCTTGTTTGTTTTGGAAGATCTAGTAGGTCTCTCTGATCAACAGCTCATTATGGATGTCACCACATCCTGGTACAGGGAATTACAGGCCAGCACCAAGGGAAAAGAAAAAGACAGGAGTGAGAAACAGGAGAAATTTGAGGATAGGTTTGGTCTCACCTCTTCAGGGACCTTCTATTCAGGTGCTCCCCCTAAGGTCCTTTTGAGGGTTCTTCCCTTTAGTCTGATTTTCAGGATATAGGATTTTATGGTATTTGTTCAATTTTGGTTCAGTTATGTGTCCCCCCACTCTTTCCCTGAGCCCTAACCTCCCTATTGTACAACCATCAAGATGCTATTCCATTATGTGAGCAACTTGGGTGGATCCAAATTAGGAACTGCTGATGAGTAAGATCATGAGACGGTTGTCTTTCTGTGATTGTGTGAGTTCACTTAGTATGATCTGTTCCAAGTTTGACCATTTTCTACAAATTTCCATGAGTCATTTTTTTCTTACTTCTGAGTAGAATTCCATCACATCTTGGTTATACATTCATCCAATGATGGGCACCTGGGTTGATTCCAGTATTTAGCTATTATGAATTGAGCAGCTATAAACATGGTTGAGCAAATATCTCTGAACTGAGATGTGGAGAGTTTAGGGTAAATGCCCAGAAAGGGAATAACAGGGTCTGTTGGTGTAACTCTATGTTCATCCTTTTCAGGAGTCTCCATATTGATTTCCATGTTGGTTATACCAGCTTACATTCCCATTAACAGTGAATGAATGTTCCTATTTCCACACAGCCTAGCCAACATTTGTTTGTACTTGATTTTTTAAATTTTTATTTATTTACTTACAAGCAGAGAGAGAGAGAGAGAGAGGCACACACACACAGAGAATGGACACACCAAGGCCTCTAGCCACTGCAAATGAACTCCAGATGCATGTGCCCCTGGTGCATCTGGCTTATGTGAGTCCTGGAAGATCAAATCAAACCTGGATCCTTTGTCTTCACAGGCAAACACATTAACCACTAAGCCATTTCTCCAGCCCCATCATTTGATTTTTTTAATGTTTGCTATCCTTACTGGGGTAAGGGAGAATCTCATAGATGTTTTAGTTTGCATTTCCCTAATGGTTAGGGATGTTGAACATTTTCTTAAGTGTGAGTTAGACATTTGTAATTCTTCCTCTGAGAACTCCCTATTTAGTTCTCTGCCCCACTTTTAGAGTGGATTGTTTGATTTTTTATGGTTTAGTTTTTTGAGTTACTTGTAGATTCTAGATATTAGGTTTCTGTCAGTGGTGTAGCTGGCAAAAATATTTCTCCCATTCAGTGGGTAATTTATTGGATCTGCTTATGGTATGTTTGTCTGTGCAAAAGCTTTTTAGCTTCATGAGATTCCATTGTTCAGTGCTTGTTTAATTTCCTTGGCTACTGGGGTTTTGTTCAGGAAGTCTTTTCCTAGTCCTATATTATGGAGAGTGCCTCCTATTTTTAGTTCCAGTACTTGAAGAGTTTCAGGTCTTATATTGAGGTCTTTAATCCATTTGTACTTGATTTCTGTGCATGGTGAAGTGAGTGGGTCTAATTTCATTTTTCTACATAGGCTCATCCAATTTGTCCAACACCATTTGTTGAAGATGCTGTCTTTTCTCCAGTCTATATTATTGGCATCTTTTGTCAAAGATCAAGCAGCTGTAGTTGCTTGCCCTAAGGTCTGGGTCTTCAATTCTGTTCCATTGGTTGATGTTTTTGCTTTCTATTCCAGTACCATGCTGTTTTGTCACTATGTCTTTGTGATTAACTTTAGATCAGGTTTGGTGAATACCACCAGAGGGTTTGTTTGTTTTGTTTTGTTGCTGAGGATATATTTGGATATTCGAGGCCTTCTGCAATTCCATATGAATTTTGAGATCATTTTTTCAATCTCTGTGAAAAATTATGCTGGCGTATTTATTGTTATTGTATTAACTCTGTATATTGTTTATTTTATCCAGGAGTGTAGGAGGTCTTTCCATCTTCTCAAGACCTCCTTTATTTCTTTCTTGAGTGTTTTTATATTTTTATTGGATAGGTCTTTCACATCCTTGGTGAGTGCTATTCCAAGGTATTTAAGTTTGTGTTGCTATTGAAAAAGGGACAGCCTCACTGATTTCTTTCTCTGTATATTTGTCCTTTGCATATAAAAAAGGTACTTTTATGATTTTTTGTATCCTGCCACTTTGCTGAAAGAATTTATCACCTTTCAAGTTTTGAGATGGAGATGTTCAGGTAACTTATGTGTAGGATCATGCCATCTGCAAATAGAGCTAACTTGACTTCTTCCTTTCCATTTTGAATCCCATTTATTCCTTTCTCCTGTCTTATTGCTTGAGCTGGTACTTCTAGTACTATGTTGAAGAGCAGTGGTGAGAGTGGGCATCCCTGTCTTGTTCCTGATCTCAGTGGGAACTCCTTGAGTTTTTCCCCATTAAATATTATTTGGGCTTTAGGAGCTTTATATATAGCTGTTATTGTGTTGTGATATAAACCCTCCATGGCTTGTGTGTACAGTGTTTTGATCATGAAGTAGTGTTGTATTTTGACAAAGGCCTTTGCTGGATCAATTGAATGATCACATGGTACTTATGGTTCAGTTTATTTATGTGGCTTATTATGTTGACTGATTTCCATATGTCAAACCACAGCCTCATCCCTGTTTGATCAAGGTAGAAAATCCTTTTGATGTGTTATTGAATTCAGTTTGCAATGATTTTGTTTAGGATCTTTGCATCTAAGTTCATTAGGGATATAGGCCTATAATTTTCTTTCCTTGTTGCATCTCTGTCTTGTTTTGATTTTAGGGTGATGCTAGCTTTATAAAAGGAGTTGGGAAGCTGGGCATGGTGGCACACGCCTTTAATACCAGAACTTGGGAGGCAGAGATAGGAGGATCACCATGAGTTTGAGACCACACTGAGACTACATAGTGATTTCCAGGTCAGCCTGAGCTAGAGTGAGGCCCTACCTCCAAACAAGAGTTGGGGAGGATTCCCTCATCTCTGATTATGTGCAACAGTTTGAATAAAACTGGTTTTAGTTCTTATATTGAAGGTTTGATAGAATCCAGCTGAGAAGCCATCCGGTCCTGGACTTTTCTTTTTGGGGAGGTTTTTGATTACCTTGTCAATCTCCATGGATGTGATCAGTTTGTTTAGGAGATTAATGTACTCTGAGTTAATTTTGGTAGGTGGAATGTGTCTAGGAATTCATCCATTTCTTCCAGATTATTTAATTTTGTGGAGTAGAGGTTTTAGAAGTATGCCCTGATGATTCTTCCAATTTCATTGATATCTGTTGTGATCTCTCTCCTTTTTCATTTCTGTTATTTTGTTAATTTGAGACTTCTCTCTTTGTTTTTCTTGATCAATTTGGCCAGGGTTTTGTCAATGTTATTTAGTTTTTCAAATAACAAGCTCTTCATTTCATCAATTTTTAAATTGTTTTCTTAGTTTCCAATTCATTAATGTCTGCTCTAATCTTGATGATTTCTTTCCATTTGAAGCTCTTTGGGTTGGATTCTTCTTGTTTTTCCAGTGCATTTAGGTGGACAGTCAGGTTATTGATTTGGGATCTTTATATCTTTGTAATGAAGGCATTTAGTGCTATGAATTTTCCTCTTAAGACTGCCTTCATTGCATCCCAAAAGTTTTGGTTGGTTATGCTTTCACTATCATACAATTCTAGGAATTTTACAATTTTATTTTTTATTTCTTCCATGACCCATTCATTGTTTAAAAGTGTGTTGTTTAGTCTCCAGGAGATGGTGTAATTCCTGATGTGTCTCTTGTTGTTAATTTCTAGAGTTAAAGCATTGTGATCTGACATGATGCAGGAAGTTACTTCAATTTTCCTGACTGTATGAAAGGCAAGTTTTATGGCCTAATATATGGTCAATTTGGGGGAAGGTTCCATGTGCTACTGAGAGGAATGTATATTCTGTAGAGTTGGGGTGGAAAATTCTGTAGATATCTGTTATGTCTAGTTGATCTATGATGTTGTTGAGTTCTATTATTTCCATGTTGATTTTGGTGTTGGTGTTTATTTTTGTTTTATTATCAAGTAGATTTTGTTTCATAAACTGTGGTGTCCCTGTGTTTGGCATATATATATTTATGATTGTGGTGTGCTCATTTTCGATCATTCCCTTGATGAGTAAGAAGTCACTTTCTTTGTCCTTTTTGATTACTTTTTGTTTGAAATCTATTTTATCAGATATTATTATAGCAACATCCTCTTGTTATTTATTTCCATTTTCTTGGACTATAATTTTCCAACATTTCACCTTGAGGAGGTATCTGTCTTTTTTGGTGAATTGGGTTTCTTGAAGATAGCAGCTAGAAGGGTACAGGTTTTTGATACACCCTGTAACCTGTGTCTTTTGATGGGTGAGTTAAGACCATTAATATTTAAGGTAATTACTGTGAGTTTTGAATTAATTCCTGCCAAGCAGGATCCCAGTGGGTCCCACAGCTCAGGTCTGCAACCTCCTTGGTGGTTCTAGCAGATTTACTCCTTTCTGATAGATCTTATTGTCTCCTGCTTCTCCACTGTGGCAGAAGAAAAAAAAAAACCTATACACCTTCACTTTTCAGACAAAGAGAGTATTTTGCTGTGTTTTTGCTCAAATCCCTCCCTAGGCTGGATTAGTGTGACTCCTATGCAGCCATCTTACTTGAAGTCTCCTCTATGACATTCTTTTTTGAAAAAAATGTACTCACAACCTGTATGTACATACAGTGTACCCTGATTCTGAATCCCCCTTCCACTGGAATCCTTCTTCTTTCCAACTAGTCCCTCTTCTATTTTCACATCAAGTTGAACATTGTTAACCTGAAAATATGAAATGTGAAATTCTGCAAAATCCAAAATTATTTTTCCAATGACCTGGCACTAAATGTAACATCAAGTGATAGGCCATTTTCACAACACAGACACAGTAAAATATTGTATAAAATTACCTTCTGGTTCCTGATGAAGTTGTAAATGGAATAAAACAATTTAATGTTGCAGTGTGGGTCCCTTTACAAATTATCTTATTTTATAAGATAAATAATCTAGAAAAATGTCTGAGACTCATTTAAGACCCTTCACTATCACTGGATTCTGCCTCCAGATCCTGGTTAGATGAGTCATCATACCAGATGTAGTATGATAAACATTATTCTGAATGCTGATGTTTTGGACTTATAAATATCAGAAAAATGTAATTATTGTATGTTTTGTTTGACCAAGACAAGCTTATAATTGGAAAAAGGCGAATAATTTCCTGAAGTCCATACATTATATTTCCAGTTGGAAACATGGACTTTTTCTTGTCTTCAATTAAATCAGAAATCAATAAAATGACTTGATATAAAAAGTGTTTCCACAGTATTGCCAATAATAGTAAGTCTCATTGATGAGTTATGCTAACTTTGAAATGGCTACAATTCTATTTCATAGAAAGCATATACTTGTTATTAAGTCAGAGTAAGTCTGAATTATTTAGGAAAATAATTACACCACACCCTTGAGGAAGTTTGCTGGATTGGCATATTGAACTGCTTTCTTTTAAGTTGTCTAGAATTGAACTGATAACCATTCATCCAAGAACAGACCTTGGGGAAACTGACTGTGTTATGCAGAAATATTCTATTGCCTCAACATTACCCCTACAGCTGAGGGGAAAACAATTAGCCTATAATGTACACTCATATTATCTATAATTATTATAAGCACAGTGCTGATAACTCAACAGACATTAGTAACCCCTACATACTAGGCCTGCAAGGGACAATGGGGGCCCCAATAGTGGAGCTTACTTTATGTGGGTATCATCAAAAATTAAAATGTAGACTCAAAGCCAATATCACTCGTGATACCTGAGTGAATAGAAGGGCAGTATATTACAAAATTCCAACAAGATATTGTATGCACAAGAGAAGTCATACCTCGCTCCTTTTCAACTGGTCATTTGCCTGGCCAAGGGTGGAGAAGACACAGAACCTCCTGGGCAGTCTTTGGGTGGTGCCTGCTCAGCCTTCACCCTGGCCGACCATTCAGGAAACATTCCTTCCACACGACACAAGATTACTCTAGACTGTGTTTTAAAGTGACCCATGGTTACACATCACATCCATTTCATCATTTAATGCTTTAGCATGAAATGATTTCAGATTTATACAAAGGCTATGTTAACAATACTGTGTTTCAGATTAGGGATATGAATTTGTGGTTAGCAACACTTGCTGCTCAAACATGAGGACCTCTCAGACCAGAGACTGCCAATGCTGACTTCCCAGAATCCACATAAAATATTGGGCATGGCCATATGTCTATAATCCCAGTCCATGGGATTCCAGAGGGTGTGAAGGAGAAAGAATTACTGGGGCTTACTGACAGACAGCAGCTCCAGGTTGAGGGAGAACCCTCACCTCAAAGGAGAGAAATACATGGATGAGTAATGGGTAAGAGACACCAATATCTCCTCTGCCCTCCACCTGCATGTACATGTGGTATGTGCAACTGCACACATGTGTTCAACACATATTATACACAGCCACAAATGGTTTCAGGCAGTGTTGTTTATCTCAGATACAACCCACTCAATGTCATCAGGGACTTTTTGGTTCCTACATGAAAATCTTCTCAGCAAGTAAGGCCTCCTTCCACCTGAGAAACATGATAATATATGAATCTCTAAGTGCACATTTGACAAAGTATATGGAAGGTACATGGAACCCATACCTCTTAACATGCTATTCACAGCCCCCAGTTATTGGCCAATGTCTAGGTCATTAAGAGGAATCTAAGTGACCCCTGCACACCCTGACCTACAGAATGATGCATTTTCCCCCAAGGCAAGGTTAAAAGCCTTGATACATTACCAACCTTTAAGACTATAGATTTTATATAAACACACCTTGCCCCTTTTTATAATCTCTGCACATGTTTCTCAACTAAAAAGGAAAATAACTCATTTATGCTGGCTGATCAAACATCCACAACAAAAAGAAACACCTCTTTTGATATGGCTCATGTAGGGTGTAATCACTTGGGACTTGAACTTAGATTAGTGGGATGCTGGTAACTTCTACACAGAAAACAATTTTTTAATATTTCTTTTCATCTATATAAGAAGGCCTTTTCTCTTTCGTTATGCATGATTGTTTTTGTATGGTCAAAGCACTTTGTATAAGATGCTAGGACTCAAAAGGGCTACTTCCCATGGCCACCTGGACAGTGTTTGAACTCAGCTGTGTCTGAATATGAAGACAACTGTTTGATTCTCCTGGGTCCTCAGGCATACTTCATCTTCCCAGCCCTGTGAGCACATTTTCATCTTCAGCAGATCTGAAATCTGGACAGCTCCTCCTGTTTCCATGTAAGGTTTGGTTTACTTCCTTCCTCAAACACATTATGCAAGCTGTGGTTTATGTCTTTCCTCAAATACCTGATGGTGTTTCCTTCTCCAGGTAACTTCATAATTTCTATATCTTCATTGATGATTCCATATCATCAATAATTAAGGGTCCAAGTTTCTAGAAATATGGTGGTCTTAGTGTTGCCTTCTAAACAGGTGGGAAATGGAACTCAACCTCTCATACGAAAAATAGAACATAATATAGAATTCATTTGGAGAACTGCTAGTTTTTTGATTTGGGTTGATAAAAGTACACATTTAAGGAGAGGAAGAAGTCATGCAGTACATGGCATTTGAATTAAAGTGTGTTGTAAGATTTCAACTAATCAAAGAGATTAGATGAATTTGTTATAAGATGGGTCTCACTACATCTTAGGAAGGATGGGTGTTCCCACTTAAAGATGACATTCAGATGGCCTGTGTCACCTAAGAATCTCAGATTAAATACAAGTATCCCAATGACACCTAATGAACAATGATAATGATTTAGTATAAAAGTTATAAATATTCTATTTCTCATTCTGAACTTGCTAAACATGGCAAGCTACCTGTGACCATCATCAATCAACTTGTAAGTGGTGCAGCTAGAAATGAACTCACATCCCTGGCTTGAGGGTCCTTCATGTAAGTAGATTAAAGAGTCAAAGCAAAGCATACTCTTTAACTCTGCAGGGTATGGATGAGTCTTCAGAATAGCTTCTGCTTTTTCTGCCATCACTGCCATAAGCAAGGAGGGAGGGCAGCAGAGAAAAATGGAAATCACTTCAGGGACCAGTTGGGAATGGTCAGTGACTGGGAACTGTGGGTACAACAGATAACTATTTGAGGAAGCCATCTTCTATTTATATTGAGAAAGACCTGACTAAAATGTGAGTACTATTTTATTAGTTCATTCTATCATTTTCCCTTCATCAACCACAGTTTTCACAAAGGCATGTGTCATAGGTACATGTCTTTAAATCTTTCTGTCAATATTAAAGACCTGTGCTTACATGTTATGTGCAAAATTTGTTTCTGCACACTGGAACTACATTTTTATTAAAATGAATAAGAATTTTATAGTTAGCATTTTATATTTAAATATTATTTTCTGTTTGATAATTTCATACATATATTGAATTTTGATCATATTCACCCCCATTACCTTTCCCACTCTCACTAAACCCCTCCTTCTTCCCTATCTAACCCACTTTCTACCTCCATGTCTTTTTGTGACCCATTGAGTTAAATTAGGGTTGCTTTCATGAGGATGGGTGGGGGGTTATTTATTGGAGTATAGACAATTATCAGAGACTTCACAATGGAAAAATATGACTCCCTCTCCCCCACAACTATTAACTGCCAGTAGACATTTTATCTCTCTGTGTTTTGAAAGCAACATGAGCAATAATTATACTTGCTATCAATACACAAATCACTAGCTCTGTGACAGGCATAAATTCGTCTCTCCCTAGAACATAGAAAGCCATAGGGAACTGAAAGTACACAGCATCCTCCATAGAAAGGGAAAACTGTTAGGAACTATAGAATATTCTACAGCCTCCTTCTACTGCTTGATTCAGCATACTTCTCTATGCATAAGTAATGCCCCATAATGATACTCATATTTTTATGCTGATTACTATGCTACATATTCACTCCTCCAACAAAGAAAAACCATCAATCACAGACTGAAGGCATTATCACTGAACACATGTCACCATGTAGAATATCTTTAGAAAATATTATCAAATCCACATTAACAATAAGTTGAGCATTTCACTGTATATGCATTTAATTATAAGCTTGTTTCAGGTATTGAAAAGGAGGAATCTCACCAACATGTGGAAGCAAAGAGTAAAGAATGAACAGAGGGGGATGGGATGAAGAGAAAGACATGGAGGAAGAGGAAGAATAAAAGGAGAGAAATGACAAAGGAATGACTGAGAAGGAATGAAAATATAGAAGAAAGAAACCTAGGGTCTGGGGCCACTGCTCAGTGGCAGGGCATATACAAGGACAAAGGCTCAATTTCTGACATAAAATAGATGATAAATGAATATATAATACATCATTTTGTATATCATTAAGAAAAACATTGACGTGAACATGAATATCATAGAAGGAAATTAAAATTGTTCCTTTAGGCTTATTATAGAGTTTTGAGTGTTCTCTATTTTGTAATTCACATCAGAGTGGGGCCTTGAAAAGTGCAATACAGTTTTTTAATGCTTATATTATGATTCAGTCAAAATGGAGACCGTCTCTCTATTCTATTCCAAATATTCATTTGTATTTTCTTTTTCAGATTATTCACAGGCCAAGGGTGTTCTCATTGTTTATAGATAATATTTCTGACTCCAAAAGAAGCAGAATGAGGGGAGCTAGATGGCCCCATGGAGCATAACGTCTTCTCCTCTGGAAACTCCTGTAATTGCTTTCCTGTGACTACTTCACTCACAGGCCAGGGCCATTTCTGGTCTCAACACCCAGTGCAGGCTGGAAGACGTCTCAGATGTCAAGCAGATTTCACGCTGTTATTCCCCTTCCTTGCAAATCCAACTCTTTCCTTCCCATAACTCTTTGCAAACAGAATTACACTTCTTGGTGTTCTCAGAAAATAGGTAAAGATAAACAAAACCTTCAGATTCAGGGGTTGAAACTGTAAATTTTAAAATGGTAATAATTAGAATGATTAAATGAAAAAATATTGTTGACCTCAAAATATAGAAAATTCTATATGGTTATATGGCCATATGTCTAAGTAAAGTAAAAACAAGTTTCAGCTTGTTAGTCACTATACATATTCAATGTCAATACCTCATATGGAAAAACATAAATGATGACTGGACACATTTATTAAAATGTAATGTTGCCAAGCATGGTAGCACATGCTATTAATACCAGCACTTGGGAGGCAGAGGTGGATCGCCATGAATTTGAGGTCAGCCTGGGCTAGAGTGAGACCCTGCCTTGAAAAACAACAACAGCAGAAGAAGAAGAAAAAGCAGCAGCAGCAGCAGCAGCAAAATAATGTCATGACTATTTGTGGTTACATTCTTGTTGCTGAGACAAACACCAGACTAGAAGCAGCTTATGGGAATGGTGCAGTGAGCTCCATGTTGCTGGGTGACTATTCAAACCAGACACAGTTTATGGGAGGAATGGGATTTATTTCAGGCTTAATGATACAGGGGAAGTTCTATAATGGTAGAAGAGGCTGGCCCCCTTTCAAAGATCCAAGAAAAGATATAAAACCACTACCAGGCAACACTACAAGCAAGCACACATAGCCAACAAACATCAGGAACACAGCCAGAGCTGAGACTTCTCTGCACACATTCAGCCTGGAATTCAGATCTGCCCCCAGTAACACCTTAGGGCTGGACACCAGAATCCACCCCCAGTGACACCTCCTCCAGCCAGACAGCTGGAGACAAGCTTTAATAAAATATGTGAGTCTGTTGAGAGACATACATTCAAACTATCACAGGGATTAAAGGGTTTATTTTAGGTTTTTAGATTCCAGAGAAAGCTTCATGGTTGCTGGAGAAACTGGCTCACTTTATTATACATCTGTTGGTTCTTGCTGTTCCCTGGGTTCATTAGCCACCGACATCCAGGGTGCAGGAGGAGTTGGGGGGAAGAACCAGGGTCCTGGAGTGGGTGAGTGTGATGACAGGCAATAGACATCCAGGATACCATCTGAAGGCCAGCACTCATTTATTCAAAAGGGGAGTGGATTTATAAATACCTGAGGAAGGTTGAGATGGCACATATAGACTATATGGTCATCGGTACATAGTTTATGGGTCTCTATCTAATTGGTTGTAAGGGAGATAGTGGCAGAAGAGCTATGTGACTTCAAAGCTGTGAGGGAGGAGTTGTGAGAGAGATAGCTACTGTGACTTCAGAGCTGTGAGGAAGGAGCTGGGTGATAAAAGGAATGGCACAAAAAGCTACTGTGACTTCAAAGCTGTGAGGGAGGAGCTGGTGGAAAAAGCTACTTCAGCCATGTAAGGGTCTCTTGGGCAGCTAGCCACAAGGTCAGGAACTGTGGGGGAAGGGCAAAGCCTGACTTATGGGACTGTCAGAGCTTTTGGGATCCAGGGGGAGGGCCTTGCCAGTTCTGCCCACTCTGGGCCATGACAGGGCACATTACAAACTTGCCAGAGGGTAGGGAAGGCCAGTCACCGTCACCAGGTTGGGTTCCCCAACAATATGGCCAGTTGCAACCCCACAGACCAAGGTCCCCGGCCATGTCCAACAGTTCAGGCCAGCCTCCTCATAGTCCCAGCCCGTTTTTAGCAATGCCCAATATACATCCACAGCACAGATAAAATAGCCAGCACCTACAAGCTCAAGCTGACTCTAAATGTACCTTAGGGCTAGACTCAAGATCTGCCTGAAGGGACACACCTCTCACAGAGATCTGCCTGCTGGAGTCTTAAGTAGGAAGCTTAATCATTGCCAAAAATAGTTGAGGCTGTGGGGAAATTTGCATCCTGCACCTAGTCAACTGCTCATGACCATTTCACAAGGCAAAATGCAGGTTACCTTCTCATTGCTGAGATAAAGAACCTGACCAAAAGCAGCTGATAGGAGGAAAGTTTATATTTAATATTTATTTTTATTTGTATTTATTTGAGAGAGAGAAAGAAAGGGAGAGAGAGAGAATGGTCACACCAGGCCCTCCAGCCACTTCAAATGAACTCCAACGCATGCACCACCTTGTTCATCTGGTTTACATGGGTCCTGGGGAATTGAACCTGACTCCTTTGGCTTTGTAGGCAAGCACCTTAACTGCCAAGCCATCTCTCCAGCCCAAAATTGGTTTTTTTTGTTGTTGTTTTGTTGTTTGTTTTTCATTTTTTGTTTTTCAGGTTTTGTTTTTGTTTTTTTGTTTGTTTGTTTTTTGGAGAGAGACACAGAAAGAGACAGAGAGAGAGAGGGAGAGGAAGACAGATAGAGATGGGCGTGCCAGCAGCCTCTCAGCTGCTGCAAACGAAATCCAGATACTGCGCCTCCTTGTGGTCAAGTGCGGCATTGCACAGTAAAGAGCAGTTCCATGCTAGCACAAGGGCCTCAGGAATCCTTAGACCTCCCAAGTATGCTTCCCCATAACCCACATATACAAGTAGACTTGTCCATGTACATATGAAACCCCAGTCCTGTGGGGAACAGAAACTGGACAATCACTGAGGCTCATGCAAACAGAGAGCTCCAGAGTCATTAAGACATTCCATCTCTGGGCTGGAGAGATGGCTTAGTGGTTAAGGTGCATGCTTACAAAGCCAAAGGACCCAAGTTCGATTCCCAAGGAACCACATAAGCCAGATACACAAGGAGGCACATGCATCAAGAGTTTGTTTGTAGTGGCTGGAGACCCTGGTGTGCCTATTCTCTCTCTCTATCTCTCTCTCTCACTCTCTCTCTCCCTCCCTGCCTATCTCTTTCTCTCTCTCTAATAAATAAATAAAACTAAATTAAAAAATTAGAAAAAAAGATAGTCCATCTCAAGGAAGTACATTGCTAAAGGATACTTGACATTCTCCTCTGGCCTCTTCACACATACAAGTGTGTGCATACATATGAGCATAGACTACATATCACACTCACTTCCAACTTATCTGGATGTGTCTGTTTCACTGTAGGGATCCCATGATCTTCCTCCCTCTCCCCTGGCTTGGCACTCCTGTGGGAACAATCCAAGCTCACCCATTACCCACCCACCCTGCCTTCCTTTATACTCACATGGTTCTCTTCATCATGCACATTTCCTCACAATGAATGTTTGCAGTGTTGTAAATTAAGATCTGTTCTGCTTTTCTAATCCAGTACACTAAGCCTGTGTATTTAACAATTTCTGAAACTCTTATCCCAGCATTTCATGCAGTTTGTACATTATATTCTATTATAATGATGCTATCCAATGTTGCCAAGATGCAAAAATTATAGTTCCTGAGAGTTTTTCAGGAATATATTCATAAATTCTCCTTGTTAACCATTACATACACCCCACGACACTGCATTTAACATCTTATTTGGTAGTGTGATTTAACAAAAGGGATAAAAGCAGTCAATATTTATGTATTTATGGTAAAGTGGATTTTACAGGGATATTAGATAGTCACACACTGGCATTTCAGAACAGTTATTTCTATTTTTCCAACACCCAAGCAAGGTTGAACAGGAAGGGAAGTAATAGAAGAAGAGACAAAGAGGCAGAAAAAATGTGCAAGCTACTCCAAATTATGCATTTGTGATGTAAAAAATACTTGTCTTATATAATGAGACTTATCCTTTCTAAAAATAATGCAAATGTTATGTTCATAAGACAAAAGTAAACACCATCTGTGCTGTTCTTCCAAATTTAAAATATCATTCCTTGAACCAGAAGCTTGAAGAATCTGTATCCTGTGCAGACCACAGATATTTCTCTGAATGTGATATCTCCAGATATAGAGCCACAGAATCCCTGTGGACTCCTCTAGCTCACTATCAGGGGCTGTGAGACTGCCGTGGCTGAAGTGATCCACTCTTACTCATGTCTCCATCATCATCTATTGCCCATCTTCCTCAACTCCCTGACTCATCTTCTGCCTGCCTGACAGTGTGTCTGCTGGATCCCTAGCAGCTGTGGCTCTGTGAGGATTGATAAGGAGAGTAGGGAACTTAGCGGAATCATAAAGCTAGTTCACATTTGAGTTGGAATTGGAACTTAGGGAGCTGGCAAGTTCACACTTGCAAACATTATCTGAGAAAGGCTATACTTCTAACATGAAGGTGATAAGAACAGGTGTAGATTCAGGTATGCCAGCTTGCCTTGTGTGGTTACGTTGTGTTTGTGAGGTTTAGACATTGCACTGTTAGCACATGTTAATACTGCTTCTGTGTTTATTAGCATCCCACTATACAGTCTGCTCTGCAGAAGGAGGAAAAAAATAATAAGGGGAAAACAAAAGTCAGCCTAGTTTGTGAGAATGATGGCATGTACACACATGTACACACAATTTTAAAATAGACAAATTAATGTAAAGACAAATTGTGAAGGCCTTTGATTCTCGAGTGTGCATAAACATAGCACATGACCACTTCGCTAAGAGAGCTGGGTATGTCTGCACGTGAAGGCTGAACAGAGAATTGGGAAAGAGACTCCTTCTGCCCAATCCCCATGCATGATTGAGGAGTGGAAGTTCTTCAAAAAGTTGATCGTTTTTTATTTAACCTCAGTTTGCAGCATAACAGGAAACAACAAAATAATACCCAGTCCAAAAGGCTGTTATGATGATTGGATGTGTGGATATATGAGAAGTCTTAGAAGAGTTCCTGCACATTATAGCCGCTCAGGAAATCATAGCAGCCATTATTTTTCTATAAGTAAGTCCCATGAACTCCCCAGAGATTACACACTTGGTCACACTGGCCCCTTTGTGAAGTGTCCTTCACAACTCTGGGCCTCTGCATAACCCCAACCACTTTACCTGAAGTTCTAATTCCCCTGATACTACTCCTTGACTCTTAGTAGAAAGTTCCTTACATAGTATAATACAGAGGAGATACCTCTAGTTGCTGAAGCAAATTCTTTTTTGTTTGTTTTTTTTGTTTTGGTTTTCGATTCTTTTCACTTTCCAGGCTGACCTGACTTAACTAGAGCTCAGGGTGGCTTTGGGCTTGCTTCCTTTTTGCCTCCCGAGTGGGGATTAGACACACACACACAGAGAGAGAGAATTTATTTCAAGATTTCTTTTTACTTTCATAGAGAGAGAGAGAGAGACACAGAGAGAGAGGGAGAGGAAGACAGAGCTGGGCGCGACATCAGCCTCTCAGCTGCTGTGAACAAATCTAGATGTGTGTGCCCCCTTGTGGTCAAGTGCGGCATTGCGCCCTTGCGTCACTTTGCATCTGGCTAAACGTGGGACCTGGAGATTGGAACCGCTGGAGATTGGAACCGGCATTCTTAGGCTTAGGAGGCAGGCGCCTTAACCGCTAAGCCATCTCTCCAGCCTGGGCTTGCTTTTTGAACCATTATTGAAACATTTGTGTGTCTTACTATAACTGGAATTTTGTTGGGTGAGATTTCCCTCACCAACTACCACTGCAAGGTCTGGGAAGAGCTAAAGCCATTCTTCAATGGTGCTGGGGTAGTGGGAATGCTGTACACTTCACAACACACCAAAATCCTGGATTCATCACAGCTGAGTCTACACTGTGCATAGCTTGTGGGAATTGCAATTACTGTTACTTAATCTACAAGAAGCTAGTTCTCTCTGGACAGGCAGAGAGTTTAAAGCTAGATGGAATAGTTGTGCTAGCTTCACAGGGGACCAAGGAGTTCTTAATAAGCAGGATTTCAGTGCTCAGTGGGGAAGCCAGGAAAACCAGAAGAGTAAATCTTCTATGGGACTCTAAGGACTCTATATGACTCTTGTGACTCAGTGATCAAAGAGTAAATCTGGATCGGGGTTGTGGGGCTGCAGTGAGCCACAATCTAACAAGCTTCCAGCACACTTGGGTCATCTGAGTCAGTGGTCCAAGAATAAGTCTGGAGCAGGGGTCATGGAGATGCTGTGTGCCTGAATCTAATGAACTTCCAAGCATACCAGGGTCATCTGACTCATTGTCAGACAGAGAGTATGTCTGGAACAGGAATCATGGAGAAGCAGTGTGCCCAGAATCTGACAAGCTTTCAGGCACACCCGGGTCATCTATCATGCTGGAGAACTACATAGATGGCAGACTTAATCTCCAAAGGTTCTTAGACTCTCTGGGGCAGGCAATCTAATCTGAGACTATCTGTAAGCCACTGTGCCCAGGTTTCAATTCTGCACAAGACAGAATTCACAACACCATTTTTCTCCAAAGAGAGTAATACAGAGTAGCATCTGACATTTGTCAGACACTCTGAGCTATTCCAGCCCTGGGAACTGAAGTACTTTTACGGTATGATTAATGACAACTGTGAAGACACTTCTAATTTTGATTCAGCAGCAATCCACATCCTCTGTGATAAATTAGCCACATGGAAAAAGGGAAGGATGCAAAGTGTGTGGCTCCTGAGGGCAGCTGAGAGCTGGCAAAGGCACACTTTGCAGAAAGGAAATACTATTCTAAACAAGGTGTAGAGAGATTCCACAGATGGACTTTGGAGGAACCCGGAGAGCTGGACCTGCCTACAGAACAGAACAGAAAGGATGTCCCTGAGCCCCAGGACACCCCAACCTGAGCCTCAGAGATACCTTACTCTGATCTCTGAAGCACAAACTCAGCTGGAGCCATCTGGAAAGATAATCAGCAAATGTTCTACAAGCAACACAGGAAAGTTTCAAAGTGCTGATTGCAGCTGGAGCCTTTGACATTAGTAGGGTGAGCTCTATACAGATGTGAACTTTCCCAAACTAGCTCAGTAGTTTGCCAAAGATTTCTTCCCTTTCCTTGTAATGACTGATCTCATTAATATTTTCACCTAAGGAAGTTGAACTTCAAAGTGGTTATGGTGACACATACCTATAATCCCAGCACATAAGAGATTGAAGTAATATATGTTTCAGGTCAGCCTGGGCTATCTAGCAAGACCCTGTTTCAACAACACCTCCCTTCTTGCCTCTACACACAAAATGTTATAAAGTCATAAGTACTTTTGTCAGGAAAAAAAAAAATGAATGAAGCCACAGAAATGTCCATGTGGTGAATTCTATGAATAGAACACTTGTTAATAAAATCAAGTTGTTCTTTCATAAAAATGATTCCATTTCAGTAGCATTTGAAAACATAAAAAATATTTTTAAATGTACAGGTATTAGTACCTTTATAACATGCATAGGAATCACAGAAGAGAGAACACATGATTTTTGCCTTTCTGGGCCTAGATTACCTCACTTATAATTTATTTCCAGTTCTAAGTATTTCCCTGAAAATTTCATAGTTGCATTTTTCATTGGGGCTGAATAAAATTCCATTGTGTAGGTACACATTTTCATTATCCATTCATCAATTAATTGGCACCTAGGCTGGCACAATGAAGAATAAGGTTCTCCTAAAGGTGGTGGGAAGGAACAGAGAGGAGGAGGGCACAACCACTCGGGCTATGGCTTCAGCAATGTTTTTGTTCTCATGTCCTGGTGGGCTAAAGTGTCCCTGTTGAGAACAGATTATCTCCAGTGCTTGTTTGTTGGGCTCCATGCTTTTCTTCTATGTTAGATTTTGCCCTATAAATTAAAAGAAAGCATTTGGGGCTCACAACCATGCAGCTACAATCTTCTAATGCTCTTCAAACATCCCTTATCATAAATTCTAGATGCTCTATCTACAGCTTTCTACCCAAACCTCATCAAGAATTGAAGCAAGATCTTTCTGGAAAGAAGTTCAAATTCCTGACCTGGAATTTTCTGTCAGTTTCACATGCTCTAGTCCTAAAGTCCCTGGCTCCAATCAAGAGGGAGGAAAGCCCAAAATAAATTGCAAAGAAAATCTGAATATAATCTTGCTCTATCAAAATTATTTCCTTAGGCCAGTACAGTGATAGGACCTCGGTGTGATGGCTGGGAAAGGGATTTGGTGCCATCTGTTTGTCTAAGGGTTCTCCATTCTTTCCTCAGGGTGAACAAAGAACTGGATGCCCCAGGACAGACAAACTCCCAGACTGGAGGAAATGAAAGTAACATATTTGTTATGGTCAAAAGCGCCCCTTAGGAGGAATCCCAGAGCTGGGATCTGTCAGAATGGGCTCCAGAATCACGGTCTTAAAGGTTGTCCACTTTCTTTTACTTCCCCTTATGCTAATGATGGCTTTGATCATCTTCTTCTTGTTTCCTTCTGCCAAGGAGCTTTTTTTTCTTGGTCATGTGCAGGGTAAGCTTCTGTCCCTCCAGTCTACCTGAAGTGTGCTCTGCCAGATATAAGGCAGTTTCCTTGATTCCCTTCCAGGTGCATCCTGGGGGAGACAAAGCAGGTTGTCTCCTCAGGTTAGCCTGCTAAAAAAATGCCCTGTTCTCCAGTTCTCAAGTTTCTAGAAGTCTTGCACCACAGCTCCCGAGGAGGGCAGATGTGCTCTCCATGTGTTCCCCACCCTGAACTGCCCTGTTTGCTAGGAGCCATTTACTGGGGGTGCTGTGGGCTGCAGGGCTGGGCTCTTGCATTCCAGCTGCATTTTGGGGCCCCAGGCCATCCTCATGGCCATAAAGCAGAAGCGTACCACCAGATGCAGGCTGTCACACACCTCCCATCATATTGGATTATAGTCTCTGCTGCCTTTGAAAGGCAAAGCTACAGAAATAGAGGCATACTCAAAGTTAATATAAAACCGAGATAGAGGTTATACCCAAAGTTAATGCAAAGCATCCCAAATGTATCTAGAGACTGTGAGTACCATCTAAATACCTTGGAGCCTTCTGTTACCTCCTACATGCCAGCAATACTCAGTTTTACCAGCTCTAGCACAGGACCCTCCTCTGCTCTCCAATCCATGTATCTTAACCTTTGTAACTCCAAGATATCATTCAAACATCTTAAACACAACTTGCTCCAAATTTCAATAACCATCTTTGAATCCTCCTCACCTGTGGTGGCTAATTTTGATCACCAAACTTCTTTGATTGAAAAGCATTAAGGAGGTTGGTGATGAACAGTTCTGTGTGTGTCCTGTGAGTGTGTTTTCAGAGAGGACTAACTAAAGGGGGTATAGTCACTCTGAATGTGGGCTGCATCATTCTGTAAGCTGGGAGTCCCAATAGAATCAGAAGGGAGAAAAAAAAGGAGAAATCTATTCCAGGCATCCTCTGCCTCCTGACTGCCATGGGTTGAAACCTCTGAAGCCATGACCCAAATAAACTCTTCTTCTCTTTAAGTTACACTGTCTCGAGTTTTTGTCGCAGTTGACAGAAGTCTGAAATATGATTGTATTGCAGCTGTACTCTTTTCTGCTACCCATCTGAACAGCAACATTTTTACCAGCACTCCAACCAGGTACCTGAAAATTCCACCAGGGACCTCCATCTTCTTCCTTCTGTTAGCCCGCCTGTCACCAGAGCTCCTCCACTGTGACTCACAAAGTTCTTGAGTCTACATCAGCAGTAGGCACCTCTGGCATCGTCGGTACATTCCAAGTTCCCTCATTCTACTGCACTAACCTCACCTCATCTCATGACCCATTCGCCACTGACACTCCTGTTGCACCATCTTTTTAAGATAGCAACCTGATCACATATTTCCTATGCTCTTGGGACAGGGCTAAAATGTCCATGAATGATGTCTGGCTCTGCTTGATGCATCTCCTTTAGCTCTTCATCATTCCCAGAATTCTGGCTATGCTGACATTTCTGTTGCACTATGTGGCAATCATACATGGAAGGCCAATCAAGCTCCACTCCCAGCTTTCCTTACCTACTCACTTCCACTACAAAGGCTGGAGAGATAACCAACCTGGCCTACCCCCAGCTTCCCTTACCTACTCGCTTCCTCTAAAATGGTTGGCAAGCTAAAAACAATGTCTTCTGCCTTTGTGTCAATTACAACTGTTCACATGTCAGCTCTGGCAAGTAACCATGACAAGATGTGTCAGAGGATGGGTGCTCAAGTACACACATTAACTATTCACAGTCTACCTGTTTGAACCTCAGTAACAGCAGCTACCAACCACAAAGGAAGACCAAGCCATTACAGGATGTCAGAAAGTCCAGAGCTGTCAACCCACAGGTTTCTTATGTTCATGATGTTCTTGGACAGGTTTTTCATTGCTGGTGGTTAATTGTATTTATGACAGCCAAAATTCAAATAGACTTGACTAAAATATATCATACTGAGTTGAAAATCTTCATCTATATAAATAAAAATAGGTCTTGGGCTGTCTATTGAGCACAAGAGCTCCAAGGAAAATGGCACCAGAGTTATTTAACTTCTAGGAAGAAGTGGAATAAAGAGATTTAAAGCTCCTAGAGACCTAAGTGTGCCTGGTTTATGTGCAGCTGATGTCACCAACCCACACATGAATAGAAGAATGTAGTAAAGACAGGAAGCAGGTAAGAAATGGTCACAGTTGCAAACAATTTACCTCAACTATTCAGGACTGGTTACCCATACACCTGAGTTCTGTCCCTTTTATCTCCTCACTTCAGGTCAGTTTTCATCAGGAAACCATGTTAAGAAAGATGTCTTTGCATTCCATAACCAGCTATAAATAACAAAATATTTGCCTACTAGCAATAGGTTTAATCTCTTTATGGAGAGCTGGGGAGTTGTTGAGAGTAGATTAGAATATAACCCTTGTTCTTGGAAATCTCAGTCACCCTTTCCTAGACACTGAATAGCTAATTCTGATACTACTAATGAATTTTAGAACACTTTTGGATTTACAGAACAATTTAGCTGATGTACAAAGAACCCTATATCACATTCATCTCACCTCAGATTCCCCCAGGATTACATCTTTTTTTTATTTATTTATTTATTTATTTATTTTGGTTTTTCAAGGTAGGGTCTCACCCTGGTCCAGGCTGACCTGAAATTCACTCTGTAATCTCAGGGTGGCCTTGAACTCTTGGTGATCCTCCTACCTCTGCCTCCCAAGTGCTGGGATTAAAGGTGTGTAATCAGGATTACATCTTACATTAGTATGTATATCTGTCACAATGAATGAAACAATATTAACTATTTTCAGTGTATGTCCATACTTAAATTTCTTTAGTTCTTAACTAATGCTTATTTCTTTTTCTTGTTCTAGAATGCCATCCAGGACACCACATTACACTTATATTTCTGATGTCGCCTTAGTCTCCTCTGATCTGTGACCATTCTGAGACTTTCCTTGTTTATGATCACCTTGACAATTTTGAGGAACAGTATTCTGAAGATTTTCAAGATAACTTTTTCATTGGGATTTGTCTGATACTTAAGAGAAACAGGAGAAAGATAGCTTTTTATAAGCAGTCAGCCAGGAACAAGGCTCAGGGAAAACAAGGAGATGCCACTTTGCTTGCCCTGGCAGGATGAAAACCCACGTCTGACCCAATGCCATCCAGGATGGCTGCAAGCAACACTCCCCAGTGGCAAATTCCTGTTTCTTCCTCAGCTTAGCACACCTGAGTAGGCTGACCCCTCCTGAGTCAGCCTTGATCCACCAACCAATCAGACCTCTCCTTACACACTTGAGTCTGATGGCAAGGCTCATCCTAATTGCATGTCCGACCCATATAAATGACCCATATAAATTCAACCTGTGTGAATCTCACTCTGTCTTGACTACTCATTCTCCTGATACAGGACTCTCCTGGTTCCTGCTTTGGTAAGCTCTCCCCCTTCCTGGGAATGGGAAGGGGAATTCTCATTTGCCTGGGTATTTTCCTGTTTGCTTCCCACCTGTATTTTGTTTCCAGATGTTTTCTCACATTGTTACATGTATAATTTTCCTCTAAGCTTGGGGCCTTTACTATCCAATCTCTTAGCTTTCTTCTCGACAAAGGTGAAGGACTTGTACTTTCATACTTTAATTCTCATGTGTGTGTTTACATATGCTTCTTCTAAATCTTTTGGCCTGGGCTCTCATATTCTGACTTCCAAGTGTGTGGGTGCATGCGCGCGCACACACATGCATGCACATTACAGAATTTTCCTTCATCTCCCTCCCCACCCTGTCCAGCCAGGCAAGGAGGGTAATTCCCTTCTGGCTTGAGTGTTCCAGCTAATCTCCTTCCTGAATCTTGATTGCCCTACAGTAAGTTCAGAGATCTCTGCAGATGGGTCAAAGATTTCCCTCATCCCTCATGGAACAAGAGGTCTCTGTACATCTATTATAATAGCTCAGACAGTGAAGGTCTTTCTGAGGAAAGCCTCCAGATACCACTGGTGATCCCTTGGCACTCAATCATGAAAATGAAAGGAAAGACATGTATTAATAGAAACTGATTAGGTCATTGAGCAGTTTATGAAAGAGCAATATGTCTGAACAGCATTCCACTTGAAATGCCATGCTCTCTGGGCATCACCAGCTAAGAGCTTACCTGGAAAATCCTCTTTGAATTACTGTTTGCATCTGATTGGATAGATCTGTTTCCTGCTCACAAAATCTATCGGGAAATTTGAGTTTGCTTTTGCTTTTCAAGTTTGGTTTGCCAGCACAAAACACTATCAGGTTTCTGTAAGCAAACCAGGAGAATGGCTTTGTTATAGAGGTGATTATATTTGCAAATAAATTTTATCTCCATGGAATTGATGTTAAAAATAAACCCACATGCATCTGACAAACCAAAGGTACAAAATGCATCATCCACATCTTCCAAATAGTCTTGCCCAGACAACTCTCCCTTCATGTTCTAGCCTGACTATCTTCTCCCCATGCAGCTGCAAGAGCATCCACTTAATTGCCATCCCTCCACTGTTGGGCTTGGTCTGTCATAGCAGCTACAGTGAACACCTTGCAAATGGTGAAACTTTTTCTGACCCTTCCAGGTGTAAAATCCTGTGAATACTTTCTCTAGTTTCAAACAGAATTTTGACTTCTTCCCTTGGTCTATCAATTGGGATCAGGTTCAACTTTGAGTCACCAAAAGACTTCAAATGGTGCTTTGAGAATTGAGGTTTGTTTCTGTCTACTCAGTAGAGTTTGAATGCTGTATTGTCTGGTACTGGATTAGCATTTCTAGACCAATGGAGTTGGAGATCTAGATCCCCTTCATTATTGTTCCACTGGGTAAGAGTTTCATTCCTAGATAACCTCATAGTCTAAGGAGGAATCTGGCATTCCAGCTATTACACCCACACTCATAAACTTCTTGTCCAGTAAGAGCACACCAAGAAAATGTCAACACCAATAAGTTGCACCTAGTTGAAAAAAAGCTAGGGGATTTGATTGTTATACTTCAAAGTTAAAAAAAAATAATCAAAGTTTATATGCCTGAAGAAGAGAGAAGAGAATGAACATTGAGTGCAATACTAGCCTTATCTACCCTGACCCATCAGAGTCAGCCTGGCTCTGCCCACCTCCCTCCTCCACCTTTCCAGCTCTCCATCTGCCTCTGCTCCTAGGCTTTCTGTTCATCCAACCTGCTAAGCTTATTGCAGATTTCTCTCTTGCACACTTGACTTCTCCTGCTTAGACAGCTCTCTGTTCACTTCAGACTGGTCACTGCTCCAAAGATGGTCACCTCCAAGAAGCCTTGGGGAGTCCCATCCCTACCGTTAGGGAGAGGAATTACTCTACTTTTTGATATTTCCTCATCTGACACCTGCTTCTGGTAACTCATTGAGGTGGTTTGAATGTGAATATATAGCCTGCTTAGCCTTAGGTATTTTTGATTGGAGTTAAGCTTCCTACTTCATTCTTATGGCCCAGGCTGGAAGTGGTGTGTTTGTGTGGTGGGGGGTGGGGCGAAAGCAGATCCTGGAGTTCTGCCCTAAGGTGTGCCAAAAGCATTTGAGCTCCATCCATCAGGTTCATGCTTCTGTTCCTGCTTGCTTGTGGTGCTGGCTGTTGGTGGTTTCTCTGTGCTTGAATCTATGAAAGTGAGCCAGGTTTCTTGGCACCACTGATGGAACTTCCCCTGGATCTGTAAACTTGAAATAAATCTCTTCATCCCATAAACTGTGTCTGCTTGGATGTTGTAGCAGACAGCTTCAGGTTGGCTGAGATGAACTTCCAGACCAGGCACAGTTATGGAGGAAGGGATATTATTTATTGAAACTTACAGATCCAGGGGAAGTTCCATAATGGCAGGAGAATTGGCCTGCTCTTACAGGACCAGGCAAGAGAGAGAAAAGCCACCAGCCACATAGCACAGCATACTTCAGGAACTCCCACTAGAAACACTTTGCATATCTTTACAATGGAATCCTAAATCCACCATCACACCTTAAGATCCACCCAGTGACATTGCCTCCAGCAAGCTGGCTGCAGATGCAAACTATAAACTAATAAAACACTGAATATATTGGGGGCCATATAGTCAAACTACCACAGATGTTCATCCCAGCAATGTGGAGCTGACCTATTTTAATTTTTTAAATTAAAAAGAAAAAGCTGCCCCAGCTCTGCAAACCTAAGTCTCCAGAGCGAATGGAGTCACTGTTTTAAGAACAACTGTAGCTGGGTGATCTGTGACCTCCAGCTGGGTGATCTGCAAGCCTCCGGCCTCAGGAAGGCTGTATCTCCAGGCCTTCCAGACAACTTTGGAAGCAGAAGGCACTTTTCAATTTCACCTACCAGTGTCCTGTCCAAGGTGTTTGTAACTTTTCTTCATGAATTTGAGCCAGAAAGGCTTGGAGATGAGTAGAAACCTGTCAGGCACCTGTGTTGGGCAGGAAACATGTCCTGGGCTCAATGTTCTAAATCTCCAGCCAGCCTTGAGACCACACAGCCAGAAGAGGACAATGCTAACGGCAACAATCTGCAATGAGTCTAGACAGATGTGGTGCCTCTGCAAATTCTTTACCTACTGTGTCCTTTATATCCCCGCCCCTTAGAGACTGCACATTCATTCTCATCTTGGAGACAGGAAGACATAGAAGGCCTCCAGGAACAACACTCTGCAAAGCTCAGTTTTGTCCAGGAGATCACACCCACCTCCCCAGACATTGCTGGCCTGGGATGCCAAGTGACTTTAGAATGATGCTGGAGAGAAGCTTCAAAGTGCTCTCCAGGCAGACACACGTCCTGCGGATGCCTGCTCCTGGGCTCTTGGTCCTGGATACCAAACCCAAGTCAAGCGTTGAGGAGGGAGGCAAGGAGAGGGAGCGGAGGTTGTAGTGAAGGGCACAACACAGGCTTCAACTTCCAACCACACAGGTTAACTGAAGGACAGAGCAGGGACCCAACCAAGAGTCAAAGGTGAACCAGGGAGCAGGTTTTTTGTTTGTTCTTTTTTTTTTTTTTCCCCTTCCTTTTCCTAGTGTCACCCTGGATCCTGGCGGGTCTTGAAAGACAAAGGAAGGATTTTTGTTTTTGATTTTCTTTTCTGAGCCGCACTATGGAGACACTGGGCAAGTTGCCCCAGGACTCACCATGAGTCCAAACCAGAGAGGGAAGGGAAGCATTTAGGATGTACACGTGCTCTCAGCACATTTTGACAAACTCCAGTTTCGGAATGGTTCCTAGAGAAGTACTTGCAGAACCTGGGCCACCTCGCAAAGCCTTCTCTTCATAAGAGGCGCGCACAATTAGTCAGAGGGCTGTTTGCCCAGAACCACCACTCTGCCCACGCCTGGAGTGCATCTGAAGACCCACCTGCAGGCCCGAGTGGGGACCCTGGACTCAGCGACCACCCGACCCAGTCTTCTGCGCTGGCCTCAGCAGCTACAGCTCCAAGCAGCCCAAGACAGCTTTCCCCAGCTTCACTTACCTCTCAGGTACCAGGTCCATTCCAGCCCAGTCTCTGTGCACTTGTCCCTGACCCTAGTATCACCTCTCCTGGTCTCTGCTTCCTGTGCTTCCAGTGTACCTCCAGGTTGGTCTGCTTTTCCCTGATCACAGCCACTCTCTGCTGTCCCCATCCCGCCAGCGAAGATGGACTCGCTGAGAATGGAGGGCCCTTCTAGGGCCAGAAGGAAGGAGTCACCATCCCTGGAAGGTCCCCAGTCCTCCAGCGGAGGCACTCCAGTAGCAGTCCTCTTTCTCCTGGGAGACACAGCCCTGGACAATCCATCCAGTCTGCAGTGATGCGGAGACATGCAGGGCTCCCTCCATCCCCCAGAGACTCTGAGGTACAGTGGATGGGACCACTGATCTCAGCTTTATGTTATCCTTGTTCTGTGTTTGCTGTCTGTGGACATGAGATGGGTTTTGTATGGAAACTGCTGTAGTTGCTTTTTAAAATGGGGAAATAAGATGAGGCCAATCCACAGATATGTATCCTATATTAGAAATTAACAACGACTATTGGAACAGAATAGATTTCATTCTTTGTCAACTCGTGTTTTTTCTCCCCTGTTTAGTTTATCAGTGTGTGTTCAGGATCCTCAGAAAAGCTAAATGTGTATCCTGCAAATGTGTCCCCACACCCTCCCCTTCAGGCAGCAAATACCTGATCTCTTACCAATCCCTCCACTCCAATGCATTTTCTCTGAGTTTCCCAGTGCTGCCCTCTGGTGTTCTCTGTCTTCCACTTGCCACCTGATAAGGTTTCTGAAGTGTTTTTGGCCACTGGGAAAGCTAGCCTCCAGTGACTGTGATGCTGATCCCCCTGTAGAGTTTCTCAGGTCAATTGGTCCAAACCCCTGGAGGGAAAGGTCGGACTCAGCCCAGCTCCAGCCCTTCCCAGAGCTAGCAGTATCTAGACACCCTTCTTGGCGTCTTCTCTCCTGAGGTTCCTTCCTGACTTCTCCCGGAGTAGGGATGGAGATTTAGTGGAAAATGTCACCAGAGGACAACAGCCTATTCAGAGAGGTAACTGAAATGTAGTTCACATCTGCCTGGACAGCAAAACTTGATAGTGTTTTGTTTCTGGAAATAAATAATGGTGATAATTTCCCAGTTCTTCACTTTATTTGGCTAGTGTAGACCTGGTTTGTGGAGAACAAAATATCATACAACCCACTCTGACTGGTTGGGTCTTCCTAAAGGAATACGAATGCTTCCTTCTAGCTTTTTGAAGCCCTATTGTGATTAGGACATAAACTGAATATTTCTTAACTTCTGAGCTGACTGAGATGACACATGCATTCACCAGGGTCCTAAAAATGATGAGAGAAAACAGATGAAGAGGTGAGAGAGATGCCATGGATGGTTTTCAAGCTGGGATGGGCCATGAGCCAAAGAATGTTGACTACCCACAGAGATTGGAAGAGGAATGGATTATTCCTGAAGCACCCCCCAAAAAACCAGCCTGCCTGACATCTGAAATTTCATCCAGTGAAACCCATTATGTCCTGACATTTGGAACAGTGTCATAGTGAATTTGTACTGTTGTTAGCACTGAGTTTGATAATGTAGATGAGCAACAAGAACATATATGGATGTAAATGCCCGTGATCCACTGCCCTGTGCAGGCTCAGACCATCCTGGTGGCTGCAGCGCTATCCCAGCTAGAGCCCTGCCTGCTTCGGCATCCCTTGATGCTCGCTGAAGGTTGGTTTTAGAATGGAACTACAAAGTAAATCCTGAAAAAACTGTGGCACTTGTAATGACATGACATTTCCCTTACTGTCACTTGAAATAGCTCTTTTCTATAATTGAATCACAATCTACAAATGGGTCTTTTAAACATTGCCGTTGACGTGAAGGAGCAGCACTGACTGCTCAATGAACAACAGAAATAAAGAATATCTCAGACTTCCTCCTGAGGAAGGTTAAGTCCTAAACCACATGCATGCAAATAAAATTGCTTGGTACCATTCAGCACCAAAGAGGATGCTTTTTTGACATTGGGAAGATACATGGCTATAGCTGGGCCCTTGACCATGATTTACATGTATTGAAAGCTGTGGCAGATACTTCTTGGATGATTTTTCTTCACTTTTACTTCAGTAAGTAGGAATTCTCTCCTTTTTCAATCTCTGTGAATATTTTTTTGCTTCTCTTACTTATTTTTCTCTTTTCACTGTTTTATTTTTATTCAGCATGCATTTAGGCATTCTTTCTCAACTTTTCACAAATGAAGGCATTCCAGCAGCATGCTCTTGTGCATCTAAGATGTGACACATTTCTGGATTGATTTTATAGCTCTGCAGTTGGTGTTTCATTTTTCAGAGTAACATTCCTCTTTATGGCCCAACAGTTAATTTCCCTGCTGTCAAGAGATGGGGTGAAGTTATTCCTCTTTTTAAAGAATGATGTAAGTGGGGAATAATAAATGCAAAATGCTGTAGTTAAACATCAGCAGATAAAGACTGATGGACCGCCTGTCACTTAGATTATGCTATAAATGGAAAGAAAGTGATATTTAATCATTTGCAAAAAAATAAAAAATAAAAACAGGGTTGATGGATTTGGTGTACTTTGGCTCTGAGTGACTCATTATATCTAATTGTTATTTTCCAGTTAATAGAGGAAGTAAAATGGCAAGGCAGAGAAAAGTCATTGTTTTTAAGAGTATGGCAAGTCTTCCATCCTGCCTAAGTGCATGAAGTATTGCTATCTAAATGCCATGAGCTAAATTGTGTCTTCCCCCAAATAAGATGACATTTCAATCACAAGGATCCCAGAATGGGGCTGTATTTGTAAATAACAGTTAAAAGAGGAAATTAAGGTTAAATAAGGCTATCTAATCTTCCTGATTACCTTATAAAATATTAGGATGTTCACTCACACCATATTCACATAAATATGCCACACACAGACACATCATGTTGTTGCAGGAAAGATAACTCATCAGGAATGTTCGGGAAGCAGGGTTTATTTATGCTGCCTCCTGGTTCAGAGGACACAAGTCTAAATTCTAAATATTGAATCAAGGAAGTTTTTACACTTTAAACTTTGGACTGTGAGTTTTAACAAAGAGAACATGTTGGTTGGCTCAAAACCCAGTCAGTTTTACAAGAAATGGGTTTCTTTTGGAAAAGAAAAAAAAAATAATGTAAAAAGTGTGTATCCGAGACAGACAAAAAGAGGAAGTTCCTGTTAAAAGGTGGTGGCACCTCAAGATGGATAGCTGTAGCTAACTAGAAGCCTGCCAACAGACTTTTTCAAGCAAAAGTGTGGTGGAGATCTTAATCAAACCAAAGTCCCTCTCCCCTTTTCTGTGCTGAGTAGTGTTTTACAAATTCCTCAGATTCTAAGTTGACACAAATATAAACAAACATGACATCTGTGTCAATGAGTCCCATCCTGGGTCAGGCAGATATCTTACAAAACCAAACCATGGGTGAAACACTCCTGAATAAACAGCTTTCTAGTCTACATTTGTACTTCCTTATCGCTCACTGACTGTTAATGAATTTTGTGTTTGTGTTTGTGCTCCAAAATCATGTAACCTTAGAAACTTGTCACCCACCAATAGTGTAAAGAATAGAAGATGATGTCAGACTGTGTGCCACACTATCTATTTAGTTGACATGAATAAATTTTCTGATTCTCCATTATATCTCTGGTGCCATCTCTGTGTGACTCAGTTTCCTGTAACATTTTTTTTAAATTTTTTTATTGACTTTTAATCTTACATACCAAAAAACCCCACCTGATATTTCCCTCCTCCCCATTCCACTTTAGAACTCCGGTCTCCATCATATCCCCTCCCTTTCTCCATTAGTCTCTCTCCTAATTTGATGACATCATCTTTCTCTTCTATTTTGAGGGTCTTGCAAAGGTATTGCTAGGCACTGCAAGATCATGGATATCGAGGCCAATTTCTGTCTGGGCAGCTGCATAGTAAGAGGTCATAGCCTTCCTTTGGCTCTTCCATTCTATCCGCCCCCTCTTCCGCAATGGTCCCTGAGCCACTGGAGGATGTGACAGAGGTGTTTCAATGCTAGGCACTCCTCCATCCCTTCTTCTCAGCACTATGTTGCCTTTTGTGTCATCCCAGTGGTCATCACCATCTGAAAAGAGAAGCTTCTCTAGCCAGAAGTGAGAATAGCATTAGTATGTGGACATGAACATTTAGTGTAGTGTCCCCAGGGCAGCTTGGTGGGAATTCCTGTAACATTTTTGGTGCATTGGGCCAGGAAATCCCATTGTGCCCTGTGCTCACAGACAAAGCTGGTCCTTTGAGCTGCCAATCACTGCCTGACTTGGCTGTGTCCAGGAGGGGCCCAAGGACAACTGGGAGGTGCCTTTGTTTGAGATCTAGTCTATGTGAGCCATGACCTGTGCTACCAGACTAGGTTGTGCCCAGTGGGCCTCATGAGGAGAGTGGACAAATCTGGGATATCAGAAACAAGGTAGAAAACCCCAAGATGTTCAGTTATTCAGACCCACAAATTGCAGATGGGGAACGTCATTAACTGCCACAGTTATTGTGACTGCTCACTGAAATATGTGGCCATCTGCAAACTGAATGAAAAGGAGTGCACTTAGTATGAGTGTGTGTGTGTGTGTGTGTGTGTGTGTGTGTGTCACAGCTGTAAAGTTGCAGAGTGATTTCTGTCCTGAGCTATGCATGATCAGAAAGTCTTTGTTTTTGTGTCTGTTCAGCAATATTAACACAGTGGGAAATTCATCATGGAAGGAATCTTCCACCAAGCCCACTGACCTAGATTTCATGATTAAAAAAAAAAACTTTGGGAGTGGGTAGTCAGGAGATTATGGTACTAAAATAACATCAGGGAAGTTAAAGAGCCTCCGTGAATTAGGATGGCCGGTGGCCAGGGTTTAATATTGAATAACCCCCAGAGAGAACTCTGAAAATAACTAAGGGAAAATACAAGACTCACCTACTCTTAATAAAAATTTAAAAAATAAATAAAAGTTGTAAAACGGGTCAGGAAGCTGTCCGGAAGCCTTGAGAGAAATTCAGAACTTTCCCTGGCAATCAGTCTGTCTTTTCATTTCGATGTCATCATCTTTTCCTCCTATTATGATGGTCTTGTGTAGTTAGTATCAGGAACTGTGAGGTCATGGATATCCAGGCCATTTTGTCTGGAGGAGCAAGTTGTAAGGAGTCCTCCTCTTCCTTTGGCTCTTACATTCTTTCCGCCCCCTCTTCTGCAATGGACCCTGAGCCTTGGAAGGTGTGTTAGAGATATTTCAGTGCTGAGCACTCCCTTCTTCTCAGCACCATGGTGCCTTCTGAGTCATCCCAAGGTTGCCAACATCTGAAAAGAGAAGCTTCTCTAACCAAAAGTAAGATTAACAATAATATATGGGTATGGACATTAAGAGAAGTGCTTACTGGGTAGTTTGGTGAGCATAGTATATACATTTAGCCTGACACCAGCAAACATTATACCCCAAAAGCTAATGAGTACCCCTGTCATAGGTTTTCAGTATCAGGAATGTATTCCCTCCTACAGAGTGGGCCTCCAGTCCAATTAGAGAGCAGTGGGTTTCTCCCATAACAGGCATGCCACTGTTGCACTCATTGACTCATTTGGCCTGGCTGGTCAAATTTAAAGCTTGCAGTGTTCACTGTTGAGTATCTCCACTGATGATTTTTCTCGTCTATTGAACTGCATGCAGCGTAGCTTTTTCCAGCTTTCTGTCAGATGGTCCACATGAAGGAGGCTTTCAGCTCAAACTCCAGAAAGATTTCTCAGTGACCTTGAAGCCCAAGAATGTGGAGTCTTCAGCAATAGGGTCTTACAATCTATTCCTGGTAGCAAACCAAGGGTCTCAGCAATGTCCCATAATGTTTTGGGGGTATCTGTGACCACCCTGGCCAACAACTCACTGGAATGTATCACATCCCTGACACTGAAAATTTTTTAGTAACAATCTATGGCTTCTGAGTGTGCCATTGTCCACAAAAGCAGGTTTCCATATGAATTGTTTAAATCCTCTTAGATTTTGATTAGCCCTCCCTCCACCTTTCCTTTACTCAATCTCTTCCCCTGACCTCACTTAGGCCTTTTCACCTCCTGTTCTTCTACTTACATATATACAATACCATTCTATTAAGTACTCCCCCCCCCCTTCTATTCCCTTTATATCCCCTTTCTAGCTTATTGGCTTCTGCTACTGAGTTTGATTCCTACTCACATAGAAGTCCAATAATTTGTAGCTAGGATCCACATATGAGAGACAACATATGATTTTGGGCTTTCTGGGCCTGGGTTATCTCATTAAGTATAATCCTTTATAGATCCATCCATTTTCCAGCAAATTTCATAACTTCATTTTTCTTTACCGCTGAGTAGAACTCCATTGTGTAAATGTGCCACATCTTCATTATCCACTCATCAGTTGAGGGACATCTAGGCTGGTTCCATTTCCTAGCTATTGTGAATAGAGCGGCAATAAACATGTTTGAGCAAGTATCTCTAAGGTAATGAGATGAGTCCTTAGGATATATGCCTATGAGTGCTATAGCTGGGTCATATGGTAGATCTAATTTTTAGCTGTCACAGGAACCTCCACACTGATTTCCACAATGGCTGGAGCAGATTGCATTCCCACCAACAGTGTAGAAGGGTTCCTCTTCTTCTGCATCCTCACCAGCATTTATGGTCATTTATTTTCATGATAGTAGTCAATCTAACAGGAGTGAGATGGAATCTCAACGTACTTTTAATCTGCATTTCCCTGATGACTAGGGATGTAGAACATTTTTTTACATGTTTATATGCCATCTGTATTTCCTCTTCTGAGAACTCTCTATTTAGTTCCATGTCCCATTTTTAATTGAGTTGTTTGATTTCTTTATTTATTTTTTAGTTCTATGTATATCCTAGATATTAATCCTCTGTCAGATGTATAGCTGGCAAATATTTTCTCCCATTTTGTAGGTTGCCTCTTTGCTCTATTCACAGTGTCCTTAGCTGTACAAAAGCTTTGTAATATCTTGAGGTCCCAGTAGTTGATCTGTGGTTTTATTTCTTGAGCAATTGGGGTTATATTCAGAAAGTCTTTGCCAAGACCAATATGTTGAAGGGTTTCCCCTACTTTTTCCTCTAGCAGTTTCATAGTTTCAGGTCTGATATTAAGGTCTTTGATCCATTTGGACTTAATTCTCATGGATGGAGAGAGATAAGGATCTATTTCATCATTCTACAGATACAAATCCAGTTTTCCCAGCACCATTTGCTGAAGAGGCTGTCCTTTCTATCTTTCTTATTTTTTATTTGATAGAGAAAGGGAGAGAGAGCAATTGGGCATGCCAGGGCCTCCAGCCAATGCAAATGAACTCCAGATGCTTGTGCCCCATTGAGCATCTGGCTAACATGGGTCCTGGGGAATCAAACCTGGGTCCTTTGGCTTTGCAGCCAAACACCTTAACCACTAAGCCATCCCTCCAGGCCCAGGGCTTGCCTTTCTCCAATTAGTATTATTGGCATTTTTATTCAAAGATCAAGTCATTATAGCTACCCAGACTTACATCAGGGTCCTCTATTCTGTTCCATTGATCTACATGCCTGTGTTTGTGTCAGTACCATGCTGTTTTTGTTATTATGGCTCTGTAATATAGGTTAAAATGAGGTATGGCGATACCACCAGCCTTATTTTTGTTGCTCAAAATTGTTTTAAATATCCTAAGTTTTTTGTGCTTCCAAATGAATTTTTGGATTGTTTTTTCTATTTCTGTGAAGAATGCCATTGGAATTTTGATGGGGATTACATTAAATGTGTAGATTGCCTTTGGTAAGATTGCCATTTTCACAATATTGACTCTTCCAATCTAAGAACATGGGATGTCTTTACATTTCCTAGTGTCTTCTATAATTTCTTGTTTGAGTGTTTTAAAGTTTTCATTGTAGAGATCCTTCAATTCCTTGGTTAGGTTTATCCCAAGGTTTTTTTTTTTTTTTGTTTTGTTTTGTTTGTTTTGTTTTGTTTTGTTTTGTTTTCCAAGGTAGGGTCTCACTCTAGCTCAGGGCTCAGGGTGACCTGGAATTCACTATGTAGTCTCAAGGTGGCCTTGAACTCATGGCAATCCTTCTACCTCTGCCTCCTGAGTGCTGGGATTAAAGGCATACACCACCATGCCTGGCCCAAGGTTTTTTTTTTTTTGTTTTGTTTTGATGCGATTGTGAATGGGAATGGGAGTGATTCTCTGATTTCATCCTCTGTGTGTTTGTTTTTAGCATATAGGAAGGCTACTGATTTCTGTGTGTTTATTTCGTATCTTTCTACATGACTATCAGTGTTTATCAGCTGTAACAGTTTGCTAATAGTCTTTAGGGTCCTTTGTGTATAGAATCATATCATCTGCAAATAATGATAACTTGATCTCTTGCTTTCCAATTTCTATCCCTTTTATGAGTGTCTCTTGCCTTATTGCTATGGCTAAGATTTCCAGTACTATATTAAATAAAAGTGGGGACAGTGGGCACCCTTGTCTTGTGCCTGATTTTACTGGAAAAGCTTCAAGTTTTTCTTCATTTAGTATTATGTTGGCTGTGGGTTTGTCATAAATAGCCTTTGTTATGTTGAGATATGTTCCTTCTAGTCCCAGTCTCTGTAGGACTTTTATCATGAATGGATGTTGGATTTTGTCAAATGCTTTCTCTGCATCTAATGAGATGATCATGTGATTTTTGTCCTTCAGTCCATTTATATAATGGATTACATTTATCAATTTGCATATGTTGAACCATCTCTGCATCTCTGGGATAAAGCCTACTTGGTCGGGGTGAATGATCTTTCTGATATATTCTTGTATTCTGTTTGCCAGTATTTTGTTGAGAATTTTTGCATCTATGTTCATGAGGGAGATTCGTCTGTAGAGAGACTGATTGGGGGGGGGGGAGGTATATGATGGAGAGTGGAGTTTCAAAAGGGAAAGTGGGGGGAGGAAGGGAAGTACCATGGGATATTGTCTACAATTAAGGAAGTTGTCAATAAAAAAGTAACTAATAAAAAAAAACTTTCTCTGGAATATGGGGAGAGGGTGCATAGTCCAGCTGGCATCAGACCAAAAGCTTCAATGCCAGAAGCCCCCTCCCCCACTCTCACACATATCTGCTCCTAAATACACTCTCTAGTAAAGAGGGAGGATGAGGGGCTGGCTGGCAGGGTCTGAGAATGGCTAGGGTCAAGGCCATGGGAAAGGAGGGTAGAGCAGTGCTGTTCGGCCTACTGGGGAATTCCACTGGTCCATAGCCAGACACTGGGGAAGGGGTTGGATGATGGAATGAGAAGAACCAAGGTGGAAGTCTTGCTGTGGATTTATGCCAGTGCCTCTAAGCTCAGTGTGGATGAGATGATTGAGCCAGATCTGAGGGGCTTCTCATGATGAAATTGCTTCTGGCTCTATGCTAGTGCAGGAATGCCAGCCTTTGTTCTTCCATGGCTTTTGACTCTTGTAAAAATGTTGTGTCTATTTCAAAGTAGCACAGGCTGACTTGGAACTCATTCTGCAGTCTCAGGCTTGCCTCAAACTCACAGTGATTCTCTTACCTCTCCCTCCTGGGTGCTGGGATTATAGGTGTGCCACTAAATCCAGCACATCAAAGTTTGTTTTGTCACCCTTGCTCTGTACAAACTGACAAAGGTGTGGGGGAGGCATCCTGGTCACAGCACAGATCTCTCTAAGGTTTATGCTGTCCTGCTCTGCTCCCCATTGATAGGGGGTCAATCAGGAACAGTTGAGCTCTGGGGACACTCCCAGGCAGATGCTAGAAACATGGAGAGATTTAAAGACATACATCAATATAATATACAAGAACGAAAAAATCTAAACAATAAAAAGACTTTAAAATATATAAATCTGTATTTTCTCTCCTGCTTTTTGTTGACTGGGGACACCTCTGTCAGATAAGATTTTTAGTAGACAGAAAGACAAAATAGATAAACTGATCCTTAAAGTGTGTGATCAGATTACAGAGTCCTTGGGGTATATAAGATGACTATTGGACTTACTCAGGAGTAATACCTGACTAACAAAGATGATCCTGGCTGGTTGCAGGATGTTATGGTATTCATGTCATTGTGAATTTGTCACCATGTGTTGCAGTCAGCTTTATGTTGCTTGAATGAACTTCCAAACCAGGCACAGTTATAGAAGGAAGGGAGTTTATTTGAAGCCTACAGATCCAAGGGAAGTACCATAATGATGGAAGAAGCTGGCCTCCATTCACAGATCTGCACAAAGAGAAATACTACCAGTAGCATCACAAGCAAACACTCCAGGAACCCCAGGCAGAGCTCAAGCACTCTGTATATTAGTCTGGAATTCCAGATCCTCTCCCACACCTTAGGGCTGGACTCTAGGATTCATTCACAGTGACACCAAGGTAAAAGCTTGAATAAAACTCCTGAATCTATTGTGAGACATTCATTCAAACTACCACACCATGCCTTAAAACATCAAAGAACTCAACTCACCTGTCTCAATCTGTTTATGAAAATGGTTGTAAAAGACTGACTTTAGAGTATACAGCCAAGTTAGCTGTGTTTCTCTATATGTCAGTCTTTTAACTATTAGAAAAACTGAGTTTTAAGAAGATCAAGGTTTAATCATTAGTATTTAATATTTTATTATAAGGTTATTATGTCTACAAACACTGTAACTTTGAGAGGTTCTTGTCTTGTTCATGCTGGTTCTGCTGGGAGGTTATCACTGAGATTATTATCTAGGTCTTACAAAAAATGATTTAGTTATTCTGTCTTTGTTCTTAGAGGAACTGAGGAAACTTTCCATGTTCCAGGAAATCATGTTATATACAAACAATGTTGGTTCCATTTCTCTAAGCTTCATATATTATAATAATCATAAATATTGTTTTATGTTAAGTTATAAAAGTGACTCAATGGTTAAAGGTGCTTACTTACCAAATTACCTTATGGCTGTCAAATTATCTCTAATGTCTATTAAAATCAGACTGGTTTACTTCAACAATGACCAGGTTTTCTTTACTCTTCAGCTGTGTATAATCAAAAGTCTCAGTCAAGGTTTTGTTTAAGTGATTGTCTCATTTCTCAAGTTCATTGCTTGTGAATAAATTAATTCTTAGGGCATGTTCCCTGCTCCAGAAAAAAATGCCTCCTGTTCAAATGATCTTGAGTTTTACTGTTCTTTCTGCTTTCAGCTTTCTCTGGGTAATTGGTACTTACACATATAAACTAACCAAAGATGTTTTCAAACACAGATGCCAAGATTATATACTGTTTTATCTTTTCCTAACATACAATTTCTATATCAAATCAATTCATTTAAAGTTGTTGATAAAATTCTGTTTCTAGGACTACAAACATGTTCTGCCTGAACTTATAACTGACAGACACTTAAAGTATAAAATATGCCTCTAGTCTATGTTCTATATATGGCTTACACTGTCACTTGACAACTAAACTTAAATGTTAATCAGTTATTCTCAGTACTTCTTTAAGTAGGTCTGTTTTGCTAATCAGTGTACAGTCTTTCTGAATCATTGATAATGATATGTAGAAGCCAAAGCCAGTTGAAAACAAGGGTGGATAACCAATATTTTGGCTCCCACTTCCAGGTCAACTTTGGAACTTTGGGACATCTGTAAAATATATTCTGATTATAGGCATACAAAAAGGAGAACAAATAAAGGCCAAAGACATAGAAAATATCTTCAACAAATTATTGAAGAAAAATTTCCCAATCTTACAAAAGAGAAACCTATCCAGATACAGGAGGTGAACAGAAAACCAAATAGATTGGACCAGAGAAGAGACACCCTATGACACATAATAATCAAAACACTAAACATGGAAAACAAGGAGAGAATACTAAAAGCTGTTAGAGAAAAACAGCTCATAACATACAGAAGGATGCCCATCAGAATTACCTCAGACTTCTCAATGGAAACTCTTAAAGCCAGAATATGGAAAAAGCTGCACTGCATGCAGTCATATGGGAGACAGAAGTCATCAGCAGTGAAAACAGTGGACACTGAATATTCAAGTTTGGCCATACAGGCCCAATGACTGAAGGGGTACTATAATGGCATGTCTACTCTTGGGGTAACCGACTGCTCCATAATTGGACTGAAGGCCCTCTCTACGGGAGGGAATACATACCTGGTACTGAAAAACCTAAGCAAAAGTCTATGGCAGGTGAGGGCATGAGCCTTAGGAGTATAAAGCCTGTTCTTGTCTGACTAAATGTATATATTATTCCCACCAAGCTGCCCTGGAGGCATATTAATGCTACTCTCACTTCTGGTTAGAGAAGCTTCTCTTTTCAGATGGCGATGACCACTGGGATCACCAAAAGGGAACATAGTGCTGAGAAGAAGGGATGGAGGAGTGCCCAGCACTGAAACACCTCTGTCACACCCTCCAAGGCTCAGGGCCCATTGCCATTGCAGAAGAGGGGGCGGATAGAATGGAAGAGCCAAAGGAAGGGTATGACTTCCTACAATGCAACTGCCCAGACAGAAATTGGCCTCGATATCCATGACCTTGCATTCCCTAGCAATACCTTCGCAAGACCCTCAAAGTAGAAGAAAAAGATGATGACATCAAATTAAAAGAAAGACTAATGGAGAGAGGGAGGGGATATGATGGAGATTGGTGTTCTAAAGTAGAATGGGGGAGGGGAGGGAAATATCATATTTTTTGTTTGTATGTAAGTATAGAAGGTGTCGATAAAAAATAGTAACTTTTTTTAAAAGCCAGAATAGCTTGGAATACAGTATGTCAAAAATTAAATGAAGCCAGGCATGGTGGCACACACCTTTAATAGAAGCACTGGGGAGGCAAAGGTAGGAGGACTGCTGTGAGTTTGAGGCCAGCCTGGGACTACAAATTGAATTCCAGGTCAACCTGGGCTAGAGTGAAAGCCTACCTTGAAAAACAAAAACAAAACAAAACAAAAAATTAAAGGACCATGGCTGCCAAACCAAACTACTATACCTAGCAAAATTATCTCTCATATTAGATGAAAGAAAAACTTTTCATGGTATAAACCAGCTGTATGATTACATGAGCACCAAATCAACCCTACAGAGAATACTACATGGAATACTACACACTCAAGAAATGAACCAACATGCAGAGGAGAGAAAAGAGGAGAGAAAATCAAACTATCACAAATAGATGGTCATCAAAGCATGTGAAGACCATGACAATGCCAACATGCACAAAGCCATCAACCTGACGGGCATTAGCTCACACCTCATAGTTATAACTCCCTGGCCACTCGGGGGCCTTGTGTACCAGCACCCCAGGGATGTCCAGGTGGCTGGGGAGCAGGGTCTTGAGTGGCCATGAGTGTGACAGGAAGAAATACCCAGGAGACTGCATTGGAAGACAGCTCATTTATTTGCCAGGGGAGTGGGCTTATAAGTGTTCATGTAGTGGCAGGAAAAGGTATAGGGTATGGGTCACAGGGGGATTGGCTGTGTGAAGGCTGCTGCCTGATACCTCAATAACATATAGGGACCTTTGGTAAAAGGTCACATGGTCACAGGGAAAGCGAAACCTAAGTCTTATCAGGACTTCCAGGTGTCCTGAGGGGAGGGAGCAGCCCCACTCCTGCTGATCTCAAGGCGAGATTATTCAGGTCTGGGCCTGCTGCAACCTCCTGTGTCCTGGGCCCTTGTTCTAGTCACAATCTTGGAAGCCAACTGGCCCACATACAGCAGAAGCCTGAAGAATTTGACATGGGATACTGGAGGAAATGGACACAACGTCCACCAGTCCTGCTGAAACAAAATAAATAAATAAAGCTTTAACCTTGTTACTCATGTGTTTGCTCCACTGGTTGAAAAACTGTTTCTTATAACTGTTTGAGCTCTGTTAGGCTCTATAAGTCAAATAGTCAGGCACATGATGAGGATCCTGGCCTCTTCTACTTGCTGACCCCCCTCCTGATGTCCATCATGTCCTTCTGTTAGTGAAGTTAAAATAAGTTAGTGAAGTAAAATTCCAAATAGTGCTCCAGGGGTATCAAAGTGTTAACATCTATTGTGATACAAAATAGATGATGTTTCTTAATAATATCTACAAAATACATCAAGAGGGGAGAATGTGGTGGATATTTCAATCAAACTCATGCCCCTGTCCTCTTTTCTGTGCTGAGCAGTGTTCTACAAACACCTCAGATTCTAAGCTAAGAAGAATGTCAGCAATCATAACTCAGCACAGCTGTGTTACTAAGTCCCATCCTGGGTCAGGCAGGTATTTTACAAGACCAAACCATGGTGAAAACACCCCTGAACAAACAGCTTTCTCTTCTACATTTGCACTTTCTTATCACTGACTTATTGCAAAGGAATTTTCCGTTTGTGCCCGAAGTTCATGTAATCTTAGAAACTTGTAACCCACTCATAGTGTAAATAATTCAAGGTGATTACAAACTGCCTGTCATACTGTTTATAAAAAGTCTGAGCTGGGCTGGAGAGATGGCTTAGGGGTTAAGGCGCCTGCCTCCTAAGCCTAAGAACACTGGTTCCAATCTCCAGCAGTTCCAATCTCCAGGTCCCACGTTTAGCCAGATGCAAAGTGACGCAAGGGTGCAATGCCGCACTTGACCACAAGGGGGCGCACACATCTGGATTTTGTTCTCAGCAGCTGAGACACTGCTGGCACGCCCATCTCTGTCTTCCTCTCTCTCTCTCTCTCTCTCTCTCTCTCTGTGTCTCTCTCCAAAAAAATAAAAAATAAAAAATAAATTTTAAAAAATTCTGAGCTAACTCACCTCAATACTTATGTTTTGAAATTTATTCTCCTGAGTCTATGTCAACATGAATAAATTTCTAAATAAAAGTCTCCATTCTATTTCTCATGCTATCTCTGTGTGACTCAGTTTCCCATCACAGATGGACAGAGAGAAAAGATAAAATCCTTATATTAAAAAATTCTTGATTTTCTTAATTAATATGATTTTTTAATATTTTATATCAATGTCATCCTAAGGGAAAATATCACATAACAGCAAGTTAACCAGCAGGCCCTAGGAATCCTCCTGTCTTTGGCTTCCTTGTGCTGAGATTACAGGTGTGTGATACCATGGTTGGAATTTACTCGAGTTCTGAGGAATCAAATTCAGGTCCTCATGCCTAGTCTAGCAAACGCTACTAATTGAGAATCTCCCCAGCACTGAAAAGGGGACTGGTATTTGAAAGCATGCATCTGGATTCAATGATGCTTCTTGCATCTCTTATCATTTCTGTAAATTCAGTTGTATAATGAAATTTATGAATTGCTTTTGTAAATGATTGCTTGGCTGAAGACTCATCATGAATATGAAATGAATTAACAAGTTAAAAGCAAATCAGTTCTTGCAAATGCTGTTCTTTCTTAAAATGTACTGAACACTGAAAATTTTAATTGCATATATTTTTGAAGAACAAGGTGATCTTACACGTGTATTTAATGAGAATGACTAAATACAACTATGTTTAATGAATTGAAGTTAATCTCTCATCTCAGGTGTTTATCATTTCTTCCCAAAGTGTATACATTGATCATGATCTACTCTCCTCAGCACACCCCTGGTGGCTGCCGCCAATCTAATTTTGAAAAAATGTGTGTGTGTGTGTGTGTGTGTGTGTGTGTGTGTATAATTTACTTGAGAGAAGAAAGAAAGAAAGAGAGAGAGAGAGAGAAAGCACACTAGAACCTCCTGCCACTTTGTGCATCTAGCACTGGGAAATCAAACCCCAGCCTGCATGCTTTGCAAACAAGTGCCTTTAGCCCTCTAACCATCTCTCCAGCCTTCTGCTCTTCTTCAGAGTTTAATTGTAGTTAGATTTTGGACTCAGCCTCAATGGATAAAGGGTTAAAGAGAATCTGTGACATAATTATGCAGGATAATATTAGTCTGCCTTAATGCAGAGAAAAAAGTACACCATTTGTACCAACATACTTCAAACTGGAGGGTACTAGCTAAGCCAGACACATAGGACATACTGCATATTTTTGGAATGTTACTTGTATATGGAATCTAAAGGGGGTTGTTGTGTGTAACAATTTCATCTATATTGAAACAGCCCATCCTGGAGGGAGGCTATTTAGAAAATTTCAAATTGAAACACAGGTTATTAAGACTCGGCAAGTTATGAATGGATGGAAGTTCCTTAGGGAATTAAGGCTCAGGATGTAACTATCTCACAAGGCTCCAGACACTCCTGAAATCTGCAAGATTCACAAGCCTCCCTCCGTAAGGGTACATAAGGAATAAGAACTGCTTAGGAGGAGAAATTATCCAACTGGCTGAGCTTCCTGATAGTCCTTCAGGAGACTCCAGACTCACGGCTTTTGTGAGTTTTAGTGATGCAGCTTCCTTTGAATTTTTACTCTTGCCTGCTGTAAGAGCAACAGCAAATGAAGCAATTTTAGAGTCCCAGATGTAGTAAACAGTCTCTCCATGAAATTCTGGATGGGATGCTTCTCCCATTTGAGTCAAGACCCAGAAGGCATCTCTGTTGTATCCTGTGATGACTATATGAAACTATTATTTCCTAGAAAGAGTGGAATTAATGAAAAACTAAATGCCTACCTACTGTGACTTTTCCTGGAAGGATATGAAGATGTGTATTTGTTCCAGAGAAAGCATCAATGATAGACCAAAGAAAGGATTCCATCCAAGTATAACTTAGTGAACCATTGAGTTTACTGGAGTTACATATAGGAACATGAGCAAGAATTTACTTACAGGGGCATAGATGACTTAATAGTGACTGCCTAACCAAAGATTCTACCCCAGTTGAATTGCCACAGCTCCCTGCTCAACTTGCAGGAAGCTCCGCCATAATTGCTTCTTCCTCCAGCAATCTTTGTAATGCTTACATGACCTCAAGGAAGGGCTTGGTGATCATTAAAACTTTCTGAGCGCCTCAAGCCTTATAAGCTTCATTAGCTTCCTGCGTCTTAGGAACCTCCTTCCTATCTCCAGGAGGAAATGTTTCAATTCTGAGGACATTTCTGCACAATTTGCATGGCATATGTAATTTATGAATGAGCAACTGCTGAGCAGGTCAACAGATGCTGATCAAAGTGAGAGCTGTGTCCATTTGGCAGCTCTTAACTTAGACACTGGCCAATCAACTTATGTTGTGAACAAGCAGGATAGTAAAGAATCGAGTCCTCGGTGTTCCCTGAAAAGGATCTATCCATTGTTCTCAGTTTCTGAGTGGTAACCATGTCCTGCCTGATATCAGTGTCCTGGATGAGGGCAGTAGCAAGCAGTATGATATGTTAAGGTGTGGACAGAAATATCTGGTAGTCTCATGGAGGGAAATGGTCATGCAGAAAGACAAGCCATGAGATTAAGGGTAAGGCTTATAGAGCATTAGCTGACACAAAGCCCAAATCTGTCAATCTTGACTGCAGGTCTAGGTCCTAGTAAAATCTGTAAGCACTAAGGCTTAATGAGAGTCTCTGGCTAGCTGTAATTTGTGATATTCTGAATTATGCATGGAAGCAAGCTGGAACCCTTCCAGTTTCTCACCTGGTCATCTTATCTTTCACTGACATTCACTGGTATCATTTTCTGTGAATAAATTTAACAATAAGTAGAAGAGGTTCAGTGAGTTTCAAGTTCTTCAAGCAAATTGTTGAATCTGACAATGGTTTGGAGAGTCTCCAGAGCATGCACTTGGCATGTGAATTGAATGTGATCTTGTGCACATCCATGTGCCCTCTAAACTTGACTTTTGGAATGTGTAGTGGGTGTATGTATCCATGTTCACATGTATGTGGGTGCACATGTGAACATATATATGCACATGCATTTGGAGCTCAGAGATTGACAAAGAGTGTATTACTTAATAGCTTAGGTGTAAGGAAAGTGAAAGAGAAAAGCCAACTGGACTTGATCTCAACATTTAGAGACTCTTTATTGAAGCACAGTGATGGCATTAAGATGTTTCAGAAGAAATCTCTGTAAAAAAATTAGAAAACAAGGGGCTGGGGAAATGGCTTAGCAGTTAAGGCGTTTGCCTGAGAAGCCTAAAGACCCCAGTTCAATTCCCCAGATCCCACATAAGCCAGATGCACAAGCCAGCACATGCATATGGAATTCGTTTGCAGTGGCTGGAGGCCCTGGCACACCCATTCTCTCTATATATATATATCTGCCTCTTTCTCTTTCTCTTTCTCTCTCTCTCTCTCAAATAAATAAATAAATAAATAAATAAATAAATAAATAAAATATTTTTAAAAAAATTAGAAGACAAGGCAAAAATGTTAGTAGGAATATTATTAGGAGGAAGAGCATAAGTATGGGGAGTAACCTGGTTGGCAGTGACCCAAAACACCATCCTGAGACATTGGTAGGTCACTGCTAAAACTTTATTTGCCTGGTCCCAGAGTCAATTGACCCATTGACAGTGGTTAAGAGGTCAAGTCTTCTGTGATTTTGAAGTTTTATAGGGACTAGGGAATCAAGATGAACTTGGATGGAATAATTTGATCTTAGATTTATTTAGGCCTTTTTTTTTTTTGATTTTTTGAGGCAGGATCTTGCTCTAGCCCAGGCTGACCTGAAATTCACTGTGTAGTCTAAGGCTTTGAACTCATGGCAATCCTTGTACCTTGGTCTCCCAAGTGCTTTTTAACAGCTGTCATGATGGAAAAGTTGTTTGTTTGTTTTTTCAATGTATAGACACTCCGCATAGCTGTTTCTGTGGGCCAGATTCTTAATGTTGCAAGCAAAGGGTGAACAATTATGTCTCTTTTAGGCTTTATATCAGCAGTTATGAGAATTAGATAGGGGAATCAGAAGGTATAATAGATATAGCAGGAGACAGAAGGCCCAGAGTATATATGTCAGTCCAGTTAGTGGAGATATATAATCTTGAGTAGAACTCAAGAGCCATAAACAAGGAAACCAGTGGAATCTGGAGAATGAGCTGGAGGCCATTTTGAAAGGCCAGTTTTACAGCTGTATTTTGAACAGGAACAGCTGTTAGAGGAGCAGGTTACAGTCACATGGTTCTGATCATAGAGGTCGAGATGGATGTGTGGCTCAGTGGGATGGTAGCAGGAGCATGGACTTGATCTTGTCCCAAATATAGGTATAGCTCAATTTTAACTTTGATTTGAGACATGACAACATAAATAAACTTATCAACTTATTACAAAGAGTAAAGACTGAATTATATAAGGAAAGAAAAAATATGAATAAGAATGAAACCTTTTAATTAACCCATTTTACCACAGGCAACTCAAACCTTTTTCAGTTTAAGTCCCACAGTCTTTTTATATCAGCTTCCATACCCTTTTAACAACAGACCTTAGAACAAACTTTTACCTTATACTTGCATGGCAAGTATTTTATCCATTGAGCAATCTCCCTAGCCCCTAAACCTGATTTTTGGCTCTCACATTGCAGCTTGCCTAACTCTACATCTAATCTAAATAAGTAGTTAATGTGGTGCTCAGTATCTCTGTATCCAAGGTTATAGTTTTTCATATCCCATGATGATTCTCTTAGTTGCTAGTAAGTGTTTAAATCTTGGGGGATCTTTGTTGCTGAGAGTGTTATTCTCAGACAATGGAGTTCATGAGTAGCATTTAAAAGCATTATCTGGCCTGGTTAAGATGGTATGACGTGCATCCATCATTTTATTCCTGTAGGTAGAATATGGAATTAGGTTTATTTTCCCTTTGTATATAGCAGTACCTCATGGGTGCCACTGAGGATGCTCCCTTGTTGTTTAAGAGAAGATGTGCAGGAAGGAGGTAGGTTTTATTTTTCAGGTCTATGAGCAGAACACTCATGATGGGTTTCTATACCTGAAAACATTCAAAAAACAAAGGCCTGTGGTTGGTTGCTTTTTCTCCGTGAACTCTGGAGAGCCAGAGAACTTCAGGAAATGGGGATTATGGAGTATTCTGTTCTGCACTCTAAAAAACTTGTAGGTGGCAGTTTGTAGTGTTTTCTGAGAACAGCTGACTAGGCTCTCCATTAACAAGGCTGTAGGGAGCTGGATAATGTCCCCTTCTCTGGGTATTGTTTCACTCAGTGTTTGGGTAATGACTCTTTCTTAAGATGGAAAGTGGATGCATTTTAAATTTAAATGGAAGTAAATCATGGTTAAGGATGCTCAATTAAAATGCATGTATCACAAAGGTGTTTACGTCTATCACAGCAAACAGCTGCCACTGAAGTATAATATACAGCCAAAACCACAAGAAAAATATCTGTTATTTGTTGATAATGGTTGCCTTTATTCCATTTGTTTTCTCTGGAGCCACAGTGACAATAAAATAGAAGACAATCATACCCTGTGAAATTGAGCTGAATTGGCTAGAGCAGGGTTCAGGAAATGCATCTCCCCCTGTGGAAATATATTGATGCTGTCTTCTCATCACCTGGGAAAATTTCTCTGTGCTGCTTTCAGTTGCAAGAAAGATCTTTTCTTTGCTATCAATACTCTCACCTCTCATTTCTTAAGGAAGAGGCTAGGTTATTACCTATATTGTATTTCTAAGTCATGGATCCATATCTCTATAAAATAATCCCAATTTTTGAAATAGATGATATCTTATTCCTAGCCATGATTTGTATTCAGAGTTCTTTTTTGTGTGTGATTTAAAAGGCAACACAGAGTATCATAAAATGCAGAAATCTTATTATTGATCATTTATTTATTCCAGAGAAGGAAGTGAAATCTTATGTGCACAAAATAATATTCAAGTTCTCATAGTAGTTTTGTTCACAGTTTAAAATATAAAATAACATTAAGACAGGCATGGTGGTATACACTTTAATCCCTAGCACTTGGGAGGCAGAGGTAGGAATGATCACTGAGTTTGAGGCCAGCCTGAGAGTACATAAGTACATAGTGAATTTCAGGTCAGCCTGGGCTACAGTGAGATCCTACCTAAAAAAAAAAAAAAAAAAAAAAAAACAAACATTAAAAATGGCTTCAGCATCATGGAAGACTATTCAGTGACAAAAATAACAACAACAACAAAAAAAAAAACATTGTTTTTGGTTACATGTAATGTTGATGGATCTCCAGGAAATTAGGCTTAGTGCACAGATCTAACTGCAAGAGACTCCATGCTGAAAGATTCTCATTATACAACAATCCTGAAATGAGAAAATTATAGAGTTGGAGAACAGATTTGTGGTTCCTAGGGAAAGATACCAGCAGGATATAGGATGTTTGGAAGGAGATAGATATAGATAAAAGGGATGAAATTGCTCTTGACCATGGTGGTCAAAAATTGCATGGAATTAGCCTTGCAGAGAAACACAAATGAGTGCTTGTAAAACTGGCCAACCTAAGCTGGGCATGGTAGCACATACCTTTAATCCCAGCACTCGGGAGGCAGAGGTACATAATGAATTCCAGGCCCCCCTGGGCTAGAGTGAGACTGTCTGAAAAAAAAAAAACCTGGAATAATGTTAGTAGATTGTATTAATTGTATTAATTACCATTCAATTCCTAGTCTGGAGGTTGTACAGTTGTGCAAGTTGGGAGCCCTGGAAGAAACTCACTTTGTGGTACACAAGGTCATGACTACAGATTTAGATAGCAAATCAACTAGTCCTTTTCCTGATTTTCATTCAGTGAAATTATGACAACACTGAAGATGCGATCTCCATGTTCTTACTGAGAAGGACAATAACTTTGTTCACTACTTGGAACACTTTGTTTGTCACATATCTTGCACGTGAAGAGTAGAACATCCAAACAGATACACCAATTTATTTTATAAGCACTTATGTAATTTCACCCTTTATAGAACCTGTTAAAATTGAGGGTTTACATGTAAAGTCAGATACACAAGGTGGCACTTGGATCTGGAGTTTATTTGCAGTGGCTATAGGCCCTGGTGTGCCCATTCTCTCTTATTCTCACTCTCTCTTAAATAAAAGTAAATAAATAAAATATTTAAAAAAGAAAATGAAGGGTCTCAGTCCACTATGAAATGGTTGTAGAGTTTTGTACAAATAAATAAGTATAATTAACTCAAACTATTTAAGTATTTTCTACATGTGTATACATGTACTTATTGTGTTTCTGTTGCCTCCTTTGAGTGAAGAAAAAGATAAAAACATTTGATTTAAGGTGGCCAAGTTTGTTGAACAGGCCAAAACTGAAGCTGATCAAATGACTTCTTTTCCATTTGGCAGCTTCTAGACACTGGCCAGTCCATTGTACTGTGAACAAGCGTGTAATACAGCAGGCTTGTTTATTTTTTAAAAAGGTATTTATCAGCTCACTATTTGTACAGACAAGACATCCAGGAGTAACTTGGATGGATCTGCTTAGAGTCTTACATAACGCTGTAATCATGCTCTTTGCCAGGGCTTTAGTCATCTCACCCTTAGCCAAGAGTGGAGGCACCTCCCAAAGCACTTGTGTGGCAATTAACAGACCTCATTTCCTGAGTGTCCTTGCTGATAGTGTGTTAGAGATATGGGCTATTAGAACAAAAATGACACACATATGCTATATGGTCTGAGTGTCTTCAGAATATACTATGGTTAGTTTTTGTTGCCAAACTGTCTGGATTGAGAGAAATATATAACTTGAGGTTCTTATCTTTGGGTGTGTTTGTGGCATGTTTACAGAGATGACTTTCATGTTAGAGGAGGAGTCCTGCCCTGAATGTGGGCAGTGCCATCTAAAAAAAATGAGACACAAATGGAAAAAGTTAGAAAGGAGGAAGCCAGAACCATGATCCTGAGGAGGAAGCTAGAATCATCATCTTGAGGAAGAACTCAGAACTGTGATTATGAAGAGGAAGCCAGAACCATCATGCTGGAGAGGAAGCCAGAACCATCATCCTGAAGAGGAAGTCAGAATTGCTGCCATAACCTGGAAGTATCTGACACTGGCTTCCTCAGACTTGCAAGCTGAACTTAACACCAGAGGATCTACAGGGACCTTCCAGGTTTTCAGCATCAGCCTAAAACTACTGAGTCTTCCATCTTGTTTGGATGAGTAGCCACTGGGCTCCCAGCTTTGCCTGTGTGGAGATAGCCATTGTTTGATTACCTAGTTCCTATTGTATAAGACAAATAAAAGATAGATATACCACAAAGTGAGTTATTTAGAAAAGGCGGGCTTGCATTTTTGGGACTATTAGAATATATGAATGAGTGACATGTTAGTTTGCCTTTTTAGATTTTTATTTTTTTACTTTTGGAAGAAGAGTACAATAAATTTATAAAGATAAGAGAGGGGCTGGAGAGACAGATTAGTAGTTAAGGTGCTTGCCTGCAAAGCCAAAGAAAACAGGTTTGATTCCTCAGGACCCACATAAGCCAGATGCACAAGGTGGCACATGTGTCTGGGGTTCATTTGCAATAGCTGAAGGCCCTGGTGTGCCTATTCTTGCTCTTTCTCTCTTTCAAATAAATCAGTAAAAATAAAATTAAAACTTAAAAAAAGATAAGAGAGGAATTAAAAGTAATTGAATGTAACAGGAGCAAAGGAACTGTGTTTCAAATGATAATATCACCACACTGAACAGAATCAGCTATAAACCAGAGTTCACACATATAACCTATAAACACTGTACTTTTACTATGTTTTTTTCACTCTGTGTGAGTTCAGGTTGTATTATTTTTTTCATGTTCAGATACAATTTTGGAGCTTGGCAGAACTGATCAAGTAAGTGAATGGCTTTGTTTGTCAGGAGCCTACGTCTCTCTATGGAACTAAGAATACAAGATATATAAATGGGGAAAATCCTATATGGGTACAATATAATTTGGAGTTTTACTACAAACTCATGAGTTCATATTTCATGCATGCATATATATTTGCTTATATATGAACACATGTGTATTTATATATAAATGTTCGTGTGGATCTATAGCTCTTGATACAATAGTTAGTATTGGTGTAAATACTTTCTCACACAGCCACTAAGCAGATCAAGTAGAAATCCCATGAGATAACCAATAATCACACCTGGTACCTTGAATTTTGTCTCTAATATAGTTCTCATTTATCAGGAACTATCCTTCCTTAGGAAAATAAATAACTACGGTGTATACAAGATCAATCCTAATTAATGTGTTACACTGGAGCATAAGGATGAAACTTTACAAGGCAGATGCATATCATGAGAACACAGGGGTAAGCTTGAAGAGCCCACCATTGGCCAAATATGGGATCCTTTGAGAACTGTAATATGTAAGAGCAATGATAAACTGTAAAATAATCGGGAAAAGAGATCCACCAACCCCATAGATAAAATAGTTAGATGTGGATGGATAGGTAGATGATAGATAGATAGATAGATAGATAGATAGATAGATAGATAGATGGGCAGATAGATAGATAGATAATAGATAATGATAGAAAGTAGATGGCAGCTAAGTATAGATATTTATGACAGAAGATGATAGATAGATATATAGACAGGTAAATAGATAAATAATAGATATATAAATGACAAATAAGATATGTTAAATGTAGAGGAAGTAGTAAATTTGCAGATTAGGTCTTTCAATTTTCAAGATAGTGTTTAACATTTTGATATTGCAAAGCTTGACTTTCTACTTTTTCCTCAGTCCCACTTCTGACTTTCTAATTCTGCCCTTATCTTCCTCTCGCTATTTTTTGATTGTCTTCCGCACCATTGTCCCCAGTTTAAGATGAGCCACACTCCCTCCATGACTATCTAACATCCCCATTTGCAGTAGGATTAGTTCAAGCAACAATTCTCAAATATAGAGGAGATTTTAATAGGTCATGTTGTATTCATATGATCTCTCCTTGCAGGTTTCTCAGTAGTTGCTAATGGAAGTTCAACAATGGTACAAGAGAGAAATGCATTAACCACCCACATTTACCAGGTTGTGAAGGTCAGCCCTGCCTCTGGGTATAGAGTAACGCTATAATTGAAGAGCAGATTCCCAATATGCAACCAAATTTAAGTGTGGTGGTTTGAATTAGGTGTCCATAGAGTCATGTGTTTTGATGGTAATTTGGGAGATAGAGATGTACTAAAAGAGTTGGGTTGTTAGGGGAAGGCTTAAAGACATTGTAGCCAGCTCCTCATTGACAGAATTGAGCTGCTACTATTTTCCATCTGCTGTGGAAGATGCAATGTCTAGCCTCTGTTCATGCAATGCTTTCCCCAGCAATCATGGAGCTTCCTTTTGAGACTGCAAGCCAAAGTATTCAACTTTCCTCCAATCAGTTGCTTTTGGTTTGGTGCTTTGTGACAGCAGGAAGATAGTAACTACAATAGAAACTTGGTACCAGAGAAGTGGGGTTGTGACTGCTAGAAAACTGACTGTGTGGTTTTTGGCCTTTGGGAACTGATTTGTGGGAGGAACGTGGAAAGATTTGAAATCTTGTATTAAGAAACACTTTGCAGTGCTATAAGCAAAGTTTGATAGACCTTTATCTTCAGAGTTGAGAGACATAAATACAGAGAGAACTATGGGCTATATACATTTGGCTTATGAGGGGAAAAAAGAGCTTTGTCTGAACTGAGCTAGAAGCAGTTTGTGTGAGAGGGTTACTACATCTCATGTTCTGAGAACTTCTGCAGGGCTATGTGGCATATAAATGGACTGGTGTCAATAGATGGATATTGCACATAAAGAAATGAAAATTTCTGGTTGGAGACAGCACCCATTCTGATGCAATTGATTGAGAGATGAAAACAATTGAGATTGAGCCATGTGTCTACATTAGGACAGCCAGAAGACTGCCGTCTCTTTTGAAAGTAGGTGGGCTGAAGGAGTGTCCTGCTCTTCAAATTCATCTTTATTCTTGCTCCATTAACTAATTTTGTAGTCTATTTGATACCATGGCAGTATAACAAATGCAAAATGAGAGAGTGTACACATATGGCAATGTGGTTTTGTTTTTTGAAATGTACTATGGACAACATGAGGAAGGGTTATTGGAAGTCCCTGCATAGAGTCCAGTGAAGCCATGGGGATATACCATGGGTTGCAATGGAGATCCAAGACGGGAATAAGGGACAGCTGTCAAGGAGAGCTGCTGGATCAGGATGGGTTATTCCCTGGCCTGTAAGCATCCCAGCTGGAGGGATAGAATTGGAGCACTAGACACTTCATCACTGGTCACAGATGTCATACTTGGAGCTACAGAATTTGATGTTTGTGATGTTTGGTTTTAATATTGTACTGTTTAAGTCTTTCCTTGTTATTCCCAATGCCATATTTTGCAGTGTGAATGTTTACTCTGTGCTATTACATTATCTTATAGACAAAAGACCTTGGACAACAGGGATGTGGAACAGTGTTGGGATTGATAAAACTTGGGCACTTCTTAAGTTGGATTGAATGCATTGCATTTTATATCATGGATGGTTATCAGTTTATGATGGACAGGGGTGGAATGTAATGGTTTGAATTGGGCAATCCCCATAAACTCATGTGTTCTGAGTGCTTGATCCCCAGCTTATGATGGCAAGTTTGGTGATGGAGCCTTACTAGAGGAGGTATGTTGTTGGGGGCAGGTATAGGGATATTATAGCCCACTCCCCCTTTCCAGAACTGTGCTCAGTGTCCTACCATAATTTTCTACTTGCTATGGTAGAGGTGATGTCCAGTCTCTGCTTATGCCATGCTTTCCCTTGTCATCATGAAGCTTCCTTTAGACTGTAAGCTAAAATAAACAACTTTCCTACTATCAGCTGCTTTTTTTCAGGTCCTTTGCACTAGCAGCAAGAAGGTAACTGCAACATCAAGTCTGAGAGGAAGATGTAACAACTATCTCTCCAGAATATGGAAATTCAACCACCTTGGTACATTATATATTTAAATTCTTTATATGAGTTTTCTTACAAATAAACTAAATTCTGCATATCCTCAGAACATAAAACATCACTGGTATATAAACAACCAATTTCCTCATTGAAAACATGTTGCAGTAACCATCCAGGGAGGCAGAAAACAGACTGTTCTGAGTGGTATGCTAATCTCTTCTGTCTACTTGTATGTGAGACCTTCTTTCTTTCCTTCATTTCACATACTAGTGAATGCCATGTTTTTAACAATGTATAAGTCCTGAGAGATTCTTCAAAATAAGCCCAAACACACAGGAAAATTTTACCTAACCTTTGTTGAAAACCTTAAGGAAAACTCTGTTTTGAATCATTACCAGTGAAATTGTATCTTACCTGCCAATATCCCTAAATAAACCAAATAGAACAAAGGAGTCTGTGCAAAAAAGGAGAATGTGGCTGCTTTCTTATAATAGAACCCAATGTAGCAGACAGCTTCATGTTCACTGAGATGAACTTCCAAACCGGGCATGGTTATACAGGATGGGATAATGACACTTACAGATCCAGGGGAAGTTCCACAATGGCAGAAGAAGCTGGCTCTGATTTCACAGGTGCAAGCAGATACAGAGAAGCCACAAGCCACAGGCAAAAGCCACAAAGCACACTTCAGAAACTCTACATGGAACTAGGCACTTTGCCTATCTTTAGATTGGAATTTCAAACCCACCACCACACCTTAAGATCCACCCAGTGACACCTCCCCAGCCAGGTGGCTGCAGATCCAAACTACAAATTAATAAAACACTGAATATATCAGAGGCTATCTGTTCAAACTACCATATTCTTCCCCTGGCCCCCAAAAGACTCAAAAGCACCACACATTGTAAATTGTATTCAGTCAAATTTCAAAGGTCCCCAGAATCTTGACCAACTTAAGATAGTTCCAAAGTTCCAAGTATCCTCTGAGATTTAAGGTTTTCTCTTAGCTGTGAATTTTGTAAAACCAAACAAGTTAAATATTTTCAACATGTAAAGGCATAGAGTATTTTCAACTGGTATAAGGCATAGCAAGGAGAAACTAGAACAATGCAAACTCAACCACCATCAAGCAACATCAAAGTTCTGCAGTTCAAGTTCAGTCGTAACCAGTAACTGTCTCTGGATTTCCCAATTCCTCTACTCGACCTGGGCTGAGTAGCTAGGGAAATCTTCCATCCCTACCTAACAGCCTCCATGGTAGCCCTTGCATAGTCCTGGTATATCCAAAATGGTCCATTTTCCACTGGACTTGGCAGCCTATCAGTGTCATCATGCCCTGCCTCATGCCACATCTCAGCAGTGCTTCTTGAATTTTGTGCAGTTCATGACCACTCCATGCATTTTTCATGTTTGCAAAACCAATACCAGGTGTGCAGGACACAGCCATATTCTTAATTTGGGAACAAAATAAATCATGACTTTGAAAAGCAGGTTCCTTCTCCAGTCAACTCTTTCCAAGAATTTGCATTTCTACCAGTCTTTCCTCAGGCATTCTCCCCCATTGTTTTAATGTAAAGCAGTTGGGCTATCTATCTTAAGTTTGCTAATGTGCTCCTACCAAAGCAGAGATCCAGAGACACAGAGGCTCCCAAGTCTTCAACACAGGAATAGACCTAAAATGAATCCAACATGGTTCAGGGAAACTCGTGGAAGAGGGGGCAGAAAGATTGTTAGAGCCACAAGTTGGGACATTATGCACAGAGAAATTGCCACTTCTTCATAACACTGAGTGCCTATAATTTTAACTTTCTTGAGGTTTTTCAACTTAAAGTCTTAAGTCTCTCAGTCCAATATCTTTAGCCAAGCACATCAGTCCATTACAAATTTAACCTTGATCAAACTCTCTGGGTCTGGGCAGTAGAATGCAGCCATCCTTTATGCCAGTACCCCAGTTCCAACAAAGGCCTCTGGAGTCTTTCCTTCCCCTTAGAAACCTCATAAGCCAAGCCTCCAAGTTCAATCCTCTCTGCACTTGGCATTCTCAAACTCTCATCAGAATAGTCCATAATACTTGGCTTACTACTCCAGAAGACATCTTCAGTTGCAAGCACCAAGTAAGTGCCTATTTCCTCCAAAACAAATGTTCTGAAAGACCAAAATCCACATGATCAGATTCATCTCACCCCACATTCTGTTACCAATTTCTATGGCAGACAGCTTCAGGTTCACTGAGATGAATTCCAAACCAGACACATAGAGGAAGGAATATTGATTGAAGCTTAAAGATCCAGAGGAAGTTCCATAATGTCAGAAGAAGTTGGCCCTGATTTCACAGGTCCAAGCACAGAGAGAGAAGCCACAAGCCAAATTCCAAAAGTCACACAGCACACTTCAGGAATTCTAGGTGTAAATAGGCACTTTGCATATATTTAGATTGGAATTTCAAACCCATCACCACATCTTAATATCAACCCAGTGACACCTCTTCCGCCAGGGCTGTAGATCCAAACTAGAAACTAATAAAACATTGAATATATTGCGGGACATTTATTCAAACTACCACACCCAAGAAAACCCATTGAAATTTCATGGGGTTTCTAGAGAGGTTATCAATGTCAGATGGGGATGTATGGAGGGAGTGTTGCACATCTTAGATTATGGAAGGAAATAAAAGGTATAGAAGAAGAGATGGTAAAGGCAGACCTGTAAGGAGAGAAGGAAATCTAGGTAGCAATGGAAAGTTTAAGGAGGCAATATCCAAGTAGGAGGCTGTCTTAAAAATTGAGGGCTCTTGTCAAAGTCAAAAACAAACTGTGGGCAAAAAATTAGGCATGTCCCTTAGTAAGCTATGTATTCAATCCTGCTCTTGGTGATTGCATCATATTTGAATTTCTGTCCAGATCAGACAAAATCAGGTATTCTTCCTCAAGGGTACAAGAGATACTGGAAAGAATATATTTATGCCTTGAGAGTCATACTTGTGGTTAGAGTTTCAATATATGAACTTTTCAGGGACAGAAAAATTCAATCAATAGCTTCTCTATAGAATTGTATGCATATTTTTTAGGTATGTTATGGCCAAAGTCTCATGATCAAACTGAAGAACCACCCACATTAATGAGAATACTAGCTAAGCTTATAGTTATAGTAAAAGACCCATCAGAATATCCTTCTTATATAACCTGGACCTGGGCTGACTGAAACTTCCACCTGCCTAAAGTCTGTGAGATAAGATATTATTTCCTGAACATGAAGTATACTGGGAAGTTTATTTAACTGAGGTAAAGCCAGGCCAATATGGGTTAAAGTATCTGCTTGTTTATGTTGATACTTTCTCTGGATGGGTAGAGTTATTTTCAACCCAATCTGAGACAGCCCAGGTAGTAGCAAAGAAATTACAAGATGAAATAATTCCCCAATATGGATTACCCTTTGCATCATTGTATTGTACCCATTGTATCAGACAATGGACCAGCCTTTGTAGCCAAAGTTATCAAAGAATTAACTAAAACATTGGGGACCTGTTGGAAATTACATTGTGCTTATCATCCCCAGAGTTCAGGACACATAGAGAGGATGAATTGAACTTTAAAGGAGACTTTAACTGAAATAACTCTAGGGGGCTGGAGAGATGGCTTAGCAGTTAAGGCACCTGCCTGCTAAGCCTAAGAACGCTGGTCCCAATTTCCAGCGGTTCCAATCTCCAGGTCCCACGTTTAGCCAGATGCAAAGTGACGCAAGGGTGCAATGCCACACTTGCCCACAAGGGGGCACATGCATCTGTATTTCGTTCACAGCAGCTGAGAGACTGCTGGCGCGCCCATTCTCTGTCGCCCTCTCCCTCTCGCTCTCTCTTTTCTCTGTGTCTCTCTCCAAAAATAAATAAAATTAAATTAAAATTAAAATAACCCTAGGAACCAGCAAAGGTTGGGTGGGATTCCTTCCCTTTGCCCTGTTAAGGGACAGATGTACTCCATACATAAAGGAAATTACTCCATTTGAAATTACTCCATGGAAACCCCCCCTCCCATCCTGCCTAGGATGGGATTTAAACAAGTGGCTGACTTTAATCATGAAAAACTTCTGCAGTGTGTACAAACCTCACAAAAGGTCCAGGAGTCCATTGCCTCAATAGTCAGGGCTGCTTTTCAGTCGTCTCCTCCTTGCCCCCATCCTTTTCATCCTGGAGACAGAGTCTGGATCAGAAGACATCATTCTGGAGCATTGGATCCTCACTGGAAAGGTCCTCATCACCTCATCCTGACAACACCAACAGCTGTGAAAGTGGATGGAATTCACAGCAGGATCCACCACTCTCAAGTTAAGAAGATAATGCTACCTGAGGAAGTCCCAGAACAACAAGAAGAAAACAAGAGATGGTGAGTCCTAAAACATCCAATGGACCCACTAAAGACAGACACTTTTGCTCATGAACTTGTTGATATTAAACACTCTAAAGTTTACCACACAAGAAAATCCCTACACTTCCAGGGTTTGGTAATAGGTATTAAAAGATACCATGACAGGGGAAATAAGGGCCAAGTCAGCAGAAAGGACCCTTACTGCCCCTCCAGTATTTAGACTAGATCTCTGTAAACTATGGCCAAAACTTGGGACCTACTCAAGCTCAGGGGTAATAGGATCCCTTATGGGGCAATTGCCAGGACTGGAAGCCACTTAACACATTGAAATGGATGTCATTATCTCACCTTTGAAAAGTCCATAAGGGGAGCCTAATATTATGCCTGCCCTGCAAACAGAGGACCATCTGTCAAGGGGAAGGCCAATGCCACTGTGCAAGTAGGGGATGTGAAACCGTAGCACCCTGGATAGATAATGACCCCTTCATATCCATTAAGATAGAGTCCAATGATTGCTGTGAAGCCATTGGGTATTGTAATCCAATTACTATTACCCTTCACAGCTGAGCTCCTTTTTACTTAACTGGACAATGGGACACAGGAAGGACATGGGGGATCCAGAAGTATCAACAGGGGAGAGACCCAGGGGCCAAGTATACCATCCAAAGAATGAAAGTAGTTCCCCCAGTACAGTCCCAGTAGGGACTGTAGAACCCAACTGGGATATATTCTTGGATCATCCTAAAGTCAGGCCTACTCTTCCTAAAGCACAGGATGCTCTAACCCCTCTACCTCCAGTCATCAATAAAAATAAAAATGGCCCCACCCCTGTCCCTCCTGCCCCAGTAGTACCCCCCAATCTTATCCTCTCTATGTTAATCACAATGTATTACTTTGTTGATGCAACTGATGTGAATCTAACCAAGGACTGTTGGTTCTGCTTAAACCCCAAACCTCCCTAATACTTGGGAATCAGTACTAATAGTGCAATAGGAGAGGGAGAACTACAAACAAGAAAGCTCAACTATACCAGGGCAGAGACAGAATGTCCTGGGGGGGGGGTGTGCTAAGCCAGTGATAACACTAGGAGATGTTAGTGGAAAAGGACTATGTCTCAATTCCTCTAACTATTCTTTATCCCACTCCCCATTTCAGCAATAGTTTAAAACAGCTTTAGATCTAAAACCAGAAGAAGCCCTTCTTAAGAGCCCACCTACTACCTGGTTTACATATACTAATGGTCTTACTCCCTGCATAAGTTTAGAGTTTTGCAAAGATCCTAATGAGCTATGGATCATATTATCCCCCAAGTTTACTTGTATGATGACACATCAGGTAGAGAGCGTATGGGTTTGATTTCTCCTGTATCAGGGAGGGCCAAAAGAGCTGCCCCAATACTGGTACCACTCTTAATAGGGGCTGGCATTGCAGAATTGGCTGCATTAGGCACTGCCTCTCTAGTAATAGGGAACAAACATCTTAGACTACTTGTTGAACAAATAGATCAAGATCTGGGCCACTTAGAAAGCTCTATAACCCGCTTAGAACAATAGGTAGATTCATTAGTTGAGGTTATGTTACAAAATAGAAGGGGGTTTGATTTACTCTACATGAAACAAGGGAGGTCTATGTATGGCCCTAGGGGAAACCTTTTGCTTTTATGCTAACTAGTCTGGAATAATCAGAAACACCTTAGCCTTAGTCAGAGAAAACCTTAGAGAAAGAGAACTCCAAAAACAGTCTACTGGAAACTGGTCTCAGTCTATGTATGATTGGTCTCCGTGGTTAACTACTCTTATTTCTGCAGTCACCAGCCCCCTTTTATTAGTATTGCTAGGCCTTACCACAGGACCCTGCATTATTAATACTTGGGTCCAAATAGAATTAGTTCTGTTAAGATTATGGTATTACGGACACAGTATACCCCCCTATTTGAAACTGAACAAACCCTAGATGTTATCCCTCATGAGTCAAAGATTTGACTCGGTGCCATATCTGAGGGGGGAAATGTAAAGAGAGCAAAATGTTATTATTTATTTACATCAAGCTTAGGAAAAATAGAAGTCACTTCCTTGTAGGATCCCATAAAAGAATGGGATGAAACACTTGCTTGAGCAGATGGGGATGGTAGATAAACAGGATGCTCTGCTGGTCTGAATAGCATTACCCTGGGCCTGCACTGTTGAGCAAAATCCTTAAGGGCAGATAAGCAGGACATTTGGAGACTCTTGGTCACAGGCCTGCTTCACACCCCCAGCTACTTCCTGTAACTGACCAACAGACCTATAACAAGATTAAACAAGTTTGTTTAATCTTCTAAAAATGGAATACCCCTGCTGTAACGCACTGAATTCCCCTTTATGTTTAAAGTTATTTTGATGGTTGTAACTGTAACATGTGAATTGTGATTCATGGTTTAACTGCCATCCTGTTTTTGCAATAAACATTTTGTAGGTTTTTTTTTTTTTTTTTTTCAGTAAAAGCTGACACTACAAGCAGCTCGAGGCTGCCCTGAGCAATCCCACCCTCTCATGTGCAATCCCAGTGCTCAGGTGCTCATCGGTTCATGCCCAGTACTTTATGAGTCAGTGGTCTGATGTGATACTGGACCCCACTACAGTGACCTGTGTGTCTCATGATCCTCTCCTTGGATGCCATTTTCAAGGAAGTTTCCCTCGCTTTCCAGGGGTTGGAGAGATAGTTTAGAGGTTAATGTACTTGCCTGCAAAGCCAAAGTACCCAAGTTTGAATCCACAGGACCCACACAAGTCAGATGCACAAGGTGGCACATGAATCTGGAGTTTGTTTGCAATGGCTAAAGGCCCTGGAGTGCCTATTCTCTATCTGCCTGTTTCTCTATGAAATAAATAAATAAATTTTTGAAAATAGATAAATTTAATACAAGAACAATAATACATTTTCATCTATAAGGATTTCTTTCACTCTATTTAAGGGGGGTAGAGTTAGGGTGACTGGACCCTTGAAGGTAAAACAGCAGAAAAGTTTTTCTCATCTCTTGCCTACTTCCAAAGAATTGTTTTTCCACAAACAGGACCCCTCCCGGTAGGGAGGTCTTTCATAGGATTTAAACACTGGTTGGTCAAGTTCAGCCCCCAGAGCTAATCTCTTCCTGAGACAGCCCCTATCCCTAACCAGAAGACAGCCCACCACCCTAAGGTTATAAATACCTTTGCAAGAGGATGGCAAGCTCTGGCTCTCTGATAACTTGGGAACTTCCAGCTCCAGGTGAGCTTTTCCCTGGCTGGGCCTGGGCTGGTAGATGCTAGCCTCCCCACCTTTTCTGGGACGCCCCTAGCCCTTACTCTCTGAATAGGTTCTGTATCTCCTCCAGCTCCCCACATGGCAGGAGCTCCTTGAACTTTCTTTTCTCTTGCCTTTCCACACTTTTTTCCTCAGATACTTATCTGGTCACATGGACTCCTGAGCTACACGTGGTCCACATAGGATTTTGGGCTCCACATGGTATAATTCTCTTCTCCCCACTTTGTTTACCCTTACCTTCAGCATTCCCCTATCTGAACTCCTTTGTAAAATCTGAATGAAATGTGGTATTTAAAAAATCATTCCCTTGAATCTGGAATTGCCAATTCTTTGGTTAGTTGGCAGATTTGAACTCAGGGCTTGGGGTTCCAGGAAGCATCCCAGAATCCCAATTTCCCTGTTACATTATTTTTTATCTCTAAAAACCAAATAGGAATAATTATCTGCTATAGTTCTCCATAGCAATCTTCATCTTTGCTCTTCTGTGGTCAATAAGTCTTACATCTCAAAGAGAGAGAATATAAGTTTTTCATTGAATTTTACTTTCTTGGGGTGCATCTAGAATTTATGTATTTGTTTCATATGTGTCCATGATATTTATGTTTGTTTTTGTATGTTTTGTCCAAAACAGTGACAATATTCCAAAGATACATAACTGGTGGCAATTTCAATTTTTTGTTATTTTTAAAAATTTTTTGTTATTTTTATTTTTGCTTTTATTATATGTTTTTGGTATGCAACTTAAAGTGAATGTGTGAGAACATTTTGGTACTTTATTAAAAGTTATTATAAGCACATATTCATAAATTTATGTACTTTTAGCTTCTTAAAAATGTGAAATGTTATTTTCAGATTTACTAAATGTTCATAAAACCTTAAGTGCTACTTGTGTCAACACAGAAGACAGCTCTCAAAGGGGATAAAAGATAGTTTATTCTGGAGCTAAATATGAAATATTACAGATTGAGGTTAGCCCAAATACCATGTTCTTTTTTCTTAAATTGTATTTATTTATTTGCAAACGGAGAGAGAGAAGAGAGACAGAGAGAGAATGGGCACACCAGGGCCTCTAGCCACTGTAAACAAACTCCAGACACATGTGCCCCTTGTGCATCTGGCTTATGTGGGTCCTCCAGAATTGAACCTGGGTCCTTTGGCTTCACATGCAAATGCTTTAATGACTAAGCAATCTCTCCATCCCCCAAATTCCATGTTCTAATGTGTTAACAATTTCATGAAGGTTTTGTAGTTTCAGAACAAAAGACAGTCATAAATCAAGGCACTTTTCAAGTACATTGGCAGACCATCAGGTAGAAGAGTTATAGGAAAGGGGGTCATCTCCACCATAGGCCTCAGATGCTATCTGATTAGATTCTTAGCCTTTGGGTTGGTGGAAGCTGGTGGTCTGTCAATACATTCCAAAAAGGTTGCACCTGAACAACTAATAGTTACCAGGATGTTAGGTCAGACACAGAGGTGAGTAATAAATGGCTATTGAGGGGCTAAAGATAGCCAAGGTAATTAGGCTTTGGTCTTACAACATTCCATTTCTCTGTGATCACAGAAGTTTTATCACTCCATTCAGCCTTGCTAGAAGTAGATGTAGCAGGTATGGTACTTTTCTGGGTACTTTAGTTCACACTTTTTTGGGTGATATAATATTTATTTAAATATTAAGACAAAGTTTCATTTGGCAATAGAGGTTAATGTTGAATACATAGATTTTAATGATTTCCTTCCAAAACAGATTTCACAACAATTCTATTTCACTGTTTTTCAATGGTAATAAGTAATAAAAATAAGACATCAAATGTCTCAATAGTGTACACTAAAGGATATTTTTTAGATATTTAGATATTTTTTAGATTGATTGTAATGAATGCAAAAACAAAAATTTCATTTTATGTGCTCATTAGCAATCTTTTTTAAAATTTATTAATTTGCAAGCAGAGAGAGAGAGAGAGAGAGAAGAGAGGCAGACAGAGAGATAATGGGCACACCAAGGCCTCTAGCCACTGCAAACACACTCTAGACACATGTACCCCTTGTGCATCTGGCTTACATGGAACCTGGAGAATCAAACCAGGATCCTTTGGCTTCACAGGCAAATTCCTTAACCACTAAGCCATTTCTCCAGCCCCCAGAATCTTTAAATTTACTTTCCACAGTGGAAATTACAGAAGATGCAATCCCCACCTCACGGTCCCCCCAAAAAACTAGCATTCAGAATCAGGTACTCTTATTTATGTGTAATGATGATGACTATGTTATTAAGTCTGAAAATAATGACATATTTTTTGTGTGAATTTTAGTTTACAGTTGTAACATTAAGATATAAAATTTATTAACTGCTTATATGTGTTCTCTAACTTCAAAACAGTTTTCTTTTAACTGTATATATATTTTATCTTATCCTAGTTAAAAAGAAAATGCCAAAAATACTAATTGGAGAAAAAACAGCCTCTTCAGCCAATGGTGCTGGGAAAACTGGATATGTATCTGTAGAAGGAAGAAAATAGATCCTTATCTCTCCCCATGCATAAGAATTAAGTTTAAATGGACCAAAGACTTTAATATATGACCTGAAACTCTAAAATGGCTAGAAGAAAAAGTAGGGGAAATCCTTCAACATATTGGTCTTGGCAAAGAATGTCTAAATATAACCCCAATTGCTCAGGAAATAAAACCACAAATCAACCACTGGAACCTCACGAAATTACAAAGCCTTAGTACAGCTAAGGACACTATGAATAGAGGAAAGAGAGAACCTACAGATTGGGAGAAAATCTTTGCCAGTTATACATCTGACAGAGGATTAATATTTAGGATATACAAATAACTCAAAAAATTAAATAATAAGAAATCAAACAACCCAATTAAAAATGGGCTATAGAACTAAATAGAGAGTTCTCAGAAGAAGAAATACAGATGGTATATAAACATCTAAAAAAATGTTCTACATCCCTAGTCATCAGGGAAATGTAGATTAAAACTATGTTGGGATTCCATCTCACTCCTGTCAGATTGCCTACCATCATGAAAACAAATGACCATAAATGCTGGCAAGGATGTGGAAAAAGAGGAACCCTTCTACACTGTTGGTGGGAATACAATCTGGACCAGCCATTGTGGAAATCAGTGTGGAGGTTCCTGAGATAGCTAATATGACCCAGCTATAGCACTCCTAGGCATATATCCTAAGGACTTATATTACTACCTTAGAGATACTTGCTCAACCATGGTTATTGCCATGCTATTCACAATAGCTAGGAATTGGAACTAGCCTAGATGTCCCTCAACTGATAAGTGGATATGAAGATGTGGCACATTGACACAATGGAGTTCTACTCAGCGGTAAAGAAAAATGAAGTTATGAAAATTTCTGGAAAATAGATGGATCTGGAAAGGATTATACGTAGTGAGATAACCCAGGCCCAGAAAGCCAAATGTCATATGTTCTCTCTCATATGTGGATCCTAGCTACAAATGATTGGACTTCTATGTGAGTAGGGAAAAGTCAGTAGCAGAAGCCAGTAAACTAGAAAGGGGAGATAAAGGGAATAGAAGGAGAGGGAGGGGGACTTAATAGGATGGTATTATATATATGTAAGTAGAAGAACAGATTAATGGGAGTGAAAAGGCCTAAATTAGGTCAGGGGAACAGCCTGAGGAAAGGAAAGGTGGAGGGAGGGCTAATCAAAATCTAACAGGATATAAATAAGTCATATGGAAACCTACTTTTGTGGACAATGGCACACTCAGAAGCCATAGCTTGTTACTAGAAAATTTTCATTGCCAGGGATGGGATACCTTCCAGTGACTTGTTGGCCAAGGAGGTCACAGACACCCCCAAAACATTACAGGCCATTGCCAAGGCCCTTGGTTTCCCACCAGGAATAGATGGTAAGACCCTATTGCTGAGGACTCCACATACTTGGGCCACAAGGTCACTGAGAAATCCTGCTGGATCTGAGCTGAAAGCCTCCTTGATGTGGACCAGCTGACAGAAAGCTGGAAAAAGCTACAGTGCATGCAGTTCACCGGGAGAGAAAAAACACCAGTGAAGATACTCAACAGTGAACACTATAAGATTTAAATTTGGTCAGCCAGGCCAAAGAACCAATGGGTGCAACAGTGGCATGTCTGTTATGGGGGGACCAACCTCTCTCTAATTGGACTGGAGACCCGCTCAATGGGAGGGAATACATCCCTGATACTGAAAACCTACAATAGGTAGTCACGAGCCCTAGGGGTGTAACATCTGCTGCTGTCTGGCTAAATGTGCATATTATGCTCACCAAGCTGCCCAGTAAGCACTTTTCTTAATGTCCATACACACACACACACACACACACACACACACACACACACACACACACACATATACATACATATTTTTTTTTGAGAGAGAGAGACAGAGAGAAAGGGAGAGGAAGACAGAGATGGGTGCACCAGCAGCCCCTCAGCTGCTGAGAACGAAATCCAGATGCATGCTCTCCCTTGTGGTCAAGTGCAGCATTGCACCCTTGTGTCACTTTGCATCTGGCTAAACATGGGACCTGGAGATTGGAATCGCTGGAGATTGGAACCAGCATTCTTAGACTTAGGAGGCAGGCACCTTAACCACTAAGCCATCTCTCCAGCCCTCCATACCCATATTATTTTTAAAAATCATTATGCCTTTAAAAAATTAAATCCTCAAACGTACTACTTAAATAAACACATGATGCTGGTAACTTGTCAGCATTTTCAAAAATATTTGGCTTCTTTAAGGCATCAGCATTTAGTTCATCTAAATCAAAGATACACACTTTTAGAGAACATACATCATTATTACTGAGTGCCCTATAACCATTATGTATATGTATAGGAATATATTTTATTTATATATGCCATCTTATTAAAGAGAATTTTGAAGGTCTTTTAAAGTAATAAGTAAAAATTCAGACCTGTGTTTCCACAATGAACTACTTTGAGATGAAGAAAAGACATGACATCAAAGGCTTCTGCCTACAGAGTAAGGACTTTGTCAAGTACTGCTAACCATCTCATGCTAGAGAATTTCCTGGGAAGAATTCTCAGACCTGTGTTTCTCTTTTCAAACATCTGAGCAAACATCAACATGAACTTCTGAAATGCTGAGTGACACTGGTCTTCAATTGCATCAACAATTAATACTAGTAACTAAACATCTCTAACTTTTATTTTTATATTTTCTAAATTATTCTATATTTAAACATTTTAAAAATTGTTTAAGATATTTAAATTTTTCTTGGTATATTTTAAATAATAAAACCAATGCTAATGTTGGTCTTAGTTAAGCTTCAAATGAGGATGATATTATGTTCTTTTGTTAATTATGATTTTATCTTTTGTCATGACTGTTTACCTATCCAGACTGCCACCTTACTTGAACCAATATTTCATATTTCAAGGGATTCAAGGTTTACTCATTTTTACATTTTTTCACTATATGTAATTTGAATACATAAGAAGCTTTTAATTTTAAATTGACAAAGATTTATTCTAGCTCCATTCTGAAATTTTAAAATCCATATTCTGAAAATAAAAGTAAATAGACATTTTTCTAAATATATTACAAATATATTTATTTGAGTCCAACCAATTAAGCACTATGTTTACAAATGTTAGAAAACTAATTAAAGGCTATGACATATTTAAACTTCTGACAACTTTAATATAATTTTAGCTTCTTTTACTCTTAGAGATATGCAAAGATGGGTTAACTCTCATATCCAAATGATACAAATGAGTCAATCACTAATGATAACAATATTAATGGTGTTTTATAGCATGAGAGCAGCTATTTCTTTGTTGGGCATTGCTAAAAACAGGCTGGGACTGTGAGGAAGCTGGCCTGAATTGTTGGACATGGGGATTGCAGTTGGCCTCATCTTTGCGCACCCACTCTGGTGATGGTGACTGGCCCTCCCTGCCCTTGGGCAAGGTTGTAGTATGCCCTGTCATTGCCCAGAGTGGGCAGAACTGGCGAGACCCTCCTGCCTTGATCCTGAAAGCATCTGACCATTTCATATTAAGGCTTTGCCCTTCCCCCACAGTTCCTGACTTTGTGGCTAGCTGCCCAAGAGACCCTTATGTGGCTGAAGTCATGTAGCTTTTCCCCCTCTTCCGTTATCTTTCTCACAGCTCCTCCCTCACAACTCTGAAGTCACGTAGCTTTTCTCGCCACTATCTCCCTTGCACTTCTGCCTTTCAACCAATAAGATAGCAACCCATAAACTATGTATACAATCACTATATAGTCTGTATGTGCCCTCTCAAACTTTCAAGTGTTTATAAACCCACTCCCCTTTTTGAATAAACAAGTGCTGTCCATCAGATGGTCTCCCAGGTGTTCATTGCCCATCACACTCACCTGCTCGAGGACCCTGATTCCGCTCCCTCCCCGACTCTTCCTGTGTCTGGGACATCAGTGGCCAATGACCCCAGGAAACAGTAAGAACCCACAGCTGGTGCCCAAACAGGGACTCTCTGGACACATGATTAATAGGGAGTGCCCCCTGGAGGGACATCCTCCCCTTGGGGTTAATGGCCCCTGTGGCCATTGAGGGCTGGCAAGTTTCGGTTTCTTCTTCCTCCACAAGAAGAAGGTGGCTCTTCTGTCCATCTGAGAGAGGCAAGTTTCCCCTTTCTCCATCACAGAGAGGTGAATATCTCTTTCCTCCATCAGAGGGAAGCTATTTTCTCCTTTTCCTTCTTTACTTTCAGTTTGTGCCATCACATGGGTTTAAAGCAAAGCCAAAGGTAAATTGACATCATTTGACTGGGAATACAATCAAGTATTGATTGAAGGCCCCTAGCTCACTATTTGAACCCTGACAGTCTGCTCGGGCATTGGCAACAACCTTCTATTTATTTCTCTTCACAATCAACCAACCGGTAACGCATCAACCAGTAAAAGCCTCTAGGGCAGACTCCAGTCTATTAAACTTGAAGACAGGCTTTCCGTCTAGACCTTTGGGGAATCCCCCTTGATGCCATAGCATCCCAGGAATGTTGCCTTCTGGTCTTGGCATTCTGGTCTTTCTCTATGATGGAAAATGCTACCTCTCATTGAAAGGAATCCCAAATCAGCAGATTGAGGATATTTCTCAAAGTTAGGGGCATAAAACTCTCTCAGAAAGAGGCCAATTCATTCTGGGAAAAGTTCCTCCAGATCACAGCCACTGCACATTGCCATGGCCAGCCCATGCCCCAAAGCCACCAGCAATGGAGGCAGCAACACCAGTAGGTGTGGGAAGAAAGGCCCCTCCACCACCCCCTGCTTCTTTCCCTGCTTGCTGCTGGGTTCATGACCCAGGCTCTGGGGGCCATGGCTGACAACATGGTCTCAGATGCGAGTGGCCTGATGCCTTCCAGCCACACCCACCCAGCACCCAGCATGGTGGACAAGGAGATGATAGATTTAAAAAAAGGCAAGATTCTCCTACTCTTAAAGAGTTGTAAAATGGCAAGATCAGGAAGCTGCCTTATAGCCTGAAGGAAGTCCAAAATCTTTCCTGGACTTTAGAAAGAAAAAAAAACAAAAACTCTTTCTTATCTTCCCTGGCTTGTAGACCTTGGGGACTGCAAATAAATGAAATCTCAAGATCCTGGCCCAAATAGCATATTGGGTGAATGCCAAATTGCTGTGAATAAACGGGGACTTCTTATAAAAATTTGCAATTGTTTTAAGTTTACTTTGTCTCTCTACACTTCCCTGGGACTACTAACAAAAAACAGTTTCAAGATTTATATTTAAATTTAAACATGCTCGAGACTAAATTTGTAAGAAAATTTCTAATGTTCGAATCTACTTTCATATTTTTAAAAATGTGTTTTAAAAGTCAAGTCTGGTCTACTCTTTTATAAAAATGTTATTTCAAAAGGCCTTTTATTAAAAGTCTTATGTTAAGGACAATAAAAGTTTTTGCTGGTAGTAATGAGATGAACTGACTAAGAAAGATCAACCGGAGTGGAAACATTAAAGGTTGGTAACTGTGTGATGAAAAAGATTGTTACAGAGTAGTTACATAGATTGGAAGGAAAAAGTATGTAGATGAAAGTATGAATAAAGAATGTGGATGAAGCTATGAGTAAACTTAAACAGAAGGGTAAAGACAAAATAATCAGATTACAGACTTTTTGAGATATAATAAAATGATTATTAACCTAGGGCTTACATCAGGGTAACAAAGCATGGCCCTGGCTGATAGCAGGTTACTATGGTATTCAGGTTGTAAACTTAAAACTTTAATTCATTGATGGTAATCTGGTCATGATAATGGTTATGAAAGACTAAATTTAGAGTACCCAACAAAGTTAGTTAAGTTCCTTTACTTGTCAACCTTTTAAATATATATAGGTTTATTCGAGGTAGAGTTTCACTCTGTCCCAGGCTGACCTGGAATTCACTATGTAGTCTCAGGGTGGCCTCAATTAAATATATATATTAATTTTTTTTAAATTATTTTTATTATTTATTTTTGGAGAGAGTCACAGAGAGAGAGACAGACAGACAGAGAGGGAGAGGGAGACAGATAGAGATGGGTGCACCAGCAGTCTCTCAGAATGCTGTGAACGAAATCCAGATGTGTGCGCCCCCTTGTGGTCAAGTGCGGCATTGCGCCCTTGGGTCACTTTGCATCTGGCCAAACGTGGGACCTGGAGATTGGAACCGCTGGCGATTGGAACCAGCATTCATAGGCTTAGCAGGCAGGAGCCTTAACCGCTAAGCCATCTCTCCAGCCCTAACTATATATTTTTTAAAAACTATATCTTAAGGTTAAAATTGGTTCCTTAGTATTTAATTCTCTCACATGGTTAATATATCTAATATACAAAAATTCCTAGCATGCCCCTATCTCCCTCCATTGGCACACACCAATAGCTGCCCCCTCTATTCTGATGCAAAGGTGAAATCCTTTAGATGGAATATGGAAGGGACCAGACCCCCTCCTAAGTATGGGGAGAGGATTTGCTTCTATTTTCACAGGAACAGCAAAAGCCTATCTGGGTCTGTAGCAGACAGCTTCACGTTTGCTGAGATGAACTTCCAGACCAGGCACAGTTAGCGAGGAAGGGATTTATTGAATCTTACAGATCCAGGGAAGTTCCATAATGGCAGAAGAAGTTGGCCTGCCTTCACAGGACCAAACACAGAGAAAAAAAAGCCACAAGCCAAAAGCCACACAGCACAGCACAACTCAGGAACTCCAGCTAGGTACACTTTGCATATCTTTAGATTGAAATCCTAAATCCACCACCACACCTTAAGATCCACCCAGTGACATTGCCTCCAACCAGGTGGATGCAGATGCCAACCATAAACTAATAAAACACTTAATATATTGGGGGGCATCTATTCAAACTACCACAGGGTCCCAGCTGAAAATGTCCCATTAAATCACTCTGACCAAGGACATGGCTCATCTGACACTAAAATGGAAGTGTCCCAGGCCCCCTAGGAGGAAAACATGCTGGCATGGGGCCAAATTGAAGCCCTGTGCCAACAAGGAGTCATGCTGGTATGAAATTCACAACAGCCTCTATCACCAGAGACTCTGTTTATATCCTTACTTGCTATCCTCACCTTAAAAGTAGCACAGGCTCAACAAGCACATTGAGCTTATGTACCTGACCCCCCTCTAGCTAGGGCTGCTCTTTGGGAAGAACCCCTACCTAAGATATTTTCTAATGCTTCCCTTTCCACTGCCAGTTATGACCTTGAATTCTTGTAAGAAGTGACTAAACCAATTAGCTGAACCTCTCTCACAGCAGAGACTCCTATCTGCTTTTCAATAGATAGGTATCATGAGGAATGTTATACAATGAATACAAACCACCCATTCATTATGGATGGTTAATACCAAAATAAATATAACTTACGATTACAATTGGGTCCCTGAGAAGGCAAAAAATCAGAGATACCACCCATCTTGAGTCCCCAAGAGCGGCCTCAACCAGAATTATGGGAAGTAGTAGTTACCCTAAAAGAAAATTATTTTAAGGTTTGGACGTGTCTGCCCCTCCCTCATCTTTTCGTAGTTGGGCCTGGGTGGGCCAATCACCAAAATAGGATTTACTTTCTTAGTTGTACCCGGTGTATTATGTCCAATTGTATCAATTCTAAGGGAGGCACAGCTGCAGACTACTCCTCCAATGCAGTCTTTATTGTCATATGGCCTCCTTACTTAATTATGCCAGTCAAAGTGACTGAGTCCTGGTACTCCAGCTTCAGAGCTGAAGTGTTCCAGCAGCTCAAGAGATTGATGACATGGAAACGAAGATTCATAGAATGGCTAATTGTGTGTATCATTGCTACAATCACCATCATTGCCTCTTCCACAGTGGCAACAATATCCCTAGCACAATCAGTGAAGACAGCTGATCATGTTAATGTACTGGCTAAAAATGTATCTCAAGTCATTTCATCACAGATAGATATTCACAAAAAGGTGTTAGTACAGTTAGATGCTCTAGAGGATGCTGTTAGGTATTTAGGAAGATGGGTTGCCAATCTGGCAGCTCAAATGCAGTTGGTCTGTCAAGCTAATTATCAATTCATATGTGTTACTCCTCTACCATACAATGGGACTGCTACTGAATGGTGGAAAGTTGAAAATCATATTTGGGGTATTTGGAATCATAATAATCTCAGCATAGATTTACAAAGTTTATAAAATAAATATCTGTTATTTCACATAGTCACTTGTCTTTTGGTCATCCTGCTAAGGCAGCTAAAGGATTTTTGATGCCTTACAGAACTCATTACAAAAATTATCTCCCAAACAGTTTCTTTCTCAGATTTTCATTTGGCTGTTATTGGTGTCAGGCACCCTGCTACTACCCTTATGCATAATTCCCTGTATGTGTAAATTAGTGCTCAAACAATATAGACAAATCTTGACTGATCAGGTCCTTATACATCATCTGTCTCTATCTGGACCCACAATAAGTCACAAAAAAAACTTATTCAAGATGACACTGCCCCATTTTAAAAACAAATGAGGAGTTGTTGGGCATTGCTAAAAACAAGCTGGAACTGTGAGGAAGCTGGCCTGAACTGCTGGACATGGCTGGGGACCTTGGGCTGTGGGGGTTACAGCTGGTCTTATCATTGGGAACCCACCCTGGCAATGGTGACTGACCCTCCCTGCCCTCGGGCAAGGTTGTAGTGCGCCCTGTCATCGCCCAGAGTGGCAGAACTGGCAAGGCCCTCCCCTTGATCCCTTGATTCCATAGTCAGGCTTTGCCCTTCCCCCACAGTTCCTGACCTTGTGGCTTGCTGCCCAAGAGACCCTTATGTGGCTGAACTCATGTAGCTTTTCCTGCCTCTTCTGTTATCTTTCTCACAGCTCCTCCCTCAAAACTCTGAAGTCACATAGCTTTTTCTGCCACTATCTCCCTTGCACTTCTCCTTTCAACCAATAAGATAACCATAAACTATGTATCCAATCACCATATAGTCTGTATGTGCCTTCTCAACCTATCTCAAGTGTTTATAATCCCACTTCCCTTTTTGAAAAAATGAGTGCTGTTCATCAGATGGTCTTCTGGGTGTTCATTGCCCATCACACTCACCAACTCCCAGACCCTGCTTCTTCCCCTTGACTCTTCCTGCACCAAGAACATTGGTGGCCAATGACCCTGGAAAATGGTGAGGACCCACATTCTCAAGTCAATATTTAAGCTGTCCCATAGTATAGTTAACTGAGATTAACAGTAACTCCTATTAGGATCCCATTTCCCTTTCTGGCTCTAAAATAATAAATAATATTAAGTTATATTCACAAACCTACAAATTCTAATGTGTAACATATCTGACCTTTGGTTTCTATTCCATTCACTAAAATATTTGGTCCATGGAAAATAAAAGGCAATTTGTTGGAAGATATTTTATTGTTATTTTATTTCTTCTATGCAGTGACTGTACATTTACTTCCCCACATGGAGACCTGAAACTATATGAAGATAATAGTACATATCCAGTTATTACCTATTGTGGTAGTTTGAATATATGTCCCCCAATATATTCAGTGGTTTATTACTTAGAGTTTGCATCTGCAATCACCTTGCTGGAGGCAGTGTCACTGGGGGCGGGTCTTAAGGTGTGGTGATGGCTTGAGATTCCATTGTAAAGATATGCAAATGTGCCTAGCAGGAGTTCCTGAAGTGTGCTGTGTGACGTTTTGGCGGTAGTTTTGCTCTGTATGCTGTGGTGGCTGGTTGACTTTTGTTCTCTCTGCCTGGCCTTGTGAGAGCAGGCTGCTACTACTGCCATTATGGAACTTCCCCTGGATCTGTAAGCTTCAATAAAAAATATCCCTTCCTCCATAACTGTGCCTGGTCTGAAAGTTCATCTCAGCGAACCTGAAGCTGTCTGCTACAGTAAAGTGGTACCAGGAGTGGGGTGAGATGAACCAGATCGTGTGGATATTCGTCTTTTGGAACCTTTGTTTTGGAGGAATGGGCATGGACTTGGTGCTTGCAACTGAAGGTGCCTTCTGGAGTGGTAAGCCAAGTTTTATGGACTATTCTGATGAGAGTTTGAGAGTGCTAAGTGCAGACTGTATTGAACTTCGAGGCTTGGCTTATGAAGTTTCTAAGGGGAAGGAAAGACTGCAGAGGACTTTGTTGGAACTGGGCTACTGGCATAAGGGATGGCTACGTTCTACTATCCAGGCCCAGAAAGTTTGATCAAGGTTAAATTTATAATGGACTGATGTTCTTGGCTGAAGATATCGAACTGAGATTTAAGATTTTAAGTTGGAAAAACTCAAGCAAGGTAAAAGTAGAGGCACCAAGACTGATTTCAGGTTACTGGAGCTGCTATTGTCAACCACATTAGCAATCTTAAGGAAGGTGGAAGGAAGGTGGCCTGACTTGATTTACATTAAAACAATGGAGAGGATGCCTAAGGAAAGACTGTTAAAAATGCAAATTCTTGGAAAGAGCTGACTGGAGAAGGAACCTGCTTTTCAAGGCTAAAAAATATGGCTGTGTCCTGCACACCTGGTAAAAACATGAAAATGCATGGGCAAGTTGCACATGGTTCCAGGAGCCGCTGCTGAGATATTTTAGACCCTCAGTCGGCTGGAAGAGCCTTTTGGACCATGGTTTGCATGGAGACCTAAAGATGTTTTGAATATACCAGGACTGTGCAAAAGGGCTACCATGGAGTGCAGTGTTGGCATGGGATAAAAGTTTTCCCTGGCGACTCTGCCCAGCTGGAGGGGCAGAATTGGAAAACCTGGAGACTGTCAGTCTCTGGTTATATTGAACTTGAACTGCAAAAGTTTGATGACAGCTGATGGTGATTGAGTTTGCATTGTTTTAGTCTCTGCTTGCTATTCCTTATACAGTTAAAATGTTTACTCTGTGCCTTTACATGTTAAAAGTATTTAACTTGTTTGATTTTACAGGACTCACTATCTTAAGTTGATCAAGACTGTAAGAACCTTTGAAATTGGACTGAGTACAATTTACAATGTATGATAGTTATAAATCTATTGGGGGCCAGGAGCTAAATATATTGGGGGCCAGGGGCGGAATGTGGTAGTTTGAATATATGTCCCCCAATATATTCAGTGGTTTATTACTTAGAGTTTGCATCTGCAATCACCTTGCTGGAGGCAGTGTCACTGGGGGCCCCAGTCTTAAGGTGTGGTGATGGTTTGAGATTCCATTGTAAAGATATGCAAATGTGCCTAGCAGGAGTTCAAGAGTGTGTGTATGACGTTTTGGCGGTAAAAACTCTGTATGCTGTGGTGGCTGGTTGACTTTTGTTCTCTCTGCCTGGCCTTGTGAGAGCAGGCTGCTACTACTGCCATTATGGAACTTCCCCTGGATCTGTAAGCTTCAATAAAAAATATCCCTTCCTCCATAACTGTGCCTGGTCTGAAAGTTCATCTCAGCGAACCTGAAGCTGTCTGCTACACCTATAAATAAGAGTTATAATAAATTGTATATTGAAAATGAATTTTTCTTAGAATTAGAGCTAGCCACTCAACAAGAGGTTATAGATATAAAAACAAGCTGGCCAAAAGAAAACCTACAGTTAAAGATAATAAATTATTCAAGTGTTCTAAACTTCAAATAAAGTATCTCATAAAATACAAATAACTGAAACAAAGGGGAAACATGTCAATCTAATTTTGAGTATATATATATTAGATGATTAAAATGTCTTTTTTTCTCATCTGTTGCATTAAATTTGTTAGGCCAGGTGTGGTTTTGATTATATTAAACTTTAAATATTACATTCACACACACATAAGTTATATCAGACAGAGAGAACAAAAAAATTAATTATACCTGGATCCATGATTATACATGGATTATAATAGGATTTGACATGATCCAAGTATTTCTTCCTTAATGGCTTTGTCAGCAACTCTTCTCCCTTGAAGATGGTTTTCCTACCTGCTATTCAGCCTCATCTGTAGTAGATCCTAGGAATGGGCCTTCCTTGTTCCATATGATATGTTAAATGCATTATTTGGCCTGGCCATGCACAAAATGTAATACTTGGCCAACAGGGGAAAAAGTTATAAAGAGCTGCATCTGCTCCACCTGGCTGGAAGGGAGAGTGTTGCAGTTACCTTTGCGTTCCTAGTCACCTAACCAGAAGCAGATTAAGGGAGGGAAGGGTTTATTTAAAGTTACAGAGTCCAAGGGAAGAAACATCATGGTAGAAGAAGCTAGATCACTTCCATAGATCCAAGAAGAGAGAAACAATTGTAGCAAGCAGCATCAGCCAGAGCTTCAAACTGCTCTGAACACACCTGGGGCTGGGCTACAAGATCTGCTCCCAGTGACTTATCTCTCTTCTCCAGGGAGGCTGCACCCTCAAGTAGACTCAAGTTGCCAGCTCAATCTTCATAGAACACATGAGTCTATGGGACCATACATTCAAACCACCACAGAGAAGATTGTCTCCCTCACATCTCTGGGGATGGAGCCTCTGGAGCAGGGGCTCATACATATGGAATAAGGTGAAGTGAAGACCTCTTTACCCATGGTTCTCAGGGAAGGATAACGTTAATGAACCAGTGGACTGAGGCCAGTGGAATGAGCCATGGGATGAGGGATGGAACCATCTGCCACCCAGTTTTGTGTTTTCCCAATACTTTTCTCTTTCATCCTTTGATGATGGAGCAAAGTGTGGTATGGGAAGGTGAAATAGGAGTCAAACAATCTTTCTTATATATTTCCTGAAATGTGATATCTGCTTAAACTTAATACAGTCAAATCTCTGAAAAAACAGGCTCATTAAAACTTCCATAAAGTAAAAGAATTTAATCATTTCAACTTAGAAGAGTCAGTATAAGGTTTCATACACTTTCATTTACTTGTTTCTGTTATGGAAATTAAGAGCATTAAGTGAGTTTGTAAAGATCCTTGGGCAGACTAATAAATGAGAACCAGAGCTTTTGTCTTGGAAAGTATTATAATTAGAAGACGATCAGCTTTTCTCTCATCTAGTATTCTTAGAAGAACAGGCTCAAAGAGGCTTAGTCTTCAAGGTAATTAAAATTCAGAATTAGTGCCTGTATTTCCTAAGTATCTGATTAGATCACTGCTGAATTTACAGTTGAAGTATCTGAATATTTTGCATCCTCATATTCCTCCTCCCTCACAGTTGAGGTAAAACATGGCTCTCCTTCCAAAGGAAGTAAGCTTATTTTGAGCAAATATGAGTCACAATGGCCTGTGAACATGGATTCAGGTTGTCTCAATAACATATTACACTATGGAAAATCTATAGCCATAAGAACTTTTATGTCCCCAAACAAAATAAAGTCCTAAGTCAAGACATTTGCCAAACATACTGGTGGAACGATCAGGTAGGAGGATGTGATGGTTACTCTCTGGTTGTCAGTTTGACAGGATTGAGGATAACCATGGAAACAAATCTCTGGGCATGCATGTGAGCAATTTCCTAGATGAGGTTATTTGAGGTGAGAGCTAACTATGTGTGACAACCATTTTATGGGCTAGGGTAAGAGAGTGCTTAAGAAGACAGAACTGAGGTGGCTGACCGTGAGTTTATATAACCAGCTACCTCAGGCTTCTTTGGCCATGCTTTTGACACCATACCCTTCCAGCCAGGATGGACTAACCTTGGACTGTAAACTGAAACAAACCCTTCCTCCTTAAATTGCTCCATGTCAAGAATTTGGTTAAAATAATGAGATAGTGGGTCACAGCAAGTCAAGGAAATCTCTATCAAAGATATCAGGTGCAGTCTGATGACAATCCTGGCTCTTAGGTTGGTGGAAGCTAGGGGTCTGCTTAGTTAATACATCCCAAAGGTTTTACTTGATAGTCAAAAGGACGTTAGGTCACATACAGAGGTCAGTGATAAGTGATAATTTTCTCAGGAAAATTAAAAATAGACCAAGATAATTTGGGCTTGAATCCACAAAATTCCAGTTCTTCACAATCAGAAAGTTATAACCAGCCAATCAGTCTGCAGAGCCTTCAGCAATGGTGTGGCCTCTTTAGGAAACTTTGTCACTCTCATCATCATACCCTTTGACTCTGATCCATTTTCCTCTGACTTAGAGTCCTTGTGATCATACTGGACCCAATGTGTGCTATTGGAGGTGATGGAAATTTTAAGAGATGGGGCCCAGTGGAAAGTGACTAGCTTGTGGCACTGCCACCTGTGGAAGGAATTAACAAGCCTGTCCTAAGGAGTAAGTTAGGTCTCACTAGAATGAGTTGTTTAAAAAAATTCTGTTTCAGTTACATATTTTTCTGTGTGATCACTTCCTCATTCATTCAGCTACTGAAATATTCTCTGAGCCATTCCCATGCTGGCACTGTGTTCTTCAAATACAGAACTGAGAGCTAAACCTCTTTTCCACATAAAGTACCTTGTCTCCAGTTGTTGGTCATAGCAACAGAAAAGAAACTACAATAGAGGCTACTGTGGGCCAAGGTCCATGTATTCTCCATCTTTATAGTCTAGGCAGGTGTGGTTATTCAAACATACCAGTGTCAGGTCTGAAGACAATGAAGAGACTGAATACACCCAGTAGTGCACTTGTGAAGAAAGCTGAGGCAGAAACAGCATCTTGAGGGGAGCTGACTATGAGGATGACCAGGGAGGACTCCTCAGTGATTTCAGTGTAGACATGGAGGCAGTTGACAACAAGTCTGGGAGGATGGATGACCCAGCATTTGTGGGGGCACAGTCAGGAAAACCATGGATACTGGTCATAAACTTTAACATGGAGGTCCTCTTTTAGTTAACCATTGTAATTTATGGCTGGAACAAGTTTTTTAGAACCTTGTCCCTGGGATCTAGGGTAAAAGAACTAGCTCTTTGAAGTAAGCTATGACATGTTGTGAATGTGTCACCTAATCCATCATGTGGTGAGATTCTGGGGTGGGGGTTTAGAGGTGATGAAGCCACTGAGGCGTAACTAATCATGTTGTAAAGACCCAGGGTGGTGCCTGTTAGTGTCCTGTGAGCCCTTTTATAGAAGTAACTCAGTTCTAGGAAATCTGACATCCTTCTGCCATGGTAGGACCCAGCAAAAAGATGACATCCATGAGAAAGGAGCCTTCATCAAACAGCTGCTGATGACTTGGTCCTGGGCTTCTAGCCTCTGGAACTGTAAATAATGCATTCCTGTTGTTTGTAAATAACCTGTCAAAGGCCCTTCCTTACAGCAACCCAACAAACTAAGGCAGCAGGTAATATGTATGTTAGATAATATTTTATTCAGAAGATTACTATTGCCTTAAAAGAATCATCTCCTCCCATCCTCAGAGCTAATGTCACACACAATATCATGACTTGACAGGTGAAGATACATGTCCCTAGTCTGCAACAGATTTGATTGTGGACACCCTTACCTTTCATCTCTGTGCTCCAGATCTACTGGCGTCCTCCTGCTTCCTTTTACACTCTGCTCACCCTCACCTCAGGGCCTTTGCACTTGTTGTGTCCTATTAGGGATGTTGGCCCTTCTCTTTGCATCTGCAGACCCCACTCCTCCCATGCAGCTCCAAGGATGCCATTCCAGAAGCACATCATTGATTTTTTTCCCCCAACTCTTTCTTACATTCCCATGATACTCACTAGCTTTGTGATGCTATTTTATTTATTTTTTGTCCTCCCTTCTGCAAAGTCTCTTTCCCAGCTCTTCCATCAGCTCCATACAGATAAACAATATGCTTATCTTGTTTGTAACTGAATTCTCTGTGACTATCAAAGTGTGTGGCCCACACAAGGTGTCCAACACATGTTGAGTGACTTAATTAGTAATTAATTAATTGTCTTTGTGTATTGGGCATTTGTAGCTGTACACCTGGCATTGTGATGAGTAAGTAGGTGTGCAGAGGCCAAGTGATGAATGCTAGTGGGTCTTACTGTGCAGAGTGCCACTAGCTCTAGGCCATGCAGTTGCTGGAGTGAGGTATTTGGGGAAGATTTATCCTTCAGACTGGAAAAAGTGTATTTTTCATGTTATATTTTGAACAACAACAACAAAAAACCATGGTTTGATTAAAAAAAAATAGCAGAGGGCCTGGGGGATAGCTCATCTGGTAAAGTTCTTGCCTTGCAAGCCTGAGAACCAAACTTCTATTCCACAACCCATGTGACAAATGCCAGGCATGGTGATGTGACCTATAATCCCCATACTGGGAAAGAAGAGGCAGGTGGGTCTCTGAGGATCACTTGCTAGCTTACTTGGTGACAGTGCAATGACAGTTTTGTTTCAAAAAAGTAGATAGTGTGGGCTCCCTGTGCTAGATGGTGTGGGGGCAGGCATGGCAGCGTGGAGTTAATAGGCCATATGCCTACTTCCTAGTTCCTCCCAGTTTCCCAGTATGGGTTCTCTCTGCCAGATGATATGTGGGCAGACAGGCCCAGCATGGAATGAGTAGGCCATATTCCTATTTCCTAGCTCCTCCCAGTTCCCTGGCCCTGGTTTCCTATGCCAGAGGGTGTGTGGATGGGCATGGCAGCATGGAATGAGTGGGCTAGATCCCTGCTTCCCAGCTCCTTCCAGTTCCCTGGAAACCTGGTCCCTGTGTGGGCTGTGGAATCAAGCATTTTGCTCTGGTATACTGACCGGCCACTGGGTACCAACATCCCTGTTAACCTGAGTCAGAGGGTTCATGGGCCAAACCAAAAAAAAAAAAAAAAAAAAAAAAAAAGAAAAAACCCAAACAAACAAAGAATCATTGAACTGGAAGTAAACCATCAAAGAACCAAAAATCGTATCAGTGAAATCCAACACAATCATCTCTTAGATCCTCCCAGACCAGAGGCATAGAGACCATATTCAACAAAATTATTGAAGAAAATTTTCCGAATCTCTCTAAAGAGAGGCCCATCCAGATACAAGAAGCCCACAGAACAACAAACAGACAGAACCAAAGAAGAAACTGTCTAAGGCCCATTATAGTTAAAACTCTTCAAAATTGAAATAAAAGCAGCAAAAGAGAAACAACTCACAACATACAAAGGTAATCTCATCAGAATTATGTCAGACTTTTCAATGGAAATCCTAAAAGCCATAAGGGCCTGGAATGGAACACTTCAAAGTCTAAAACACTATTGCTTCCAACCCAAGCTACTCTACCCAGCAAAGGTATCCCTCATAATACATGGTGAAAGGAAAACTTTCTATGAAAAAAGTATCAACTCTATGATTATACGAACACAAGGCCAAACCTACAGAGAATACTTGAGGGAATACTCCACACAGAACAGTCAAACAACCAATCCCAAGAGCCAAGAAGAAGAAAATCACAATAACCAAAAATAGATCAGGCTCAACACAGTACAAAACACAATAAAGTGCCAAACCCATAAAACACCTCATCATGGCAGGGATTAATTCAAACCACACAGTAATAACCTTAAATATTAATGGTCTTAACTCACCCATCAAAAGACACACGTTATCAGGCTGGATCAAAAAACTGGAACCTTCTGTCTGCTGTCTTTAAGAAACCCACCTCACCACTAAAAATTCTACCAAAAGCAATATATGGCTTTAATGCAATACCAATAAAAATACCAGGATCATTCTTCACAGAGATTGAAAAAATGATCTCAAAATTCATATGGAATGGCAATAGGCCTCAGATATCCAAGTATATCCTTAGCAAAACAACAACAACAACAACAAAAAAACCAAAACAACAACAACATACCTGAAACTATATTACAAAGCCATATTAACAAAAGATCATGTTACTGGCATAAAAACAGAAACATAGACCAATGGAACAGAATTGAAGAACCAGACCTTAGGTCCAGTAACTATAGCTACCTGATCTTTGACAAAGGTGCCAATTATGTAGACTGGAGAAAAGACAGCATCTTCAACAAATGGTGTTGGATAAATTGGATGATTGTATGTAGAAAAATGAATTATACCCACCATTTCTCCTTACACAAAAATCAAGTCCAAATAGATTAAAGACCTCAGTATAAGACCTTAAACTCTTCACCGACTGGAAGAAAAAATAGGAGGCATGCTCCATAATATAGGACTGGGAAAAGGCTTCCTGAACAAAACCCCAGTAGCCCAGGAAATTAACCAGGCACTCAACCATGAAGCTAAAAAGCTTTTGCACAGAGAAACATGCCATAAGCAGAGATCACTGAATGGGACATAATCTTTGCCAGCTATACCACTGACAGAAACCTAATATCTAGAATCTACATAGAACTCAAAAAATGAAACAAAGAAAATCAAACAACCCACTCCAAAAGTCAGTCAGAGAATTGAACTGGGAGTTCTCAGAGGAGGAATTACAAATGGCTAACACACTTAAGAAAATGTTCAACATCCCTAACCATTAGGGAAATGCAAATTAAAACAACTATGAGATTCCATCTTATCCCAGTAAGGATAGCAAACATTAAAAAATCAAGTGAAAACAAATGTTGGTGAGGATGTGGAAAAATAAGAACACTCATTCACTGGTGGTGGGAATGTAAACTGGTACAACCACTATGGAATCAATATGGAGACTCCTGAAAAGGATGAACATAGAGTTACAAACAAACCTGGTTATCTCCTTACTGGGCATTTACCCTAAAAGGTCCACATCTCAGTTCAGAGATATTTGCTGGACTATAATTATAACTGCTCAATTCATAACAGCTAAAAACTGGAATCAACCCAGGTGCCCATCATTTGACCAATGGATAACCAAGATGTGGTATATCTACATGATGGAATTCTACTCAGTTGTAAAAAAGAAATGACACAATGAAATTTGTAGAAAAATAGTTGAACTTGGAACAGATCATACTAAGTGAACTCACACAATCACAGAAAGACAATCTTTGCATAGTCTCACTCATCTGTGGTTCCTAACCTGGATATGCCCTAGTTGCTGACATACCTGAACAGCATCTCGAGGCTTGGACAATAGGGAGGGAAAGGCTTGGGGGAAGGGGAAGGCACAAAACTAAACCCACATTGAACTGGCATCATAGAAACCTATATCCTGGAAGTCAGACTAAAAGGTTGAACTCTCAACAGGATCTTAGGGGGAGCACCTGAATCGAAGGGCCCTGGAGAGGGTGAGATGAAGCCCTACCTTAAATTTCTCCCATTTCTTTTTCTTCGCTGTTTTTTTCTTTTTCCTTTTCCCTTGGAGCTGGCCTGTAATTCCCTGTGCCAGGACACCATTAACATCAACAATGAACTGTTGATCAGAGAAACCTACAAGGTCTTCCAAAACAAACAAGACAGAATTCTGTCAGAGCACTTGATTACCTAACAGAGGTTAAGGGTAAGACCCTACTGCTGAAGACAACATACGCTGCTGGCTCGGACCATGGAGAGACCTGATAGGAATCTGGAAGAGAGCCAATCCCCACACAGTTAGCCCATCTCATGCTGGAAGGTGCTACATGAGCTACCAGGGGAAAGTGACCAACATCTGTCTGAGCAACTCAAAGTCTAAGCTACTCAAAAGCAAACAACCTGATGTAATATTCATACAAGTGCTATACTGGCACACAGCCATGGTGGGTAACCAACTGCTCTTGGATTGGCTAATGCATATGCTCAGTGGGAAGGAAACCATACCTGGAACTGGGAAACAAGTCAGAATCACATCCAGATAACAATTTTGCTTTCCAATGTCAAGCTCCCACTAATCTTGGGGTAAAAGATGGTCTACACCCTTTAAATTCTCTCTAAGTTAATAATGGTTATCCCATTTAACCTGTGCTGACTTCACTCTCTGTTGGAGATTCTGCTTCTCTTTTTTCAGATGGGTGCAGGACCTGAGGAGATAAATGACCCCGTGTACTTCACCCTGGCCCCAGCTGACACCACAGAGGAACTGGGGAAATGAGCAAGAGTGCTGCTTTCTCAGTAAAATTGATATCAGCACAAGGGTGAAGGAGTTAGACACTGAGGACACTCAACACCTTAACACTGAAGTTGACTTAAAATGCACCCAACATGGCTCAGGGAATTTTGCTGAAGAGGGGGTGGGAAGATAATTAGACCCACAAGTTGGGACATTATGCACAAAGACATTGCCTTTCCCCCATAACTAACTGCTGCCCCCATAATTCATGACCCACATTCCCCATGGGGTTGAATTGCATTCTCAATGAGGAGGGCCTCTTCAGAGAAGGGGCAGGGAGGAGGGAAAGGATGGTATCAACATATGTTGTTTACATATTAAGTATGTCCATATCTAATAAAAATAAGTTTTAAAAAAGTAGATGGCTTCTTAGTAACAGCATCTCCACATGCTGCCACACACTTGTACCAGCACAACCTTATATACACACACAAAACCATGCATGCGTGCACACACACACACACACACACACACACACACACACACACGAGACTACATTGTATGCACAGCTGTGTCACAATGAGACAAAGTGTGATTACATCTGCTTTTGGCTAGGAGATTCACAGAATAACTAGGGGGATAAAAACCAGCAATCATGTGGGGGGGGGCTTAAAAGGTAATAGAGGAGAAAAGGCCCTTCATAGTTCTCAACTTTCACGCATATCCACTAGAGCTCTTGGGAATATATTGTGCATTACAAAGCCAATATATTTTAAAAATCAAATCCCCAGTTGTATTCTTAGACAAACTCACAAGCCATAAATAACCCAAATCTTCACTTAAGGCCTGGAGGTGGAATTCATGACTTCTACCAGCCCTACTGCACACCCCTATAATAAGTGTTTTATTTTTTTATTTTTTATTTTTTTTGAGGTAGAGTCTCACTCTGGTCCAGGCTGACCTGGAATTAACTATGTAGTATCAGGGTGGCCTTGAACTCTCAGCAATCCTCCTACCTCTGCCTCCTGAGTGCTGGGATTAAAGGCGTTCACCACCATGCCTGGCTTATAATAAGTGTTTTAATTAAATATGATTCAAGGAATAAAGAACTCCTAAAAAATTCAATTAAGGACTTAAGATGGCTGGTACATCATGTCCTGAAAGAATTTGGGGTATTGCCAGAAAGACCCAGAAAAAAGAAAACCATTATTCCTGCAATAATTATAGCTATCTCTAGGCTTAGCATGGTGATTCTCTCAAATCTACTTATCTGGAAATGAGGGCGAGTTGTTAACTTGAATGCCATTGAGCATATGGTAGCAGAAGAACGCAGGTCCCCCAGTGCTGGCTCATTACCAATACTTACTATTTCCACCTGTGGGAAAATGGTGGCTAAGCAAAAATAAGGCCACTCACACCAGTCTGCTACTTAAAACATGAAAATAAGAAGAAAAAAGATAGAAAAGGAAACTATAAGACTGTTCTCTTGCTCTTTAGAAGTAGAACAATGTGTAGGCTTCCTTTTTAGATGTTAGAGTCAGGTGAATGCTTTCCTAGAATGTTTATGCAGAGAAGACATGTTTGAGATAAAGTAGCAGCAAAATTGGCTGAATGAGAAATTGTGGCTGTGAGCTTTCAATTAGGAAAACATGCAGAGTACAGAAAAGTAAAGACAGTAATAAATGCCTAATACTCAAAATCTAGCTTTGGGGACTGTTACTATTTAGGCATATTTACTGTGATATTTCAGGAGGAAATATTACCTCTATAATTAGAAAACTTATGTGTTACATTTTGATTTCATTCCTTTTCTTTGTTCTACAAAGATGCTGACTATTGTTTTCTTTGTTTTGTTTTTCCGAGGTAGGGTCTCACTCTGGTCCAGTCTGACTTGGAATTAACTATGTAGTCTCAGGGTGGCCTTGAACTCATGGTAATCCTCCTACTTCTGCCTCCTGAATGCTGAGATTAAAGGCGTGTGCCACCACACCTGGCATTGCTGACTAATTTTTGTGTTGAAGTGACTGAGCTAAGGAGTGCTCAGAGAACAGGTAAACTATATCTGAGTGCAGAGGTGAGAATGTTTCATGAAGATGAGTCTTTGGGCTGAGTAAGGAATACATATCTGCATTAGTGTGACCTGGCATCCTCTGATGGCCTGCATAGAACAGAAAGGTAGACAAAGTCTGCTTTTGAGCTCACAGCTGTACCCTTCCCTACTGTAGACATCTGTGTTCTTGCCCTTTCTGCTGTAGACCAGGACGTATAGCGAAGTACTCAGTCTCGGTGCTAGCTCATACTGTCCCCATTACAGTAACTCATAGCCAGTCTCATATCAGGTAGAAATACTATCCCATGGCTATGTTTCCTTTCTATGTTTTCTGACCATCTTGAAGTCAACTTGTCACTAGCTCCTGATTCCAACCGCACTTTAACTTATGTAATTTATTTATATTTTCATTGTACATAGTGGTGGATTTGTTTTTTTAAAAATTTTTTTATAATTTATTTACTTGAGAAAGTGAGAGAGAAAGAGGCAGAGAGAGACACAGAGAGAATAGGCATGCCAGGGACTCCAGCCACTGCAAACAAACTCCAGATGCACGCGCCCCCTTGTGCATCTGGCTTATGTGGGTCTTGGAGAGACGAACCAGAGTCCTTTGGCTTTGTGGGCAAATACCTTAATGGCTAAGCCATCTCTTCAGCCCAGTGATGGATTTCTTAAAGACCCTATCTTTAAGTATATTATGTACTTTACTTATATTCACCCTCCTGTCATCTATCTCTTTCTCCTCTTACCCCTTTCTCTCCTTCTAGGAGCCTACTTCCTTTCCCTAATTTCCTTTCTCCTTTCAAAACACATGCATGCACACATACATGTTCATGTATCCATATAAATTCTAGCATCTGCAAATGAGAGAAAACACACACTTAATAATATGACCACGAGTTACATTCATTTTCCAGCCAATGACCTCATTCTATTCTTCTTTATGGATGAATAAAACTCCATTGTGTACATCGACACATCTGGAGGAAAATGGAGATTCTTCTACCATTTTTCTGTCTTTGTGCCATTCCCATGGAACACCAGTTATGCTCAGGGTGTGTGATGTGGTTCTTGAGTGTATGATATTTTGCATATTATTCATAGAATCCACTGAACTCACCAGGATCACTGGCCCATGAGCTTCCACAGCAGCATTGCTGGAATTATAGATGTTCACAACACAGTGTCTAGCTTTACAAGGCTCTGGGTATCTTGAACTCAGGTCCTCACACATTATTCACAGAGTCACCTCCACAGCCCTCTTTATTCACAAAATCATCACCACATTCCTCTTTAGTCATGGAGCCATCTCCACAGCCCTCTTCTGTGTTTTGAGTATGCATAGTATAGCAGTGATAATGGCTAAGTTCTTGATCATTATGCATGTCTGTTAACTTTGTGGGTGGGTTTCGGGAAAGGCTTTTGCTATCTAATCTCAGATTAATTTTGGACTTGAGGCAATATTTCTGCCTCAGCCTCCTGAGAACTGGGATTACAGACATGGGTCACCATGTTTGGTTCTTTGATATTTTCATTGATTGATTTTTCTACTTGCCATGATTAAATATTTGTTTCCTTTGAATGGATATAAATTAGATTGGATGTCAGACAGAGATTTTTATCTTGTAAGGTATTTTTGGATCTTAGTCAGTGTTGCACTCAGATTCACATTGCTGGCAGAAAACACCTGGCCAAGAGCAGCTCATGGAAAGAAAGGGTTTATTTTGGCTTACAAACTTGAGAGGACACTCCATTATGGCAGGGGAAACGATCCCATGAGTTGAGGGTGGACCTCACCTCATGGGCAACATCAGATGCACAACAGCAACAACAAAGTGTGCCAAACACTGGCAAGAGGAAGCTGGCTATAATACCCATAAGTCCACCCCCAACAATGCGATGCCTCCAGGAGGATTTAATTCCCAAATGTCCATCATCTACATGAATGACACATTTGCTGGAAAGCAGATCTCACTGTTTCCTTTTTTTTCTCTCTCTCTCCTGCTCATTCTTGTGCTCTACTCCTACCTATTCTTTTCACCATAAGCTGTTCACCTAGGCACCTCTGGCTACCATATTCCAAAATATTCCAAAATTCTAAATCCCAGAGGGAATATGGTAGACAGCACAGTGTAAGTTGCACTGCCTTTACAATATAGGTGAAATGGACCACTATTAATAGCTACAGTATGGCAAGAACACTCCTGAAATTTAAGTTCACAGACACCAGCCAAGATCCAGCCCTTCTAACCTAGCATTACTAGCCATTGCCATGATGGACACTCAACAGATGGTCACATGGAAGAGAGTATGACCAGAGAGGACGCTTCCGGTTGGGATGTGATGGATGGGACTGGTGTAGGACTAAAGCTCAGAAGCGAGCTGCATATCAGTGAACATCTCATGGTCTTCCTACAACATTACAATGGGGGACTTAAGAGGACCCATTCAGAGACCTTATCCACTCCCCTTCCTGTGTTTTGAAGGGCTCCCCAAAGGAGTTCTTGTCCCACTCAGAGCTGATGACACTGGCACTGTGTGTGCAGGGAACTGCAGAATCTGAAACACTTGGTTATAGGCAGCCGTGATGGTTGCCATGATGGACACTGCAGCCATTGGAACTCTCATATCTCAGTGTTGTCACCTTTGTGTTTGAGACAAGGTTCATGATGGCTACCTATGCTTTCTCCACCTGTGTAGATTACAAACTGAAACAACTATTAGAATCTCAGAGTAGCTTACTGCATTCTCACAAGCTGACTCAGATCCTGGCCATGCTTGTGTGTTCCTTGTGATTGGCAGTACCACATGCTTACTTCCTTCTTTGCCTCAGACACTACACCCATACTATCTGTAGTAGTTTGATCTTTCTGAATGGGACTTTGGTTTTTAGGCCTGTAGATAATGTATATAATATTTGGATGAAGTCCTCTGCTACTGATCTCTTCTACAGTAACTTTTGCATCTCTAGATCTTTGTAGTTTATTCTTCTCAAAGGAAGCATGCTCTCCCAACTCTCTAGTCTGGCTCCTTTTCTCCATTAAGGATTCAACTCAACTATGAGGGTGCCTTCCCTGGCCCCCGTTTCTTCTCATTGTCTTTCCTTTCTATCACCCTGCTGGGTGTCCTTCATAGTGTCACCACTGACTGGGACATAGGGTCCTTCATCTGTATCCTTCAAAAGAAGGTTAGGTGCGACTGGGTCTTGGCTACCTGTGGCACATGTGGCATCCAAAACAAGGCCCGATATCATTAATATTGGTTGAATGAAGGAACTGGATGCTTTCTACCAAGATATCAAGATCATCTAGTCCTTGGATAAGTTGGGGATGAAGTCCCATTGAAAATGACATGCATTGTGGTCTGTAGACACCATGCTTGAAAAGAAAGGACCCTGGAAAAGGGTGGAGATGAATTTAAATGCAAAACATAAAACATAAGAAAATATCTTCAGAACTATGCTAAGTCATGATTTCTTATATATAACACCAAGTAAACAAACTAGACTTTACTAAAAATAGAAACTTTTCTGAAGATGGTTTTGCAAAGAGATGAAAGATAATAAATAACCTGGGAGAATATTTGTAACTTAGGCACATGACTAAGGCCTTTCTTCTAGAATATATACTCAGTCTCAACAGTAAAAATAATAAAAACCAAAGCAACCTAATTCAAAAGTGGGAGAAAGATGTAAATTGATATCTCACCAAGTTGGAGATACAGAACAGGGCAAGAATGTTTAATATCATTGGTATTAGTGAAATGCAAATTAAACCACAATGACCTGTCACTGTATACCTTTGAAAGCATAATAAAAAGTAATGATGCCAACAAACGCTAGTGAGGAATCAGAAGACCTGGGTCTTTCCTATGAGGCTGGGAGGAATGCAAAAGAACTTGAAAGTTTCCCAAAATACAGCATTCACTTAACATTCAGACCAGAGACATTATACTCTAGGGCATTTAGGTCAGAGAAACAAAACTTTACAAACACATAATCAGGCATATATATAAAATTTGTAGTGTCTTCAGTTGTATTGGCAAAATATTGGTTAAACTGTAATGTCCTTCAGCAAGTGAGTGGGTGAACAAGTATGTGTACATTTATATAATGGGACCCCATTTAGAAATACAAGGAAATGACTAGGTGGACAGAACTATTTGAATGGACACAAAGGACACTGAGATTACTGAAAATAAATACCAATCTGAAGAGGTCATGTGCTAGATTATTCTATTTATGTAGCAGTTTTGAAATAATGACATAATAGAAGTGGAGGGCTGGTTAGTGCTAGCCAGGGGAAATGGGCAGAAGCTGGTGATGTTGTCAGTGGGCATGAATACAAATATGGCTCATTAAGAAGTCCTCTTAGAAATTGAAGTTAAACAAACATATATGGGATTAAACTATACAGAGCCATGAACATACAAACTAATGCAAGTTTTACATTTCTGAAAGTTGAGTAAGGTGTGTAATCTATTTCACAGAAATATGCTAAGGTCAGCAGCCTGGTTTTGTATTGTACTGTAATTGTGTAAGACATAACCACTGCAGGGAGTTGGAGAAGGTTTGTAGCATATTTTTTTCCAGCATTTGTGCAACTTCCTGTGAGTCTACAAATATGTCAAACTAAAAGGTTTAAAGAAAAAGATAAAATAACTCTAAGAGCAAAGGAGAGTTTGTCAAAAGAAGCTTCCTGGGCTGGAGGGATGGCTTAGTGGTTAAGATGTTTGCCTGTAAAGCCAAAGGACCCTGGTTCAATTCCCCAGGACCCATGTAAGCCAGATGCACAAGGTGGCACATGTGTCTAGAGTTCATTTGCAGTGGTTGGAGGCCCTGGCTCACCCATTCTCTCTCTGACCTCAAATAAATAAAACTTAACAAAAAAGTTTAAAAAGAGGCTTTCTTATGGAAGCCAATGAGATTTGGACATAGCCAAAATATTTAGTTACAAGGGCTGGGGAAGTGGCTCAGTCTGTAAAATACACAAGGATCCAAGTCCAAATGCCCAGCACCCATGAAAAGCCAGGCATGGTGGCATGCTCCTGTAATCCTGGCACTGGGGAAGCAGAAGCAGAAGGGTCCCAGGGGGTTGCTGGTTAGCTGGTTAGCCAATTTGTGAGCTCTGGGTGCAGTGAGAGAGTGACTGAGGAAGATATCTAACATTGATTGACCTTTAACCTACATGCACATATACTTCACACGTGTGCACACATGAACATACACATGCATGAACACTGCACATACACATGCAAGAATCTAGGTAAAATTAAATAAGTATAGCATTTTTAGGTTCTACATATATGTATTACTGCAAAGTTTTACCTTTGATGTCAGCCTATTTCATTGAACTCATAGAGTCCTGCAAATTTATCCTTGCCACAAATTTCAAAATTTCCAGGGTAGGCTGAAGGGATGGTTCTTGCTGAAAGGTGTTTGCTTATAAATCCTGATGGCCCAAGTTTGATTCCCCATTACTCACGTAAAGCCAGATACACAAAGTGGTGAATGTGTCTGGAGTTTGTTAGCAGTGGTAAGATACCCTGGTGTACCCATCCCCCCTGTTTCCTCTCTCTCTATGCTTATAAACAAATAATAAAAATACTTTTAGGGCTGCAGAGATAGCTTAGCAGTTAAGGCACTTGCCTGTGAAGGCTGAGGACCCAGATTCAACTCTCCAGTACCCACATAAGCCAGATGCACAAGGTGGCACATGTGGCTGGAGTTTGTTTGCAGTGGCTAAAGGTTCTGGTGTGCCCATTCTCTCTCTTTCTCTTTGCATTTTTCTCTCTCTCACACAAATAAATGAATAAAATATTTAAAAATATATATGTAAAAAATCTTTAAAATAATTGCAGCCAGGCATGGTGTTGCCTGCCTTTAATCCCAGCACTTGGGACCCAGAGGTAGAAGGATGGCTGCAAGTTCAAGACCATCCTGAGACTACAGAGTGAGTTCCAGGTAAGCTTGGGCTAAACTAAAACCCTACCTTAATAACTCCCACCCCCCCCAAATTACCAGAGTATAGATTTTAAATACCCAACTTCAAACAAAAACCCAAACGATATAAATTAGCTTGCTATATTAACTTCACAATGAAATAGCAATGTATACATGTATAAGATGCACTTCATAACATGTACTTTTAATTGCCATCAATTAAAATTAAAAGTAAATGAAGAGTACAATAAATTAAATGCAATTTATAAATGACAGCCTACATGGGGCTGGAGGGATTTTTCAGTGGTTAAGGCATTTGCCTGCAAAGCCTGACAACCCAAGTTTGATTCCCCCATATCCAGTAAAAGCAGATGTATGGAGTGACACATGCATCTGGAGTTTGTTTGCAGTGGCTTGAGTCCCTGGCATGACAATTCACTTTGTCTGTTCTCTTCTTCTCTCTGCTTGCAAATAAATTTTAAAAAAAAGTTTAAATAAAGATTGCCTACATTTCTCTCACGTTGTTTAAGTGTTATAGTACCTTGGTGTCATTTCAGACTTAGTCTTCCAGTATTAACAAGCAGTACTGTGGTAAGCACACCACTCAACCACCAAGCTCAACCCTACCAGCAGTGGGAATTGAGAACCATGTGCAGCTCAGGTCTTTGCAAAAGACACTCCCTAAGGAGTGGACCAACCCCTAAATGTCACTGAAATGCAGTGCACGTAGCCCATTCAAAACTTTCTCCATAGGCCCAGAAAGCACCAAAAGAGAAGAAAAAATGGCATATGAAATAAGAGCAGAAGACAGCCTGTGGGAGAGCCAGACAGATTTTAATAAACTGGTCAACTTGAGGTCCTGAGTCTGCAGGGCACATACCTGATTAATTCTTCCCTGCACACTCAATCTCCTCATGTCCTTCTGCCCTGCTCCAGGCCAGCCTGAGGAACCGTTGGGCCAGCGACCAGTAGTAATTCACTGTGCTGGTGATATGAAAGCCATGTGATTTGCAATCACCCATGAAGGTGGCCAC